>OW121766.1:24340000-25562500 GCA_933228765.1 Miltochrista miniata | reverse complement strand
GACAGGTCTAGTACCAAGGAGGTATCGTAGTTGAGAACTCTCACATTATAGAACGCAAAGTCATGTATAAATACAGTCTTCAATTTATGTAGTTTATATACGTTCACGTAAAATTTAAACTGTATTAAGTAGTTACAAAATCTGAAATTTTGGTAATGATGTGTAAATATCAATGTTTTAAAAGTTCAACCACATCTCCCACACCATCTCAAAAACACTACGCCATGTCTAAATATTCCTAGCTCTACATCCGAGGGGTGGCTGTGTTAATCGCAGAGCCACCCTCGGTCTTCGTTAGTCTAGAATTAATTCGTTGATAAGACGCCGCGCCTCCCGGAGATGTCTTCAGATCATAGGGCTGGTACGACGGGAAATTTTGAGAAAATTGTTTTCTTTATGGAATACCAGTGGATGTCACGTATACCCGCTTAGTTCTCATTTCCTGTGGGAATAAAGTGACAAAATATCGCTTAAGATACTCAGTGATAATGTAGCTTTCTGATGTCGAAAGAATTTAAAAATCCAGTAGTTTTTGAGCTTTTTTGGTTCAATCAATAAATCAAATATTAGTGTAGATGATGAATTTCTGGGACCAAAATTAAACAAAATAACTGCAAGCTACTGGATGTTAGCTAAGTACTGGTAGTTTTTGAGGCTCTGGCTTATGCCCTAAGACTGAAATATCACTTGTATGAGACAAGATTAGCAACTAAACACATTTCTTATGCTAGACTACGATAAGTTTCCTGACTATAGTCAACATCATCATAATAATTAGAAGCTCGACACCCAATTGTGGGTATAGGCCTGAAGGTCGCCATCGCGTTTGAGCTTGCGTCAATCAAATCAGCCTATTGTATTATTTTGGTAGAGAATGGGCTAACAAAATAATACAACGAATAACTAATTGTTTTCTTATTTGACTGAGTAATTATGATGCAACAAACAAGGCGAACCAATCATACAGCTGATTTGAAACCTCTTCATTTACGAAAGATAATTATTATTATAAACTTAACAAACTGAATAATCATCATCACATTCGATTTGAAACGCCTACGTCCGCTGTTGGGCAAACATATATTTTTTTTTTATATCATGTTGGCTTCATTAAAAAAATGGCACAACTTTCGGTCTTGCGCCGTGGCGTCTTAGTAGATCGTCTGCTTACCTTGCAGGAGACCTTCTTCGTCTTACAATCCTGGGCGATTCAAGCGGAGCGTAAAGAGGCACATCACAGGGCCGTCAACTTGAGGACCACTGTCAAAAGTCTTACGGACTTTGAGAGTGGTCCCCCAATGGCTATATGCGCCACGGCTTTCCATCAGGTTGCTGACGTCAATTTGGCGAGCTAAATATAAAAAAAAGAACCTACTTGCTCGGTATTTTGCGGTAGCCAGTTAAGCAAAGAATCATTTTTATCATCTCAACTGGTAAAGTTAGTATTAAGAATTTTTGGGCAACAGGAGTGTCATACCTAGAACCTAATGGCTTTATAAGGTGAAGGATGAGAATCGATGTTATTGGCGTCATTAGTTATTTAACATGGAGGGAGAATAAAAATAATAGGAAAGCGGATATCAGACTCCAAAGCCATGACTGTTAGTATATTACTCCCAAATAATAAACAGAAGTCGCCAGAGTTGACCACTGGGGCTGGTCTAAGGTTAGCGGATGTCCATGGCCGTATAGTCGTGAAAGAGTGCTGTGAGGTTTTGGTTGGATTCTTTGGGATATAAACAGCTCACTTTTCCACTCTGATGGATTTAGATATGTGGAAGATCCCACACGGAATAATAGATTTTTTTTAATAGGAGTACTCCCAGTTACATTCCCATTACTGTAACTCCTGAAAACCAGGCTCTAGAACAATATCCAAAACGAGAAAAGATACAAGAAGGTTACACTCCTAGAAGAAGTTATAGTGTCTTTAATGAAAATTATTTACAAGATAAATTGGGAAGGAAAGAAAGTAATTTCTTGATTTGCGAAGTGGTAGGTGAAGAAAAAAATTAATACAAGCAATTTTATTACAGAACCAATATGAAAATTGCAAACAAAAATTCTACAGTATTATAAACTATATCATAATTATTGTCCTTATCGCTAAAAATCAATCTCTTACAGACAACATTTTGGAAAAAAGCACTGATGCTAGTGCATTATCAAGTTTAAAATCCGTCGAAATTCTACAGACAAAGCTATACTAAAAGAGTTTTCTTTTATTTACAGATCAATTTTCCAAAATGTAGCCATCCCTGAAATCCAAATGCAAATTAAAAAGGCGACCACAAGATCGCCTGAGGGGGGTTAGGGGGAAATTACACCCCAAGCCTACGTTGACCCTCTAATGAACATTGCACTGTGATGCTGTCTCTTTTCTTCTTGCACTTTCTTTATGAAGATAAGTTTACTTGTCTCTGTCTAACAGTGGGATTTTTACTATGACATTATTATTGTCTGGGTTGCATTTCTATACAAAAATACTGTTATACGGGTCGGCTATTTTCAACCAACAAGTTCTAAAAAGAAAATGGTATCTACTGAATTCGAATGTGTTTACCATATAAGTTTTTCATACGTTCATATAATCACGCTATTTTCTCCGAAGGGGTAGGCAGAGGCATACATGAAATATTTTCGCTTGGCCACCCATTAATTTGAATAGGTTGTGTCGTGTCTACATTAGAAAGACCAGCCATGACATGCTACTAGCGTACAACAACATATTGTCCTGTTTAAACAGACAAGATCATGTTGTAAGATATTTCAAGCCGCTCATAAGAGCCTTCCAACTTAGCTGACCACCGACAATTTTTGTTTTGAAGTCCTTCATGAATGTAATGCCGGACTCTTACCGTCTAAAGCCACACGGTTCCCTACCACAGCCCACGGCTTGGAGCCCCGGGAAAGCCTTTGAAAGGATGGCCTAGGATTAAATAACATTTTTTTAACGTGAGGAAAATCCGTCATTAATGCTATGCCGGACTCTTGTCGCCCAAAACCACACGGTTCCTTACTACTGCTTAAGTCCGAGAACCCCGGTTAAGTTCTCGAAAGGATGTCCCAAGAATAAATGGCCTTATCCACCAAACTTATCTAAAGCCAAGCCTCTACTATAACCTATGAACTTATACATACTCGTAAATCCAAGTGATTTAAAACCCGCTATCACAAAATGCAAATAAGATTGTCGCATCTCTCAGTAAGCGAAATAAACATGGCATGTTAGAATACTAATATATTAATGTAATTTACTGTTAATAATATATTATATCTTTTGAATTATAATCTTTAAGACCTGTTGGCTAAATCATTAACCAATTAGCCATTAATTCCCACGCAAGAATATTATAAGTCCGACTAATTAGTTAACGGATTGGCGCTGAACATATTGAAAAGCAGCATTTATGCATAGGTGTCAATAAATTAGGTAATTAATTGAAATTAATTATTACTTCTTCGTATTACTTACTAGCTGTTGCCCGCGACTTCATACGCTACATTTTATATGTGATACTTTAGATTGATACAACTTTTTTATTTATGAACCGATTGACATAAATGTTAAGTGGGACAAAACGCAACGCAATAAAGAAAACCGCATTGTAATCGGTTGAGTGGTTGCTGAGATTAGCGGGCACAAACGTACAGACAAACATGACCAGTTACGATTTTATTATAATGTATTGATATTGATTGATGATATTTTTATTCAGATATACTGTTTTCTTTAGTTTAATGTCTAATATTGGCTAGGGCAGAGGATCTCACTTCAGTGTCAGATAAGGTAATATCCTCTGCCTAGCCTAGCTAGATAACACCATTATTTAAATGGTTATAAACGTTTATTGAAAACTTGATATCAAACTCTCATATCCTTTAACAGGTCTTCTGATTGAACCCGATACACTGCCCGACCGCATTAGGTGCAAAAGGCCAACTAAGATTTTCAAGACCCGAGCCAACCGACTGGCCTGTAGCCTGGTACAAATTGGGAATGGGAGTCTAGACTCTAGATCAAGCACGCTTATTGAGGTGACCATTAGGAAAGAAAAGTGGATAGACAGCAGTCAGAGAATTTCAGTAGGTATTACATATCTTTTTGAAACGATCTTTGCGGAACTTGGGTAGGGTTAGGTTCGAAAGGACATGATTATAAAGTACTAACGTATAGACATTTCAAAGCAAATGGGACATACTCGTACCTACACGAAATTTATTGTAGAACAGACTCATTGGTCTTTTTATTTATTTATTTATTTTTATAGCGAGGGAAAATCCATCATGGATGCTATGACTCCTACCGACTAAAAAAACCTCACGTAACGCCAACAGCCTATGGTTGGGAGACCCGGATAAGCCCTCGGAAGGATGTCGGACGGACTCATTGGCTGCATCATCGATGGTAGAAACCTCAAAAATCCATGGTTGATCATTTTATGGATTTTAGTGGACAAAGGGCCAATCCCCTTTACTGGGACACTGTAAAGGGTTACAACTTTCAGTAGAGTACATTTTCAAAATGATTTTAGATTAGAACATATACATAAATATACGTTCACTAGCGAATGTCACGCAGTTTCACCCGCGTAGCTAATATTAGCTAGCGTATAGCCTAAATTTATCGGAAAGAGAGTAGCTTTCCAACAGTGAAAGATTTTTTTAAATCGGTCCAGTAGTTTTGGACCTATTCGATTCAAACAAACAAACAAGCAAACAATCAAATCTTTCCTCTTACTTATGTTATTCTATTAACACACTTATGTTAGTCTATAGGTTGGTACTCCACTATCACTACATAGTATAAAACAAAGTCGCTTTCTCTGTCCCTATATCCCTATGTATGTTTAAATCTTTAAAACTACGCAACGGATTTTGATGTGGTTTGTTTTAATAAATAGAGTGATTGAAGAGGAAGATTTATTTGTATTTAGTACTAGCTGTTACCCGCGACTTCGTACGCGTGAAAATTATGTTATAGTGCCAATTTGATTGCTCTCTGCTTAGCGCCTAGGATATGTAGCGTGATAACATATAGCCTATTTGAAGACCCTACCCCTAGTTAATATTTGTGCAAAATTTGAATCAAATCTATTGAGTACTTTTCGAGATTCTTCCGGACAAAGCAAAGCAAACAGACAAACAGACAAACCGACAAACAGACAAACAGACAAAAAAATTTCGAAATATATTTTCGGCTTCGGTATCTTATGTTGAACACCCTGCGAGAATTATTTTTGAATATTTCTAATGTACAGTTTTGACTTTTCAATCATTTTATTATATGTATAGATTAGCATTGCACCCGCGCGAAGCCGGGGCGGGTCGCTAGTGTATTATAAGGAGGAAAGATTTGATTGTTTATTTACCACAAAAGAGTACCTATCAGAATCTCAGCCATAAAATACCTCTTGCATCACCATCACCATAAGATTAGATATTAAACTCGACCTTAACTCGTTAATTGAATTGTTGAATACTTATTTAATAACATGGCGTCTGTATGATGTATGCTGTTGTTATTGAATTATTTGTAATTACATACAACTCATATACTATGGTTACAAATCTTTCGCAATAGCGAGAGGCTTTGGTCTTACTGTGAGCGGGTTAATTTACATACATACATATGGTCAGGCCTTTATCTCCGAAGGGCTAGGCAGAGGCATATTATATGCCCTCATTTCACCTTTCTAGAATTTGTCCCACGTAATAGGTGGTGAGCCGTATTGCCGTGTTGAGATGGACAGGCGCAAGTTGTGGCTACCTGCTGTTGAAATTTTTCAAGCCGCCTAAAAAGACCTTCAACTTGGCTTAACGACTGTCATTTTACTGACAACTGGTACCAACGGCTTACAGTGCCTTCCGAATCACGGAAGTGCTCTAATAAATTTCTCAAAGTGGTCAAATTGATGGTCATCTAAGGGCTGGCCATAATGAAAGTTGCTTACTGCAGTGATCGTTTACAGAACATTGAGTCCGCAGGGCCGCGAGCGCTTTAATACTCATATTATACTATGCTTACAAAGCTTTCGTAATAGTAGGAGGCTTTGGTCTTATTGAAAGCGGGTAAAGTTTACGGAGGCAATAAATTGACGGTGATCTCGTGTATCCCCTGGTCAATCCCCTGGGGGAGGCATAAGGACTTTCCCAGTCTTCGTGTCAAATATACTGGCGGGAATTATCAGTACAAGGAATATGTTCGCTGTTGCGAAGTCCTTCTGCCAAATTCTGATAACCGAAGGAGTGAATTTTCATCTACATACATACATATGGTCACACCTTTATCTCCGAAGGGGTAGGCAGAGGCATATTATATGCCCACATTTCACCTTTTTGTATAATTTTGTCCCACGTAATAGGTGGTGAGCCGTATTGCCGTGTTAAAATGGACAGGCGCAGGTTGTGCCTGCCTGCTGTTGAAATAAAGCCTTCAACTTAGCTTAACGACTGCCATTTTACTGGCAACCGGGACCAACGGCTTAACGTGCCTTCCGAAGCACGGAAACGCTCAAATAAATGTCACAAAGTGATCACATGGATGGTCACCCATCCATGGACCGGCCATAGTGAAAGTTGCTTACTGCAGTGATCGTTTACAGAACACTGAGTCCGCGGGGCCACGAGTGAATTTTCGGTGGTCTGAATTTGTACCCTAGATGGTAGGGGAGACCGGGGCTGGTTGACTAGGTTTCAGCTTAAAGGCTTATATTTTTATTTCTTTATAGTAGGTAGGTATATTAATTCAAAAACAGGTTTATTTCTTAGGTTAACTATTAAGTTTTGGAAAAATATAGTAAAAAGCACTTAATTCATTATAATATAGCGTACAGGCTAGATCTTATACAATAAGAAAAACTGGTCAACCTACCCCATGCTTGGGGTAGGTTGACTATTCGCCTGGGGTAAGTTGACCTCCATAGGTCAACTCCTATTTCCTCGTAGATTTTGCCCTTACAAGTCCATACTAGTAAGGATAAATCTACGAGGAAATAGGATAAAGGGCATAAACAACTATTATTTTTATAATTTTTTATTGAAAATAAAACACACATACAATAAATCACCGAGAGCGCGGCGTCGCGCACTCACATCGTTTGAGTGAAGGAATTTAAAGATGAAAAATAACGTATGTAAGTAATAAAATTATTTTCATCGTGATTTTTTTTTGTAATAATGCCTTTATATTTATGGGTACTGATTGTCAAATAAATTATAATGTGTGTTTGATTCATATTCTTTCTTTTATGTATACGATTATTATTGGTCATCCAGCCCCGTTATACATTAGTATACTAGCCCCAAACCACATTTTTATTTTCAATCATATGACATAACCACAAAACTGCTAAGAAATCAAATAACATCATACATAAAAGAAATAACATGAATCAAACATCCATTATAAATTCTTTGACAATCGGTTTTCCCAAACGCCTACAGTATAGGGTTCTTCAAAAGGGGTCTTAGAAGGTTTTTACAGGGTCGGCAGCGCGAGTGTGGCACCTCTGGTGTTGCAAACATTCATAGGCTGCGGTGACCACCGGTCCTTCTGGTGGGCCGTATGCTTGTCTGCCACCTTAGTGGTATAAAAAAAAATCAGTACCCATGAATAAACAGGCATTATTACAAAAAACCTTACGATGAAAATAATTACTTACGTACGTCTAGGGATTGCAATCCGGAAAACCGGATCCGGTAATCCGGCGGATCCGGCACCATTTTTAGTCCCCCGGATCCGACACCAGTACACCGCCGGATCCGGCGGCGACCGGATCCGGTGTTTGCATATTATGGCAAAATAACGAGCTTGCACTGCGCGCAAGTCGTTTGAGCCACCCTTCAGTGTGTAACTTATAGGTTACGATGAGATGATACATACTAAAAGTACCGACATCTAGGACGTGAGGCGGAGAGAGGGTCGTGACAAAGGGCCCAATTTTAAGTTTTTTACCAATATCCCAAAAATAATGCGTTGTAGCAAAACATGTTCGACCATGAAATAAAAACATACAAATTCCCATATTCCCAACCGTTTTTGAACTACACTCTTCTGAAATGTAGAAATGATAGTGATTTAGCGTATTTAACATTCGGTTGAGATTTTAAATGAAATATAGGTATAGTGTCAGTGAGGTATGTAATTTGAAGAATAATGCCTGAATGTTTGCCGAAGGAGCAAAATATCACAAAGAATAGAATAGAAAAGAATATAATAATCTTTATTGCACACCAATACAAAAACATTTATGTAACGAAATTATAGGAGTAAAATTGTACAGAGGGCGGCCTTATCGCTAAAAAGCAATCTCTTACAGGCAACCTTTGGATGGAGATTTTTGTCAAGGATCATTTAGTAAAGACTGCTATTAATTCTTTCTGAAACCTATCAGTTACCCAAAACTTCTGAAAACTAGATCCATAGAGCTATTCTTGTTGCAGAGGTTATACGAGCAGAATAAACTTTGCTTACATGAATAGAAGCCTGATACAAAAATTTTCCACAGCGAGATACTCAGGGACGAACGAACGATCAAGCAGAATAGCTTTATCCTACTTCCTACTTAATTTTTTTTTAAATATGGAAAAATTATCAGTTAGTATACTAATCGCTTTTCAAAATTAATTCCTACTTAATATACCAAAACATGACAAATAAAGTTTCCAAAAAACGTCGTACTTTGATAAACTTCATCACGATTTTTGGTACACTTCTAGTTTACAAAATGGTGATCTTTTTACATTTACAGACTGATCATGATATCACCAATTGAATACATCAGTAATATTCTAGAAACCTCTTTAAACATATCTATAATAACTTAATAAAAAGAGTCCTCAAACTCGATGCACGGGCCGCGAGAAATTAGTACCGGCCGAGGCCTTCCAGAGAGAGGAGGTATCACTTTATTTGGTATACCGTCACAATACCAGAAATTATAATGCCTTAACTCAAAATATCGTAGCCCAAAATACCCGAAATCGAAATATCAATATTCAAAAGGCAAATATTTATAATATAAATAATTTAAAATGCCTTACGGTCGAATAACCGAAACCCAAAAAATAAATTTATCAAATACCTTATCCTAAAATGTTCAAACACAAAATACCTTTTTTTAACATGGTTTAAATCCTACATGGATGCTATATATCTGTGAATGGTTAACACCCCGACTCAGAGTATTCCGACTCGGATAGGTTAGGTTAGAAGACTAAGGCGGGAGCGAAGCGAAGCGGAGCTCCCGCCTTAGCCTTCGTGGTTTTTCTTTTTGTTAGCCCACTGTAGTACTTTTGTAACTCTGAATCAAAGTGTTTTAACATGAGGTAAATCCTATATGGATACTATGCCTGACCTACTGACTAAAAACTACACGTATCCTAAATAACAGCCTACAGTTGGGAGCCCCGGGTAAGCCCTCAGAAGGATACCCAAGGACCAACAGACCTACGGCTACAACTGCGGCTTCACTTAGGTAGGGGGGGGGGGGGTGTAAATAAGTTAAAGCCAAATAACAAAACGTGTGTGTGACAGTGACACATTGTACCTATTCTATTTTCGGTATTTTAAATTAAGGATATTTGAAAATTTGTATTTTGAATTCTGATATTATAATTATTTGTATTTTAAATTTAGACATTTTAAGGTAAGGTGTACTGAAATAAGGTATTTTGAATGTTAAGGTATTTCGAATTCGGGTATTTTGGTCTAATGCATTTTAAGTAAAGGCATTTTGATTTCTGGTATTTTAATATATAACCCTTTATTTCCCGCGTTCCCAGTCAGGTATTATCGTAATATTCGAATACTTTGAGTGTGCTCAACGCCACTTGATACTTTTTCAATTTTGTCCGCGCTGGGTGATAAACCCTCTTAAGAAAGAAAGTTATTGATACTTTATAAGCTTTAATTTTATCTAAGCATTTGCTTTGCTACAAAGCACTGATTTAGGTATATTGCCGAAAAACTAAAAAAAATGAATCTTTGTCGCACCCGCCCTTTTCCGGCACGCCTTATAGATGATAGGACTATTAGTATGTTTTCTTCTTCAACAACCTGATTAAATTTCTTAAGAAACAGCTTAGGCTCCTGTTCACTTTACATTGCTTTGTGCTTTCTTGACTGGACTATTACCTCTACTTTAAAATTTTAGATTTAGTCTTGGGAGATGAATATTTACGGCTCCTTAAAAAAAATCTTTACTTTAATATAAAATTGAATCCGTATAAGTGGTATCGTTTTTTATATTACACTTTATTAACAGTTCATGTTGGAATAAAAAAAAAGAAAGCAAGTTATCCTGATTAACTCAATCCGGCCGGATCCGGTCGGGCCCGGCCGGATTTGAGAAATCCGGTACGGATCCGACCGGATTCAAAATGACACCGGATTGCAATCCCTACGTACGTCATTTTTCAACTTTAATTTCCTTCACTCAAACGGTGTGCGTGCGCGACGCCGCACTCCCGGTGACTGAGCGGGGAGAGGTAGCGGACTCTCGGGTGTCATCGATTGGCTCCAAACCATTGCTTTGGCCGAGTTATTGATAGTTAGTCTACCTACCCCTATAGTCAACCAGCCCCGGTCTCCCCTACATATTACATAATCTGTGATGGTACATATACCATCACCAGTGGGCGATGCTTCATTGAAGCTCCTTCTAACCCAATTGTTACACCAGAGGCGCCCGTCAGTTAGCACTAGTTATCTCTCTGCTGGGATCATAGTAAATAATAATTTAAAAAATAATAATGACAGGTAAAGTTCTGATAAATTTCGTTTGTAATTCCATGCAACTACCACATTTGCCACTAACAGTCTGACTGTTAACATTCATGACCAAAAAGTCATATCATGTTTTTTATCAACACAAAATATTTTTTGTCGTTACAAAGAGTCATTTTCACAGACATTGTTGTATACAATTTACATAAACCTTTTCAAGATATGAATAAAAATATTTCGTGTATCAAATATGCGTACAATCATTTTGCATATCTTATAACATTCACAATGACAAGCGTTAATGAGTTACATATACAACTTGCAGGTTCATTGTATGAAATATAATCATGTGTACGTTCACCTCACTGCACAACTTGCTATAAAAATAATTTGTCATTATTGTGTATAAGTAATTTGTTAAAATTTAAACATTAAAACACAATGTTATATGTAAATGATATGCCCTTCTCTGTTTAACATGCAAGATCCGGCCCTGTGTAATATTTATAGCGCCAATAAAAGCTTTCAGAAAATTATTTTGAATGCTTTAGTAGGTTTATATCATTGGATTATAAACAAGTTCGATAAATATAATATTTTATTAAATATCTCTGGTCCAATTACATTATCTGTCAATAATGATCTGGGTATAATTTTATTATTGCGAAAGTTTGGTGTTCAAAGCTTGTTGAGTGATCCTCTTTCCCCCCCTTCCTAGGGTAAATCTTTATTTTTTATTCGTCGATAGCTACTTATTTCGCATCAAACTGCGTATTGATTCAGGAATTGATTACCAGATTTTCATATGACGGACGTGGTAAAATTGTTACAAAAAAATTACGGCACACTTACCAAACAGGCTTCGCATAATAAAAGCAATCACATTTTGGCTGACAATTTCGATGCAAACTCTACTGTTGATAAGTACTATTAATTACTGTTGCCCACGTGAGAAATCGAGGCCCAGCGGCCCCTACTCCACCAGGAAACCGTGGAGACATGGAAGGTGCGACTTGAGCAACCAAAGGGGGGATTCGCCACAATCGCGGCCGTCACACCGGTTATGGACGAGTGGCTGGAGAGGAGACACGGTGCTCTCTCCTACCGGTTGACACAGATAAGCATCTGTGTCAACCGGTAGGAGAGAGCACCGTGTCTCCTCCGCCGGACACGGTAGCTTCGGTAGGTTTCTGTGGCGGAAACACCGGGAAACCACGGCCGAGTGTCAGCACTGCGAGGACCGCAGCGATGACACGGCGCTCCACACGCTGGTGGAGTGCACGGCGTGGTCAGGTCCTCGTAGTGGGTCTGGACGTGGACACTCTCTCGCTCGAGACCATGGTGCGAGCCATGCTCTCCGGCGGGAGTAAGTGGAACTGCGCCGCCTCCTTCTGCGGCGGGACGGGTATGGGAGAGAAATCTCCCACCCGAGTTCCACAGTCGGCGGCCTGGGCGCCGCCGACGTGTCTTTGCCGAGGACTATCGGCCACCATGACCGGGGGCCTGAGGACGGTGACACGGCGGCTCACCGTCCTTACAGAAGCAGGCCCATGACGGCAGCGTGACGTGAGCAATTCACGCACGCCCCCCCTTAGAAGCGGGATCACACCCGAAACCCCCAAAAGACGCGGGATAGCACCCGAACCACCCCCTGGGCGAGGCCGCAGTAGCGGCCGTGGGTCTATTGGGAGTCCTGGGACATCCTTCCGAGGGCTTACCCGGGGCTCCCAACCATAGGCTGTTGGGCGTGACGTGAGGTATTTTAGTCGGTAGGAGTCCGGCATAACATGCATGAGGATTTTCCTTCACGTTAAACAAAAAAAAAAAAAGCTGTTGCCCGCGACTTCGTACGCGTGAAAATTTCGTTACAATGCCAATTTGATTACTCTCTGCTTAGTCCCTAGGATATGTAGCGTGATAATATATAGCCTATTTGAAGACCCTACCCCTAGTTAATATTTGTGCAAAATTTGAATCAAATCTATTGATTACTTTTCGAGATCCTTCCGGAGAACAGACAAAAACTTTGTAGGGTAGACAGAGGCATAATACGCCCACATTACACCTTTAGATTTTGTCTTACTTTACCCTGTTGAAATGTACAGGCGCAGGCTGTGACTTCAACTTAGCTTTACGACTGTCCTTTTACTGGCAACCAGGACCAACGGCTTAACTTCCCTGTACAGTTCCTCTAGTAACATTGTCTCTTACTATTCGATTCGATCACATCTTTACTTTCACTATAGCATTAATTTTCAAACTGTATCAACATTTATTATAAGACAAAATCGATTCAGTGCAAACGAGATCTCGATTCCTGATGCCATAAATCCTTTTTGCGGACGCTCCGGGCGCGCCATAACCGATTAGTAGGTGCGCCACGATTCATAGAGCAACGCGACCAGTACACGGGAAGTAGGCATAGCTTATTTGCTCCATATAATTATATCTGTGTGTCAAATAGAGCAACGCTACCAGTACAAGGGGAGTAGGCATAGCATGTTTGCTCTATACATAATCTGTGTGTCACATAGATCAACGCGAGTATCCGAGTAGTACAAGGGGATTAGACATAGCATGTTTGCCCTATACATATACATATCTGTACGTTACATAGAGCAACGCGACCAGTACAAAGGGAGTAGACATAGCATATTTGCTCTATACATATCAGTGTGTTACATAGAGCAATGCGACCAGTACAAGGGAGTAGACATAGCATAATTATTTTTTCTGTACATTTCTGTCTGTCAAAAGTTGTGGGGAGAAATCGTATTCATAAACACCACTACAAAATCATTCGGCTGTTACTGCAGAACTTACACAAAACAGTTAAAACTATACACTCAAAATTTCAGAAACATATAAACATTTCTTATAACTATTGTGTTATACATATAAGCGTAATCCTTTTGAAGTGTGCTTTGAACTATCAAAGCATTGTCATTCCACTGGGAAGAAAGCAAGAAAGCCTCATTAAGGCGCCTCCGCTCCCGATGAAAGTCATGGGTCGTGTTGCTCTATGCCACGGTTATCTACTGCGAGAAACAATTTTCAATGCATTACTAATAATTTATGGCTTCATCGAGGACTCCAGGTCACGATCCAAGATCCCAGTAAGTTGGGAAATATAAGAAATGGATGAGATGTGGGTCCACATTGAACGTAGGTCCTGTCTCTTCCCGTTTACACCATAACGCACAATACATTAAATGCTGAACTATTTTTACGATTTGAAATTACTGCAGATTAGATATTTCGGGATAACACCAAAATTTCTTCATTGTGTTTAATTAATAAAAGCACTCATACTTATAGAACTTGGGACTTCACACGAAATAAATTTACTTACATACACCGACGTTTCGAGCTTCTCTATAAGTCGCAAGTCCAATCGCGACCACGGGCGCTGCAACGTGTTCGAAACGTCGGTGTACGTAACTTAATTTATTTCGCGTGAAGTCCCGAGTTCTTTAAGTATGAGTAGAAGTAGTTAAAATGACCACACGCATTTGAAAAAAATAATAAAATTTAATGCAACCGTTCTCACGCCTACTTTATTTTTCGAAAAAGAACGACTCAATTTCCGGATTCAGAACATATAATTTGATGTGTGTGACAAAGATGAAATCACTTCATTAGCTGTAGCTATTTTGATAGTTTATGTCAAATGGGAAACATGTGTGCTTCCAAGATTTCAAAATGGTAGTTTTGTTTGTTTTGTGATGATATGGGAACAAAATATTAATATCTAGTTTTTTTTAATAAGTATATATTTATACATATAGCTCGCCAAATTGACGTCGCCAGCCGGATGGAAAGCCGTGGCGCATCCAGCGTTTGGGGGCTACTTCTGACAGTGGTCCTCAAGAACTTATTCATAGGATAAATGTAACCTATACTTATATTATTCCAGACTATAATCTATCTATGTAACAAATCCCAGCCAGGTCCGTAAACCCGTTAGTTAGAGCCTACAAGAGTAAAAAAACCGGCCAAGTGCGAGTCGGACTCGCCCATGAAGGGTTCCGTCCGTAGCAGCAAGTACCATGGCATAAAAGTTCTTGCAGTTCGTTGTAACTTTGATTGATGTTTTAACACGTTCGCTGTGGTAGTGATTTTTCTAAGCGAAAATTGCGGTTTATGACGTATTAAAAAAAACTACTTGCTAGATCTCGTTCAAACCAATTTTCGTTGGTAGATTTTAAAGCAATGTACATTATATATTTTTTTTAGATTTATTATCCTCTTAGTTTAGAAGTTAGAGGGGGGGGGGGCACATTTTTCCACTTTGGAAGTGTCTCTTACGCAAACTATTCAGTTTAGAAAAAAATGATGCTAGTATCTCAATAGCATTTTTGAAGAAAAAATTGAGTTTCAGTTCTGAGTATGGGGACCCCCAAAATTTACTGCTTTTGTTCTAGTTTTATGTAAAAATCTTAATGCGGTTCACAGAATACATCTACTTACCAAGTTTCAATGGCATAGGTCTTATAGTTTCGAAGAAAAATGGATGTGACATACGGACGGATAGACAAACAGAAATAACGAATCTATAAGGGTTCCGTTTTTTGCCATTCGGCTACGGAACCCTAAAAACATCCTGACAACCAGACATCCACACTCACAAACTTTCACATTATTCTAAAATATTAATAAGATGCAATAACTCCTTACACGTATATATACCGAAATAACTCATAACTTCATAAATAAGTCAACAATATACATGGCGTACAGATAACAATCTGGCTACTGCAAAACAAAGGAAATGCCTATCGGGTGCACGCTAAAATTATACACTATTTACCTTGGCGCGTTGAGGCATCATTATGTAAAGTGGCTTAGTCATATCTGCGATATATCTGCCTGTATTTAAATATGACTGGCTACAGAGAAACATAATTGTTACATATCTATATTTACATTATTACTATCTAAACTAAACCTAAATAAGGCCCCCGTGACATTGTGCCCAAAAGACTAGCAGCATTCCCCCTTTGAATAGCAATACCTATTCGTTGAAAACTGCCAGCCCTTGGGTCACCAGTTGACTCAACAAGGCGCTTTTTTAAATTTTTGAAAAAAATTTGCGCATTGGGACCCCGTGGACCTAGGGTCTCGACACCGACTGGACAAAAACGATACGATGAGTCGAGACCCTTATATTTATTAATTTTAATATCTTCAGCCGCTTCCGCTGCTGCACTGGCTTTTAATTTTGTTTTAGGAAGATGGGACGGGGCCAGTGTGTCAACACAAGTTGCATCCCAGACCAGCACCCGACCCATCTCCCACGGTATCAAAGTTATCCCATCCGGTCTCTCGCCATCGTCCCTGAAAACGCCATTTGGCTCTAAGAGCGCAGGCACATTGGCGGTGGCAAGAGCACGGCGAATGATGTCGTTCAGCGCAGCGTGGCGTGAGAAGCGGCCTGCTTGACTGGCTTGATATATATAAATATGACTAGCTAGGTATGCTCTCCACTTTCCTGGGGATAATCTTACGAGGGCTTACCCGGGGCTCCCACCCGTAGGCATTAGGTAGAGAACGTGTGGTTTTTGGTCGGAAAGAGTCCGTCATACCATCCATGACGGATTTTCCTCAGCTTATAAAAAATGCCCTCCACTTTACCCGTGACAGACTATGATTCGCAGTCCAGTTGCGGTCCACACCTCTGTCCTATGCCCCATAGTACGGATTCGACCAAACACAAAGCTACACGAGTGTAACTATTCCTGGAATAAATTACTCTTTGAATTAATTCTTCGGCTATGTTCGCTTACGTTTTTCCACATAACTTGTGGTTGTTGTTAAGTATGCTTGTGGCGTCTGTGTACCCCTTAAAGGTTAAAATCTTGACTATAAGCATGTATGTCTATTTTTATCGGCTGTCGAACTTTGGTTTGTCATTGTTAGAGTTCCGTAGCCAAAAGGTAAAAACGGGACGCTATTGCTGAGATTCCGCTGTCCGACTGACTCTCCGTTTTTTAGTACAGATCCCTCCGTGCCTGACTGAAAACCCTTGCTCCTGGTCAAAAACAAAGTTTACTCCACATCTTAGATCATCTAACCACAGGATGCGCCTTACTTAAGCATTGTTTTCTGCCATTGCACATGACCATTTGGTCTTTTGGCTTTATGAAAAGCCTGTACATCAGTACATCATTTTATATGATTAAACTAGTACATTACATTATAGTTGACTGTACAATAACAATTAACACACAACAGCCATTACGCGTTTGTCGATTAATACATTTTTAAATGCAATGAAATTTTATATGTCTTTGTGTTTCCCCCTTCACTTGTATGAAAACTGGCAGAATATTTTTGTATGCGGTGGTTCGCAAAGGCTAGTCCCGTGTTATATGGTCTAAGCTCCACATACTTGTTTTCTCTACACTAGTTTCCCATCGCGTTTACACGTGTTGCATGATATTTATAATTACTTTTATCAAAAATTTTGCTGGACATGAAACCATTGCAGTGTTATGAAATTATTGCACGCAATGTTAAAATTTATATTTTACACAATTTCAATTTTATAAACATATAAATGTGTGAATTAGGTCACGGTGTGCTGTGTATGATTTTACCCCCCAATTGTGGAAGAGCTTAAATTTAAACCAGAATTTGTCTTTAAACCGTCAATAAATCATTTCAGCATTAATAAACCGGCCAAGTGCAAGTCCAACTCGCGCTAGGAGGTTCCGTACCAAAAACGGCAAAAAATCACGTTTTTTGTAAGGAAGCTCCTCTTAAATAAAATTTATTTTTCTGATTTTAATACTATAATATGAAACAGAAATAAATGATTTGTGAAAATTTCAGCACTCTAGCTATAACGGTTCCAAAGATATACACTCGTGACAGACAGACAGACGGATAGTGAAGCTTCAGTAATCGGGTCCCATTTTTAGGGTTCCGTAGCCAAATGGCAAAAAACGGAACCCTTATAGATTCGTCATTTCTGTCTGTCTGTCCGTCCGTATGTCACAGCCATTTTTCTCCGAAACTATTAAGCCTTTGCTGTTGAAACTTGGTGAGTAGATGTATTCTGTGAACCGGATTAAGATTTTTACATAAAATTAGAAAAAAAGCAGTAAATTTTGGGGGTCCCCATACTCAGAACTGAAACTCAAAATTTATTTTTTCATCAAACTCATATGTGTGATACCTAGGTAGGTGTTTAAAATGCTATTGAGGTTTTTAACATTTCTTTTTTCTAAACTGAAAAGTTTGCGCAAGAGACATTTCCAAAGTGGAAAAATGTGTGCCCCCTCCCCCTCTAACTTCTAAATTAAGAAAATGATAAACCTAAAAAAATATATAATGTACATTGCCATAAAAACTTCCAAAGAAAATTGGTTTGAACTAGATCTAATACGTAGTTTTTTTTAAAACGTCATAAACCGCAATTTTTGCGTCGAAAACTCACTACCACCGCGAACGTGTTAAAACATCAATCAAAGTTAAGTACAACGAACTACAAGAACTTTTATATTATGGTACTTGTTACCACGGAACCCTTCATGGGCGAGTCCGACTCGCACTTGGCCTGTTTAATTATTACCCTTTGGGTACGACTAAATAGCACTTACTCCACTTTATACGAGCGTTCTGGCAAGGGGGTTATCGGGTACAAAATATATAGAACAGTAACTATATTTTACGTTTATACTAAGATAGATACTATGACGAATTTACGTTACTAATTTATACACATATTTAATGCCTGATGAGTGGTGGTAATAATGATACAAGTTTCATAGTCGCTTATCGTTCTTATTTATGTAGAAGATATATTTTCAGCGAGAAACTTTCAGGTTCTACAAAATTATGAAGATCTGTCAGTCGCGGACTTGGGCTATAATAATTCTAATTAAAATTGAAAACAATTAATCCATGATGAAAATTTTATTTAAGCTTAAAATTATATTATGAAACTGCATGATATAAAAGGTGAATACATAAAAATTCCGGTAGCAATCCGATGAAGAAAGTTGAGCCGTGGTCAGATATAAAATATGATATTAAAGCATTGAATAGCCAATTATGAACATAATTACATTTATGATAGTAGGTACAACTAATTGTAAAGTAGCGCATAACACCATAAAAGTATTGCTACAGAGAGGCATTTAACGCGGCTATAATTTTCATCAATAAAAATTTATCATTTAAAAACGAATTAATATTTATTTGAGACGCTGTTCTATTATTTGTGTTTACAAATAAGGTGGGGTATCCAATTATCAGGTCTTACACCTATATTGCCGACGTTCTTCACCGTCGTTCAATTTTATCGTGTAATTAGAGTCTATAAAATCAGAAGTGGTCAGCAGTGTCCATTCCAGTCTATGTTGGGGCGAGTGCTGTACATTTTTCGGATGACGAAGACACATTCTGGCTTACAGGGATGTATTTTCTGAGATAGTATTTTGGATTATATTATTTTTATATTTTTAAAAATATCTGTGTAGCACAACCTAAACCTCTGTATTATATGTGTATATCCTAAAATCTTTACTGTAATCAATTGATTTGAATATAAAAACAGAGGAGACTTAAATTCCCTCTGTTTTTGTGTTCAAAAAATATCAAAGCGACTCAAATGATGTCTTGTCTGGCATGTCTTATATGATTAAGCAATGGTGTTAATGAGGGTATATAATGACTCTGCCTATCCCTTCGGCAATAAAACGTGAATACATATGAATGAAACCTAGACTAGAACCATAGACAGGGCGTTCATCCTCACACTTTCATTTCGAGCATTGAAGCACGCTAAAATCAGATTGAGGCTTTCTTCCGCACACAAATAGATTGTCTAATGATCTCCCTGCTTGGGTATTCCCAAACGCCTACAGCATGGGGTTCTTCAAAAGGGAATTTAGAAGGGTTTTATAAGTTCTGCAGCGCGACTGTAGCACCTTTGGTGTTGCAAACGTCCATAGGTCCTAAGCTACAGTGACCACCAGCGCATCTGTAAAAAAAAAAAGAAACGAACTACCTCAATCCGGCCCTGCACACACTAGTATGCCAAGCAAAGCTATGTGATTTATAAGCCATTTAAAACAAAGATTAAAGCTACCACCACCGCTTAATTTTTTGCACCAATTATCCACCATGGCGCTCATAAAGCAGTTCATCTCTGTCACTATATTTTCCTCTATTAGGTAGCAGATAAAAACTGTTTCAAGTACACAATCAAATAACATTTACAAAAAACATACCGACGAATTTTGGGAACCTCCTCCTTTTTAAGTCGGTAAAAATAAGTTATCTATTATATAAAAATAAGTCGGGTTTTCCTTCCTGACGCTATAACTCCAGAACGCACGAACCGATTTCCACGGTTTTGCATTCGTTGGAAAGGTCTCGGGCTCCGTGAGGTTTATAGCAAAGAAAATTTAGAAAAAAATTCAACAGAGAAGCGGGAAAATCATATTATATTGCAATGCCAGGAAGTACGTGTCTTTTTAAAGGCAAAAATGGTAAAAAGCGGCCAAGTGCAAGTCGTATTAACCGGAAAATTACGGTATAATTTACTGACCGGCCAAATCGGAGATCTCACACACGATGGATTCTATACCAAAATACAGAAAGTTACATACAGAAAGTACAGTATATTATTATTTTGTTAGTTTTAATTAGTAATTTTGTTATAGCAGCAACAGAAATACATCATCTGTCAAAATTTGTGCTGTTTAGCCAGTGATACAGCTTGAAGACCGACAGCCCGAGTGAGAATCTTGTATCCACACATACATTCAAGCTCTATACTAGGATCAGGTGTTTATTAGCGTAGATGAGAAAGTTGAAAATGGAGTTTCCTCCCTGTGATGTAGGTAAAGTTGAAAATTAGGTAGGTACAATAAAACCCGCACATTAATTACCTTACGATTCAATGTATGATTATGATCAATTTTTTAATTAAATACATTAGATCCGTTGCTTTTCAGATTACATCTTAACCCCTCCTCGTATTTACAACCATGAATTATACATGGAGGCAATATCTAATTTACTTCGCATCAAGAATATTTCGAACCTCTAAATCTCCGATTTGGCCGGTCAGTAAATTATACCGTAATTTTCCGGTTAACACGATGCATTATCTACCAATGATTTAGGTGCTGTGAACCCTTCGAACTCTGTTTTGTTATTAAAAGGAATACTTAATTAGAAACACATTAGAAGCTAATGTACTTTTAATAAAATATCTAAGCTGTTTTGAAAATAAATATGTAAAGCTTCTGACTAATTACTTCGAGTACTTAGATTATATTTTAGACCATTTTTATACCACTGAGTTAGCAGACAAGCACACGGCCCACCAGCTGTACCGGTAGTCGCCGAAGCCTAAGACGTTTGCAACACCAGAGGCGCTACAATCGCGCTGCCGATCCTGTAAAAAGTTTCTAAGAGCCCTTTTAAAGAGCCCCATACTGTAGGCGTTTGAGAAAACTGACACAGGCAGCTCATTCCACGACCTAAGCATGTGCGGAAGAAAGCATCTATCGGAACTTACCGTGCTCGAGGGGTTTACCACTGTTGACCGAAATTCATTTGATCATTTGACGTGTGACCGAAAAAACATTAGGCCGTTCTACTACTGATCGAATGAACAATTGACCAAAAGAGTTTTTTATCGAACAATCATTTGGTATTTTTACTACTGATCGAATGAACGTTTGGTCGAAAAACAGTAGGTACTCAAGAATATTTTTACAAACCAAAGCGAAATATATAGAATTCGGTACTGCCACTCGCCGGCCGCTACCGCGGCACGCTCGCTTCGCTCGCTCGGCGCGTGCGTTGTGGTCGCAGTTCTAACCTAACCTAACCTAGCCATTTTGATTCAGCCTCTGTTAAAATATTCTCTAGTCAACTGTTTTTCGACCAAACGTTCATTCGATCAGTAGTAAAAATATCAAATGTTTGTTCGATAAAAACTCTTTAGGTCAATTGTTCATTCGATCAGTGGTAGAATGTCATAATGATTTTTCGGTCACACGTCAAATGATGAAATGAATTTCGATCAACAGTGGTAAACCGGTGCTCGAGCGCTCCGGACGCAACGTGTGAGGAGGAACACCCTGTCTGTGGCGAGCGGTGATGCATCCATCTTCCACTCAGGTTATCCTTGGATCCTTGAATTCAAGGGCTTATCCGGGGCTCCCGGCTTTAGGCAGTCATAGGGCACCGTGTGGATTTAGTGGATCAGAGTCTACAGAATAGTTATGGGCTTCCTCCAAAAATAGTGCCAACAAAAGTCGCTATTACGTAGATCTAATACTGAGATGATGAGAAGATCCTCAGAGAATGTAAGTTGTTCAATGTAGCGTCTTCACCTTCAAAGCCCTTTCTTTATTTGGCTGCTAGAAGTAGTTATAACATGTATTTTTGGAGGCAATTGCTGTCTGATATCAAGACCACGTAAGGTGCCGGCTGATACAGGACTATTGGTAAGACTTCAGTAAGAATTCCACTGCAGTTTCGCACTTCACCTTATCCATTTAGCGGAGCCCCACGCAAGAAGTGGTGAGAGTATTCCCGTTTTTAAAATGAACAGGCACAGGCTTTGGCTTTTAATTTCCATGAGGCCTACAACTTAACGACTGCAATGTTACTGGCACTCGAGACCAAGGGCCAAAAGTGTCTTCTGAATCGAGGAAACGCTCGTATATGAAAATGACACTTAGGCCGAATTCGACCAAATTCAGGGTAAGGCTGTAGGTACTAGAGAATAACTTGTACCTAAACATTTACCTACTAAAACAAAAGTGATTTTGGACATTACAAACAACAATAAGCACAACGTAACTATGGTAACCATAGGTACTGAAGTAGACTACTTACCATGGTTACCATAGTTACGTTGTGCTTATTGTTGTTGGTAAAATGGAATATCACTTTTCTTTTAGTAAGTACCTATAGTAGGTACAAGTTATTAGCCCCTCTCTATAAAATAGAAGAGCATATGGTGAGACTTTTTCTTTAGTCTGTGACTCTGTTGCATTAAACTACGTCATTAAGTCACGTGGATCATCTGTTCAAAATTTGAGATTTAACAAAAATGACAACGTCAATCGGAGTGAACTTTCACTTTCACAGAGGGGCAGTTGGGTGAGACCGTCTCACGGCTTCTTGTTAGTAAGTATAGTAGGTACAAGTTATTTTCTAGTATAGTCTTACTATAATTTTGATCGAATTCGGCCTAAGTCACTACTTTGTGACATTTTCTTACTAGCACTCTACCCATCTCAGGACCAGCAATAGCGTAATATGCTTTATAACACATTTGCTCGTAAAGAGTCTCTTATTTGACCCATTTCACTAACGTAATGTATCTCATTACGGCCTAGTCCGGTAATGTAAAGTAAAACGGACGATTGCGTCTAAAACGAACGGTTCCTTTTTAAATCTTAGCAAAGAGTTTTTATGTCAGAAAAGTGGTGAACATTTTATGAATAAAATTAACTTTGGGAGATAAAATATAATAAAATAAACATGTAATTGTTTAATTTAATTAATTTTGACAATAATTTACAACCATTTCTGTGAAACCAATACAAACAATATTAATTTACTTTATTAATAATACTGGCTGTTTTTGTGCCTTTGCCTCTTAAGAAATAAGAAAAAAAGAAAGCGTTGTGAACAAGTAAAATTCCGCGCGCTTTATTATCGCTATTTTTTGCTACGTTTTTTTGTTAGTTTATGAATGTCCCCGTTTTATTTATTTCCTTGTTTCCTCGCAAATATGTTATAAAACGTCGTATGACACACGTTCGCTTTGATAATTACAGCCTCTGCTTTCTTGTAGCCCTCGCCTGCGGCTCGGGCTAGCAATAACGCCTCGGCTGTAATTATCAACTTACCGAACTTGTATCATAATGTACTATTATAACACATTTGCTCGTAAAGAGTCTCTTATTTGACCCATTTCACTAACGTAATGTATCTCATTACGGCCTAGTCCGGTAATGTAAAGTAAAACGGACGATTGCGTCTAAAACGAACGGTACTTTTTTTAAATCTTAGCAAAGAGTTTTTATGTCAGAAAAGTGGTGAACATTTTATGAATAAAATTAACTTTGGGAGATAAAATATAATAAAATAAACATGTAATTGATTAATTTAATTAATTTTGACAATAAATTACAACCATTTATGTGTAACCAATACAAACAATATTAATTTACTTTATTAATTATACTGGCTGTTTTTGTGCCTTTGCCTCTTATGAAATAAGAAAAAAAGAAAGCGTTATGAACAAGTAAAATTCCGCGCGCTTTATTATCGCTATTTTTTGCTACGTTTTTTTGTTAGTTTATGAATGTCCCCGTTTTATTTATTTCCTTGTTTCCTCGCAAATATGTTATAAAACGTCGTATGACACACGTTCGCTTTGATAATTACAGCCTCTGCTTTCTTGTAGCCCTCGCCTGCGGCTCGGGCTAGCAATAACGCCTCGGCTGTAATTATCAACTTACCGAACTTGTATCATAATGTACTACACTCATTTGCAAAAAAAAACGGGCACCTAAGCAATGAACCATTTCAAATGTTACTATTGCTTTGTTTGATAATTATAGGTAGTTTTATCCTCACAATTTGGTAAATTAATAAGAAAATAATCGTTTTCATCAGTATTTCATAAAATTTTGTTACAATTTATGGGAAATAATGCTAAACCTCGCTAGTAGTGTATGTTCGCTAGTAGTGCATTATGCTCATGAAGTAAAAATAAAAAGGTTTTTTTGTTTGTTTTTCTTTAATAAAGTAAAAGCAGATAAATGTTTAGTATCGAGTGTGACCCCCTCTAGCTAAAATCACAGCTTGAATTCGTCTGGGCATGCTAGCGAGTATATCCCGGATACTTGCTTGCGGAATACGTTCCCACTCCGCAGTAATCACATTCTTCAGCTCTCTGATGGTCTGCGAAGCCAGGTGTACTGATCTCACACGCCGTTTTAGAACGTCCCAGACATGCTCTATGGGATTGAGGTCGGGACTTCGAGCTGGCCAATCCAAACGACGAATGCCGACCTCTTGCACATACGCATTAACATCGCGGGATCGGTGGGCGCGAGCATTGTCGTCCATAAAAATCGAGTCTTAGCCTAGAGCGGCCAATGCGGGTTGTGCATGAGGAATTAGAACTTCCGTTATGTATCGATGCCCAGTCAGTGAGCCGTTTTCAATGAAGACTAACTCTGTACGTTCCATTGAATTTATTCCTGCCCAAAACATAACAGAGCCCCCACCATAAGGTGTGATTTCTTCGAAACATGCATCTGCAAAGCGTTCTCCTTGTCTTCTTAGCACTCGCCGACGTCGATCTTCACCGAACAGAGATATCCTGGCTTCATCAGAGAACAAAACCCTATTCCAATCTTCTTTAGTCCATGATTCACAATTTCTAGCGAACCTAAGTCTGTGAACTCTGTGCTCACGGAGTAATTTAGGGCCGCGGGCCGGGCGGTGACTGCGTATATTGACAGCGAGAAGCCTCCTCCTGACCGTCCATAGACTAATATGCACATTTCTTACTTCTTGGAGGTTGTTCTTAAGATCCACATACGAAGATTTGCGATTTCTCAATGCGCGACTCACAAGAAAACGATCATCCCGTGGTTGGGTACATGGTTTTCTTCCAGAACCAGGCCTTCTCTCGACGGAACCAGTCTCCTGATATCGTTGCCAGGTCCTTTGGACCGTCGAGCGATTAACATTTAGCCTCCTAGCCACGAAACATTGGCTGCAACCCTCTCAAGCAGCGCGATAATTTTGGTAGCTTTTACCACTTTATCTACCATTTTTGATACAGTCAAACAGCAATAAATAAAGCTTTGACAGTCAAGGATATGAAATTAATCGATAAAAATTGAATAAAAGTTGTGAAAGTCGATGTTAACTTCTGGAACTTCGCGCCAAAAATGTAGGATAAAGGGGGGTTTTCTGTAAAAATGAGCATAAAATGAAAATTTGAATTTAGAACGTACTTTTTTAAATACCACGGCATTTTTAAAACCGGCCAGTAACGTGTACAAACGATTGAAACCTTTTTGGGATTGTATCTTTTTAAAGATGAATGAAAATCAAAACCGCCCGTTTTTTTTGCAAATGAGTGTATTATAACACATTTGCTTGTAAAGGGTCTCTTATTTGACCAATTTCACTAACGTAATGTATCTTATTACGGCCTAGTCCGGTAATGTAAAGTAAAACGGACGATTGCGTCTAAAACGAACGGTACTTTTTAAAAATCTTAGCAAAGAGTTTTTATGCCAGAAAAGTGGTCAACATTTTATAAATAAAATTGACTTTGGGAGATAAAATATAATAAACTAAACATTGAATTGTTTAATTTAATTAATTTTGACAATAAATTGTGTTAAATTTTGACAATTAAATGTGAAACCAAAACAAATAATATTAATTTACTTTATTATTAATACTGGCTGTTTTTGTGCCTTTGCCTCATAATAAATAAGAAAAAAAGAAAGCGTTGTGAACAAGTAAAATTCCGCGCGCTTTATTCTGGCCATTTTTTGCTACGTTTTTTTGTTAGTTTATGAATGTCCCCGTTTTATTTATTTCCTTGTTTCCTCGCAAATATGTTATAAAACGTCGTATGACACACGTTCGCTTTGATAATTACAGCCTCTGCTTTCTTGTAGCCCTCGCCTGCGGCTCGGGCTAGCAATAACGCCTCGGCTGTAATTATCAACTTACCGAACTTGTATCATAATGTACTATTACACAGTGATCATTTAACAGAACTCATGGTGAGGCTACGAACACGTTCCTCTCTGTAAGAAATATCTCGCCTACGCACAGTTCTGATTACTAATGAAGCTTATTAAAATTGCAACAATGTAATATGAATTACAAACCTGAGATGGAAAGTAATTTATTGTTTTTGATGCGCTATGTTACCATTTAGGGCTGACAAATTGTAGTTAAACATGTTTATAATACTACTATCACATACCCGCCCTCATATTCACAATCATTCATAGACATTCCTACACAAAATTAACATTTTATGCATGCATGCCATATGCATAGCTAGGGTACCTGAGGAAGTGGAACCGAGGTATTCCATATACGGCACGTCACCTATCATTTTACTTACTGATTCCCACGTGCCATTAGTGAAACAATTAAATATTGGAGACTTTAATTCCACATACGGCACCTACGAATCTGTAGATACTAATGTGGTATGTGTTGGCAAAATTATCAGTACGGTAAACCATTAACATTCGATTAAAATTAATAAAGGTTTAAAGACCTGTTGGTTGTAAATAAAGGGGGGCTTATTTTCCCTCCCTCCTCTCTCTACTTTCACGAGGAACATGATTTCATTGAGCTTGGAAGTTGTTAATCTGCAGGCCTAAAAAGACAACATTGTATGTTTCATAATCTAATCATAAAATGTTTCATTTCACTGCGTTTGTTAATGTTTCCATTCATTTCGATGCTTCCACGCATTTTTTCCGAGTATAACATCAATATCATATAATGATTGGGTTATGAAATGAATTGCAGACAATTCATTTAATTATGTTACCATTTTACGATCTCTAAAGCATTTCTTGCACGAATCTGCAAATGATTCGGATTATCAAAACGCACTATATTGCCTTTTTAGCCCCTCTGGTCCCCCAAGGAGAACCTCTTTGGCGAATAGCAGTGACTATAGGCCTCTTGGATATCGTGCCGAAGCTACGGCAGCGCCAACTGTCGGTTAGCGGCGACAACTCGAGGTCGTTCTTGACATAACAGTGAACATAATTATGATTCGCATATATGTCGCTACAAATTTGAAATTATTGTTTTGTTTAACATAATAAGAAATTCTTTTTATAATATTATGAGCCGAACTATAATCAAGTGTGGATTCCAGAATATTTATGCAGAATTCTTTCGCGAAAAATCTGTGTCGAAAGGTAAGTAAATACACGAAACAATGAGATATTCTTTCAATTTCATTGTAATTTTTTCCACGTATATATTTGTAGGATTGTCGTATCACTAGTATAACACGATGATCAAATCAAATCATTTATGAATTATAGGGCATAAATTATTCCAAAGCCATCATGTTCAGGAGGTCGCGGTCAAAATTCATGATGCAGCTAGTGGAAAACAAATCATCAGTGGAAAAGTAATACCACAGACGAGAGTCAAGAATCCACAGTACGATGTGAAAGTAGAGGTATCTATGTAATAATTATTAAATCAATTAATAGTTGAATAATAATTGTTATTCAACTATTAATTGAATCTGAAAAATCTATTTACAGCAACTTTTCAACCATATACCTACATGCAAAGCAGAAATGGAAAATGAAGATGTATCTCCTCTTATCAAAGAAATATAAATAATGAAGAAATAAGTATTGGTCATTGAAATTATATTATCTGTAAACTGCATTTTTCATATCGGTATAAAGGAACATTAACATTTCTTGCATTATTAATGTTAAATTAGTAATATAAAGTCATTGGTGAAGACTATTTCATAAGAATAAGCATGAAATATCGAATCAATAATGATTTTATTCATTTAGTTATTTTTTATTTAATCGTTTTTTATCTAAGTATAATAAATTATAGATAATAAAACTGGACTCGCCCATGAAGGGTTCCGTAGCAG
This sequence comes from Miltochrista miniata, assembly GCA_933228765.1. Lineage (NCBI taxonomy): Eukaryota > Metazoa > Arthropoda > Insecta > Lepidoptera > Erebidae > Miltochrista > Miltochrista miniata. Next base: position 25,534,091 of record OW121766.1, on the reverse strand, counting down.
CAAATTACATAATATAAAACTTCTTGTAGTTCGTTGTAACTTTCATTGATGTTTTACCACGTTCGCAGTGGTAGTGATTTTTCTAGGCGAAAATTGCGGTTTATGAAGTATTAAGAAAAAACTACTAAGTAATTCGATCTCATTCAAACAAATTTTCGTTGGTAGATTTTATGGCAACGTACATCATATATTTTTTTAGATTTATCATTCTCTTAGTTTAGAAGTTAGAGAGGGGGGGGGGCACATTTTTCCACTTTGGCAGTGTCTCTTGCGCAAACTATTCACGTTAGAAAAACATATGTTATAAACCTCAATAGCATTTTTAAAGACCTATCTATAGATACACCACATGTATGGGTTTGATAAAAAATTTTTTTTTGAGTTTCAGTTCTGAGTATGGGGACCCCCAAAATTATCTTTTCTAGTTTTATCTAAAAATTGTGATGCGGTTCACAGAATACATCTACTTACCAAGTTTCAACAGCATAGGCCTTATAGTTTCGGAGGAAAATGACTGTGACATACGGACGGACAGACAGACAGACAAACAGACATGACGAATCTATAAGGGTTCCGTTTTTGCCATTTGGCTACGGAACCCTAAAAATAACTTGCACGTGATTCTCTAAAAATGTCCATGCGAGATTAAAAATTTAACATGATTAACATTGTGCATGTTTGTTTTGATATACCTACCTACTCGCTAGTCGCGCCTAAAGAAGTTTTACTTCAAACATACGTTTGTTTATGTTCGATACGTTATGATTATCAAATCGTTATAATATTTATACTTATAATTGTTCTGACGGCTTTTATCCACTCATCTCTTTTTTAATTTCCCAATTTCGTCTCGGAAACGAATAAAAAGTCAATTCCCGATTCCAAGATTGGGAATTCTTGCACCCCACAACACAACAGCATCTCGTACCACCCATTTTTCGTATTTTGAGAGACCACTTTTGAACGTTTTTGAGAGAATTACAAACGTAAACCGTACAGCTGACCGCACTCTAACGTCCGCGTGTTGCCTAAATCGGCCACAACGCGGCGCCACCAGAGTTGTCCAAGAGGCCTATACCTCTAGTCTATATGGAACACAGATATTTAATGGGTAGTTATGCCCCTCTCCAGGGTCGACAGCTCCATAATAAGTCGCTTTACTACTCTTGCGGCAGTGTGGATAAATACACAAATATTCTACAACACTAAAGAAATAGCTGATCGAAACGTCATCATAATAAAGGTGTCATGACACATTCTGACACAATCATGATCGCATTTATTCCCATATGCAGATAAATAAACTTATTAATAATTTGCTTGTGTTAGAATTAAAGCATTCTCACCACTCGTGACAGCCCTGAGCAAACAGAACTGATTACCGTTTGAAATATAGTTTGATTATAATAAACTACGATTGGCTATTGGATCGTGCACCACAGCAATTAGATCGTGTTTGTTCACTCGCAGTGGGATGTTCCGCCGCTTGTCTGCAAGGAGAACAATACTGCATCATCGCCTCGCCATTATACAAGCAAGATGCATATTGGAAATCATGTTGAAAAGCAATTAATATGCTAATTATAAGCATAATTTAATGTGAAAATTTCAAACTGGAGTTGGACTCGACGCCATGTCTATTTTCAGCCCAGGAGATATTGTCACAGTTTTTTTTTGTCATCCTCATCGTATCCGATTTAGCGCACACGGCTGGGCATAGGCCTCCACAAAAATCTTTAAAATAAAAAAAATTACAAAGCTCTTAAATCTTTTTTTTTTCAAGAGTTTTAGAATACTTAGGTACAATGAATATTTTGGGTTATTTGAAGACAGCGGGTATTTTTTTGCATTGGAAATCCAATGGCATTGAAGAAGGTGGACACGTCTTTCAATTTATTTTGCTTCTGAGTAATTACTACGGTTGTAATTTTGAACACTCTTTTTTATGATTAACATAGTACAGTGAATTAACACATTAAAACGATAACATTTCAGAATTATTCTAAGTTGACTGCGTCTAAAGTGAAACCTATAATTAGCCTACTATAAATACATCGTGCTGTCACGTTATCAGCTCACAGCATAATCATCATCCGTACAAAATGCTAGGACTGTTGAATTAATATTAATAAATGTTATCTTATAATGCACAGCCCTATAATATTACGCTATAAGTCAATTTCACGCCTTTCTCACCCCAACAATCTTAACATATAAGGTAGGTAACATTGCCACCTTCAATAATTTGCAAATTTAAAAAACGAACCACCGGACACAGCAGCTGCATTTTTAAATAAAGAACGAAATTGTTTCTGAAAATTATCATTTGGCGCGAACACTGATGGATGAGCTACGAAATGAGGTGTTACATTTGAGTGCACCTTCGTGTTAGAATTTTGAATGTTTTATATTTTTGCATTCTCTTTGTTTATTTTCTTAGAAACTGCATTTTGTTATGGTGCATTTCAAGAATAATTATTTCTTTTATCATACCAAGAAGCACCCAGGGGGGCGCATTATCCACTTTTGCACTTGTACTACAAACGGGTAAACTTGCTGCCATTTTCATACTTTATCCCTTTTTTTAACGTGTTGAAAATCCTACAGTGCTATACCAGACTCCTTTTTTTGAAAATCCTCATGGATGCTATGCCGGACTCTTACCGACTAAAAAACCTCACGCTACGCCCAACAGCCTATGGTTGGAAGTCCCGGGTAAGCCCTCGGAAGGATGTCCCAGGACTCCCAATAGACCCACGGCCGCCACTGCGGCCTCGCCTAGGGCTGTGGCCTCGCCTAGGATACCAGACTCCTACCGACCAAACACCACACGTTTCCTACCTAGCCTACGGTTGAGAGCCCCAGATAAGCCCTCGGAAGGTTGCCCCCAGGATTCACCTACGGCTACCACTGTGGGCTCATCTAGGGGGAGGGGGGTTCGGGAGCTATCTCGCGTCTTTTGGGGGGTAGTCTTGGGCGAAGACGCGTCTGAGACGTCCGTGCCAGCGCCGCAGATCGCGGAACTCGGGTGGGAGAGTTCTCTTACTGCCGCTGGAGATCATGGCTCGCACCTTTCTTTCTAGCGAGAGTCTGTCCACGTCCAGACCTGCTACAAAGACCTGGCGCTATTGCGTCCACGCTGTGCACTCCACCAATCAATGTGTGGAGCTCAGTCGTGATGGTTTCCCGGTGTATTCGCCACAGATACTTACCGAAGCTTCCAATCCCCGTAAATCATAATGTATCCCTCTAAGCGTAAGTCGAGTTTACATTTCTATTTTTATTCAGTAAGTAGGTACGTACACTACGAAGCGTAGAATCGTCACGAAACTTCTGGTAAGCAGGTAATAAAAATCTCAAATATTTTCAAATGGTTATGTACCTAGTTAGTATCCATCTAAAAAGTTGTCTGTATGAAATTGCGTTTTCGCGAGTAGGTTTTCAACCAATTTAGGACCTACCACAGACATACTTGTCCCCGAAGGAGTAATCAGAGGCATACTATACGCCGACGTTTCACAATGTAAAAATGTATTTTTAGTATTAGGTACCTACAATAAAAAATATGAGCATAGCTTGGTAAAAAAGAGTGGAAAATAATAAAGGCGACACTGTGCTGTTCATATGGCAAACCGTTTGAAAAAAACTACCAATCAGTATCCAGTTGCCAATAAACGTCAATAGAAACCGCCAATCAAAAATTGTATTCCGTCCATCATTGATTGACAGATATACAGTGTCGTCATTGACAGCATTATGACAATGTAGACAGTACCTAAGTATGCAAAATGTAAGTTCCATTTTTAAAAATTTTTGCTTTGCTTACGTTTGTGTCACGTTTACTGTGGGCTTTACACTGTAGTCGAGCAAAAAGCATAATTAGAGTCTTGCGGTAACCTTTCTAAACAGTTCCAAGACAATACAGGTTACAAGTGAGTGTAACTATTAAGTTTAGTAGTCACTATATCGCGTTAGTGTAGATAAGTTGTCAAAGTGTTTCCGACGATGCTCAGTGCTCTCGTTAACCTCGCAGGATCGTGTGAAGTCCACTTATTACCCCTACTATAGTATGCTTCTTGTGAATCGATACTCACTGAAGAAAATTATACAAATTATTTTTTGCTCATGTGTTTCCCTCATTTTACAATCCCGGGTTCTTCAAGCGGAGCGCGACGAGGCACATCACAGGGCCGCCAACTTGAGGACCACTGTCAGAAGTCTTAGGTTACGTCCGCACAGGCAGGCGGCTTGCTTGGTGCCTAGCGCCTAGCGAGTCACCTAGCGAGTCGCTTAGTAAAACGGACATACTTGAATGTTCGCGACCGGCCGCACTGCGCGCTTGGCGCCTAGCGAGTAGCTTAGCGTGTATCCAAGTAAACAAACATGTTGGTTTTTTGTCGCCAGGCGCGAGGCATTTTGAAGAAAAAAATATACGAAATATTAATCGCATCCATACATACAAATAAATTCAATTGGAGTGTCTGTTTGTAATATTAAAATAACCGCTTTCTACTGCATGCATATGAATGTATTACGGAACACATACCAAAATATATACTTTTAAAATTTTTGTCTGTCTGTATGTTCTGGCCTCCGGCTAATCTCTGGAACGGCTGGACCGATTTGGACGGGACTTTCACTGGCAGATAGCTTATGTAATAAGTAGTAACTTAGGCTACTTTTATTTTAGAAAAATTCTTTTATTTTAGAAAAAAAAACTAAATAAACTAAATTTTTTCATTACATTCTACGCGGACGAAGTCGCGGACACAGCTAGTCATAAATAGATGAGTATCCGAATGAGTTAATTTTCCTTTAACTTTTTAGTGAAAATTATGCAATTGCTTATATAGAACATAAAAATCCCCATGACTTGACCGTGTCTTATTTATGTCATGAACCCAATATGAAGCGCTCGTGACCCCGCGGACTCAGTGTTGTGTAAACGATCACTGTAGTAAGCAACATTTACTGTGGCCGTTCATGGATGGGTGACCGTCTCGTGACCACTGTGTGACATTTATTTTCCTTTGAAAAGTCCTTGGTCCCGGTTGCCAGTAAAATAGCAGTCGAGGCAGTACCTAAGCCAAGTTGAGGGCCCTTTTTAGGCGGCTTGAAAATTTTTAACAGCTGGCACTGCTGGCAGTCCTTGCCTGCGCCTGTCCATATCAACATGGCAATACGGCTCACCACCTATTACGTGGTACAAAATCTCAAAGGTGAAATGTGGGCATCTAATATGCCTCTGTCTACCCCTTTGTGGATAAAAGGCGTGATCATATGTATGAACCCAATATAGAGCAGTATAGAGCTATTTTTGAAAGTGACATCTTGTCAGCGTGCCGACAAGCAAATGACCAAGGCACCTAGCGACCCCCCACGCAAACCACCTTTCAGTGCGGCCACCGTGTATCCTAGCAAGTTGCCAGGATGCAAGCCACTAGGCTCTAGGCGCCAAGCAAGCCGCCTGCCTGTGCGGACGTAGCCTTACGGACTGTGAGAGTGGCCCAAAACCGCTAGATGCGCCACGGTTCTGCATCAGGTCAATTTGGCGAGCTTTTAAAAAAAATGTTTTTATGTGTGGAAATGTTCATAGATGCAATGCTGGACTATTACCGACTAAAACCACACATTGCCCTTTCATCTACCTATGGTGGGGAGTCCTGGTTACGCCCACGGATGGATAACCCTAGATAATTATGATGTGAAACTTGGTTCAAGATGGGAATAACAGTCTTCTTAACTTATAGCAAAGATAATATAATAATAATACATACAGATCGGCAACTCCCTGTCGCGCCGCAGCTGTCAGTAGACTTGACGTGCGCGTTGACTGACAATTTGCTTACATTTTATTGATCACACGCACACATTCAAGCTGGAGTTTCTGCCCTGTGCTTATAGTAACGCTGAATCCGCTGAATTTTAATTTAAACTAACTTGTAGCATTTATTTTCTATAGATGCAGTATTCAGGATGTGAAAGCAGCCTTATCGAGTTATCTTTTTTTAATCGGTTGTCAGTGGTGACATTTCTGCTGTCAGAATGACAGGATGTCATAAGGATCAGTGACGAATCGTTTTTGCATTCAATGAAAGCAGGTGTTAGATGAAATTCGAGACGATTCCACGTGAGAGAGGGGATAAAGCCCTGAGACAAAGTTCGAAGTCTCTTTTTAAGATCGGCTAAGGACGAGGGAGTTTGATATTACTAGGAGTGGCACGCCTCAATTTTTCTTTGGAGGTTGTTAGTTGCAACATGAGGACCTGTTAAGGAATTATTCTGAGTTTACTGATTCTCCTCGGAAGGAGTTGGACTCTGTGTCAACCTACACCCGGGATACCGGTGAGTGTCATTTCTTGTTTGCTAAGCGGTTCGAATTTCGTCGGTCGCGATGTCAATTATTTCATTTGTCGTTTACTTGTCATGACAGGGTTTTTTACTACGGGGCTAGTTGCCGGTTGAGATATTTGGTGCCGCACCTATAAGTTAGTGGGCTGCACGTGGTACGACAACGTGGAAGTGCGGACTACACGAGCTTCTCATGTGAGAGGTATCTGCCGTCATCACCTGGCAGTAACAACAGCCAGTCACTCTCACTCAGCTCACACTGCAGGCCAGTAGATCCACTACTTATGTGTAGTCTAGTAGTATTAGTACCTAAGCCCAGACTATTTTACTGTGTATCTGTGATATTTGTGTCTACCAGCGAATAAGCTCTCTGTGTGTCTCTGTAGCGTGCTGTGTTCTTAATAGATATATGTGTGTACACCCTATTGTCTGTTTTCGTTAGAGCCCTAGCCTACCTTTGCACGCACACTGGAATCTCTGTAGTAAGGCACCCTGGGAAAGAGTTCTCTGCATAGCTACCTCGCGCTAGTTGGTGAGTAACACTAAACATCATTGTGTTATAAACTAACTAACTATCTTCACGCCAAATGCCTTGCGGGGTAGGCAGAAAGAACCGAGCGCCACACGGCACGGTCCATACACACCTCACTTGCTTCTTCAACTTTCATTAATTTATCCTATTTAATTTACTCAGGGGAATTCTGAGACATCCTTTCGATGACTTACCCGGGGCTCCCAGCCATAGGTAGTGGTTAGACAACATGTAAATTTAGTCGGTACGAGTCCAGCATAGCATCCATGAATGATTTTCATTCGTAAAAGGAAACTACCATAGCACATTTCTTTGCAAACCTTCAACTTCAACGTCTCCAATACTTAATAAATAAGTGCTATTTTTAATGTATAGACGGAAATGTTAGATAGAAGAACACCAATGAATCAATCAATGATAACATTATAAAATCTAATAATCACTTTTCATCTTGCAAAGCCAATAAAAATTAAAACCTAGGTACTTTTTGCGCCACCAACTAATAAAAATACAACTTGACCAATAAACAAATAAAATGTAATAAAATAGTAACTGGTATTCTAACAAAAATTCAGTAACGAAGCGTAATTATCGCCATAAACAAACCATTAAAGCAAGTAATTTTTTTATTGACAACGACCAATTACAACGGGAAGTCATTTAATAAATCAGGACTGCTCCCATCGTAAGTTTTTGTTTTATTTGTACGATTATTAGTTTGGTTATAGCTGTGTTATATATTTTTAATATCCATAAACATTGAGAAGGTGAAGGAATTTCTTTTTTTTTTTTCTTAGTTATGATTGTATCTTCCGTGGGAGATTCGAGTACTATCGACAAGTTTGATCACATTTTTATCTTCTATCATGTGATTAATTAAAAATTCATCAATAAAATACTTAATAAAAATCTTATCTTAAGACTGGGTTTATAATTTAGGGCCTACAGCTTCACACCATTTTGACACCAAGGACAAATGTTTTTCGTAAACTCAATGCTCAACGTGATTCATTCCCTTAGTGAGATTATACGATTTTGTGGAAACCAAATCGGCTAATAGTCGATCTCTTGTCTCTTCCTCAAAGGGACTCATGAATTATTTAGGAAATGGACATAAGTGACCCGTCTCAGCACTTACCGTCAATTCTAGCGACTCTTGTCCCTCATGGAAGCCGGAAACCTTTCTTAGATTTCCACTGGTTATCGAAAATCTAGCTTTAGTTTCATATCCAGGGCATCTTTTCCTTATTAAAAACAATTGAACAAAATTTTAAGCAAGTTTGAAATATCTCTACCCAAATTGCTTTCAACTTGCGAAACAGACGCGATGTCTGCGCCCCGTCTTTATGGTGTGCCCCGCGCCTTTTCCTGACTTTGTGTATAGGCAAAGATAAAATAATAGTATTACATACAGATAGTCAACTCCCTGCCCCCCACTGAACAAGCTTCCCCACCCCCGCCACAACTGTCTTATAGTTGAATGGTATTTTAAGGAGACGTTTACTTATCCTTAGTGGTCCGTTGGTCACACACACATTCAAGCTCTGTACAAACATCACGTGTTTTTTAGCGTGACAGAATTGAAAACCCATTTTTTGTATGGCGTTTCCGCCCTGTGGTTTAGGTTAGTCTAACTACACTCACTGTAGTACAAAACGGAACTAGTGGTAGGGGATGATTCTCGATGAACGTGCCATGTTATTGTTGATACCATCATATTTAAGTCGGCAATTTTACACATTAGCCTGTTTAGGGCAACACACCGTATACATTAGAGTAATAAAGGGCAGCAATAAGCGCAAAAGGGCTGCTCTTGCGCAGGAATAAATTGACAATAAATAAGGTTGAAGTGTCTGTTTGTAATATCTATGAGTATTCACAATACTTCTGAGGTAGTAGGTACAGACAGATGGTGAGGCACGGTGTGGTTTTAGTCGGTAGAAGTCCGGATCCATAAGGATTTTCACACAAAAAAAGGTAGTAGATTTATTATTTATTATTTTATTAGATACTAGCTGATGCCCGCAGCTTCGCCTGCGTGAAATTTTGTTCCTAGACTATAACATATCTCTGTAGGCATCAAATTTCAGCCAGATCCGTTCAGCCGTTACAGCGAAAAAGAGTAACAAACATCCACACTCACTAACATTCGCATTTATAATAATACCTAGTTAGATAGATTTCTGATTAACAAATTCAATTTAATGCATGTATTTGTTAAGCCTAGGATTAAGTTTTCTTCCTATATTGTTTGTGTGCCCCATTATGTTTCCGAATAAATAATTTTTGAAGTGAAACTTCTTTATCGGCGTTGGAAAAAAAATTGCGTCACGTCACGTCACGATTTTTGGTTACGCGCCATCTTTGTTCTGTTCCCCACCACAGTGGATTCGAATTAAGAGTACTTTATCCAGGGATAGCATGTCATTTAAGGGTTTTTGGACTTTTGGACTTTTGGGCTTTTGGACTTTTGGACTTTTGGACTTTTGGATGGGACATTGGTACTTTGGGTCTTTGGGACTTTGGAACTTTGAGACTTTGGGACTTTTGAACTTTTGAACTTTTGGACTTTTGGACTTTTGGATGGGACCTTGGTACTGTGGGTCTTTGGGACTTTGGGACTTTGGGACTTTTGGACTTTTGGACTTTTGGACTTTTGGATGGGACCTTGGTACTTTGGGACCTTGGTACTTTGGGACTTTGGGACTTTTGGACTTTTGGACTTTTCAACTTTTGGACTTTTGGACTTTTGGACTTTTGGACTTTTTGACTTTTAGACTTTTAGACTTTTAGACTTTTAGACTTTGGGACTTTGGGACTTTGGGACTTTGGGATTTTGGGACTTTGGGACTTTGGGACTTTGGGACTTTGGGACTTTGGGACTTTGGGACTTTGGGACTTTGGGACTTTGGGACTTTGGGACTTTGGGACTTTTGGACTTTTGGCCTTTGGGACTTTGGGACTTTTGGACTTTTGGATGGGATCTTGGTACTTTGGGTCTTTGGGACTTTGGGACTTTGGAACTTTGGGACTTTTGGACTTTTGGGCTTTTGGACTTTTGGATGGGACCTTGGTACTTTGGGTCTTTGGGACTTTGGGACTTTGCAACTTTGGGACTTTTGGACTTTTGGGCTTTTGGACTTTTGGATGGGACCTTGGTACTTTGGGTCTTTGGGACTTTTGAACTTTTGGAGTTTTGGACTTTTAGACTTTTAGACTTTGGGACTTTGGGACTTTTGGACTTTTGGACTTTTGGACTTTTGGACTTTTGGACTTTTGGGCTTTTGGACTTTTGGATGGGACCTTGGTACTTTGGGTCTTTGGGACTTTTGAACTTTTGGAGTTTTGGACTTTTAGACTTTTAGACTTTGGGACTTTGGGACTTTTGGACTTTTGGACTTTTGGACTTTTGGACTTTTGGACTTTTGGACTTTTGGACTTTCGGACTTTTGGACTTTTGGACTTTTGGACTTTTGGACTTTTGGACTTTTGTACTTTTGGACTTTTGGACTTTTGGACTTTTGGACTTTTGGACTTTTGGACTTTTGGACTTTTGGACTTTTGGACTTTTGGACTTTTGGACTTTTGGACTTTTGGACTTTTGAACTTTTGGACTTTGGGACTTTTGGACTTTTGGCCTTTGGGACTTTGGGACTTTTGGACATTTGGATGGGATCTTGGTACTTTGGGTCTTTGGGACTTTGGAACTTTGGGACTTTGGAACTTTGGGACTTTGGGACTTTGGGACTTTTGGACTTTTGGCCTTTGGGACTTTGGGACTTTTGGACTTTTGGATGGGATCTTGGTACTTTGGGTCTTTGGGACTTTGGAACTTTGGGACTTTTGGACATTTGGGCTTTTGGACTTTTGGATGGGACCTTGGTACTTTGGGTCTTTGGGACTTTTGGACTTTTGAACTTTTGGAGTTTTGGACTTTTAGACTTTTAGACTTTTAGACTTTTAGACTTTGGGACTTTGGGACTTTGGGACTTTGGGACTTTGGGACTTTTGGACTTTTGGCCTTTGGGACTTTTGGACTTTTGGACTTTTAGACTTTTGGACTTTTGGACTTTTGGACTTTTGGACTTTGGGACTTTTGGACTTTTGGATGGGATCTTGGTACTTTGGGTCTTTGGGACTTTGGAACTTTGGGACTTTGGGACTTTGGGACTTTGGGACTTTTGGACTTTTGGCCTTTTGGACTTTTGGACTTTGGACTTTTGGACTTTTGAACTTTTGGACTTTTGGACTTTTGGACTTTTGGACTTTTTGACTTAATTTAAGGTGAGGTGAAAATTAAGTTTATGAAGAAGTTTCACTTCTTACGTGTGTACACTAAGTACACGCAATTTTATTCTTTCTTTCTTTCTTTCAAATTCATATTGCATAATAATATGAGCTAAGTTATTTTATTTATTAAATACATTTCTTAATTCAATGGCTAAACTACTACTTGACACAACTTCTCTTCTAAGCAATTGACATCGTAACTTAGTTGCTTCTTCAGGTAGTCCCAGCCTACGACGTTTTGATAAACCGAACTACTGTAGGCTTTGTCCTCCTAGTACAAATGGTCCAACCAAGACCTGGTAACGCAATAACAATGTAAATTTCATCAGCTGAGCGTTCATGTTCATTGTAATGGTTCTTTTCAGTCCTGTCGAATGTAGTCTACGTAGAGGCCATTCCCGTATTATACAAAGACATAGTGAGTCTGTTTCCTGACAGAATGCAGTCAGCACTATATGTAGAATAAAGATCATGCCTTCCATGATCAGGCTGCTGACAACCTTTATCTTAAGGATTGAGCGTAGATGGTAACATGCGGTGTTATTTTATTGACCAGTGGATACTACCTGAAGCGTGGTCTTTCATCATTTCTGGCTAGCCATCATAAAATTTTCTTCTTCTTTTCACAAATGTATTTTTGTCACACATAATTTGAATAAATTAGCAGTAATACTTCCATAAAGCATATTTGGTTAATATTGTACCAAAACAGCGCTTTTTATTTAACTTTTTGGCTATGTAGTAAAATCATCTGTTTGAAGTTTGAAATAAAACATTAATGAAAACGTCAATTGTATTGAACGTTCACAAATTATGTGTCAAAATAAAAAGTAATTTAAGTATAAAATAAGAGTATTTAAGGAGTATTGATATCAACTCCGGAGAAAATCAGTCAAATAAATAATTTACATTCCCTTTTTAACTCGTTATAATATAAATTTCAATAAAATACGAAACACATCTTGCATCAATTATGTTAATAATGCTATATGCCAAATTTCAAGTACATCGTACCAAGAAATCACGTTGTCCCATACAAACTTTACCCTCCTTTTTTATACCTTTGGAGGTGGAATTTGCAAAAATGTTAAAATTACTTTTTTCAAATTGTTACAAACAACGCTCATGCTTAGTTTAATCATCGTACCATTAACCGTTTAAGCAATAATTGATAATAACTTGGGGTCTAGGGATCGAACCGAAAAATTAGGTTTGGTTTGAATTCTATATACTTTTCCGGGATAAAAAGTACCCAGTGTGGTGCCCAGGCTATTAAAGAATAATTATATCAAGTTTCATCGTAATCCAACCGGTAGTTTTTGCGTGATGCCTAAACAAACAGACAGACAAAAAATTTTTTAATCACATTTTTGGGTTCGGTGTCGGTCTAGTAACACCCCCTTATTTATTTTTTTGATATTTTGAATGTACAGAATTTTCACTTCTACAGATTTATTATAAGTACTAGCTGACCCGGCAAACGTTGTTTTGTCATGTTTTTTTTTTTTCATTTAGGGGGATGAAAAATAGGTGTTTTCCGATCCTCCGATACCCAATATGCACACAACATTTCATTAGAATCGGTCAAGCCGTTTCGGAGGAGTTTAACTATGTACAAACATCGCGACACGAGAATTTTAAATATCTATTAGATTTGTAATAGGCAACCAAAGAATTTAAATATAAATCACGTAGTCGCATCTGCATCATAGCACGTACGTATTCGAGTACCGACAATAATTACTGTAACTCTCTGTTCCATAGATAACCACTGGCTAAACCCATACTCGTAAGTGCATAGATTCATTAATAACTCCGCAGCATGTAATTGCATTACCTTCTAATCTGTAATTTATATTAGATCGGGATGCGTACTGTACAAACTGGTTCGTATTAAGGTGGTCACAGACATGTTTCTTCATCAGGCACGCACTTTTGGGAAGTCTTTTTGTTTAGGTAGATAAAGCATAAATTCAGTTCCCGTTCCCGCTTCTAATGGGAACATATTCCCTGGATAAACATTCTATATACTACTCCAGCCTTTATCTATCTTTGTACCAAATTTCAGCCAGATCAGTTCAGTCGTAAGAGTGTGGTTGAGTAACTAACATTCAAAATAGCCAAACATCTTCACAAATTTTATATTTATACTAGCTGACCCTCGCAACTTCGTTTACGTCACATAAGGTTTGCGAAAGGAGAGGTACTTCTTCATCATACTCATCAAGCAGCGTGTATAAAACGGCACTGTGTGCTTAATCATAAAAGAGCTTAAAGATGATGATGATGATTTATTAGTGAAAGTGTAACATCTGTCCTGGTTGTTGGACTTTTGGTCGAGATGACAGAATGATAAAAAAAACTCTCCCCTATATAACTTAGTACCCGATGATGGCAATAGGTTTGTCCCTTATTACTTGAAACCCTTGGAACCACAATTATCAGAAAAGATTTTTGTTTTTTGATTTCTGTGCTTGGAACCAACAAGATTAATCCCAAAGTGTGGGCGTATAATTCAATTCTATATGTAAATTAAAACATCTGCTCATTAGATCTACGATTGCAGTCATCTACGATCGCTCCACGTCGAAGGTCCGTGGCTGATACCATCGTCACGTTTGATTTCCTCACCTGGCAACCGTCCAATGACATATGCAACATTACGTCTTTAGATCATGGCTCTAAGTTGGCTATCCGACTCATCTCACTTCCTATTAAATAGCTGGTAGCATGCGTAATGGTTTGTTAGTAGTTTTATTATTAGATATGTAGTTTTAATTAATGGTAATGAGCTGTAGGCCCAACACTATCTCTCCTCACAATTGGTATCTTTTGAATAACGGTTGTTCATAGGTTTACACAAAACCTGAGAAAGGTCGCAGGGAGTGACTGGATGCGGAAGGCGCAGGACCGTGTATTGTGATGTGACGTAATTCGGGAGAGGTAGTGGATTGGGGTTGTTCCGTATTGATCCCACGACGATTGATCCCATTCTTAATTGACCCCAAATGCGTATTCCTTATTGATCCCACTTTAAAATTTTATTGTATATAGCTGACCCTCGCAACTTCGTTTACGTCACATAAGGTTTGCGAAAGGAGAGGTACTTCTTCATTTTCTTTCTTTTCTTCATCTTCTTCAGCCAACACGCCCGTTTAGAATTACCTTCACATTCAAAGGAATCCTTGAATTCTAGGTTTTGAAGAAGCTGAGATGTCTCTAATTCCTGAACTACAAAACTTTCAACATTGACACTTGTGTGAAACATTCCCTAAAGTATTCCCTTTATAACACTGAAAAAATTTTGGAATCGGACCACGCATTGAGCAGTTACAACTAAAAAACCCTTATTCGGGATACAGACAGACAGACAGACAGACAGACAGACATGAAAAGTTTAAATTACATTTTCGGCTTCAGTATCGAGTACTCTCTTTCCAATTCTAAAAAATATTTGAAATTGCATCACGCGTTGAGAAATTACAACTGAAAAACCATTTTATCTTTCATCCCCTCTCCCGCAGGAACCGCGCAAAACTTCGGGATCAAAAGTATCCTAGAACCTTCCTCGGACTATAAGCTCGGAATTTACCAAGTATCATTCAAATCGGTTTAGTAGTTTCGGCGTGATACTTATTCGGGATACAGACAGGCAGACAGACAGACAGACAGACATGAAAAGTTTAAATTACATTTTCGGCTTCAGTATCGATTAGAGAACGCCCTCCAATTAAAATTTTCAAAATATCTTCCATGTACAGACTCTCGACCCTCAACAGTTTTATTATATGTAAAGATAGACCCATTTCTCAAAATTAAATGTTCATTTTGTCCAATCAAAGGTTGCCAGTAAAAGATTGCTTTTAGCGATATGGCCGCCATTTGTACATATTTGTGTTTATGTTTCTTTTGTAAACTGGTTTTATTAGTGTACAACAAAGTTTTACTTACTTACTTACTAGTAGTTCCTGAGAGCCTAGCGTTCAACCAAACAAACAAAGAAACAAACTCTTCAGCTTTATGATATTAGTACAGACAGGTGATTCTTTTAAAAATTAAAAATAAAGTAATTGACTCTGATAAAATTCTTTATAAAAGTCATGTCCGCTTTGGTGGAAGGACATGTATGAAAATCGTCGTTACGAGTATAGCGGAGTCCGTAATGGGTCCGACTCGCTCGCAGTGGAAGGCGGGCATTAGAGGTCACCTCTGTGCCTTTGGTGCTAGTAAAGACAAAGGGATCTCAACAACTCTCATAAGCCTCCCATCACCACTGTAAAAGAAGACACCATTGTTGCTCCGCTTCTTTCCCTTTATATATTTTTTTTTTGTAAAATTTGACGTCGTTATGAGACAACAGTGTTACAATTCACATGTGTGCATATGCATAAGCATGCTCACGAGAAGCTACTTTCATGCGATCTGTGATTTATTGACGTCAAGTCGTTGATGGCTATTGACCGTCTCCGGAAACCATTATAATATTATTCCTACTAATATTATAAATGCGAAAGTAACTCTATCTGTCTGTCTGTCTATCTGACTGTCTGTGTGTCTGTTTGTTTGTCTGTAAACGGCGGGAGCGATTGAGATAAAATTCGGTGGGTATAGGGATAGTTAGTAGCCATGGGAAGGACATAGGCTACTTTTTTACTGACTGCCCAAAGGAGGGTTGTGCGACGACCGACTTCTACGCAGTCGAACAGCTAGTGAGAAATAAAGTACATTGAACATCGTGGAAATTCAGTCATTTAGGTAGACTTATGTGTCAATTTTAGGTAAAGGTATCTAATAAACAACTAATAAAATTATATTTGTGCACACATGCCACGTTTCCTACATAACATGAGTCTGAATTTTACGTCGGCCATCAAGGTTTTTATGTCAAGTCAAAACGTGAGAACATCGGCCATAATCTTTAAGTACTCCTCCGTTTCACATAGTTCTCTACCTTATTGTACTATAAGAGTTATAAAGATAGAGTAGAACGTTATTTGATTAGAGATAGTTTCCTTATTGTTGAATGTTTGGATATATAGAAAGTGGTTATTCCATCACTGAACTAGTATTAAATAATTTTAATAGTTTAAAAAACTAAAAAACACGCTTGTTTTTTTATAGTTTATCTTGGATGTCCGCCATGTTGGATTTAAGTCACGTGACTATTTTTTTCGTATTCCTGACCGCAAACCCTTTCATTCAATACCCATATCATGGGGGTGGATTTCCAACAACCAGTCCACCATTTTGGGGAGGCCGCCATATTGAATTTGTAATGACGTTTTTTAGCTAGTCATGTATTGTCATCAGAACTCAGAGCGTGTGCAAAATTTCAGCCTGATCAAAGGACGGGAAGTGGGTCAAATTATCATTCCAAGATTTTCTTACAAACATAGTTACAAGTGAAGCTAATAAAAGCGTGTTAAAATAGATCATGTCTAAAATCCATAGCACAAGCTTAGATTACCTTTTTTTTAACGTGCGGATAATCCTACAGGGATCCTATCGACTAAAAAACACATGTATCCCACCTAACAGTCTATGGTTGGGAGCCCCGGGTAAGCCCTCGGAAGGATACCCCAGGACAGCTTATACTCGTATTAGCTTATTGGGCTAGATGATGTTGTATGAAAATGTCCACAAATATTGATTGTCTATTTGTTTGCATCGAATAGGCTCCAAAACTACTAAACGGATTCGAAAAATTATTTTACTCTTGGGAAGCTACACTCTCCCCGGGTGACATAGGCTATATTTTATTCCCGTATTCCCACGAAAACGGATGCAACGCGGAAAAAACCGCGTGTCGTCTGCTAGTTAGGTTAAATTTTGTATTATAATGGGTCAAGATAATTGACTATCTGCCTAGCGCTGGGCGCCCCAGGTAACTTTTCAAAAGCTTATCTCAGAAAAACAACGCGGCTTCGCCTCAGATAAAATAAAAAACCGGCCAAGTGCGAGTTGGACTCGCCCATGAAGGGTTCCGTAGCAGCAAGTAACATAATATAAAAGTTCTTATAGTTCGTTGTAACTTTGATTGATGTTGCAGTGGCAGTGATTTTTCTAACTGAAAATTGCGGTTTATGACGTATTAAAAAAAACTACCAACTCTATCTCGTTCAAATCAATTTTCATTGGTAGTTTTTATAACAATGTATATCATATATATTTTTTGATTTATCACTCTCTTAGTTTAGAAGTTAGACACACATTTTCCACTTTGGTAGTGTCTCTTGCGCAAACTATTCACTTTAGAAAAAAATAATGTTAGGAACCTCAATAGCATTTTTAAAGACCTATCTATAGATACCCCACGAGTATGGGTTTGAGGAAAAAAAATTTTTTGAGTTTCAGTTCTGAGTATGAGGTCCCCCAAAATTTATTGCTTTTTTCTAGTTTTATATGAAAATCGTTATGCGGTTTACAGAATACATCTACTTACCAAGTTTCAATAGCATAGGCATAGTTTCACAGTTTCGGAGAAAAGTGGCTGTGACAGACATGACGAATCTATAAGGGTTCTGTTTTTGCCATTTGGCTACGGAACCCTAAAAATGGCATAGAAGGGCACGTGGTTTTAAAGATAGCCTTAAAGAGATAAAACCACGAATAACGATAAATGTAAAGCCTTCAACACATTAGTATCAATTGTCACCTCATTCACCAACATCGGTTACATCGAAAGTGCTGTTCCACCTACGAGCTATCTAGTCAGTGCGTAGCCCACGCCACCGTAAACATCGGTGTTGCCAGCGTATTGTTATATTACTGCCGTGATTGCTAGATTATTATTGAATACTTGAAATGAGTAGGAGTTGAATCGTTTAAATTGCTCTGTAACTACCTATTTTCTGGTCGGACAAAGAATTGTGCAATTGGTAGTGGGAGTCGAAATAGGCAATAAGGTTCCCCGTTCTTTTGAAATTCGTGTGAAGATAGCACGTGGCGTTGTTCATTGTTGGGAAGTATCACAGCAGTGACATGATATTTGAATAAAAAGAGATAAAATGTGAAAAAAATATCTTACCAGAAAATGAGTAGGTACCAAAACAACCTGTGTCTAAACCAGCGCTTTCTTTTTAAACGTTTGTATTCGTTTAAATATATCTCCGAATTCATACAACCTTTAACTACTTAAAGAACAAATCATTTTATCAGAGACTAAATACTTTAGAATTAATTAGCATTTCTAATCTGGCAATTCCAAATCGTTTACATCTCGTTTGCACCGTTCTATGCGATCGTCACATCCCACACAGCCTAAGCAACTAACATAAATCCTACATTTGACACGCCAACCATAACCTTTGCCGATATAAGATATCTATCATTGGCATATTTCACAATATTGATAAATTATAATCGTATTTCATAATTTACTCATTATGTAATTATTTTGACAACTATTTTGACATAGAACTGATCGGGTTAGGCTTTCGTGTTTGTAATCGAGGACGCCCGCGGCTACGTCGCATGACATTTGGTCATCCTACTAACGGTTCCCGTGGGAATAAGATGGTGTCCGGGATAATAAAAATCGTAGGGTACTCTCCAAATATAACAGTGTCTTCATTTCGAAAAAAAGCCGTCTAATGTATTGATTCTTTACAACGTTTAGGACAAACTAATGTTTTGAAAGTTGTGTCGTAGTTATTTTTATGTCATGCTGGACTGGAACCAACTACCACAAGGCTCTAGCTCTAGCTCTGGACGTCTTGAGTAACTCTTCGAAAGGATGTCCCTGGGTAATATTAAGAGATGGGCCCCGACTATCAACTATGACTCCTGTATTCGGGACCCAAGTCAACCTCACCTTCAAGTGATAGGTACTTAGCGGACAAAGCTCTAATGCATGCTAATGCAGAACTCTTTAAGGAGTTGAAAGATCAGGTTTTCAACGATTCCGAAAATATTAAGCCCATTCATAACGTTTCTATATGCCAATGGACGCTCCAAAACCTGAAAGGGCTTGGGAGTTATTTAATAGACGCTATAAAGAAGAATATTAAGTGTAAATAGATGTGTAGGTACTAAGAATTATGCACAGAACAGATAAGGATTATGAGTATATGAAGTTGATATCAGATGCGATTGCCATCTATACCTAATACATTATGCAGCTTCCAATTAGACAACTCGGTATGAATCCAGGGTCGGCAGCACAAATGTTTGTAAGATATGCAAATATTTTCTACGATGTGATTATTAATTGATGAAAAATTATATGTAAAATACTTAGGTTAATATACCTGTAACGTTTCTGAATCTTAGTTTTTGGACATATATGTCTGTCTGTTTTTAGACTTTATATTAGATAGGTCTATATTTGACTTAAATCTGCCTATATTATTGTTCAATAGAATTGAAATCTTGACCAAAAATATACTGTTGCCAATTGTCCCAAAATACTTACTTATTTATATGCGTGCTTCAAAGGGATTGCTACCTTCAATAGGAACGGTAATTTGATACAGTTTTTACATCTGTGTGAGTAGTAGGTATTGTAAAACAAATGAAATATTATGACATTTATGGCTCACATTATAACCGTGTAAGTCTGTACCAGTTTTTGTTACTACATCATTATTTTACTGATCAGTTTAAACTGTAAACATTAATCAATCGCCAAGATATATTAATTTATAATCACTATCTCATTTACTGAACTATGTCGAATTAATTTAAATTGAAAAAGCCTGTATTTGCCCACGCTCCATTTGACGAAGGTATATTTCATATTAATAAAGCGATCATATCGGTAGGCATGAGCCAGGTTGCCACAAACAATTCTGGAACGTAGGCCTCATTATTATAATAACGGGTTTTGAATGTTATGGTAATTAGCATAGTTGGTAGGAAGGATCTCTAGGTTCATGTAACTTGATATACTTACTTATGGCGCCAAGACAGGATCTTAGAGCAATTCTAAAACAATTATCATTGACGATATTACTTTTTACTTTTTTTACTGTTTCCTTTTAGAGTATCAGCGTGAGAACTAAACGATTTCGTATTAATTTGCGATTGGAATTGGATCGATAAATTAGTTATTAGATAGGCAAGGTTAAAAAAATATTTTTCTGATGTGTATTTGAAATAACACCTGGCTGGCATGGAGAAGAGCTTTCAATGAGCAATAGAGATCTTCTTTTCACTCCGCTTCGACTCGTAACAGTAAAAATTTTACGAAAGTTTTGTTTTTTTTTTGTAATTTACCCATAGAGTCAAGTAACGATCGCATCACCACCGCCAACGCCTTATAATCTGGCAAACCCTAAATTATAGAAATAGGCTATACTTGTAACTTTGCAAAAAATATTACTCTGGGTATGTACTTAAGCTTTTATAATGTCATTAATGTCAAAGAATAAATGAATTATGACAACTATTTGTGGCGTCATAAAGTTCTTTCCAAGCTGTAAATAAATAAGTTTATTTAATCTCGAGCCCAAATTTATCAATTAGATAAAAATACCTACATAAAATACTAGATACATATTATATAATGCACTTTATATAATATTACCAAGTTAGTATTACGTAAATTTGGTCTTAAATAAAGTATTCAAATTCTCCACAAGCTTAATTAAATAATAATTGTAAGTATTGTATTATTTAGTTCTTTGTCTCAGAATCATACGTACCTACACTATTATTACACATAATTTACACTATTATTTTAATAAACGTTTTGGCTTTCAACTTTTGACATTTAAATTGATCAAAGGGCCCTCCTTACATAACAACACTGACATTAAAATACATTTTATAAACATCTGCATTATTACTTATAATAAACATATAAACAATATTCTTCAAGTAATTTGACATGATTACAGAACTGGCCCGGTTTTCAAATGCTAGGCTGTTCGAATAAATTATCATCGCGTGTGTGATGTAAATGTATCTCTCTGTTCAGTCACCGATTGTCAAAGTTCAGTCCTATGAGACTGTGACAGTGACAACTTTGTGACATTTAACTTGCGAGCGTTGACACGCTTCTGGGAAGTCCGTAGCGTTCCCGGGAGTTCCCAGGCGGTTCAGTAGTTTATGTAAGGTAACTTGTCCTGGAGTCAATAATGCAAGAACTAGAGTATATATTGTAGAAGTCGACTTGTCTATGACTAGATTTCCAATATAAAAAGGCGCGCAATGTAGTGGACGCCCTTCTTTTCGACGGTCGACCGCTGCAGAGTAAAGAACTACACACCCTGGTGATCAGTGTGATCCATGTGATATCAGTGTCGGCGTGATTGTAAGAATGTTCTAAGTTACTTATTGATTAGATACTTGTGTAATGATTACGTTCAGGGTGTAAAATTTGTTAAATAAAGTGATAGAAATCTGCTTTGTTAATCTCAGTGTATATTTTTTTATTAACATTCCTGGTGATTGCTAACATCAGAAGTGGGATTCTTACCTTATCGCCAACTCACCGAGTCGAACGAGAGGTATCATGAAACATAAGAAACGTAATCATTACAAAGTACCCTCTTTTAGTGAGTTTTGTATGTTTTACGCAATTTTTGTGTGTTTTATCTCGTGTAGGCATAATTGCCTAAAACGCATGATTCAGACCGTAAATTGCATAGTTGGATTGCACTGACACCATCGTGAGTGCCACGTGTCGTGTAATCGGCATAGATTTCGAATTTTTCGCTATCTGTCACGAACGGTATTACGGGAATACCGTTCGTAGCCGTCGCCATCTTAGACACCGCCATCGCGGTCTCGGATCCGATCTCGTTCGTTGTTACACGCACGGTTTCGTTCTGAGCGAGATGTTTCTACAACTTGCCATATAGAAAGCGAATTAGTACCGAAAGTTGCAAGCCCGTGAACTTTTCAAACGTCCAGAAACTGTCCTCTGTCACTCTACTATACAGTAA
Source organism: Miltochrista miniata (assembly GCA_933228765.1). NCBI lineage: Eukaryota > Metazoa > Arthropoda > Insecta > Lepidoptera > Erebidae > Miltochrista > Miltochrista miniata. The sequence goes on along the minus strand of OW121766.1, from coordinate 25,512,029 downwards.
CGGCGATAATCCTACTGCCCGCCCGATCCGGGAGTGCCCAATCAACGCGAGGGGCGCTACAAGCGCTGAGCTACGCGATGTGCGTTGGTGCGCGCTACACGCTGGTCTGCGCGACGCGCGTTGGTGAGCGCTACAAGCGCTAGCCTACGCGACGCGCTGCACGTTGGTCTGCGCGACGCTCATAGATATGCGCTACACGCGCTAGTCTACGCGATGCGCGTTGATGTGCGCTGCACGCGCCAGTCTACACGACGCGCTGCACGCTGGTCTGCGCGACGCGCATAGATATGCGCTACACGCGCTAGTCTACGCGATGCGCGTTGATGTGCGCTGCACGCGCCAGTCTACACGACGCGCTGCACGCTGGTCTGCGCGACGCGCTTTGATATGCGCTACACGCGCTAGTCTACGCGATGCGCGTTGATGTGCGCTGCACGCGCCAGTCTACACGACGCGCTGCACGCTGGTCTGCGCGACGCGCTTTGATATGCGCTACACGCGCTAGTCTACGCGATGCACGTTGATGTGCGCTGCACGCGCCAGTCTACACGACGCGCTGCACGCTGGTCTGCGCGACGCGCTTTGATATGCGCTACACGCGCTAGTCTACGCGATGCGCGTTGATGTGCGCTGCACGCGCCAGTCTACACGACGCGCTGCACGCTGGTCTGCGCGACGCGCTTTGATATGCGCTACACGCGCTAGTCTACGCGATGCACGTTGATGTGCGCTGCACGCGCCAGTCTACACGACGCGCTGCACGCTGGTCTGCGCGACGCGCTTTGATATGCGCTACACGCGCTAGTCTACGCGATGCGCGTTGATGTGCGCTGCACGCGCCAGTCTACACGACGCGCTGCACGCTGGTCTGCGCGACGCGCTTTGATATGCGCTACACGCGCTAGTCTACGCGATGCGCGTTGATGTGCGCTGCACGCGCCAGTCTACACGACGCGCTGCACGCTGGTCTGCGCGACGCGCTTTGATATGCGCTACACGCGCTAGTCTACGCGATGCGCGTTGATGTGCGCTGCACGCGCCAGTCTACACGACGCGCTGCACGCTGGTCTGCGCGACGCGCTTTGATATGCGCTACACGCGCTAGTCTACGCGATGCGCGTTGATGTGCGCTGCACGCGCCAGTCTACACGACGCGCTGCACGCTGGTCTGCGCGACGCGCTTTGATATGCGCTACACGCGCTAGTCTACGCGATGCGCGTTGGTGTGCGCTGCACGCGCTCGTCTACGCGACGCGCTGCGCGCTGGTCTGCGCGACGCGAATTGATATACGCTACACGCGCTAGTCTACGCCATGCTCACGGGTGCGTGTTACACGCGCGCCCTCAGCCGCGGTCAGTCAGGTAGTGCCAAGCTTACGAAAGGTAAAGGCCTTATAATTTTCACCTATTCCCTTAAAACTCTTACAGATCCGACAAGTTCTAGATCTTGTAGGATATTTTCGTAGGCATATCCAGAATCGTGCTACAAGGATTGACTGAAAAGTTGATTTGGAGTTCACATCAATAACAAATTAGACAAGGCTTGATACGATGTCTGACGATGACGAGATTGACCAGCGAACCCACAATCAGAACCTCCCACGGACGCAAGTTATGTACGCAGGTTAGTACTTATATAGTAGTATTGACATATGCTGATGATGGGAAGCGTGGGGTAGCATACTCCATTCGGTAAAGTAGTCTTTAGCTGTCGTAAAGGCTTCATAACACTTTTTCTACAACTTTGTTAAGTTACCCTCAACATTTTTGTCATTACTTTATTAGGCTACTCTCAACTTGACAAAACATAAAAATGGTCTGTTCCTTTTTCTGAGAGGCGCCTAATGGTCGATCCGAACACAGGATTCCGCTTTCCAGCAAAGAAAAGGAGTTCTACTGCCACATGCTGATTATCTCAATCAAAATTTTATTGGTCAGGTCAGTAAAATACCAAGGCCTCTTGACTGGACACAAAAAGAATAGACTGCAGAGGAGGGCATGGTTCTGTCACGTGAAGTAGTGTAAGAAAGCGAGTTTTTCGATCAACTTGCGTAAATGTGTTTTACTTAGAACAGGGCGAGCTATACTTAGGGTGTCTCTGAGAGATAACATCCGTAACTATGTTATCTATTAGAGAATCAAAGTGGTCATTGTCAACATGGCTCGCAGAGTAAGTGCATCATAGTGGCCATGGGCTGGCCACATCTGTTGTAGAACCAACGACCTGGACAAGGCCGTAGGAAAGGATGCGGAAGGCGTAGAACCGTGTAAATTGGGAGAGGTCTACATCCAGCATTGGACTACTGTAGACTGATTTGATTGATGATTGATTGAGAAGTCATAAACTTGTGCTTCTTGAGTTTTTATTTACGAACATAAAACCCAGTTTCCAGTAATACTTATACTTGGATGCATTGGATCCCCAACCGGAATCCGATGATTATAATTTTGTGCACTAGCTAGTTGATGCCTTAAGAATATACATTTGTTTTCTTTTTCAATTCTAGACAGGATGTTGCCGAACGGTTTGGGACAATGACAAATGTAGTGTTCCTTTTCTGTACAGCAACGTTGATTTTACTGTCAAAGGTTTGAGTCTGCTGGTTGTGGGAAATCCGTGAAAGACATGAGGCCAGAGATTTAGGTACTACGTTACACCAAAGATGCACCGCGCAAGCAGACAGGTCCACGTTCGCTCGAACAGTACTCAACGTGATCTGAATCGAGGTCAATTAATTAACCCCCGACGAAAATGCGTGTTGTTGTAGGTGTAACCAGACCTGTGTGTTTGTCTGTGGCATCACAGCTGCCTAACGGATGGGTCAATTTGGATGCGGTTTGTTTTTACTTCAGAACCGAGGTGATTAATGTGTTTCTTAGCTATACATTTTGAACATCATCATTTCCTAGGTGATGAAGGGATTTCTCCTCAGCTTCGCAGGACTGATGGATCTGAAATTTGTCGTACTGCTGCTATAATGGTATTTCAGCGATATGGAAGCGTGGAACTTACTGCTGTAATGGGTAGTCTACGGGATGCCCGCATCCTCAGAGGGATGCAGCATTTGCACCAAGATGGGGCTCGTTACAGCGGTCTTAGTATCGAGTTATTGCTGATGAACACTTTAAATATTTGTGTTTAAGTATTTTTGTGGAAGTTACAGCTGACCTTAACGTTGTTAAACGGAGGACGTCTCATTTTTTCCTGGGTCTCATAAAGAGAAACTAAACTACCGTCCCACTGATTTGGTCGCTAGTCTGAGATGTGCCATTGGGAGGTTTGCAACTAAACTGTAAAACAAAAAGGTGCAGAAGTCCCTACGACCGGGTTACTGAAGAGTAACTAGGTACAGTAAGGTTCACACGTGGATCGTAATAGAGGTTCACCTCGCGTGTTTAAATGTTAACAATTTGTGTTTTCACAGGTTCAATGTAAAAATGCAAGTTGGACCCCGGTATGGTAGATGGTAGTCCATGCGAGCGCTGCCGAGCCCATGCGAGCGCTGCCGAGCGGATGACAGGCTACGTGCGGCCCAGTTTATGGTGGTATGGCAGGACGAATGGTGGCCTGATACCTGCACTGCATTCTTCGAGTGGCGAGTTGACGGTAATATTGACAACATTTACTATGACAGGTTCTTGTATGGGTAACCACCACGTGACCACTTTGTTATTTTGCGAGCGTTTCCGTGCTTCGGAAGGCACATTAAGCCGTTGGTCCCGGTTGCCAGTAAAATGGCAGTCATTAAGCAAAGTCGAAGGCTTTCATGGGCGGCTTAAAATTTTTCAACAGTGGGCAGTCACAACCTGCGCCTGTCCATATCAGCACGGCAATACGACTCAGCACAGCACCTATTACGTGGTACAACATCTATAGGTGAAATGTGGGCATATAATGTGCTTCTGCCTACCCCTTAGAGGATAAAAGGCGTGACCATATGTATGTATGTATGAGTTGTCGGTGTTGACTTAAGTGGCGTGTGCCTGACGGGTGCGTGTCATCTGAACGCAGCCAGTGTTGGTGAAGGAACATAATACGGGATGTTCCATGCTGACATGCTGGGTGCCAGTGTTCTGTATGGGTACAACTTTTGTACATATATGGGTACTAGTTTTATGTATAAGTGTTAGTTTCGTATATAGGACGGACTGCGGGACGTTCTTATTGGCAGACTGCGGGATGCCAACTCCATGTAGAGGACGGACTGCGGGACGTTCCTTTTAGCAAATAGACTGCGGGATATTTGCCCTACGTGGTAGTGTAAAGATGAATATCGGTGTACAGGACGGACTGCGGGACGTTCCTATTGGTATGCCTGTGGGATGCCAATTCCCATGTAGTTGGAGGACGGACTGCGGGACGTTCCTTTTTCGGCAAACAGACTGTGAGATGTTTGCCCTACAATGAATTGGTAGAGTGATGATGAATGGTAAATACATGAATCCAAGTGTGAATGAATCATAAACCTCGTATGAATCAGAAATCCTCACATAGTTTGGCTTTTAATGTGCGTACGTAATCACATTAAATGAATGTGGCGATGTGTGATAAGCTGTGTGCTATTTATCTTAGCTAACTAATGTATTTTGGACTGTACGTTAGAAGGCCTTGAAAGGTTGATGGATACAACAATTAGGTCTTTGTGTTACATTGGCACATAGTAATGACATGTTATTTCTTATTGATTTTAGAAGCCGCCTCGATGGAAGCATCGCAGCTCATGCCGATGAGCGTGTTCAATCCCGAAGCTAGTCCATCTGAACCGATGAATGTTGAGGTTCAGACATCTTATATGCAGTCGAGGACGATGCATGGTCAGGAGAGGCCGTGTAGAAGTCGACTTGTCTATGACTAGATTTCCAATATAAAAAGGCGCGCAATGTAGTGGACGCCCTTCTTTTCGACGGTCGACCGCTGCAGAGTAAAGAACTACACACCCTGGTGATCAGTGTGATCCATGTGATATCAGTGTCGGCGTGATTGTAAGAATGTTCTAAGTTACTTATTGATTAGATACTTGTGTAATGATTACGTTCAGGGTGTAAAATTTGTTAAATAAAGTGATAGAAATCTGCTTTGTTAATCTCAGTGTATATTTTTTTATTAACATTCCTGGTGATTGCTAACAATATATAATTTTATTACACCTTCACAGTAATAACTTAAATCTAACTTAAAACTAAGTACTCATCCGGATTCAGGGATGGGACTTCCTTTATCTCCGGGATATCACAATAAGCAATATGGCTCTACGCCTATAAATTAATATGCTTACGGGTATAGGCAGGGGTTTTTAACCTTAAACTTGGAAGCTCATTCTGAAAAGAACAAACAATATATTTTATATACACCCTCTTCAACCATAGATTTCCCTAAACTTTCCCTTACTATTATTTTTAACCCCATTTTAAAACATTTAATATACAAAGAACATTACCCCCTTTTCTAAATTTCACAAACGCCTGCCTGATAAAATAAATTTACTTAAAATATACTTTTTTACATAAAAATTACCCACAATTAATTTACTTAATAAAATCTATGACGTTGATGCTTACCAGAGCTTCCGTTTTCACAAATATAAAAATTTAGTTAAATACTTGGGCTATTAAGCCACTCACTGATTATTTCAGTGGAAATATATTTTATAGAATAATTTACTTTGATGTAAAATTTCTTCGACAGTATGAAGTAAATTAAAAAATTTTAGTTAGTTCCTGATCTCCTTTTTACCATTGCGCACGCCTATATATAGCTTACACCATATCTCCTTCCATCAACTATCCCTACTTTGACACTATTAAGGACATACCCATTATACCGACCTAAGTATAACCATTATACCTACGCTTAATAGCGCCTAATAAACTAATACAGCAAATCCATGATTTACGCCACAATATCCCCTCCCCAAGAGAAAATTTTGTCCCTATAGACAAAATTTAAGAACACTAATTCAATTTAAAAAGATTGAATTAGTATATAACAATCAATCTATAACAACTGTATTACTTAGATAATGTCTCCCAAAAATAAATAATTTAAATATTCAAATAGAGTAACTCTGATGGTGTTCACAAGATAGATAGAAGAAAAGAAGTATTTAAGGCTTAATATTAAGAAATCCAGGTAATACGAACCGCCTGAATGTAATATAGAATATGGCTTAAATTGAAGACTGAGATTTCTATAACCGTCTCAGAGAAGAAAATTTATATAACAACATATACAACGATGTAATAACATTGTATATGTCTATATAACTGAATGCAATATATTTGCATATGATAAGCAAGCCTTTAAGAGCTTCCTATAGTACCACGTAAATCTGCGAGGGCAAGCTTACCGCTTCCGAGTGGCAGTATTTACTACAAAAAAACCAAGAAACAGAAATATAGCACTGAATACACCTACCAGAATTCTAACCAAAAATATACAAACAACCCAGAAAAAAAAATCACATTTACCAACCTTAACATTTCACTGAGATCCAAATCCAATATGTAATAACGTTTTCAAAACGTATGCATCACTATTAACATATTGCATGTGCATAAACTTTCATAACTTTGTAATTCTTAATACTTTGTAATTTTATAAACTCACGGCACGTACACAACTTTCACATAACATGACAATGAATTCACAATGTGACCTCAAGCTTAACAATATTTCGAGGTACCCTCATAAATTTTCACAATTATTCATAAGGTCTCTTACACACTGACTTAAATTTCTCGTGTATGTTTGACTGTCCGCGACAACATCCTAAAGTAATTTAACGTTCATTTTTAAATAACTGACCTGACATTGTTATTCTTGTCTTACTTACTTTAATTTAACTTGATAAAACTTAAAAAACAAAATGACGTTAATTTTGTTTTAGAATAGGGGAGAGAATTTTTTTTTTTATATATGCAAAGTACCTACTGACTATTTCAAACTTTCATATTTCACCGGACTCACCCATTCCTTTGAATAATGTGCCTTTCATACCTCATATTCATCCCTTTCATATATTCATACATACTCATACATTTCACGCTCATAAAACACTCATGCACACTTGTGTCATCAATACAATCACATGATGACGCAATTCTTATGTACAAGAGAATTTAGCATAAATTTTACACTAAATCTCAACATTATTCATTAAAACCGTATCCTGCCCTTACGCTTATGGAATTATGAATGAAATGCAGTCTGTAAGAACCCTAACGATACTCAAATGATATTGACAACTACCCATACTTATGAGAAAAATAAAATGATACTACAATTTATATTGAATCTATTTTTAGCTACAAGGTTAAATTATTGAATTACTTTATGAAGATTATAATTAATTATTTAGTTTAAATATTCGTATTGCTAACTAGTATATAGCATTATAGGATTGATGTAATGATGAAATTTTGTTACCTACCCCAAAAAATTTTTTTATATTACTAAGGTGGCTATCGATATAGGAAATATATAACTTTATGAAGGTGGCAGACAAACATATGGCCCACCAGAAGGACTGGCGGTTACCGCAGCCTATGAACGTTTGCCTCACCATAGGCGACAAACTCATGCTGCCTACCCTGTAAAACCCTTTTACGACCCTTTCTAAAGAACCCCATACTATTACTGTAGAAACCGGCTCATAACCGCGAATAACTACTTCATAAGTTAATTCATTTTTATTGAGCAAGAAATATCTAATTTTATTGATATCCATATTAAACGGCTCTGGTAAGCACCGAATCACTCACAATTTTTAATACACAAATCACTTTCTCTATTCACATAGAACTACAATATCATTCAGATTTTCCTGAAACAATACACAAATTATACAAAACAAAACCTACCGTGAATGTTTTGCATTAAATATCTTTAAAACATTAACAACAATTTTACTTCTACAATAAGGTTCGTAACAATTTTATTAATGTGGGTATATTTTTTGCGTTAAATTTATTACAAGGAATTGTCAAAAACAATGAGGGTAGAATTGTGAATTGTTTCCTTACGATGAACAATACAAAATATGAATATGACTATAAGCCAACAATTATATAATAAAAGATATTCTACTATTACAGTTTGAAATAAAATAAAAAAAAAACTGTAATTAAATTTGGGGACAAGCTACGTTAATAAAAATGATGTTGAGAATTTTCCAATTTCGGAATACCCGTTTAGCCAAAAAAAACTATGTAAAATGCAAAATAAAATGATCAAATTTCGGGCATCCAGACTAGCATAGGCCAAGGGCGTCTAATCCTTGAAGCAGCACGAATTTCGGGGGAGGCTACCTGCTAGCGGGCAACAAATTACACTGTAAATTTTAATTACGGGTCGCCAGACCCAACAAATCTGTAGATATTAATCACACGTTATCAACTACCAGGACAATTACTTATGTTCGGGCGCCATGACACGCTTCTGGGAAGTCCGTAGCGTTCCCGGGAGTTCCCAGGCGGTTCAGTAGTTTATGTAAGGTAACTTGTCCTGGAGTCAATAATGCAAGAACTAGAGTATATATATAATTTTATTACACCTTCACAGTAATAACTTAAATCTAACTTAAAACTAGGTACTCATCCGGATTCAGGGATGGGACTTCCTTTATCTCCGGGATATCACAATAAGCAATATGGCTCTACGCCTATAAATTAATATGCTTACGGGTATAGGCAGGGGATTTTAACCTTAAACTTGGAAGCTCATTCTGAAAAGAACAAACTATATATTTTATATACACCCTCTTCAACCATAGATTTCCCTAAACTTTCCCTTACTATTATTTTTAACCCCATTTTAAAACATTTAATATACAAAGAACATTACCCCCTTTTCTAAATTTCACAAACGCCTGCCTGATAAAATAAATTTACTTAAAATATACTTTTTTTACATAAAAATTACCCACAATTAATTTACTTAATAAAATCTATGACGTTGATGCTTACCAGAGCTTCCGTTTTCACAAATATAAAAATTTAGTTAAATACTTGGGCTATTAAGCCACTCACTGATTATTTCAGTGGAAATATATTTTATAGAATAATTTACTTTGATGTAAAATTTCTTCGACAGTATGAAGTAAATTAAAAAAATTTAGTTAGTTCCTGATCTCCTTTTTACCATTGCGCACGCCTATATATAGCTTACATCCCACCATATCTCCTTCCATCAACTATCCCTACTTTGACACTATTAAGGACACACCCATTATACCGACCTAAGTATAACCATTATACCTACGCTTAATAGCGCCTAATAAACTAATACAGCAAATCCATGATTTACGCCACAGCGTTTCAGTGCTTCAGAATGCACGTTAAGCCGTTGCTTCTTGTTCTTACTAACATGAAAATCGTGAAGCCAAGTTGAAGGTCATAATGAGCTTGAAAATTTTCATCATGCGCCTGTTTTTTTTTCAATGCGGAAATAGGCTATCTACCTATTATGAGGGACAAAAAATACTTTTAAGTGAAATGTCAGCGTATACTATGCCCTTTCGGAAATAGAGGCGTGACTAGGTCTACAATCAATAGAGCTCTTTTATATACTGAGATTTGCCTATATTTTACACTAGCGGACGTCACGCGGTTTCACCCGCGTAGTTCCCGTTCCCGTGGAAATACGTAAATAAAATGTAGCGTAGCCTATGTTCACCGCAAAGAGTGTAGCTTTCCAACACTGAAAGAATTTTTCAAATCGGTCCAGTAGTTCCGGAGCCTATTCGTTACAAACAAACAAACAAAAAAATACAAAAAACAAATCTTTCCTCTTTATAATATTAAGTATAGATTTAGGAGTCAAACTTTCAACTATCTATCTAAAATTTGCAATTTTATTTATTTGGCAGCGGACTAGTGTCTCCTCTGGCTGATATCTTGGGAGACACATCTGTACTTTCGTGGTCGCAGTGTCTCCCTTGAGAGTGTTGAGTGGGTGAGATATCAGTACAAGGTTGTTAAAATTATTTAAATAAATAATTATTGTGGGACATTCTCACACGACGTCATCTAGCATTCTAGCCCTTGAACCCCAATGAACAAGTTTTACATTATTAGGTGACAAAACTGACACATGTCAAATTACACCTTTTAAGAGAAAATGTCAAACATTAAGTCATAACTCATGAAGTCATGAGTGATCCTTCTATTTATATAATTGATCTTCTAAATTTGAAACGTTTGAACAACGAAATTATACCAATTTTCAACGAGAATCAACAAACATTTTTAAATTGACAACATTACTGAAGTTTAGGAATATCTGACAGGGAATCATCGAGCCCGACTTACTGCACAATTCCCTGCTCTTAAGGTAATTACACACTACCTCAGATAAGTGGCTTGATAACACTTCATAACCTGTACACTTAGTAAAAGTGCTCGCTACAAAAAACCATCAATTTATGTTAATAAACAATTAAATTATTTATGCCTATTTAAAAATAATGATTTGTTTTTAAACACAACTTCCTGCGGTTAAAGTAAACTGACAAACAAGCTGCGTAAATTTTAAAAAGGTGATGGAACACAAAGATAATGTCTGAAGTTAAAAAACAGATGTCAGTCATGTCTTGTTTTGTTTCAAATTTCGAATGAGCACCTTTACTTTTTAAATTCACCTGGGCGTTCGAATTTTAAAATAATAAAATGTAATCAACTCTATGGTTCGACCTGTCAGTGCAGGTACCTACCTACTTATATTATAAGTTTTCATATTCAATGCATTGTAAATTGTAATGAATGAAAGTAATCAAAATACGCCGAACAATAATGTCGTTGATCACAAACCGGTACGATGCCATCATAATCCATTCATTCTGACATTATTTGATATATTAAAGTAATAGTACACAACGAATCATAGATAATAAACATGGGTGGGGTTTAATTAGAAATTTAACCTGTTAATAAATTACTGATGCCCTCCGCCACCCAAGGTGTGGCAACACTCACCATATTTCCCAAGAGAATCAAACGACAGTGTTACCAGCGTAAACCTTTCGTATTCTGGATATTTTCGGAGCGCATTTTGTGATGTTTTATTAAGACATTTGGTCCGAAAACGAATTGTTCCCCATTAGTGTCTCTCGAGTTAGTGTACGTTCATTTTTATTGTCACTAAAACTAATTTAGAATATCTTTTAAAAGACGCTATTTTTACACGTTGTAAGAAAAGAGGGATTTATTTTTGAATTAACTGTCTTCTCTATAATAAGGTAATGACAAAAGTTAACGAGTGAAATGCGGGTTTTTATTACTCCTCCAATGACTTGTTGAAATTTTAAAGTAAGCTTGTACATGTTTAGGGTTATCAAACCGAGAACTCGTAGATGAAAGATTACCGTGAGGTTTTAGCTGTATCTCGTATCTCCAAAAGTAAAAAAAAAATACATCCAGAGATGTGCTGTACAAGACGCAGATTGGCAATATTGCTCTCACTGTTTACTCTGACTAGCCGTATCGTATGAATCCTGTGACATCCTTCCGAAGGCTTTGCCGGAGCTCCCGGCTGTAGGCAGTTGGTGGACGTGTGGATTTAGTCAGATTTTCACACGTGAAAACAATGCTTGCCTAACACGGTGATCGTTTATTGTCGACTTCTCCCGTGACCTAACTTTCTACTTTCCCCCCCAGGGGTGAGGAGTGGAATTTTTAAAAATCTCTACCATATAGGGTGGCTAAATTATAAGAGAAGTTTAGCAATAAATTCAAGTTTCAACTAGATGCAAAGGCTTTCGGCCAGGCGTAATAGATGAGTGAGTTACCCTTAGTTTTATTAATATAAATATTTTAGTTAGTTATAAATAAATATGCAATACCACTTAGCTTTAAAGTAGGTACTTTCTAAAAGCAAATTCCTCATAAAATTTCCAATAAAAGTAAAAAGCCAATAGCAACTTAATGGCTTTTTTACTTTTATCATCTATGAACACAGAACTTAAAACAATATAATAAAATTATTGAATAGCCTACGGTATTTTAACAAGATGTTCTGCAAATTGGATAGGTACCTATACAACTAATAAGCGATATTCACTTTAATGATAATTTTACTAGAACTTTCAGTTTACGCTAAAACCTTACGACTACGAGTCCAATAATTGCATACGTATGGTAGCTCGTCCCACTATACAGTGAAACCCTGAGGATCCATTTAGGTATAATGGGACGCAGAAAGACAGTGTGCCCCTGCCTCATCGCCACCACTTACTATAAAGTACATACATACATACATATAGTCACGCCTTTATCCCCGAAGGGTTAGGCAGAGGCATATTAAATGCCCACATTTCACCTTTCAGATTTTGTCCCACGTAATAGGTTGTGAGCCGTATTGCCGTGTTTAAATGGACAGGCGCAGGTCGTGACTGCCTGATGTTAATTTTTTTTAAGCCGGGGTGCGGCTTAATCGCCTTCAATCACTCACAACTGACATTTTACTGGCATCCGGGACCAAGGGCTTAAAGTGCGTTCAGTAGCACGAAACGCTCAAATAAATGTCACAAACTGGTCACATTGGTCACCCATCCAAGGATAGGAATAGTGAATGTTGCTTACTGCAGTGTTCGTTTACAGAGCACTGAGTACGCGGGGCCACGAGCGCTTTAAACCTTCCGTAAAATGTAATTCAAAATTTCAATATTCGGATGTTTACAATTCCGAAGATTATAATTCTTATGAAAATAAGCTCTGAAAGTTCTAAGCTCGAAATCTTATTTTATCTAATTACATTGTGACTTTCTGAATTACGTTTTTCGTAGTAATCTAGTGTACCCGTTATAAGTTTTTGCTTTTTTACAATGTAAATACCCAGGAAAGTCGGGTTGGATTGCTCTGGCTAAAATTATAACTGTGTCAATCACACGATTGTGGAATTGACCATTGACCACATGCGGTGGTCGTATTCCTAGGAGCCAGAAGGAGGAGGAGAATAGCGCTAAGCACAGGGTTAGTTAGACAAACGACCTAATAAATGACGCGGGAGCCAGCTGGATGCGCGCGGCTCAAGACCGAACGTTGTAGCGATCCTTGGCCACAGTATATAATTATATGTATACAGTGCCTTGGCGGAGGCCGCAGTGGGCGTGAAATCGACTGAGATGATGATGATGACAGGGTTAGTAGGTACCGTTCTCTGTGCGTCTCTCTTTCTATCTCTCTCTTTGAGTGTGTGTGTGTATGTGTATGCGCGTTGCTTGCTTAAATTGGATACCTACTCTGATGTCTATTGAAGAGAATAACAGAAACTAACATTTATTTCAATCTATGGTTCATTAAAATTTTCTTTTTAATTATCGCCACTGAATTATAGGTCAGCTTATCAGAAAAATTAATTAAACACGTCGGAAATGTAAATCATTTTTGAAAAAACTCAAGAGTCCATTTTGATTTTATTTTTTTAACCAAGAAAGCATTCGTTCTAAAACATTCCCGCGGCCATTTAATTAAGCATTAGTTTCAATTACTGTATGGGTGCTGCACGTGCTCGATAAATTGAGGGACGATACGTAAGAAACTCTTCCTAAGCGTGTCTCAACTTAACGCGCTCTCGTAGCACGTGAGTGTAAGCGCCTCCAGGTTCGTTAAGAACGCTCGGTGTAATCGTTTTAGGCATGCATCACGGGTAATTCATGGGTTATTCGATTATAAGAACCGATGTCTGATAGAATTAGAGATCCGCTGATAGAATTTAAAAAAAAACTAAAATTTTAAGCCAGATATGTACGTGGTACTTACTGAAAATCATCGCTTCAAAAATATCAAACAGTATCAAACAGCTGGTTGTTTGATGTTGTGAGAGGAGAGTGGGCCTTGGGCGAACTCACTCTCTGTAAGTGCATATCCGTGGTCATGAGTAGACCTAAGAGTCCATATGACGCCAAATAGACTATTACTTTGATCTAGATCTCAGGACTTGTGCGGTCTGCTGAATTAAAATTTGAACACAGACAACTTCAGTTCATGAACTAAAAACGCTCTAGGCTCGAAACACGATTACTCATAAAATCCTCGATAGATTTTAGTGTCGAAAATACTTCGATTTCGTGAAATTTTAAGCTAGATCTCGTATGTTATAAGTTGTTTTTATAACATAAAATACTAGCGGACGTCACGCGGTTTCACCCGCGTAATTCCCGTTCCCGTGGAAATACGGGGATAAAATATAGCCTATGTTCACCGCAAAGTGTGTAGCTTTCCAACAGTGAAAGAATTTTTCAAATCGGTCCAGTAGTTCCGGAGCCTATTCGTTACAAACAAACAAACAAAAAAACAAATCTTTCCTCTTTATAATATTAGTATAAAATATTTATAAGAAAGATAATAGTAAAATCTTCATTTGCACTAGAGCATTTGTTTCAAATTAGTAATAGTTTTATTTATAATTAACTTATTTCGTTAAAAGCGCACAAAAGCCGATCGCATCTCTCTCTTTCTTGCACGCTAAAATGTATATCTTCTATCTTCTTTTAACAATTTGGCGTATGGTAGGTTCTTAAATTAAGCCTCATTAAAGACTATTGCAAAATGGCCAAAACATAAAGGGGTAAGCAAAGTTATGCCCGATGTGCCAATCCTACTAAAAATTCATGTTGCAAACCTAGATATTTTCAGATGTTTATTATTTAATTATTAGCGGAATTTGTACAGCTTTTAGAGCATGTCTAAAAGCTGTACAAATCTGTCTGAAATTCGGTATATTGATAGGCTATTATATTAATTAGGAACGCGTAGATAGGCAACTACTTATACCTGGAATACGCTCCCATCAGATGTGGGAGCGAACAGAACTTGATACCATCTAGTTAAAAATAACCTTACAGAACCCAATATACTCCATAACCATATAATACTATCAACATGCGCCTAACCCATCACTACTCAGAGTCAGTACCTGTTTCACATAATATTTTGATACACGTAATCCACCGTTCAAATCCAATGCAATTACCGAAAAGTAACAACACATGGTATTAATTCTAGACACGTTGATGTAAACATGTGACGTTTGATGTAAACAATCAATCAAATCAGCCTATGGCAGTCCACGTAGGCGTCTCTCAAATTATGCCCCAATACACAGTCCTGTGATGAAAACAACGTTCACTGTTTATAATGGAGTCCAGGTGATGCTCGCGGCTTTTCCAGCGTCAAATTCTATTTGAGCATCTCATGGGAACATATCTCAGGGATAAAAGTAACCTAGATGTGTTATTCCAGACTTAAAACTATCAAATAAAGTTTAAGGATATCAACATCCTTACTGTGTATTTAAAAATATAAATTTTTATAAAAATGTATTAAAAATATAAATAAAAATAATTATAAAAAGCTGTATTAGATACTTAGATGAATTAAGAGAGACCGGACTGAGTTTCTTGGGGTGTTCTTCTCAGTCTGTAGCATTTCCGAACCCCCGGTAGAGTCACAAAATTTTTGACAAACCTCAATAATTTTTTTAAAAATTTCAAAGGGAATATTTTTTTTATTATTTTCACTCTTTTTTAACTGAAGAAAATCCTACATGTATTGCTATGCCGGACTCCTACCGACTAAAAACCACACGGTTCCTACCTAATGCCTACGGTTGGGAGTCTCGAGTAAGTCATCCAAGCCAGGAATTGCCAAAATGTCATTAAAGTCTTTAAATTAATTAAGTATAAAAAGTAGCCTAGGTAGGTCGTATTCTGATAAGTCATATTGCTCTAAAGTTACAATTAACTGAAAAAGTAACTAACATCCATCCCATACAAATATTCGCGTTTATAATATTAGGTATCAGTGTAATAAAGCTCAATACCTTTTCGTTTTGTTTAACAGCTGGAAATCTTCATGGATACTGTCTTCCACCGGCTAAAATGATACGGTGCCCTACCATCTGCCTATCGATCGGGAGTTCCGGATTCCGATTACGACCTTTGGAAGGTTAACCCCAGGGTATCAAACCTTTAATTAAATATGCGTTTAACCACTTTGATTATAATTTTTTCGAATATAAAAGCTAATTTTAAAAGCAGCCACTTTCAAGTATATTATAAGTACACACTTAGAAATAGATATTTTTATTTCACCTTCACTTACAAATAGAAATGGTTTTTATTTTACTATCACTTATAAACTTAATTGGAGACTCACATTCACATTATCGTGAAGGCAAACAGCACTTGTAACGAGAAACTTCATTAAAGACATTCAATAAATTGTCTAATTTATGTAAAGCTAGGCGCTATGCCATTAATGGTATAAATAAATATCGAGTTGCATATTAATTGAATAATTGTATGTATGAACACGCCATAATTTAACTAACGTAATTAAGAGTATTTTATGTAATGAGCTAGATGGGATTGCGACTAAGATTGCGGTGGTAGGCCGAGACAGAAATAAATAATTATTAAATATTCCCCTATTCCCAGTAGTACTACTGTATAGTCTTACCAGTAGTACTATTGGGATTATTTATCCCATTAGACTTACTTTAAAAACCCAGTAGTATTACTGGGAATATTCAATCACGCACATTTTCACACAACGCTATCTGATCCCAAAGTAAGCTAGGAATAACCTGCTTGTGTATGGGTATCAGACCACGGATATTAATACTTTTGCATACATGCTTATACATTAGCTTATCATGTGTATTGTTAACATTATAATAGCGTAATCTTATTTGTACTTTCTACCCAAAACTTATCAACTCCAATGATACTCATTTACGTACCTATCTTATTTAATATTAACCGCATGTGACTGCGGAGCCCCAGTTCAATCCATGTCGCACTTGCTTTCATGTCCCCTGCGTCCAACCTCATGCACTTAAAACGACCTAAACGAAGCTACTGGCAGTGCGGTTAAGATGGCAGAGTTTTATGCCCAAACTATCTAAAAGTCAATAAAGAGTGAATCATTGACACGAAAGAAGATTTATTTTACGCGTAGGTACTTTAACTTTGTATTGTAAATAATTATACCCCTAATGATAGGCATAAAACCCCGAATCTCCTAACTCTCGCCATTCTCATATGTACTCTTTTACTTTAAAGTGTACTTATATGTTTTTTAAGTAACTTGTTTAAAAAATAAACAAGTTTTGCAATTGTCACATAACATGGCAACTGGTCACCACCTATTAGGTAGGTACTATTCCAATATCTGGTATTAAAATGGGTTGTAAAATGACACAAAGAGGTCTTTATTTGTATGTACGTATTTTATAGCACTTGAAGCGTATTAAAACATGCCTACCACATCAACTCTTTGTTTTAGAACAAAGAAATATCAGTGATAGTTCCTTTGTGAATCGTTTATGATTCACGGTATTGCGATGACGAGTAACCCAGTGCTGTACCCTGACCGACCCTAGATGGTCATGCTCTGTTAGGAATTCAGGGGTACCCATCCTTCCGAGAGCTTACCCGGAGCTCTCAACCGTAGGTAGTAGGTAGGAAATGTGTGGTTTTAGAAACCAAGCAGGATTTTCGTCAGGTTAAAAGAAAAGGTTGCTGCATGACACTGTGAATTTTAAAATTATTTTTGAAAAGCAATTAGTATGGTAACTGAACGGCGCTCCACTCGCAGGTGGAGTGCACGGCGTGGGCGCAACAGCGCCAGGTCCTCGTAGTGGGTCTGGACGTGGACACTCTCTCGCTCGAGACCATGGTGCGAGCCATGCTCTCCAGCGGGAGTAAGTGGGACTGCGCCGCCTCTTTCTGCGAGCAGGTCATGCTCGTGAAGGAGGCGGCGGGACGGGTACGGGAGAGAACTCTCCCACCCGAGTTCCGCAGTCGGCGGCTTGGGCGCCGCCGACGTGTCTTCGCCGAGGACTATCGGCTACCATGACTGGGAGCCTGAGGACGGTGAGAGGGCGGCTCTCCGTCCTTACAGAAGCAGGCCCATGACGGCAGCGTGACGTGAGCAACTCACGCACGCCCCCCCTTAGAAGCGGGATCACACCCGAAACCCCCCATAGACGCGGGATAGCACCCGAACCACCCCCTGGGCGAGGCCGCAGTGGCGGCCGTACGTCTGTTGTGAGTCCCGGGACATCCTTCCGAGGGCTTACCCGGGACTCCCAACCACAGGCTGTTAGGCGTTACGTGAGGTATTTTAGTCGGTAAGAGTCCGGCATAACATCCTCTGAGGATTTTGCCTCACGTAAAAAAAATGGTAACTGACCATAAATTTTAAATATGGAAAAAGAATTGGTTTCGAGCAGAATTCGAACCGTGCAAGACGCTTAACCACTAGCCACCGAAACCTATGAACCAACCAAATGTTCCACCTTATATACGTCTTGGGGTAACGTAGGCACCATCTACCGGCACTTTTTAGAATGTTACACAGTACGAATGTATAGAATTGCACCTATATTTATTCAATTTATGATAAAACCTGCCCTGTTTTTTGTTCACGTTCCCATAGTCCTAACACATTCCAGGGACAAAAATAGTCATAATGTCCTCCATACTAAGAACTATTATTGTACCAAGGACGGTGAGATCCATGACTTGAAAGTTTCACGAACACCTCACGCCTCAAGAATCGGGATTACACACGAACCAACCCCCAAAGACGATGGATGGTACTTGACATGACTAAATCCATGTCAGGCTTGTAATACACGGAGTGAGTTCACATGCCGTTTGCAAACTCGCTGGCTTGTAACTTGTAAACTCGCTCCGGTCATCGAGCTGGTAGATGTATTTTGTAAACCGCATCAATATTTTTCTATAAAACTAGAAAAAAAGCAGTTAATTTTGGGTGTCCCCATATTCAGAACTTAAACTCAAAAATGTTTTTTTTCATCATACCCATACGTGTGGGGGTATCTATAGGTAGGTCTTCAAAAATGCTGTTGAGGTTTCTGACATCATTTTTCTCTAAAGTGAATAGTTTGCGCAAGAGACACTTCCAAAGTGGAAAATGTGTGTCCCCCTCTCTAACTTCTAAACTAAGAGAATGATAAATCTAAAAAAATATATTATGTACCTACATTGTCATAAAATCTACCAACGAAAATTGGTTTGAACGAAATCGAATAGGTAGTTTTTTTTAATACGTCATAAACCGCAATTTTCGCCGAGAAAAATCACTACCACTGCGAACGTGTTATAACATCAATGAAAGTTACAACGAACTACAAGAATTTTTATATAATGTTACTTGCCGCTACAGAACCCTTCATGGGCGAGTTCAGCTCGCACTTGGCCGGTTTTTTTTTTACAATCTGCTTTTGTCTATCCCATTGTTAGCTCATTCGCTAACTTTTAAACTCACCAACTTTCAGCTTGTAAACTCGCTCTGTATCATCTAGGCTTAAAACGTAATGATCCTCTTTGAACTTGCCATTTGACTTATCTTTTTTTTACAAAACTTTTTTAACCTTCACACACGGAATTGATCGACTTCGACACCTTTCCCTTAAACCCTAATAATGTCCTATAAACCTACTAATCCGGGCTTAAATAGGGTTGCATGTGGACAATAAATATATTCACACACAAAAGTAATCCAACTTATAATTTCCGTGTTAATAGGTGACTTAACCCTGTAGACTCTAATCGGTAATAATCTAACGAGATCTTTAGAACTTAAGCCAGCCTCACCTGCAAATGGTGCCCCTGGCCGACTAACAGACGGTTATGGCGAATAGAAGTAAAACTAGAAATTAACCCCTCAGTGGCAGGTCATCGTGTGATTTGGCATAACATCGTAGGGATTTGAGATTCCTGGATTCACCAATGGACTAAGGTAAAATGGCTATGTTCAATGAATAAATATTTTTCGGTACATATTTTTTTTGTAAAACCTTCACGCAATAGTTTGCGCCACTTTCGGCTTAGTACCACTTTAAAAGAACACCTTGTATAATCCTCTATAATCCTTCTTCAATATCGCATTCAGTACAAAAAGTGCACATTTTATCTATGGTTATTATTGAGGAAAACGTTTAGGTAGGTATGTTTTATTTACTAACCAGTTATAGAATCACAATGACCTATATTTATTCCACTGATGCTACTTTCAAGCATCTAAAAATATAATTACCGACAGCGGTTATTTAAACCAACATTAGATTTTGAGTTAATGTCTAACGAAACTCGAAAGTGTCTTCAAAATGTGCACTCTACAAAGCAACATTGTTGCTAAAAATGTTAAAATAAGTGGTATATTTATTGATACATAAACCTTAGAATAAATAATAACAGTAGGTCAACTAGGACAACTCCGTTAAACGAGTAGCAGCGATGTATTACAAAAGTCGTAAAATCATCATTGTTTCACTATTTTGAAAACATAGTAAAGCTCGTCAAGATATAATAAAGAATTCTAATTAAATATTATTTTGTCAAATTGTAAATAGAAGTAAAATTTATATTTTCTTTAATTTCGTCATATTAAAGCTTGTTAATTAGCCTATAATTTAGACCTGCCGTCTTCACAGGTATGTCACATTTATATTGCACTATAAAACATTTAAAAAAAATCTAGTTTCCCTACTCGGTTCACAGAAACCCGCTGTCTGTCGCATATGTAGCGTCCTCTTGTAAATTCTCAGCGGTATGCCGAAAGCTCGCGGCAGCTTTGATCTCGATAGCGGCGTCTCTGAAGTCCGTACACTCCGCCGAACGCGATGTATGGAAGCCTATTTAAGAGGAATAGGGTTGGTAAGTGAGATTTATGATTTATTTTTATAATACATTCTCTAAATTAATGTGATATTAGATAGCAGTAAAATACTAAGAAATTTTAATTTCAGATTCAGTAATAGTAAAAGAAAATATGTTACGTAATTTGAAGAGTCACTGGGACAAAGACACTACCGTGGGTGTCTCGGCAATGAGGTGATTCCCCATGACACCACTAAGGGTATCACTTGGGGGTGTCACGGGTAATGAACAAAAATTATCGCTCTAAGAGAGCGATAATGCTTACCCAGACGTAAGACCTGGCAGCTTCTTAGGTATGCTAGGCTACGCGGCTTACAATTTTCGATAACTAATCGAACGACAATTTGACAGGTATAGAATTAGTCGACAAAGATGTCGATCGCCGAGATCTTTGACCACATTTGACAGATGAAATTGAAATATTTGTTAAAAAACATAGCGCAGGAATACGGAATTTGTCGATTGTTGTGGCCGTACCAAAATTATTGTTATACGCATATGGAGCTTCCATTTTCTCATAGCTCTACATCTGACTAGTACCTATTGTTTTTTGTCTGGCTTATTGATACGCGATGTCATCTTTCATCACCACTGCACCGTTTATAATTGTTAACACTTAAGAAGTGAAAGTTTTCCAAATAAGAGAAGGAAGATTCGAAACTAAACCCCTGCACTAACCAATCGGACCAGCGTGGTACAAATAAGGCCAATCATCAATGGTTTCTCTGAGATAGGCTGGTTCGATTGAATTTAAAATACACCTGAAATGAAACAGGTGTATGTTAAGCCATAGGAATAGTAGCACATCCTTGTCAAAAGAATAGAGATTTTTGGAGTGTAACATAGGTAGGCACAGCCCTATCATAACTTCTGTTAATGTGTGTGCATAAGACACAGTGCTAGTGCTAAAAACATTATTATAGATATAGCGGTCACACACACCTGTTAAAACAAGTAGCTTACTTATTGTACAACTGTATTTACTTCGTGAGACGTATGATAATCGTCTTAAGCTTGGGCATTTCAGCTCTTAACTTGTAGACACTCAATGACTCGTCGAAAAGGTTATATTAGTAACGTTAGACTTGCTAGCAGTTGAAGTGTTTGAATTTCCGCTAGCTCAGGGTTGTGTAAACGACGACCATTCGCTTTCGCTTTTTTTTTAAATGAGAAAACTCCTACATGAATGCTATGCCGGACTCCTACCGACCAAAAACCACACCACGGTCTTCTCTCGTTTCCCATAAATTCATTTGCACTAATATTTTTTGCCATAATCATCCACGATCATAATATTTATTTGCACTATTATCATTTATACTAATAACGTTTGCCTTAACAACTCGACAGTCATAACTTTTATTTGCCATAAAATGACTTTCTATAACAACATTTATCATAATAATTAGTTTCCATCAGTAACACATCTCATAATCGACTCCTGACATAATTAAAATTTGATATAATTATGAAAATAATACATAATATTGTTAGGTCGAAATTAATTATTATCGTTAACACCCCGACTCAGTGCAATCCGACTCGGATAGGTTAGGTTAGAAGACTAAACCACGAAGGCGGGGCTCCGTCGAGCATAGTTAGTAGACGCCATATGAGGTTTAGTTTTAGGTTTAATTGTGAATAAATTATCTGTGTCGTATAAATTATCTTTATTTATATTATGGTGAAAATAAAAAATAAAAAATAAAATAAAATTTATTCCCTTTGAAATTTTTAAAAAAATTATTTAGGTTTGTCAAAATTTTTGTGACTCTACCGGGGGTTCGGAAATACTACAGACTGAGAAGAACACCCCAAGAAACTCAGTCTGGTCCCTTCTCTTCTAGTATCTTAGTATCTCAGTTTTTTTTTTGATGTAGAAAGGAGCAATTCGTGTCACTGCCAGGCAGCCTTGTCTTCTAGAAAGTCTTTAATGCTATAATAAGCTTTCTGGCACAATTTAAGTTTTATTAGTTTTTTAAATTTATTAACTGACAAACCTGTTATGGCTGTCGGCAATGTATTGTACATTCGAATACAATTGCCCGCAAAAGAATTGCTTATTTTATTAAGCCTAAATCTAGGTACAGCCAATTTATTCTTATTTCTTAAGTTTAGATTATGGATATCACTATTTTTAATAAATTTACTGTTATTTTTATGAGTATATAATAAGTTTTCATATATGTACTGTGAATACACAGTAAGTATGTTGATATCCTTAAACTTTTCTCTTAATGACTCCCGAAACCCCATACCATAGATAGCCCGGACAGCCCTTTTCTGCAACACAAATATAGATTCGATGTCGGCAGCGTTACCCCATAATAGTATGCCATAGGTCATGACACTGTGGAAATAGCTAAAGTAGACTAGACGCGCTGTTCTAATGTCTGTCAGTTGTCGGATCTTTTTAACGGCATAGGCTGCAGAGCTCAGTCTGCCCGAGACTTTCTCGATATGAGGCCCCCACTGCAAGTTGGAGTCTAACTTTATGCCCAGAAAGACAGTTTCATCGACCAATTCTACTTGATCATCCCTAATCTTAATACTGGTGTTAACGAGCCTAACATTTGGCAAGGTGAATCTAATACATTTTGTTTTAGTTTCATTTAACAATAAATTATTTGCGTTAAACCAGTGGACTAGTAGTGAATAAAAGTTATGGAAAATGGCATTATTGAAAACGAAAATTATGGCAAATACATTTATGGATTTAAATTATTATGACACTTGATCGATTATGACCAATGGAATTAGTCAAAGTCATTTTATGTCATATCACGATTATGGCAACTGAAGCGTTATGTCTAATGAATTTATGGCAAGTACCAGTTTGACATATGAAATTATGGCAAACATTAGTAAACCCCACACCACACCTTTCCCATCTTCTGCCTACGGTTGGGAGCCCCGGGTAGACCCTCGGAAGGATGACCCTAGGAAGTGGGATGAATCCAGAAGACCACCTTACGCGAGGTTCTGAAATGAATTACTATAATATATGGCTGAATAAAAATAAAATAAATAAAATAAAATAAAATTTATTCCCTTTGAAATTTTTAAAAAAATATTTAGGTTTGTCAAAATTTTTGTGACTCTACCGGGGGTTCGGAAATGCTACAGACTGAGAAGAACACCCCAAGAAACTCAGTCCGGTCCCTCTTAATTCATCTTAGTATCTAATACAGTTTTTTTTTAATGTAGAATGGAGCAATTCGTGTCACTGCCAGGCAGCCTTGTCTTCTAGAAAGTCTTTAATGCTATAATAAGCTTTCTGGCACAATTTAAGTTTTATTAGTTTTTTAAATTTATTAACTGACAAACCTGTTACGGCTGCCGGCAATGTATTGTACATTCGAATACAATTGCCCGCAAAAGAATTGCTTATTTTATTAAGCCTAAATCTAGGTACAGCCAATTTATTCTTATTTCTTAAGTTTAGGTTATGGATATCACTATTTTTAATAAATTTACTATTATTTTTATGAGTATATAATAAGTTTTCATATATGTACTGTGAATACACAGTAAGGATGTTGATATCCTTAAACTTTTCTCTTAATGACTCCCGAAACCCCATACCATAGATAGCCCGGACAGCCCTTTTCTGCAACACAAAGATACATTCGATGTCGGCAGCGTTACCCCATAATAGTATGCCATAGGTCATGACACTGTGGAAATAGCTAAAGTAGACAAGACGCGCTGTTTTAATGTCTGTCAGTTGTCGGATCTTTTTAACGGCATAGGCTGCAGAGCTCAGTCTGCCCGAGACTTTCTCGATATGAGGCCCCCACTGCAAGTTGGAGTCTAACTTTATGCCCAGAAAGACAGTTTCATCGACCAATTCTACTTGATCATCCCTAATCTTAATACTGGTGTTAACGAGCCTAACATTTGGCAAGGTGAATCTAATACATTTTGTTTTAGTTTCATTTAACAATAAATTATTTGCGTTAAACCAGTGGACTAGTAGTGAATAAAAGTTATGGAAAATGGCATTATTGAAAACGAAAATTATGGCAAATACATTTATGGATTTAAATTATTATGACACTTGATCGATTATGACCAATGGAATTAGTCAAAGTCATTTTATGTCATATCACGATTATGGCAACTGAAGCGTTATGTCTAATGAATTTATGGCAAGTACCAGTTTGACATATGAAATTATGGCAAACATTAGTAAACCCCACACCACACCTTTCCCATCTACTGCCTACGGTTGGGAGCCCCGGGTAGACCCTCGGAAGGATGACCCTAGGAAGTGGGATGAATCCAGAAGACCACCTTACGCGAGGTTCTGAAATGAATTACTATAATATATGGCTGAATAAAAATAAAATAAATAAAATAAAATAAAATTTATTCCCTTTGAAATTTTTAAAAAAATATTTAGGTTTTATTATAAAGTGAAAAAAGACAACTTGGCCCAGACGGGACTTGAACCCGCAACCTTTGCCTAATCCAGGGCAATGCTCTAACCAATTGAGCTACGGGAGCCGTACTGATACAAGTTGAAATTCTCCACCTTATTTCACTTTATAATAAAATATTATGAAAAAGTTAGCATACTAATTGCTTTAAATATTAAAATATTTAGGTTTGTCAAAATTTTTGTGACTCTACCGGGGGTTCGGAAATGCTACAGACTGAGAAGAACACCCCAAGAAACTCAGTCCGGTCCCTCTTAATTCATCTTAGTATCTAATACAGTTTTTTTTTAATGTAGAATGTAGCAATTCGTGTCACTGCCAGGCAGCCTTGTCTTCTAGAAAGTCTTTAATGCTATAATAAGCTTTCTGGCACAATTTAAGTTTTATTAGTTTTTTAAATTTATTAACTGACAAACCTGTTACGGCTGCCGGCAATGTATTGTACATTCGAATACAATTGCCCGCAAAAGAATTGCTTATTTTATTAAGCCTAAATCTAGGTACAGCCAATTTATTCTTATTTCTTAAGTTTAGATTATGGATATCACTATTTTTAATAAATTTACTGTTATTTTTATGAGTATATAATAAGTTTTCATATATGTACTGTGAATACACAGTAAGGATGTTGATATCCTTAAACTTTTCTCTTAATGACTCCCGAAACCCCATACCATAGATAGCCCGGACAGCCCTTTTCTGCAACACAAAGATAGATTCGATGTCGGCAGCGTTACCCCATAATAGTATGCCATAGGTCATGACACTGTGGAAATAGCTAAAGTAGACTAGACGCGCTGTTCTAATGTCTGTCAGTTGTCGGATCTTTTTAACGGCATAGGCTGCAGAGCTCAGTCTGCCCGAGACTTTCTCGATATGAGGCCCCCACTGCAAGTTGGAGTCTAACTTTATGCCCAGAAAGACAGTTTCATCGACCAATTCTACTTGATCATCCCTAATCTTAATACTGGTGTTAACGAGCCTAACATTTGGCAAGGTGAATCTAATACATTTTGTTTTAGTTTCATTTAACAATAAATTATTTGCGTTAAACCAGTGGACTAGTAGTGAATAAAAGTTATGGAAAATGGCATTATTGAAAACGAAAATTATGGCAAATACATTTATGGATTTAAATTATTATGACACTTGATCGATTATGACCAATGGAATTAGTCAAAGTCATTTTATGTCATATCACGATTATGGCAACTGAAGCGTTATGTCTAATGAATTTATGGCAAGTACCAGTTTGACATATGAAATTATGGCAAACATTAGTAAACCCCACACCACACCTTTCCCATCTACTGCCTACGGTTGGGAGCCCCGGGTAGACCCTCGGAAGGATGACCCTAGGAAGTGGGATGAATCCAGAAGACCACCTTACGCGAGGTTCTGAAATGAATTACTATAATATATGGCTGAATAAAAATAAAATAAATAAAATAAAATAAAATTTATTCCCTTTGAAATTTTTAAAAAAATATTTAGGTTTGTCAAAATTTTTGTGACTCTACCGGGGGTTCGGAAATGCTACAGACTGAGAAGAACACCCCAAGAAACTCAGTCCGGTCCCTCTTAATTCATCTTAGTATCTAATACAGTTTTTTTTTAATGTAGAATGGAGCAATTCGTGTCACTGCCAGGCAGCCTTGTCTTCTAGAAAGTCTTTAATGCTATAATAAGCTTTCTGGCACAATTTAAGTTTTATTAGTTTTTTAAATTTATTAACTGACAAACCTGTTACGGCTGCCGGCAATGTATTGTACATTCGAATACAATTGCCCGCAAAAGAATTGCTTATTTTATTAAGCCTAAATCTAGGTACAGCCAATTTATTCTTATTTCTTAAGTTTAGGTTATGGATATCACTATTTTTAATAAATTTACTATTATTTTTATGAGTATATAATAAGTTTTCATATATGTACTGTGAATACACAGTAAGGATGTTGATATCCTTAAACTTTTCTCTTAATGACTCCCGAAACCCCATACCATAGATAGCCCGGACAGCCCTTTTCTGCAACACAAAGATACATTCGATGTCGGCAGCGTTACCCCATAATAGTATGCCATAGGTCATGACACTGTGGAAATAGCTAAAGTAGACAAGACGCGCTGTTTTAATGTCTGTCAGTTGTCGGATCTTTTTAACGGCATAGGCTGCAGAGCTCAGTCTGCCCGAGACTTTCTCGATATGAGGCCCCCACTGCAAGTTGGAGTCTAACTTTATGCCCAGAAAGACAGTTTCATCGACCAATTCTACTTGATCATCCCTAATCCTAATACTGGAGTTAACGAGCCTAACATTTGGCAAAGTGAATCTAATACATTTTGTTTTAGTTTCATTCAACAATAAATTATTTGCGTTAAACCAGAGGGCATTGTTTACTTCGTCAAGATTGCGTTGTCCACGTTCAACTTTAAATATTAAAGATGTGTCATCAGCAAACAAAACTACCTCGTGATCGTCTCTTATAAGGTGAGGGAGATCATTTATGTACACTAAAAATAGAAAAGGTCCCAGAATTGAACCCTGAGGCACCCCCATTGTTACAGCAGACCCATGTGACTGTTCACTATTTATAACTACTCTCTGTACTCTATCTCTTAGGTAAGAACTAATTAAATCCAAGGCCGTCCCCTGGATCCCATAATGATCAAGTTTTTGAATTTAAGTCTGATGCTGGACGCAATCAAAGGCCTTAGATAAGTCGCAGAATACACCATAAGCATCATACGACTCCTTCCAGGCCTCATATATACACTCTAATAATTTGATTCCAGCATCCGTGGTAGACCGACCGCGCGTGAAACCGAATTGTTTAGTATGGGTTAGTTTATTTGTATTAAAATGATTTTGCATTTGATTAAGCATTACCTTTTCAAAGATTTTACTAAACGTGGGTAGTACAGAAATAGGACGAAAATTGGACGGATCTGAGGTGCTACCCGATTTAAACAGAGGAGTTATTTTACTAAACTTCATTAAGTCAGGAAACACACCACTATCAACACAATTATTAAATATTATTGATAATTCAGGGGCAACCATTTCAATTAACGAATTAACTAAATGTACAGAAATTCCCCAGAGGTCAGCCGTTTTCTTAATATTTAAAGATTTGAAAGTTTTTATGATAGTGTGTATACTAATTTTACTGAATTTGAATATTTCATTACAGCAAGGAACATTTGCTTTTAACAAGGATTCTGCTATTGGGGTAGAAGAACCTAGGGCTCTGGTCAAATCTTCTGGTATTCGAGAGAAAAAATGTTCAAATTCGTTAGCGACTTCGGCATCTGTTGTAATGATGTTACCATTTACTTTAAGTTTAAAATTATTATCATTTGATTTTTCTTGGCCTCTTTCTGCGTTAATTATTTTCCAAGTAGATTTAACTTTGTCTACACTATTGACAATTTTATTACTTATATACTTTCTTTTGGCCGCTAAGCAGTCTGCTTTAAACTTTTTTGAATAAGTTTTAACATAATTTAGAAATTCATCTGTTCTATTAAGCTGTCTTTCTGAGTATAGATCATACAGTTTTTGTCTACTTTTATGTATATCCTCAGTGGCCCATTCACTGAAGGCTGGCCTGTCTCCGATTGTGACTTCCTTAGACTTGAATATGGAGTTGAACTCATTGTAAAAGGAATCAAAAAATAACTTATACATTACATTTGAATCTAAGCCAGTGTCTAAAAATGGAAGTTTATTGCAAAGTCCAACTCGCATACGTTCCAAGCGGTCACTAGTTACTGGTCTACATAATATTTTACGTCTTTTAACTTTTTCTCTTGTGATCTTGAAAGATGCTATTTGCCCAGTATGATCTGATTTTATCTTATTTATAATACTCTTACTTTCTGGCAACATATCACTGTATATATTGTCCAGACAAGTAGCGGTTGTATCACAATATCTAGTAGGCTCTAAAAATAAGTTACAGAGATTGTGTGATTTAAATAAATTTAAGATATTATTGGTCTGACGTGTTTTCGGTCTCTTAGGTCCAGTTCCTGTCATGTCCAGTTAACTCTTAGGTCTCTTTCTTCGAACGTCCATTCCGTGAATGTCTAACTTCAGAAACGTCCATTTCCGTGAAGGTCTATCTTTCTGGAACGTCCATTCCGTGAATGTATAGTTTCAGAAACTGTTTATTTTCGAATTTATTCACTGCAGTCACAGTCACATCGTCACCTCTCTAGAAGTCACGACGCGATTTTTTTTCTTTTGCAGATCAATGAGCAATGTTGAACTTCCTTTAATATTTTATTTTTATTTACAAATGAAGATCAACAAAACAAATGAAGATCAACGAAACAAGTGAAGATCGGTAAAACAAATGAAGATAGACAAAATAAATGAAGATCAACAAAATAAATGAAGTTCGGTAAAACAAAAGAAGATCGGTAAAACAAATGAAGATCGGCGAAACAAATGAAGATCGAAAAAACAAATGAAGACCGATAAATTATATGCAGATCAATAAAACAGAAGACTGTAAGCAAGTTGATAAGGTCAAAAACTACTCGCAGCCGTATTTTGTAATCTAGATGCGATTGCCATTCCAAAAAAATAGGTGCAAGCAATTCTCGTCCCTAATGACACAACTCAAAGAATGTGTGATCAGTGTGAGGCGTTTATAGACATTAGTCTATAAACGCCTAAAAGCACATTTTTAGATATGACTACAATATATGGCTGCAAGTAGTTTTTGACCTTATCAACTTGCTTATAGTCTTTTGTTTTATTGAATTGCATATATGATTTATCGGTCTTCATTTCTTTTTTCTATGTACATTTGTTTTTTCGATCTTCATTTGTTTCGCCGATCTTCATTTGTTTTACCGAACTTCATTTATTTTGTTGATCTTCATTTGTTTTACTGATCTTCATTTGTTTCACTGATCTTCATTTGTTTTACTGATCTTCATTTGTTTCGTTGATCTTCATTTGTTTGATCGATCTTCATTTGTTTCATTGATCATCATTTGTTTCGTTGATCTTCATTTGTTTTGACAATTATTTAATGACTTTATACATTTTGACTTTTAGATTTACTTTGTATACCACAACCTATAATGGATCTTTTTCCACTCGCATGTCCTAAAACATCTATTTTTCATAAAAAATACTTTAAGGTACCTAAGTGGACATGATGTGTCCACAAAGATCCATGATGGATCTTTTTAATGGATTTTAGTGGAAAAGGGGTTACATTTCAGATAAATAAGTATTATAGAATCTAAATTTCAGCAATATCGTCGTATAATGGACGTTCAAATAAATGGACGTACAAAGAAATGGATATTCGCAATAATGGACGTTTAAATAAATAGACTTTCGCAGAAATAGTCGTAACAAACACGCTAGACGTACATAGGAACTGGACCTAAGAGACCGAAAGGATAAGTATATTAACATTAAAATCACCGCACACTATTAGGTGTTTATTAGTTTTTCCAAGTTTAAATAGCACTTTATCCATTACTTCCTCAAACTCACTAAAGGGTGAGACTCCAGGTTTATATACGCATACTACTATGAATTGCTCCAATTCTACGCACGATATTTCAACTGTACACTCTACAGAGAGGGACACAACATCTTTCCGTTCCTTATACTTTAACTTCTTATTTAATAAAATCAACGAACCCCCCCCCCGTGTTGTGTTGACCCTGCAGAACGCACTACCAACCCGGTGACTACTGAAGCTGAACATGAGCTCATACTCCTTACGCATATGTTCTGTAAGACAAACAATTTCAATATTTTCTGAGCTCATGAACAGCTCCAATTCAAACTCTTTGACCTGCGTTAATGTTGCTATATTATAATGCACCAGGCTGATACAATTTACATTTTTTAAATTAGTTTTGTTCGGAGGACAGTTTCCGATATAGTTATGATTTGCAATTAAATTCAACTCTATCAATTTACAATTTTGGCTAGAGGGTAAATCCTCTGTTGTCCCAGACAGGACATAAGGCTGTTTACAAGCGCCTCTGTACTTCTGAAATCATGTTAAGACCTTGGTACCGGTTGTACATAGTAGTCATTAAACCCAGTTTAAGTGCTAATGGGGAACAATAGGTCCTGGTAAGCCCAGTCTGTTTGTTTCAAATACATATTAGGTGAAGCAGAGACGACAGACTTCTGTGCGATCGAGTCTGCGGTACAAAGAGACCGCTCGGCGAGCATTGACCATCGCAGATTTTTCAGGAACTGTGCATCATGAATAGTCGTGACGATAGTATCATCTGCGGCGTACCTTACAAACAATAAATTACAGATTTTTACATATGGGAAAGGGAAAAAGAATCGATTTCGAGCAGGATTCGAACCTGCGTCTTCTCGCATACCGTGCGAGACGCTTAAACTACTCGACCACCGAAACTCTACTTGGAACCGACTGGAATTTATGATTAAGTCGGCATAGGTACTAATTGCTTTTAAAAAATCATCCCTACTTCCCTACTAATATCCCTACTTCCCTACTAATATTATATATTATGCGAAAGAAAATCTGTCTGTCTCACGCTTTCACGCCTAAACGGCTGAAGCGATTGAAAATGAAATTTGGTATAGGGATAGTTCGAGGCCTTGAAAAGGACATTGGCTACTTTTTAACCGACTGCGCAAAAGATGGGTTATAATTTTACGCGATAACGACTTCTACGCGGTCGAAGCCGCGGGGAACAGCTAGTTTCAAACAAACCACAGATCCACATTAATTTGTAATTTGTTTTTATATTCTGAACGCAAACGGTAAACTCAAAAATAGGACACCCTAGATAGACCGACGAACTAGAAAAGGGCGCATGGAGGAACTTCATGCGGAAGGTGCAAGACTGTATTGTGTCTTAAATTAATAAACTACGTCCAGCAGTGGACTGCTATAGGCTGATTTGATTGCTTGACTTGAATACAACTAGGAAACTATACTTGTTTAGTATGCTTCTAAGGTGGCATACAAGCTTACGGCCCACCTGATGATAGGTTATTAACGCTGAGATAAAAGCTTCAATCGAAAACCCTTATTAAAAATTAATTACACTTTAATACATCAAATAATTATTTTGATCAGACAGAATGATTAACTACTTTGTACGTTGAAAACTTTACGGTTCGTCCAGGATTACTCACGACAAAGTTTCTCAAAGTGTTTTCCTTTACAATTTATGAAGCTCAACATTAAGCTGCACTATCAGTTCTTCTCTTATATATTTTTATTTATTTATTTATGCACACACTAGGAATTACTTTCAAGTTTAATAAAAACTCGCATATGTCCTAAGAATGTACACAGAGGCGAGCTACATACCCTCACTTTACCAGTACAAAGTTTTGTTGCTGTCACGTGGGGAGCACGTGGGGAGCAAGCCTATTAACGCAACCGAACACATTTTCTGGAGAAAATCTCTGAATAATCTGTGGAAATATCATTTTCCAATGAAAAGGAAGAAAATACAGCAGTATTGATAGCATTTTTACCGTCCTTGATTCCTACCAGTAGCTCATTATTTTACTGTGGTATAAACGATAAACATGAATAAATAATTTGAATTGAACAAGTTTTCTTTTTCACTTTGGGAACCGCTGCTCTCTCCCATAAAATAACACAATCAAGATCGTTATCAAATCGATAAAAACAAATCGATAAGCATTATCTAGAGGATTCGCCTTCTTCTCGATTCGTGCAATAAATACGAGTAGCCTCAATTTGTCGAACATAAAGTCCAATAAGATACAATTTGTCAACGTCAACTTGCAATGCGTATCGATGCATCGGAATGGAGCGATCGAGATCGATATCTCGTCTTTGTATCGATGCTGACGATTATCCGATTGGCGATTATGTACTCGGTTGCGCACGAGTATGCAGTATGAATGGCGAATTGAGGAACCATATTTAAATTCAAAAGATTGTTATGTTAATTCTAATTTTGAATTACATTATCTGTTGCATTGTGTGTAGAATACAGATGTTCATTTATTGATGTACTTGACGAGGCTATGATGTACAACCTTAGACCATATAACACGGGACTAGCCTTTGCGAACCACCGCATACAAAAATATTCTGCCAGTTTTCATACAAGTGAAGGGGGAAACACAAAGACATATAAAACTTCATTGCATTTAAAAATGTATTAATCGACAAACGCGTAATGGCTGTTGTGTGTTAATTGTTATTGTACAGTCAACTACAATGTAATGTACTAGTTTAATCATATAAAATGATGTACTGATGTACAGGCTTTTCATAAAGCCAAAAGACCAAATGGTCATGTGCAATGGCAGAAAACAATGCTTAAGTAAGGCGCATCCTGTGGTTAGATGATCTAAGTGTACAACACATCTGGGACATCCTTCCGAGGACTTATCCGAAGCTCCTGGCAGTACGCAGTAGTAAGTAGTCTCGTGTGGTTTTACTCGGTATAGAGTTCCGTATAGCATCCAGGACCTCCTGGATGCTATACGGAATGGAAATACCTATTTCCACACTTAAAAAAAATATAATTATAGATCTACTGACCCCTTTTCATTCAATCGTAAGGTTGCGTTTAAATTTTCTTTGAAATATTGCTGTCGTATATTTTGTAATAGTTGGGTTTTGAATTTTCTTGTAATAACTGATAAAAATTGTAAAAACCAAAGTCATGGCCATATCCATGAAATAGAGAATGTCTGTTACAGTTGACATACATACATACATATGGTCACACCTTTATCCCCGAAGGGGTAGGCAGAGGCATATTATATGCCCACATTTCGTCTTTGTATAATTTGTCCCACGTAATAGGTGGTGAGCCGTATTGCCGTGTTTAAATGGACAGGCGCAGGTTGTGACTGCCTGCTGTTGTAATAAAGCCTTCAACTTAGCTTAACGACAGCCATTTTACTGGCAACCGGGACCAACGGCTTAACGTGCCTTCCGAAGCACGGAAACGCTCTAATAAATGTCACAAAGTGATCACATGGATGGTCACCCATCCATGGACCGGCCATAGTGAAAGTTGCTTACTGCAGTGATCGTTTACAGAACACTGAGTCCGCGGGGCCACGAGCGCTACAGTTGACACTTTTGGTAAATAGAGTAGGTATAGGGAAGTCATTAGCTTAAAGTTTTAATAAGTTTTTTTTTTTAGGGCTGAAAGATATTACCTGATATACTTATTAGGAGCAAGCTTCTAGTATTCAAACTATTTTCACAAAGTTTCATGGCTGATGATTTTAAGTAGATAATATTAAGTTCAGCAACAGAAGCATACTTAGCAGTAAGTACTTAAATTAACTTCACAGTGTGGGTTGATATTACCGCCATAACTTAAATAATTAAAATTATCTTACGCAGCTATAAGCAACCGTTTTTACTGCTTTAGTACCCGTATCAAGTATCTGCTGTGCTTAATTATATTTTATTATGATTAGGTTATTAATTACACGTAAACTATATTTTAAAGGTTTTCTCCTTTCTAATTTCTTAAAGAATTGAACTCATTTGTTGTGAATTTAGCGAGATTTAAATGTTGCTTTAAAAATATATTAGTACTAGCTGATGCCCGCAGCTTCGACCGCATAAAATTGTTCCTGCTCCCGCTTCCCATGGGAACTTATTCCCGGGATAAAAAGTAGCCTATGTGTTATTCCGGACTATAACCTATTTAGGGATTGCAATCCGGTGTCATTTTGAATCCGGCCGGATCCGTACCGGATTTCGCAAATCCGGCCGGGTCCGACCGGATCCGGCCGGGTTGAGTTAACCAGGATAACTTGCTTTCTTTTTTTTATTCCAATACCAGCTGTTAATGAAATGTAAAATTAAAAACGATACCGCTTATACGGATTCAATTTTATAGAAAAGTGACGATTTTTTTTCAAAAAGAAGCTGTAAATATTCATCTTCCGAGACTAAAACTAAAATAAGGTAGGTAATAGTCCAGTCAAGAAAGCAGTTGTATAGTGCGCGGACGGGAACCTAAGCTGTTTCTTAAAAAAATATTCAGGGTGCTTAGAAAGAAAACATATCGGCCCATCGCGTGCCGGAAAAAGGGGCGGGTGCGACAAAGATCCCAATTTTTAAGATTTTTGATAATATCCCAAAATCGGTGCTTGGCAGCAAAAGGTATGCTTAAGCTACCAAAGTTATTCGTTATATTTTATAAGCTTTCGTTTTATCTTAAAATGATAGCTTATAAATTAACAATAACTGTGGTTCCAAACACATTTGCATAATCCCAACCGTTTATAAACTACACGCTCCAAAATATATAGAAAATAAAGCTTTTCACGTGATCGTTTGTTCATCCCTGAGTATCTCGTTGTGGGAAAACTTAATATCAGGACTTCCATCGATGTAAGCAAAAAATTCTTCTGCTCGTATAACTTTTGCAACAAGGATAGCTCTTCTGGAGTTTTAGGTAACTTACAGGTTTCAGAAGTAATTAATAGCAGTCTTTGTAATATACCTTTGCTCCTTCAGCAAACAATATCATTGATGTGAGACAAACGATTAAAACATCGTTACCCCAGGCTTTAGTCCTGAGGTAACGAAGTTTTCTCCTACCGAAACCTTACGCAGGGCTCCCAACCGTAGGCCTAACAAGGTAGGATATGTGTAGATTTTCGTCGGTAGGAGCCCGGCATAGCATCCATGTAGGATTTTCCTCACGTTAAAAAAAGTAACCCCGTTTAAATCACATACCTCCCTGATATATTTCGTTTAAAATCTCAACCGAATGTACAATTCTCCTTATATTCAACATGCTGAGTCACTATCATTTCTTTTAGGTCTTATAGCATTTACATTTATTGTTGAAAATTACAGAGAAACATAATAATTACATTTCTATATTTATATTATTACTATCTAAACTAAACCTAAATATCATTTCTACATTTCGGAAGAGTGTAGTTCAAAAACGGTTGAGAATATGGAAAAATGTACGTAATCAAAGTTATGGAAAATTTTGTAAGTTTTTGTTTTATGGTCGAACATGTTTTGCTACAACGCACTTTTTGGGATATTGGCGAAAACTTAAAGTTGGGACCTTTGTCACGACTCTCACTCCACCTCACGTCCTAGATGTCGGAACTTTAGTATGTTTTCTCATCGCAACCTGTAAGATATATGCAACAAACGACTCGCGCTAAGTTCAAGCTCCTCTCATTTGTACCATCCTTGGCGACGGCACGGTTATTTTGCCAAAATATGCAAACACCGGATCCGGGCGCCGGATCCGGTGTAATGGAGCCGGACCCGGTGGACCAAAAATGACGCCGGATCCGCCGGATTACCGGATCCGGTTTTCCGGATTGCAATCCCTAAACCTATTACTGTACCGAATTTCAGCCAGATCCGTTCAGCCATTCAACGTGAAACATTCAAACATTCACACATTCACACTCACAAACTTTCGCATTTATAATATTAGTAAGATGTTTATCAGTGGTATAGGTTTCTTAAGACAAGCATTGTATAAGCTTAGTTTGGACTAGATGGCGTTGTATGAGAATGTTGCACAATATTTTATTTGTTTGTTTTTTTTATTCTATTTACAACTTACTGTCCAGACAGTGTTGCAGGCCATAAGTACACCTCTCACTAGCTTTGCTCGTTCACTGGGTAATTAGTTTAGATAAATGTTAGGTGTAATTATGTGTACTTCAAAGGCGTACAACGTACTAAGCCGGTTTTGATCAAATTATCGCAAACTTACTTAGCCACAGCTTCAAAGGGAGATGGAAGGACGTTATGTGGCATACATCGAGTTATGTTCTGATGAAAATTGACAGCAGCTCGCTCACTGCCTGTGCGGTTTTAAAATATTCCGTGTACAATTTATGCAATATTGTATGTAACTCCTGAATCGGTTTTGACAAAACCGTGTTTGGTTTCCATAAAATAATAGTCTACTTAGTTTTGTTCAAATCTGAAAGTGAAGTTTTTGAAGAGAAACTTCTTTATCGGCGCCGCGGCGTTGGAAAAAAATTGACCGTCACATTTTCCGGTCACGCGTCACATTTTTTCGTTACGCGCCATCTTTTTCTCATCCCCACCACGGTCGATTCGAATAAAGAATGCTTCAATATATATATATTTCATGAAATTTCTTTCGAAAAATAAGGTCATATATTTCGAAATATAAGGTCACTAGCTGACCCGCGCAACTTCATTTGCGCCAGATAAGAGAGAGTATTACCTTTTCCCGTCGCATTCACTCCCGTCGCATTGCGTTAACTCCCGTAGCGTCTTGTCGTTAATATTCAATACTACGTGAGAGAGAGAGAGAGAGAGAGGTTTTTCGTCGCATGTATTCCCATCGCATTATTTTTAAGAACAATTTCGTTTATGAAAGAGGTATCCCGTGGCATTATTGTAGAAAAAAATTGATTGCCAATAAAATGGTTATTGTGCACCAACCCAAAAATGCTATCGCGCAATTTTTTTTGAACTTTTTTAAGAGAAACAATTTTGTAGTACATATTTTTTACATAACCATAAAGATTTACGCAGCACACGCCACGAAGCTCTCAAAAGGAATAACTTTTCCCTCGTTTTTGAAACATTTACTATTACTGCCCCGCTCCTATTCGTTGTAGCGTGATGCTATATAGCCTATGACACTCCACAATAACGTAGCTTACTATTGGTGAAAGAATTTTTAAAATCGGTTCAGTAGATCCCGAGATTACCCCTTACAATTTAACAAATATACAAACACACAAACTTTACTTCTTTATAATATTATTATTATTACTAGCTGACCCGCGCAACTTCGTTTGCGCCACATAAGAGAGAGTATTACCTGTTCCCGTCACATGTGCTTCCGTCGCGTAACTTTTCCCCCGTTTTTGAAACATTTACTATTACTGCTACGCTCCTATTCGTTGTAGCGTGATGCTATATAGCCTATGACACTCCACAATAACGTAGCTTTCTAATGGTGAAAGAATTTTTAAAATCGGTTCAGTAGATCCCGAGATTACCCCTTACAATTTAACAAACACACAAACTTTACTTCTTTATAATATTAGTATAGATTAAGTAATTAAGTAATTAAGTATTAAGTATATTAAGTATAGATGAAGAAGTTTCACTTCTTACGTGTGTACACTAGTACACACACACACATTTTTTTTAGGTGGCTTAGCTATTAATTGGGATACAGATTTTTACAGGGTCGGCAGCGCGAGTGTGGCACCTCTGGTGTTGCAAACGTTCATAGGCTGCGGTGACCACCGGTCCTTCTGGTGGGCCGTATGCTTGTCTGCCACCACTAAGGTGTAAAAAAAAAAAAAAAAAACAGACACACTGTCATAGTTGAACGAAAACAACAAAAACCGGCCAAGTGCGAGTTGGACTCGCCCATGAAGGGTTTCGTAGCAGCTAGTAACATAATATAAAAGTTCTTGTAGTTCGTTGTTACTTTGATTGATGTTTTAACACGTTCGCAGTGGTAGTGATTTTTCTAACCGAAAATTGCGGTTTATGACGAATTGAAATAAAACTACCAGCTCTATCTCGTTCGAACTAATTTTCGTTGGTAGTTTTAATGGCAATGTACATCATATATTTTTTTTAGATTTATCATTCTCTTAGTTTAGAAGTTAGAGGGGGGGGGGGGACACATTTTTCCACTTTGGAAGTGTCTCTTGCGCAAACTATTCATTTTAGAAAAAAATGATGTTAGAGACCTCATAGCATTTTCAAAGACCTATCTATAGATACCCAAAAATGTGTGTCCCCCCCCCCCCTCTAACTTCTAAACTAAGAGGCTGATAAATCTAAAAAGAATATATGATGTCCATTGCCATAAAAACTACCAGCGAAAATTGGTTTGAACGAGATAGAGCTGGTAGTTTTTTTTTAATACGTTGTAAACCGCTATTTTCGGTTAGAAAAATCACTACCACTGGGAACGTGTTAAAACATCAATCAACATTACAACGAACTATGAGAACTTTTATATTATGTTACTTGCTGCTACGAAACCCTTTATGGGCGATTCCAACTCGCAATTGACCGGTTTTTTTCTAGTTTTATATAAGAATCTTAATGCGGTTCACAGAATACATCTATATAGTTATCAAGTTTCAATAGCATAGGCCATATAGTTTTGGAGAAAAATGACTGTGACACACGGACGGACAGACAGACAGACAGACAGACAGACATGACGAATCTATAAGGGTTCCGTTTTTGCCATTTGGCTACGAAACCCTAAAAATGAACTACCAAATAATAAAGAACTATTAGACTGCCTCAGTGGTGCATTTATTCAGTAGTGTAACCACCTGCCTCGCTTAGAACCTGGGTTCTATTCCAGCCTAAATTAAGATAATATAAGCTTGTGCTATGGGATCTAGACGACTGGTACATACATATAGTCACGCCCTTATCGCCGAAGGGGTGGGCAGAGGCATATTATATGCCCACATTTCACCTAATAGTTTTATGTTCCACGTAATAGGTGGTCAGCCTATTGCCGTGTTGAATTGGACAGGTGCAGGTTGTGACTGCTTGCTGTTGGACGTAGTAGGTATTAATTGTAGGCAAGTATAAATAAATAATTAATTTCTGACTTTAAAATTACGAGCCTATTCTATTAATGAAATTGAAGGTGAGTATCTATGGCCAGGAGCAATGGCTGCTCATATAAAATGTTAAATTTGACGGTCGCAACATTAAACAGGTGTCCGATTAGTTTGTTAGTAGAATTAGTTGTTACATTGAATGCTTCAGGTATCTGTTTTACTGCTGAGGATCTTCGGTAGACTCCGCCACATTTCAAAGAAAGAGATTAAATCTGTAAATTGTGTTAGTTATACAGTTCCGGCTGAAATTTTGTGTGTAATACTTTTATCCCGGGAACAAGTCCCATGGGAAGCGGGAACGTGTACAAAATTGCATGCATCTAGTGAATCATTTTTACAGTCTATTATGATACGCAGCTTTGCAACAATGCTGTGACGCATCTCTTCCTTGTTTGCAATCAGTTTTAGATGTATGATTCAACAAGTGTCGGCCCGTTCCTTAACTAAGCTGATATATCTTCAATTGTAGTGAACATGCACATGAATGTTAGTCATCGGCCTTGAGCTAGGGATGGGAAATGCCATTTGATATTAATCAAATCTATCCTTAATAGGAACGATTGTCATTTGTGGTGCTGCATAATTGCTACCGAGTTGCATTGTGTTCGAGTTGTACAAATATGTGGATTCGCATCTTTAAAGGTGATATATGTATAAGGTAAATGGTGATTAAATGTTTTAACGAACGATTTCCATGCAATGCACTCATGTGCCTATTGCATACGATGTGTTACGTGTGCTTGCATTAGGGACTACAGAGTGACCCCCCAAAGACGCGGCGGGATAGCACCCGAACCCCCTAGGTGAGGCCGCAGTGGTAGCCGCAGGTTTGTTGGGAGTCCTGGGGTACCCGGGGCTCCCAACAAACTGTTTGGTAGGATAAGTGAGGTTTTTCAGTCGGTAGGAGTTCGGTCCGGCATAGCATCCCTGAGTATTTTCCCTTACGTTAAAGAAAACAAAAAAGAAAGGGACTACAGAGTGTGCGTGACATGCTTCCACCATTGAATCCACCATGTTACAGCCAAGTTCCCGCTCTGCTTGCCTGCCAACAACTAGTTTTAATGGGCTGAAACAGCATAGGGCTGAGAGTTATTTGGTGCTTCCGTGTAACTTATGGATTTATCGTACATACTACATCACTAGTCATGCAATTATAACGCAACTGATCTGTGGATGAGTTGTTCATATCAATTTATAGCTCAGGGAGATTAAACAAACACAACTTTAGAGATAACTAGACACTGTCCATAGTAATGTCATTATTATTGACAGTGCCCAATCTGCATCCGTAGAGAGCTAGATAACGGCTTATTTTTTTGAACTGGATTTTGATTGAACTGCCAGTGTGGCGCAGAGCAGATTCGATTTCCGGATTGAAACAAATCATCGTCTTTCGAGTGTTAGTTCTGGTTGTATTGTAAGGCAAGTTTGTAATGTCATTTTTGGCCTCTAGCACGCTAGTACACAAACGTTTAGCAATGGGTAAGGCTAGCACAAGAATCGGAATTACAGTGAATATAGGGATTTTTGTTATTACAGGACTCCCGCCCGACCCCAGGAAGGGGCCGTTTTTTTTCGACGTATGGAAATCTTCTGGGATGCTATGACAGACACCTGCCTATTACTATTTTTTTACCTAATAATTCTTCTCTCTCTCTCTCTCTCTCTCTCTCTCATTATTATGTATCTCGAAGGCTACTGAATTAAAACATTTTCTTTATTTCTTTCTTTCTTTCTTTGTTTCTTCTTATTAAAATCAAACGGTGTCTACGGCCGGAAGTTCCTAGTACGTCCTAGGAAGGATAATCCCAGGACATCTAAAGGAGGGACAATAGACGGTTGAATGGAGCTGAAGTGACTTCAAAATAAATCACTGCTGCCCAATCAAAAACAAATTGGGAAATTTAAAAAAATGTTTACAGCCTGCTTTTATAGAGCAACTAATAATGTGACTTTATGTTAGAGGGAAGACTTATTTTTAATAGGTATCTCAGGTACTACTGAATGTAGCATACCACGTTGTGAATAATAAACAAAAAAAAATCATGTTTTGGAACCCCTAGACGAAAATTTATTGCTTTTTTTTATTTTTGTGTGAACTTAATGCAATTCACAGAACACATCTACTTTCCAAGTTTCAACAACAGCATAGGTCTTATAGTTTTGGAGAAAAGTGGTTGTGACATACGGACGGAAAGATAGACAGACAGACATGACGAATCTATAAGGGTTCCGTGTTTTGCCATTTGGCTACGGAACCCTAAAAAAGCAACCAGGTGCTTACACTCATACTAAGAAGACCATATGCCATTAAACCGGCCTTAATATTAATGGTGAAAGTTAAAATCCTTCATTACCATGATATAAACAATTTTACTGCGCCATAACCTACACTAGTCATAGTAATAATACCATAGATAAAACACTAATACTATTCCGTCGTAACCGTTACTACAAGTTGTTTACGGCGTTGTAAAAATTATCTGTGGTTAATCAAAATTTCATCGGTTCTAGCCGCGCTGCAACTTTATTATATTTACTGTTATCGACCTCAGAAAATTACCAGCTCGATGACCTAGTGCAAACAGACTGTAAAGGTACGAGTCCGAACTCGACTGCAAACAGCATTGCTGTCGCGGCGGCAAGGCGACAGTGCCACGCAACAGTGAGTGCGACGCTGCTGCCGAATTCGGAATGTATTCTAATGCTTCCTCCACATTACTCGCGAAGTTGAACGAAGTTGGACGAGTACGATAGTGTGGAGGGGCTCCTCGGACTACTTCGTCGAAAATTTTCTTTGACTCGGGCAACTTCGCCGACGAACTGCGTTCCACTTCACGAGTAATGTGGAGGAAGCATAAAACAAATCTATGTATACAGAATGTATGGGGACCGGTGGTGCTGTCGCGGCAATGCAGCGACCGCAGTGCTGCTTGCGATTGAGTTCGAACTCATACCTTTATTGTATTTTTTTGATACCAACGCAAGGATACAGTATCATAGAAATTTGTGCTGATCTACCAGCGCACGTGTTTCCCTCCTTTTTCAATCCTGAGCTCTTCAAGCGGAGCTTCGAGGCACATCACTGCGCCACCAATTTGATAGCCATTGTCAATATCCTTGCACTGTAAGAGTGGCCGCTAAGAAACGAAGCGCTAGTGGTCCCGTGGACTCAGTGTTCTGTAAACGATCACTGTAGTAAGCAACATTTACTATGGCCGGTCACGGATGGGTGACCATCACATGACCACTTTGTGACATTTATTTGCGAACGTTTCCATGCTTCGGAAGTCACATTAAGCCGTTGGTCCCGATTGCCAGTAAAATGGCAGTCGTTAAGCCAAGTTGAAGGCCTTTATGGGCTGAGGGCTGAAACATTTCAACAGCGTGCAGTCACAACCTGCACCTGTCCATATTCACATAGCAATACGGCTTACCACCTTTTACGTGGGACAAGATCAAATAGGTTAAATGTACAGGCATACAATATGCCTCTGTCTACCCCTTTGGAGATAAAAAGCGTGATCATATTATTGATGATTGATTGAAAGTGACCGCCAATCACCAGATATCTCCATGGTTTTCATCGTTCTTTCAGCGTCACTTTTGTAAGTCAAACATGGAAAAACTGTCCCCATAGATATCACAACCAAGATAAGCAACGGCTAATTCCCTTATTAGCCCCTCTCTATAAAATAGAGTGCAGAGGGGCTTATGGCGAGACTTTGTCTGTAGTCTGTGACTCTATTGCATTAAACTACGTCACTAGGTCACGTGGATCATCTGTGCAAGGTTTGAAATAAAACAAAAATTACAACGTCAATCGGATTGAACTTTCACTTTCACAATAAACGTGTTAGAGATGGGCAGTCTGGTGGAAACGATCTCACGGCTTTCTTGTTAATTTTGACTCGGTTAAGTCTTGACCTTACGGGATAAAACTCTATTGACCGTACGTTACGAGAACTTAAAGTAAAATAAGTTAGTTAAAATAAAACATACTTGAAATCAACTTATTTCTGTAAAAACTCGCCTATTCCATTACAGCAAGTTCGAAATTAACATTAAATTAAATATTAAGCACAAACAAGTTTGGGCATCAATAATCTCATTTACATACACACCTGCAGTAAAAAATAACAGTTAAACAGCGACATGTTTCGTAGAGAAAGTGTGACAGATGGACAAAAGGCGCGGCCCCATATATGGTAGTTTAGTTGAACTGGTAATCTTCGCGGGAAATGCTGACCGTGTAGCTGATTTTATCAGTTTACACACTCGCAGAAATGTACACAAACGTGCAAATGGACGTATTCTAGTGTTTTTAAAAACAGCATTGACTAGATACATACATATAGTCACGCCTTTATCCCCGAAGGGGTAGGCAGAGGCATAGTATACGCCCACATTTCACCTTAAAGTTTTATGTCTATTGCCTATTGCCATATTGAAATGGACAGGCGCAGGTCGCCGCGACCCGCAGTTGATATTTTCAAGCCGCCCGCGCCCATATGGCCTTCAACTTGGCTTAACGATTGTCATTTGCTGAGAACAGGGTTGCATTTCAAGTTTTCCTTCTCTACACAATGAATCTTTTTGCGAAAGTGTTCCCTTAGTCGCCTCTTACGACACCCTCGGGACGTATTGGGGTGGTGACATTTTGTACTCTTACCCGTCACAACACGGGATCCCGTCGCTACACAGCGCACTGGTATTAAAAAGCTGCCCAATTCATATTGGGCAGCTTTTTGTTAGGAACTGGCAAAAGGAGACCAAGTGCTAAACATGTCCACCGAAGCACGGAAATGCTCGTGAATTCTAGGAGCATTTACATGCTTCCAATTTGTCTCAGTGCCAGTCATGTAACCAATATTATTTTTCAGGTCATGGTCGAATGGACTTCTAAGCTTAGCAAAAAAGAGTAGAAATAAAATTTACTGTACCTGGTGTCACTCACACAATCACGACGAATCAAATGAGACCTCGCATGTCAAAATCCGTCAAGCCGTTCAGGCTGTAGG
Organism: Miltochrista miniata; assembly: GCA_933228765.1. Lineage (NCBI taxonomy): Eukaryota > Metazoa > Arthropoda > Insecta > Lepidoptera > Erebidae > Miltochrista > Miltochrista miniata. Next base: position 25,467,262 of record OW121766.1, on the reverse strand, counting down.
ACGTGACAAAGAATTGGATACATACATACATACATTCTCTCGAAAAACATTACCCTCCTATCTTCGGCAGTTCGGGTAATAATGAGGACGTAACTATGCACTTCATATGGCTACCCGTTAGAACACCACCAATCAGTATCCAGTTGTCAATAAACGTAAATATAGTCCGTTCAGAGATATATTACCTCTAGCACTTAGGTTGCCTATCTTGATTGCTGTGTTACCCCAATAAGTTTTTGTTTCTCCCATGTAATCTAACTTGTATGTAATCTTACTTTTAGCATACGTAGTAACTATTTAGTAATCTGTGGTTTTAGTCGAAACTTACTTTCTTCTTATGCTATCGTTTTTTGCGGGTGTGATCATTAATTGAGATGCGGAACATTGTGGAAGCAGCAACTTCACCTCCGTTGGTGATGGTAGTGAATGTTTCTTTTCAGATTTTTATAAAAAATTAATAAATCTCAAATCCAATCGTATAGCTAAAAGAGCATTGTTTTAGTAAAGTTAAGTAGGTATATTATGACATGAAAAACAAAGCTCTTCGTGCTAACGGTTGGATGTTATAATCTCCACTATAATCGGTAAAATGTCGTAGGCTGGCACTCATAGGGGGACTGTACTGCTATGCCAACACATAGGAAATGATCGAAAAGCTGTCAGTCAGAGCACAGTATATATATGTTGTATACAGTGGTCAGAGGTAATATAACCGTGAACGGACTATAACACCACACAAATAATAACCACCAATCAAAATGAAATACGTCATAATTTGTTTTAAACTAACACGCGTTGAACACAATTTTGTACAGAAACGTCGAGGAAAGTAAAGGTATGTACCTGAAAAACCTTTTATTAACGTAATAGAATATTGCCACGCGAAATCTCGTACTGTAAAAAAATACGCCATTAATTTAATGACATACTGTGACGTTATTGGCAGCATTTTGACAATATAGCCAGTAGCCAGTATGCAAATATTTTCTGTTTCTAGACTTTTTTGCCAGGCACAGACACCCTGATTTCGAACCGACAAGGTACCTACTAGGCTTGGGCATAATCGTTCACTTCGTGGAACTCGTTCCTCAACTCTCGTTCCGAAGTTGGAACGAGTTCCTCTAAAATACTCTAAATCGTTCCGACTCCCAGTTCCTTTAGCTCCGCGAACTAGAGGAACGGTCTGTTATAACTCCGGCTCCACAGTTCCTTTAACTCCATGGATTTGTGAACGATGTGTCTATCGTTCCAGCTCCACAGTTCCTTTGCTTTGTCTCTGTGGATAGTGGAATGGAGTGTTTATCGAACTTGTAGTAGGTATTATTAGCTTCGGTTGTACTAAGAACCGTAAAGAGACTTTATTAATAATAGTTTCGTACTTATTAAAATAAAGTTTTTAAACGTTCTTACCTATTTAATATTAAAAATATTTTACGCTTTTATGCACCTACAAGTTATATTTATTTAAACTTAAATCACACTCGCGCAGAGGGTGGCGTAGGCATCAATAACGGTAAAAATCAAGTATGTTGCATGGGAGTCCCTTAATTTTTTTTTTTAATATTTGCTGTGATCTGTGATAGATCATGACATGTGTTAAGATTTAAATGTCTAGCTATCGCGGTTCATGAGATACAGCCTGGTGCCAGACGGACAGACAGACAGCGTAGTCTCTGTAATACGATTCCGTTTTTACTCTTTGGGTAAGCCGTACGGAATTCTAAAAACAATACTCTTGTTTGAAAACTAACAACTTACGTAAACAAATAGCACATTGAAATAAACTTCATCCCACGCATTTTAAGTCAAAAGTATTATAGCATGTAATGCCTACCAAAAACACCGCGACAGACGACAGTAACTGTGTAGTGTCTATCAACATATGACCAATCGGACTTCACCAAGGTATACAAATAAACCGCTGTGATTGGCGCGGCACAGCCGGAGCGAACGGTGAGCAAATCGCAGGGCATGGCAGCACGGCTCCGGTAGGAACGATATGAATCGGAACGAGCGTTCGGCGTATCGAATCCGACTCGGAGTTGGAACGATGGAACGATTTAACTCCACAGAGTGGAACTCTTTCCTTTCGTTCTCTACATCGGAGCAGTTCCTCGGAACGACTCACTCCGGAGTTACACAAGTCTAGTACCTACGTATAAATGTTTCTTCGTATCACGGTTGTATGACTGCACCAAAGCAACGCTATTCCGTAATTTGACACAAAGAGTCCATCGTTTATCATCTAAGCGCACGGCAGTGCGCAGGCCAAGTTCCAGCAACAGGCCGAGCGCATGCCGTACTCTATTTACACGAACCGCTTCGACCCACTTTTGACCCCCCTGTAGCTCAGTGCCTATTGCAAGTACAGAAATAAAATTGTACGTACATAATCATATACTAGTACTAAGGCAGTGTACCAAATTTCATAGATGTAGCTTTAGTAGATCCTGAAATATGACCCTGTGAATATAGCTAATTTTGGCACTGACTGACTCACTCACTCACTGACCGGTCATCAAAACCTCTAGGCCACTTCCAATTGTCCTAGCGTTATGAAATTTGGCACACAGATCGGGTGTTATATGTAGATTACCGAAAAATTGAGAAATTTGAGAAATCGGTCAAGCGTGAGTTGGAAAAGGGTTACAAAGTTTGTATGGGACCACAGGATTCCTTGGTCGGATCTTCTTCAAAATTTGCATAAATCATCTCTAACATAATTGATGGAAGATGTGTTTCGTATTTTATTGAAATTCATTCCAGAACAGGCTAAAAGGGGGTAACAATTGTTTTCTTCGGGGGGTTTCGATTCGAATTTGTATCAATACTTCTTAGTGATGAGAGGATTCTTTTGATTTAATTTACTTTTTATTTTAACACATGTCATGTTTAAAAACTCAATCAGATTTGAGAAAGATGTTGTCAATGTTTTGATTAATGTCAATCAAATTCTCTATACATACAAATTATGGAAAAGTCAATACTGCACATTGAATATTGTTATTCATATTTGTGAAATATTTGGATCAAATTCGTCCAGTAGTTTAGAGATCAGCAAGCATTCTAAAGGATGACTCACGCTAGACCGTGCCGGGTCCGAGCCGAGTGTCGGCCGTAGCACGGTCACCGAGCCGGTTGCATTCACGACTGCTCGGGCGAAGCTCGGTGGCACTGTATTCATGCAACGGGCCGTGGCCGAGCCGAGGCGGGACCGAGTTGTTTATGAGCGCTTTCCGTGGTTCGGCTGTCACTCAGTTGCCGCTCGGTTTAACGCGTAGATTTAGCGCGAAAAATTCTAAATCTATGGTTTAACGTGAGTTTGTTCACACAAAATATATATAATATTGACCTTGCTGCGGCCGGCACTCGGCTCGGACCCGGCACTGCGTAGCGTGAGTCATCCTTTTTAGGGTTCCGTACCAAAAGGGTAAAGAACGGGACCCATTTCATGAGACTTCGCTGTCCGTCTGTCTGTCTGTCTGTCTGTCCGTCAGGAGGCTGTATCTCATGAACGGTGATAGCTAGAGAGTTAAATTTTCACAGATTATGTGTTATTGTTGCCGCTATAACAACAAATACTGAAAACAAAAACATAATAATATGTAAGGGGGGCTTTCATACAACAAACGTGTTTTTTAGCGACTTTGTCTTATATATTCGGTAATAAGGTATCCTTTACAATTTAAATACGTTAGTTAATTTGACCATTTCATCAAGATCATTCATTCCTTTTACACCATGCAAATTAAATGAATACTTTAGGAGGTACAGCACAATCAAATGTTGCTCAATGAAATTAATTTCGTGTCGCCATGATTGAACATTATACGGGTCACATACTGACTTATTTTTCGACTTTCATCGTAAATATTTGTTCTTTAAAAAGTGAACAACGCTTTCAGCAGATTACTTTAGGTAGGTGTAATATTTCAAAGATAGCTATTTCATAGGAAATGGTAAACAAATAGTCCATATTTTAGATTCTTCTCCAGTATAAACAATTTACGTACAAACTCACAATTTATGTTGTAGACGTAGATATCGTGTTTATAATGTCATTATTCAAATGTCATCAATATTCTGAAAAAGAAATTAAACATAGAGTTCACAAACTCTTTTTGAAATATTTACTGTACCTACCGTAGAGGATCTATACAAGGATAGTTAACACTATAGAGCAACGCGACCTGTCTAAAGACGCGCGTTGTATAACACTATAGAGCAACGCGAACTGTCTAAAGACGCGCGTTGTATAACACTATAGAGCAACGCGAACTGTCTAAAGACGCGCGTTGTATAACACTATAGAGCAACGCGAACTATCCAAGGCGCGCGTTGCTATGTGTTAATAGGTAATGAGGGCAACCAGTAGACGCTTGAAATACTCACAGAATATCGAGCATTGTATTTTCATAAAAAAATAATAATTGAAACAAAATGGACCTTTACTGGGACATCCTTTCGAGAGCTTGTCTTGTTGAGAGAGAGTATAAAATAATGTCATGTATACATAATGCACACTTTAAAGCTTATTAAAGACAAAATAGGTACAGTTTCTTGAAAAAAAGTATTGAAATCCCACCAAAAACATCCCTGTTGAAAAGGAGGCCAAGTTCCTATGGGCTAATTGTTCGCCTAAAAAAGGGTTGAAATCCAATCCAATGCCAAGTTTAGATGTACTTTAAATAATCTAAAAATATCTAAAATAATGTTACTTCTAAATTTGAACTTGGCAGGTTAATTTAATTATATACATAATAAATTTAATTATACAATTAATCAAGTGTTGCGTACTGCACGAAACCCTGCCAAGTTCAAATTTAGAAGTAACATTATTTTAGATATTTTTAGATTATTTAAAGTACATCTAAACTTGGCATTGGATTGGATTTCAACCCTTTTTTAGGCGAACAATTAGCCCATAGGAACTTGGCCTCCTTTTCAACAGGGATGTTTTTGGTGGGATACTATCTCACAGGAAGCGTCTGAGGTCTGACCACGTCAAACTCAAACCGCTATTCTGAACGTTCACAACCTTATATGGAATCCAAACGACTCAAGCAAACAGCCATATTGTTAAAACAAATTGGTATTTTACAACGACGACTTGGTCCGCGGTCCCTTATAAGAGACATTGTCAATTTTAATCTTACACTTGCGTCTCAATTCGAAAAGCATAATGTTCAACCTTAAAACCATGGACAAAGGAATAGATTGCTCTATACAAACTATAGAAAATGTTTTCTAAATTCAAAATATTAAATGTCAGTTTGAATGACAGTTGTTATAACGACATCTAGCGGTTGCGTAACGAGGTAACATCGATCGTTATTTTAATTTTAGAATCACCATAGGTAATTTTGTTTCTAGTGCCACGCCATCGAGAAATTCAATTTTCCAATATAACAAGACAATGTAATGACTCGCTTGATGGATTATTGTTATTTAATGTTCAAGGGTCATCACATTACTCATCATATTTATTAGAGAAGAAGACCCTGAAATGACGGGTTCTTCATTAACTTTCTAATTTCGGACAAGAGTATTATAGTGAAATAGTACTTGGATAATATCTAAACAATACTCTGATGTATGTATCTCATTAATGTGGAATTGTTTATTTACTTCAGCCCAGCTGTTTATTAGATTTAAATGGTGTGAAACCATAGATAAAACATAAATAGTTACTACTAAAACTATGAATTCTTGGACTACTGTTACTGTTGTGCAACAGGCAACAGATTTCGATTCTCTTATATTCTTATCGACTTTTCTTCGACATTCTATAATTACTAAAAAAAAACAAAAAAAAAAAAAAAACAAAAAAAAAAAAAAAAAAAACTATTACCCGTTTGCTCTAACTTTGCCGCTGGCGTAGAGGCGTATACCCGAATTGTTAACTATACGAAGTAAATTGACAGTAGCTAATGTCACTTCGTCATAGAAAATACGCAACATTGTATGAAGAAGTGACATTAGTTGCTGTCAATTTACTTCGTCTAATTAAAAACTCGACTTTAGTATGGAGCCGAGCGGCAAAGTTAGAGCGAACGAGCAGTACCTTCTGTGACATTAATTTTCAATTATTTAAGTTGTATTTTCTAACACTACTTTATGTATGCTTGACTTTCGACGAACAACTACTTCAAATTTGTAAAACCTAAGACGTTTTATAGCATGTAGCCATGTTAAGAGTTGCATTGCTACAAAATTAAAACTCATAAAAACGATGAAAATGTTCAGAATAGAATTGAGAGCTTATCTTTTTAAATTTAACTCTCAGTTTCTTGGTGTGTCTTCAGCTAATTGGTGTGGGCAACTATAATTAGACTTTTTACCGATTTAGGAAAGGCATTGTTGTCTAATATTCTAAGACCACCTGTGCTACAGCCTCGTCTATTAATCAGCAGATGGTTTTAGATAAGCCTACGAAAAATACATGTAAGTACATAAATAAAAAAAAAGTGTGTGCGTTGGTTATCTACGCACAATTGAAGTAAAACTTCTTTGCCATTGACGGCATCAAATGTTATATTAATATCATTCATTCGAAATTCAAATAGAGTTCTTCCGTCAGAAAAATAATCTGAATTACTCCCTACTCGCGCCTAAAGAAGTTTTACTTCAAAAATACACGTTTACTGCGTTCATTAGCAATCAAGTGTCGGTGCCGAAGTAAATAGCAGCTGGCAAAGTGATGCAATGTCAAGTGTATGTCAATTGAGGGTAACTGATTTAATGGCGGCGCAGCAGATGTGACGAATGCCACTTTCAAATGTACTAGCCGTTCGCTCTAAGTTTGCCGGTCGCCTCAACACCAGCCTCTACACGAGCGGCAAACTTAGAGCGGACGGGCTATACCATGTTCTTTGTTTCGTCACTAAGTTGAGTAATCCTTAATAGATGGATAACACATGGCTTGATAGTCACAAACTGCTGATGCAATAAACTAAAACTAAAAAGTTTTATGAGTAGGTAGTTTATTGTTTCAATCCGCTAGGAATTATAGCAATGTTCACGATAAAACCGAGGTAGGTACCAAAACGCTTCTTCAAATGTCGCGAAAGGTTTGTCCAAAAATGGCAACAACAGCAAGAATAAAACTTAGCGATTTTATCCTCTTTGAGCAGGAGCTCAACAACACAACACCAGCCAAATAGATGGACGATCCATCTGAAAACCAGCGCTGCTCATACCATCTTACGTTTGGGCAGCAAGCATTATGCTGAGATGGCGACCTTATTAGGGTTCGCACAGTGTTTTATATTTTTTAAGATTAGATGATAAGTTTTATTGTTTGTAATTCATTGTGCGTGTCCTAAATAAAAATATTTTCTTTCTTTCTTTCTTATCTAGAAGATGTCACAGGGACAAACTGCGGAAGACGCGGATAAAATTGAGAGCAACCCAGGTTCATGAGTGGAATGTCATTTGTTGATTTGGTTGATTTAGATAACAAAATACGTTATTCCTTTAACCTAAAACCCCTCTTTCGAACCTGTTCTTCTACCATTGTACCACCAACCACTTGTCAAAAGTAGAACAATTCAGATAAGTCTAATAGAAATCATATTAGCCCGCCATTCAGCAATCCGGACGTAGTTAGTACCTACTTAAAACAATTTGAACAACACACAATTTGTCGATACCACTGTTTTCTATATTATTATCGAACAATAACATAAATTGACTCGGACGCAGTACAACCAGACCACGGAATCTAATCTTTTGAAACTGGAACTAGGTACTTATTTGAGTAATTTGTAGGAAAGGACGTTCGGACCGCAGAGATTGTGTTTATTTACTAAAATAGTTTATGAACAAACAACGAAAATGTAGTGTAAAAAGATGTAGTTAAGAAAACTGGGGAAGTGCGAGTGGATTCGTACTAAAAACAGCTACAAATAACGTTTGTGGCATTCATGATTTTAGTTTTTGTTGTAATAGTGGCAACAAAAGGGCAATGCCGAAATTAGGCCCTGATTGCCCATACTTGGCATTTAGCTGAAAAAATAAGTAATGAATTTTCGTAATTTTTGACGCTATTCACGACTTGATAGAAGTTAGGATTTATTTCGTCAAAATAAAAAAGTTATTCAATAAATACACCGCCATTTGCATCTGCTGGGTTGCCAGTCTTTTGTAAACTAATAGAATAGGTAGTATTTTTACAAAATACTCAGATTAAGTTTTTACTTAGATACTGTTTTCTTTTTTTTTATACCGCCAATGTGGCAGACAAGCATAATGTTTGTAACACCAGAGGTGCTACACTCGCGCTTCCAACCCTGTAAAAACTTTCTAAGACCCCTTTTGAAGATCCCCATACGTTGACGGTTGGAAAAACCGAGGCAGAGAGATCATTCCACAATTCCTTATCCGATCTTACCGTGCTCGAACGCTCCGGATGGAAAGTGTGGGTGAATCTGAGGCGGGTTACGTAAATATTTGTTTATTATACTATACTTAACTTTACTAAAACAGTGCTCTTATAATTATACGATTGAATTTGAGATTTATTTATTTATTTACGTATAAAAATTAAGGAAACATTCACTACCATCACCAACGGAGGTGAAGTTGTTGCTTCCACAACGTTCCACATCTCAATTAATGGTCACACCCAAAAAAAAACTATAGCAAAAGAAGAAAGTAAGTTTCGACTAAACGTTAGATAACATGGGAGAAACAAAAACTTACTGGGGTAACACAACAATCAAGATAGGCAACCTAAGTGCTAGAAGTAATATATCTCCTTAGACCATATAACACGGGACTAGCCTTTGCGAACCACCGCATACAAAAATATTCTGCCAGTTTTCATACAAATGAAGGGGGAAACACAAAGACATATAAAATTTCATTGCATGTAAAAATGTATTTATCGACAAACGCGTAATGGCTGTTGTGTGTTAATTGTTATTGTACAGTCAACTACAATGTAATGTACTAGTTTAATCATATAAAATGATGTACTGATGTACAGGCTTTTCATAAAGCCAAAAGACCAAATGGTCATGTGCAATGGCAGAAAACAATGCTTAAGTAAGGCGCATCCTGTGGTTAGATGATCTAAGTATATCTCTGAATGGACTATAGTCAAGTGAGCGACTGACAGTCACCCAGTGTTATGTCATTGTCAAAATGGTACTGTATCATTGTACGTTTTTCTGTTTTTTTATCAATAATTAACTATTCTGATCATGAATACTGACTTTAGGTGAATGAATAAATGTATGAAAGACAACAAATACATAATAACCTAGCTAAATGACTGCAGGAAGAGTTTCTGATAACTCTAAAGTGCTTGTGTAAGGGCACATTTATAAAAATTAAAAGCCTTGATATTTTGGAAACCCCAACTTATGTTTTAACTATTCTTTTATGAATAAATTATTTTTATTTACAAGCAATATATTGTACCCATTTTCATGATTGGGCACCCAGGGCCTAAAGTACTATGAAGACCTGGCATTGCCCTTTGTCATCTGTAAAAATTTCAGCTCTCTAGCTATCTTGGTTCCTGAGATACAGCCTCGTGATTCTCAAACATACATACACACATACATAATGGTCACGCCTTTATCCCCGAAGGGGTAGGCAAATTTGTCCAACGTAATAGGTGGTGAGCTGTACTGCCGTGTTGAGATGGACAGGGGCAGGTTTTGACTGCCCCGACTTGATGCTGTTTAAGCCGCCTAAAAGGCCTTCAACTTGGCTTAACGACAGCTGTCATTTTATTGGCAACCGGGACCAACGACTTTACGTGCCTAGCACGGAAATGCTCAAATAAATGTCACAAAGTGGTCACATGGATGGTCACCCATCCAACGACAAGAACTATCGATTCAGAAAAAATACATCCACTAATTTTATCGTAAATAATAAAAAATTCCAGGATTTATCTATTATAATCTGAAAAAGCTAATAAAATGCAGCACTTCTTTTTCAGAGCAGATGTAAATTTACTACGAAATTTCGGATGCAACGGGTATGAACGCTAAGGTGAGCAATAGATACGGAAGTTTGGCTAATGACAGGAGAAATGAAACATGAAATAATGGTGTGCGTGAAATTATTGGTTTGGCCAGGTGCTCGTGAGGTGGTGGTGTAGGGTGACCAATAAGTATGAGATATTGAATAATCCCTAGTTGTAATTTGTGTGAAGGGCACTTTTAGGTCATATACTTAATATCCCTCAGCTATAGAGGCATCTTAACAAGGCTGCCTGACAGTGACCTGAATTGCGCCTTTTTAGATGAAAAATACTGTTACAAAATTTTAAAAAAAGTATGTAAAATGCATGATTGAGTTCCATAAGGAGTTGTTCTCGGTCTCCGTGCAGTTTTCAACTCTAGAGTCACGAAATTATGACAAATATTTATTATTTTAACTTCCAGGAGATTGTTTTTTTTTTTACGTGTTACTTGGAATTCCAAAGGCTCAGTTTTTCTCAGTTAAGAGACTGAACGCTGAAAGTGCACGACTGTGTGTTAAAATAATAAAATTGGCAAATGCCTACGTTCAGCCTTCAGAGTGGCAAGTGCGAGTTTATACGTGCGCTTGTCACGGTGAGCGCGTTAACGCCGATTATGGAATCGAGACAAGTTCCCGCGTTTACAGCCAGTTGGCGGTGTCTCGATTTCATACAAATCGGCGTTAACGCGCTCACCGCGAATAACGAAAGGCGCACGCCAAAACTCGCACTTGCCACTGTAGTGGACTGAGATAAGCTTGTTGATTTATGGCACAAAAGCAGTGTCTAATTTTTAAGGCCATACCCAGGGCTAACGACCTTGAGCAAATGGGCGATATGACTCGCTAACATAGAGTAGCGCAACTACAGAGACATCAGAGTAAAAGAACCATGGAAGAAGAAGAAACATAGTAGCGGAAATGCGTTCCTCGCTTCACCAAATAAACAAAAAGCTGTGAGACGGTCTCACCCGACTGCCCCTCTCTAAAACGTTTATTGTGAGAGTTCAATCCGATTGACGTTGTCATTTTTGTTTTATTTCAAACTTTGAACAGATGATCCACGTGACCTAGTGACGTAGTTTAATGCAACAGAGTCACAGACTACAGACAAAGTCTCGCCATAAGCCCCTCTGCACTCTATTTTATAGAGAGAGGCGAAAAGTAAATTAAAAACAAAGGAACGTTTGTATTTCAATTTTCCTTTGTTTTTAAGTGTAGTAAAATACACTGCAAAAAATGTGATTGATCATTACGTAAAACTTAAATGTGACGAATTCACAAAGACGAATGTTCATATATTCCACAGACATATTAAGAATAAGATATATTCATTGTTTTGTACTTAAATTATTACAAATCCAGAAAGGGGGGTCTTCCACTCGCTTAAAATTTTTGTTACTTTTGGAACAAAATTTCATTTCATTTTATTATTACAAACAAACAAAAATAGACGTAAACGCAGTTGCGAGGGTCAGCTAGTTATGTATAAATAAGAAGCGCTCGTGGCACCGCGGACTTAGTGTTCTGTAAGCGATCACTGTAGTAAGCTCATTCATTATGGCCAGTCCTTGGATGGGTGACCATCCATGTGACCACTTTGTGACAGTTATTTGAGCGTCGTTTCCATGTTTCGAAAGGCACGTTAAGCCGTTGGTCCTGGTTGTCCGTAAAATGGCAGTCGTTAAGCGAAGTTGAAGGCCGTTTTGGCGGCTTGATTAATTTTAACAGCAGGCAGATACAACCTGCGCCTGTCTATCTCAACACGGCAATACAGCTCACCGCCAATTACGTGGGACAAATTCTAAAAAGGTGAAATGTGGGGACAATAATATGCCTCTGCCTACCTCTTCGGGGATAAAGGTGTGACCATATGTATGTATGTAACTAGCTGACTCTCACAACTTCATTTACGACGCTTAAGGTGTATGAAACATGAGGTATTTCTTCATCAGTCTCTTGATGAGACTGATGAAGAAATACCTCATGTTGCCGGCCGGTGGCCACCAGCGGGTGAAACTGCCCTGTTTGCTTAATCATAAACGAATTTAAAGATTAAGCATATTGTAAAACTAGCTGACCCTCGCAACTTCGTTTACGTCACATAAGGTTTGCAAAAGGAGAGGCACTTCTTCATCAGACTCATCAAGCAGCGTGTGAAACGGCCCTGTTTGCTTTATCATAAAAGAGCTTAAAGATTAAGTTTATTCTAAAACAATTCAGTCCCCGACTTCGGCGCGGACAGAATTATTTTACAACAGCCTTAATCATTAAGCTCTTTTATGATTCAGCCAACACGCCTGTTTAGATTTACCGTCACATTCCAAGGAACCCTTGAATTATAGGTTTTGAGAAAGTTGAGATATCTCTAATTCCTGAACTACAAAACCCTCAGCACTGAAACTTGTGTGAAGCAATCCTAGGTTGAATTCTAGGTTTAGAGAAGTTGAGATGTCTCTAACTCCTGAACTTCCTCGGATCAATTTTCATTCAAATCAGTAGTTTCGGCGTGATACGTATTCGGAATACAGACGGACATGAAAATTTTAAATTTCATTTTGGCTTAAGTAGGTATCGATTAGAGAACGCGTTCTTTTTTTTTAAATAGCTTCCATATTCAGACTCTCGACCCTCAACAGTTTTATTATTATGTATAGATATAGACTAGCAAGAAACTCGGCGGGCACTCACTTTATTCACTTTTATACCTTAACCAATTTGCCGGTAGATGGTGCCTACTTGTGGCGACCCACAAGACGTAATAAACTAAAAGAGTCAATTCTTTCAGCTTAGGTTGAGAGCAGTGTCTCAAAAAAGCAGTGTGTTAATAATAACTATAATATAAGTATTTTCATCAGTTGTCTATATCCCTTAGCACAAGGTCATAATAGCTTAAGTTGTGTACGAATGTCCACAAATATTTCTTCATTTATTTATATTGAAATGATTAAGTACCGCTTACTATATAAGCATGATTACCTTTCGAAGTAATTTAATAAAACAATACGAAAAATAAGTTGAAATGCATTATATTCTCATGTAATGCAGTATGCATTGTGTAACTCGGGCTCTGGCTCTGTTACACGCATTACTCTGTACATGAATGAAAATATAACATTTTACGAGAATATTTTGCAGACCAGAGCGACACACGTCCGTCTAGCATCACGACTCCCCCCGCACTAGATTTTCGGGCGAGCGCGGGGAAGCAAGCAATGTGATGTATTCTTTGAGTACCTACATTATTAGTTATAATTAGTTAAAACTTATAGTAATTCAAAATTGAAGAAAAGCATTTTAGAGGTCTATATTTTCTTTAGTCTCTGATATAAATTCTATTATCATTCATTAATAAATAGATGTCATACAACGACTTCTTCTAAAAAAATATGGGCTATTTCAGTGATGTTTTACTAGTTATTTATAATAAATACACAATTTCTGATGAAACCATCCTCTGGAACACATCTTGTAAATTTCAAATCTACTTTTGGCTGTCATTTTTCGTATACTAATACCGAGAAGAACGTCTTTATTTGCACCTCTTTTTCGCAAACTTTGTCAACCACTCCCCTTAAGTACTGATTTTTTTTTTGTTGTAGACGTGTAATAATGTAATAAATAATCAAATATTTCAAGATATAAATGTCCCAAACCAATCAGAATCGTGGTATCTCTACACACACAAGAGTTTCCTACTGTTGAGATTAGTTGGAATGTGGCCGGCCATTATTTTAAGTTCGACGCGTCTAAATTATTGTTTATCTGTGAAGAGTTGCCGCTACAAGTGTTTTAGCTATTATTTCACTATGAGACACTGAGTAATTTACATTAATTGGCTGAGTAGAAACTTATTATTTTCACAAGAGCGTTAAGAGGGAACATACAAACGTATGGAATATACTACTAGAAAAATCTTTTTAATTTTATATAATTCAAGATATGTTGTATCTGGTCCTTATCTCTTTCATTATTCTTTATTAAAAAGGATGTCTAAAATATTTTAATTGAATTAATTTTAAAAATTTTGTTATTGTTTTTAGGGTGAATCAATATTGTAAGGAAGGAGTTTAAAGAAACTATCGATAATTCATATTCCCCTGAATATGAATTATCGATGTTGTCTAAATAATATCAGTCTGAACTACTTTGAGCTTTTATTTTCTTTTTAACGTGAGATAAATCCTACATGGATGCTATGCCGGCCTCTTGCCGACTAAAAACCACACGTTTCCTACCTAATGCCTAGATTGGGACCCCCGAGTGAGCCCTTGGCATTGAACTACTGCTATCCCTATCACACTGTACTAGGTTGTCTAGGTGCAGTGCAATGGCAATACCTATTCCGCAAATTCTTGGCACATCTTGTTCCCTCTTAACGCTTTCTACGGCCCATTTCTCGTCATCTCACTATGAAATCACAACTGCCGTCGTAAGAAAAAAGGGCACATTTAACATTTTTAAAAAAATGAGTTATATACATATTTGGAATCAGAAAAAAAAGGCACATCTGCTCAATTTTTTGTAGAATTTTAACTTCAAGGAATTCGGAGATACAATAATGAGCTTATTGTATCTCTCTGTAGTCACAAATGAGACTAATATTCATCTTTTATAGAATAAAAAGGCACATTTATGTATCATTATATTGAAAAGGCACAAATACGTAGATGTGACTATTACTTTATGCAGATTTTTACTAAAAAATACTTTGAAAAGGCACACCTACAACATAACATAAAGAAAAGGCTCATATACCTTGTCTACTTAATTAATGATCCATGCATGTCTCAATTAATTTACGTATAAAAGGCACATGTAATGAGTTGTGCCTTTTCTTTAAAGTATTTACGATTAGGGGTGAGGAAAGGAGGGCAGGGTTTGATTGAAACGCGCCAGTTGTGCCTGCGACGACGCTTGTCAGCTGCAGCAGCCAGCCCGCACTAGGTAAGTTTATTTACGTATTTAAACTGTTGTTTGTTGGTACTTGGTGGAATCTGCTACACATTATTATTAAAGCACTTTGTATCAACTATTTTATTAGGTATGTATTAAAATAGTGGAAAGTACAAGTGCTTTAACGATTATTCTAATTACAGTATTATGGCGAAAACACGTGTGTCGTGATTTATTACTTGGAAAAAGCATCAATCTATAAGTAGCATTTGAGAGAAAATCGGCTATACTTTCCAAGCTTGAACCACTCATGCCTGAGAACAGAAGAGGTTTTTGGGAAACCCTACCCGTTAACGACTGTGCCGCTGATCTCACAGAAATTTATGAAGACTGAAATTAAAGACTATTTTGTTAATTAATATTTTAAGCAAAACTGATTATTTAATTTTGTTTAAACTTTTTTATATCTAGTTGTTACCAATATACTGCATTGTAATAAATCAACCAAGAAGTGCCATGTTATGTTTGTTATAGTTAAGTACATTTAATTTTTATAATAATAATTATATATTTTTTAAATATTGAACTACGAGTGCCCTTAATAATTACGGATGTAAGTCCTGTAAATGAACAATAAATAATTAGAATAAGTTCTAATAGAGGTAGCTTATTAAAGGTTCAAAACTAAAGTTTATGCTCTTATTACCTACTAGCTGAGCCCGCAACTTCGTTTACGTCACATAAGGTGTATGAATGGAAAGGTATTTCTTCATCAGAGACATCAAGCAGCGTCTGAAGCTGCCCTGTTTGCTTAATCATAAAAGAGCTTAATGATTTTTTTGATTAAGCCAACTTTTATGATTAAGCCAACACGCCAGTTTAGGTTCACTCACTTTCAAAGAAACCCCTACAATTAAAAGTTTCAAAATATCTGATTCTTAAAAGTGTTATAACTCTTTTATTTCTAAACCGATTTACATAAAACTAACGTTAAATGTTAACTGGAGCAAACCTCAACACAATAAAAAAACCGCATTGCAATCGGTTGAGCGGTTACTAAGATTAGCGTGCACAACCGTACAGACAAACAGATATACAGACATACAGACATACAGACAAACAGACAAAAATTCTAAAAATCATTGTTTTGGGTTCTATTGCGTTCATAAAGCCCCCCTATAATATTTTTTCTTATTTATCTTCCATGTACAGACAGCGACCTGTTACGATTTTATTATATATATTGATATTGATATTGATATTGATTGATATTGATATTGATATTGATATATTGATTGATATTGATATAGTACCTCTATTAAGAATTAAGTGTTGCATATTGTGATTTAGAGTTACAATTTTTTATAGATTTAAATTTAGGGGTCCAACCTATTAGTAAAAAGAATAAAAATATATTCAACTTTTACTTTCCTTAGATGTAACTAACTAACAAGTGTAATTGAGTCTAAGTATTACCACTTTTTGTTTCTAATTCATAAGTTCAATTCGTTAACCAAAAATTTTACGTAGATGCATATCCCTAATAATTTATAAATAATTATTGAATATAAAGAACGTTTTTTTTTCTTTAAATGTTAAATGTTTGTGTCCTAGAAGAAGATTTGTTAAGTTTTTTTTAGTTAAGTATTTGGATAAGCTAACCAGAAATGGCATGACAATATTTTAATAAATGTTTTATGTTTTATTAAACTTTATTCACAATGATTATTTTTTTTTTCTATAGAAAACTTTAAATCAATTTACATCAAAAAGGCGCAATTAGACATATGTGCCCTTTCTTTTAGGCTCAATGATCAACTCGCTTGAAATATTAAAAAGAAAGATCACATTTGGTTAATTATGCCTTTTCTTTGTATTACGTGGTATTTTTAAATATTTTTATTTTTAAGTTGAAAGTAATAATTTGAATTTATTTAATAATTAATTATATATAAAAACTAACAAGTAAAAATATAACTAGTACTAATCTTCACGCACATTTATTATCATTTTTTTTTCTTTTAAGCAGTAGGTTCACACACTATGAAGCAGAATATAGTAAAAACTTTAATCCCAATTATCTTAGTTTGACCAAAATGATAGATGTGCCCTTCTCTCGTACGACGGCAGACAACTTCAGGACAACTTTATGAAACATCTTAATGAAATATTTATTTACTGCCGACTTAAAAACGCTATGTTAAAACAACCTGTTTTAAAACACGAAGTTAACTTTTTTAAGACATATTTTGTATGAAATTTTGTTACATCATCACAAAGCCAGTGTCAAGATTTTAAAGTGTTCCTTGCACGATGTAGGCGACCCCGCAACCAGCAACTCCTGTTTGTGTCGCTTCTCATCTTTCCATATGAATAAGGACTGAACTAAAAACACTTGTATTACCCTCCGGTGTTGCAAACCTCCATCAGCTGCGGTTAGGGAATGCAATACCGGGATACCGGGATCCCGAAATACCGGGATCCCGCAGTATTTTTGCGGGACCAGTTCCGCACGTAAATCGTGCGGGATCCCGCGGGATTAGCGGGACTGTGCGAAGGGAAACGCCATGTGTTGTTCTTTAAGCGGAAGCTCGCAAACTGATTCGGTTTGAGTAAGTTTTTTGTAATTGTGACGTAATGTATAACCTAATAACGTACTTATTTGTTTTTAGTGATTTAATCAGGGAGATTTGACTTTTCTTGTACTATAAACAGTTAGAAAAGTATTCAATTATCTCGTACATTGCTTGCTGGCTATCTGACATGTAAAGTTAGAAGTTGTTTGGCAGAAAAGTATTTTGACATGTTTTTGCGCAATTTTAAAGTAAGACCCGCACGTAAATCGTGCGGGATCCCGCGGGATTAGCGGGACATTGCGAAGGTAAACGCCATGTGTTGTTCTTTCAGCGGAAGCTCGCAAACTGATTCGGTTTGAGTAAGTTTTTTGTAATTGTGACGTAATATATAACCTAATAACGTACTTATTTGTTTTTAGTGATTTAATCAGGGAGATTTGACTTTTCTTGTACTATAAACAGTTAGAAAAGTATTCAATTATCTCGTACATTGCTTGCTGGCTATCTGACATGTAAAGTTAGGAATTGTTTGGCAGAAAAGTATTTTGACATGTTTTTGCGCAATTTTAAAGTAATGCTAAAACTACCCATTTCATGGGTAAACTTCCGAAAAGCGCATACCGTCGATCAATCTGAAATTTTGTGTGATGACGTATTTTGACCTCCTAATCACGAATATCATAACGAAAATTGGCGCAAACGCCATTTTGAATAAGAGAAACAGAGAAGAACCTCTTATCGTTCGGTGTGCGCATTCCTAACCGATTTAGACTATTTTTTTAGCTGGAGCGGAGCAATTTTTTTTTGTTTGGTCGTTTTTTTATTTTATAATTATACGATTTTGCCGAAATATCCCTTTGTGGGGAAAGCTAAAAAAATAGTCTAAATCGGTTAGGAATGCGCGATCATGCACACCGAACGAAAAGAGGTTCTTCTCCGTTTTTCTTATTCAAAATGGCGTTTGCGCCAATTATCGTTATATATTATAATATTATGCCTCTGCCTACCCCTTCGGGGATTAAGGCGTGACTATTTTTCCGTTATAGATGCATGTATGATATAGAATTCTATTCTTTTATCAATGACTTTCAGAAATATGCGGGATCCCGCGGGACTGAGATCTCTGAGATTGTGTTGCGGGATTGCATTCCCTAGCTGCGGTGATCACCAGTACATCTTGTGAGCTGTACGCTTGTCTGCCACCTTAGTCTATCCTTTTGGGATCAGAAGTACTTACAACAGCTACCTCAGAACACTTATAGCTAAAACTACACCCAGAACTCCTGAGGATTGTGATACTCGTCCAGATTTCTTACAGAGTTACGTTTCCAATAGTCACTTGAAACCACTCTTGCTGAGTAGGTATTCTATAAGTGTACAAGATCACTGCTTTATAGGTGACAAATTGCAAATGTAAGTAGGTAGACTAGGTCAGTTCTTCTCAAAAGCTCACCATCACCGTCTTGGAAACGTCCAGATGACAACAGCGATCACATTCGATCCGCTGAACCGCAATAATATGTTTGTCTCTCACCTTAATAGTACAGAAGGAACAATTCCATACAGTACATTAATTTTAGTTTATAGGGTTCCGTACCCAAAGGGTTAAAACCGGGACCCGATTACTGACACTTCGCCTTGCGTCTGTCTGTCTGTCCGTCGCGAGGCTGTATTCAGGAACGGTGATAGCTAGAAAGCTGACATTTTCACAGATTGTGTGGCCGCTATAACAACAAATAGATACTAGAAACAGAAAAACAATAATATTTAGGGAGCCTCATACAACAAACGTGATATTTATGCCATTTATTTGGTACGGAACCCGCAGGGCGCGGGTCCGGCTCGCACTTGAACGGTTTTTCAATGAGTTAGATCTAGACTCTTCTTAATATTTTTGTTCATTTTTGGCGAATAAAATGAGACGTTCGTGATAGAACTTTCTCACAATAACTATTATATTGGCAGGTACATTAGTTCCTCATCGAAACCTCACAATATCCAGTATTTATATATTCTCGAAAGTAACCGTTCAAGCCGTGTATTCGGTAAAGCAATAATCGATGACCCGTGGTCAATGATCGGTTGCGATTATCGCGGTCTCGTGTTGACGCTTCCATAGTGCATAGGCGATAGCTTTTGACATTTCAAAATGAAATTTTCAACTTTCACGGTGTGTTGTTTCAATTTTCTTTTTATTTTTCCGTATTAAGTATTATACTTTAATTTCCGTTATCACTAAAATAATGTTCCAATTTTCGTAAAAAAGTAAATGTAGAATAGAATAAAATAGAAGTCAACTAATGCAACGATAGAAAATAAGTTGAATAATGCAACGCCAATGTTGTAAAATTGATATCCCTACTAATATTATAAATACCATGTCTGTCTGTCTGATGTTACGCTTTCACGCCTAATGGCTGGAGCGATTCAGATGAAATTTGGTATAGGGATATTTCGATGCCCTGGGAAGGACATAGGCTACCTTTTAACCGACTGCGCTAAAGGAGGGTTATAAAACGCGATAACGACTTCTACGCGGAAAATAAATTACCTACTATAAAAATATTTTTTTCTTCATTTCTGTTCAAATAAAAGTTTACATATTCAAGTAGACTATAAAAATGTATAAAATCATGGCTTGGTTTGTTACTGTCTACGCAATTATGAATACCAAGGTCACCTACCTTGGTATCCATAATTCCGTAGACAGAAACAAACGTTATTTTTAATCGAAAATTATTTGCATCTAGAGCTATATTAGAAGAGCCCTATTTAACAGGAGTACGGTTAAATTAATATCTCCATCTTGAAGTTGAACTTCTGAAATCATAAACTACTTCTATTCCATAGCATTAGAAATGTTACATTTTTATTTATGAAACAATTAAAACGGGCTCTAGAATTTCTACTTCGACAAGAACAATGATTGATTGATAGTAACACCTGCTATCATAAAAATACCTCCTGCAATAGTAATTATCGTCGTCAATTATCGTACACACCAAATTAAAATAAGTGCCGTCTAAATACTATTTGCGCGGGCCCTGATATTTACTGAAGGTGTTTGAATATCAAAATGATTGAGGTTCTACCGCCCCATGAGCCTTACTCGTTAAGAAACACCGTGGAGGTACTTACAATAAATAAAGGTCGTCATACACTGTGCAGAACAATGACTCAATAATATAGTCCAAGAGCCAAACTGAGCTTGACTTGTTTTCCTACTTAAGTCAAATTTGTTTTGTTTTTAAATATTATTATAAATGTGCCAGGCAGTTGTAAATCTTACAGGGGATGAATTTCGTTGATTTGATTAACTTCGTTTTTGTCTATTTAATATATTAGGATTTTATTTACTTTGTTTTAACAGAAGATATAATTATGACGAACTGGTCACTGTTAGACGATAAATCGACGATTGTCTAATTTTGTACCGCAAACCTGTCGAGAGACCCATAAACGTAAGCTGATCAGCAGTCACGTTATTAACATTCCAGTGAAACGACCCGACATCGACATCATGAAGTTAATTTTGATTTGTACGGCAATTAATCTACGTTGCTGCCGTATGCAGTATTTGACACTAACTTTTGTTGGTAACATTATAGTTCAGAATGTTTAGTTCTCGATCCCGATACGGCACAAGCGCCAAGATCACGAAAGAACTGTCATGTCATAAGTTTTTCATTTTTGAGCAGAATTTTTTTGTTGACTTCAATAACAAAGCACATTCTTTGCTTGTCTAAAATATATTATATACTAGCTGAGCCCACAACTTCGTTTACCTCACATAAGGTGTATGAAAGGAGAGGTATTTCTTCATCAGACTCATCAAGCAGCGTGTGAAACTGCCCTGTTTGCTTAATCATAAAAGAGCTTAAAGATTAAGTCTATTCTAAAACAATTCCAACACGCCAGTTTAGATTTACCCATTTATAGATTCATAAGTCTATGTATGATTCTTTTAAAGTGATATAACTTTTTTATTTATAAAGCGATTGATATGAAACAAACACTAAATGTTGAGCAGAGCAAACCTTAACACAATAAAGAAAACCGCATTGCAATCGGTTAAGCGGCTACTGAGATTAGCGTGCACAAACGTACAGACAAACAGATAGACAGACATACAGACAAACAGACAAAAATTCTAAAAATCATTGTTTTGGGTTCAATTGCGTTCATAAAGCTCCCCATAATATTTTTTCTCATTTATCTTCCATGTACAGACAGCGACCTGTTACGATTTTATTATATGTATTGATGATATTGATTGATATTGATTGATATTGATATTGATTGATTGATAAAGTTGTACCAGCAATTAAACTACGGACACTGCTGAGTATGGCATGACGTGTTTTTAATTTTTAGGGTTACGTACCTCAAAACCAAATAAAAGGATATCCTTATTGGATCACTTTATTCTCCGTCTGTCCGTCCGTCGTCCGACCCTTTTATTCATTATTGAATTGAATCAAGCACTTATGTAAATAGTAAGCTCTCTGACTATAAGTTGTACAAGCAATCAAACCACGCTTCAGGCGACGTCTCGGCCGAACGATTGTTATCTGTCATTTTCATAGAATCGAGACGGTAATGGAATGCATCTACTTGGACATAATTATGGTAGCCAGGAGCATAGCCAATTATATCTTATTTGTATTAGTTTCAAAGATACTTGGATATGCTGTTTATAGTTTACAGGTTTTAATAGTTTCTGTTTATTTGTTTGGTCTAAGATATTCTTGACTGCCTCGGTGGCGCAGTGGAAGTATAAATGTGACTGTTGCTGACGTCATAAGTTCGAGTCGTGCGCCATATTAAATATTTGTATCATCTGTAAGTGTATTTTTCTAATTTATTTGTGTTCCAGAATCCACTGCACAAGTCTATACTAGCTCAATTGGGAATAATGAGAACCGTTTCTCAAACTTTTAAGAATGACAGAGGGTTGTAATTTCAGTGATTCTATAGTGTCACGATGACTACGTAGGTACTTCCAATACCGAACTCATGCCAAAAACAAATTAGGAAACGTGAATCACAGAGTCCACTACACATTCGTAGATTCTACAGGATCTTTCTGTAGGAGTATTTGCTTTCTTGGTCTCACTTTCTTGTTCGGTAAGCGTAATCTGCCGAAAGTTCTACAGTCTGAGGACAAACCTATAAAATTTATTTTAACCACAATTTAAAATTAAAAAAATAAATCGTAATTATACACTAGTACCTATCTTACGACACTCACTACTCATAATAAGATAGCACTCACAAGAAACTCCGTTAACTCACCTCGAAGCAATTATCCGTTATAATTATAGGGTTTCTATTCAATAAAGTATAATCAACTATTAAATCTTACGACCTCTGACCTCACTGCAATATCGTATAAATATGACCTATTACTCGATCGGTTATCGATAAGGCCATATGACCGGCAACTAGAGGGTTATGTTGTGAACTAGAAGTGCCTCCCTGGCTTTGCCCGTGGTTAACCATTAATCCTATTTTTTTTGTTCTAAAGTGAACTACCTAATCTTATCTCTGCCCTAAGGTATGTTAGAAAATGCGTAAGGCATTAAATCCGTCTTGTAATTAGTGTTAAAGTATAAAATTAAATAAAAGTAGTAACTTACTATTAGAACATCAGCTATTTGGCGAAATTTCCGTTAAAATCAGTCTAGCTATTTCAGAAATTAATTGGAATAAACGCACAAAAAAATGTACGTACGGTATCCGTATACCGTTTTCTGATTTCTGTGGTTCGAACAGGTATTGTTGTTCGAAGGTATCGTGTGACCGTAAATTTCGTGTTACATACAGACTGTACTATTTATTTATACCTAAGTATAGATGTTGCATTCATACCAGAGGCCAGAGGGTTAATAGACAACTACCTGTGGTAATGATGGGAGGGTTAAGATATCTTGCGGAACCTCTCTAGCACTAATAAGGTAATGATCCAACTAGGAATTTAGATTGATGTTATTGATTCCAATATGCATAAATATAGCTAGATCTTTTACGTTTAAGGGTTAAAAGAATGCTATACGCCCACATTTGTGCGGTGAGACAGTGTTGTTGTGTTGAAAGTTGAAACGGACTGTGGTAGGTTGCTGCCTACTTATTGGTGAAATTATTAAAGCTGCCCGCCCATTAGCCCTTCAATTACTAAAGAAAACCTCAAGAGGCAGGAAGTTGCCTATCTGTATGTAATAAATACCATTATATTATCTTTGCTACTAGTATCAACAGTATAACATACCTCCTAAACAGAAATACTCGGAATTGAAATACACCAAAAAGTAATCTTCTATCTCAGGGCCAGCCATAGTCATAGTAAAATGCTTAACTCAGTGAACATTTACAGAACACTGACTTGATTTTTTTTAACTGCCTCTGTGGCGTAGTCGGTAGTGATACCGCCTGCGGCGCTGGAGGTCCTGGGTTCGATTCCTGGGTCGGTCCAAATATTTGTGTCATCCACAAATGTTTGTTTCGGAGTTTGGGTGTTTTCTATGTATAATATGTAAGTATTTAGTAATATACAAGTATGTCTATCAGTCATCTAGATCCCATAACACAAACTTATATTAGCTTACTTTGGGCTATATGATGTTGTGTGAGATTGTCCAGAAATATTTATTTCTAATATTTTTACTGAGTCAGCGGGAATACCCGCGTTCTGGTCCAAGATTATGATGATGTTGATACATTTGAAGAACAAATTCTACAAAGAGGATGTTCAGGTAATTGGGTACGCATGACAATTCTGACCAATTACCTACAGATCATTTACAAAACAACTAACCTTGTATAAAATTTGTCCGGTCTGTACGTATCGTCGCTGCGCTTGCAAAAGTCGCTATGTATTTTTAAGCTACTTTTCAGGAGGAAGTAAAAACCGATTTACTCAAAATATAATTGTGATAGAGAAAGTACATAATTTTTTTATAATGTAAATATTATATTTACGTAGTGGAAAATGACTTTTAGGAAGATAACGTATAAAACGAAAATACCAAAAAACAAATATTGTGAATCTGACACATAGCTAAAATTGTTTGGGTCACAAATATCGCCATGTGTTGTTGAGCACATAGCGGGAAGGAATAAAACATAATTCACGTTGTTTAATTACACATAGCTATTTAATAAAAGGTGTCAATTGAAAATAATATCAAATTTTATTAAGAAACTATGGCAAACATGGTGTTCTCTGCCATAAAACTCTGCTGCCTTGATGTGTGAGGATGTGTTGTACGCAATAAAGGCGCCGAGGTAGGACCGGGAGCGCAACAGTTCTCTCCCGTAACGCAGCAGAAACACTGGTCGCCGGAGATCCCAGAACGATCTCCATAACTCTGGGCTGGCTACAACCTTTCCTTTTTTTTAACGTGAGGGAAAAATCCTCATAAATGCTATGCCAGACTTTTACCGACCCAAAACCTCACGTATCCTGCCGAACAGCCTACGGTTGGGAACTCCAGGTAAGTCCACGGAAAGATACCCCAGGACTCTTAACAGACCTTTGGCTACCACTGCGGCCTCACCTAGGGGGGGGGGGGCTATTTGGATGCTATCCCGCTTTTTAGGGGGGGCGTGCGTGAATCCCATACGTCACGTTGACATCTATAAGGACGGCGGCCTACTTCAGAAAGGACAGTGGGCAGCCCCCTTACCGTCCTCAGGACCCCGGTCATGGAGACCGATAGTCTTGGGCAAAGATATGTCGGTGGCAACCCCGACGACTGTGGAACTAGGGTGGTTCCCGTTCCCAAACCTCTACAAACTCTTTCACGAGCATGACATGCTTGCAGAAACAGGCAGCGCAGTCCCACTTACTCCCGCTAGGGTTCATGGCTTGTACCATGGTCTCCAGCGAGAGATCAACATCCAGACCTGCCACGAAATCCTTCCAGCCTAGTAAGACGTGGTTTCCACGACAACCGTGGCGAAAGGTCGCCGCAGCTTGGCGACCACGGCTGGTGAGGGTGCCTGGGATTTCCTCTCGAGAGTGTACCAAAATCCCTGGCTACATACAGCCGGGAAGGAGACTACGAAAAGGCGTGCCGTCCCAATTATGCCACAGCACTTCCCACAAATAGGGAGTACATAGCGTGGGCGCAGCAGTGCTAGGTTCTTGTTGCAGGTCTGGGCGTGAACATTCTCTCGACTATGGTGTGAGCAATCATCTCCAGCGGGTTATACTTGTAAAAGAGGCAGCGTGGAGGTAGCAGACTATGGAGAGGCATGGTGAATCTCTGACTATTGGCCTAGACATCGTTAAAGACTTTGATAGGGTATGGCATGCGTTGCTTCTTTTCAATTTGCCGGCATACAGTCTATCGTCTCAGTTGTGCCGCTTGTTGGCCAGCTTCGTGTACGGGGGTCCTCTGTGATGGTCAGGCTTCCTGCTTTTTGCAGGTAAATGCCGGAGTACCACAGGGATCGGTATTGTCTCCAACTCTCTTTCTTCTGCATATCAATGACATGCTGTCCCTTGGGTGCATTCATTGTTATGCGGATGATAGAACTCTGCATGGGAGCTATTCTGGCCGTCCAGCGGAGGGGCGAGGCGACTTGGAGGGGAAGAGAAGACAACTCGTGGCGGATCTCGACCGGGACCTGGGCTGCATTGCCCAATGGGGTTCGGACAACATGGTCGAGTTCAATGCCAGAAAAACACCGGTGAGTGCGTTTACAGCTAAGAAGTCCCCATTCCTACCCCTACCCTCTCTTCAGAGCATTACGGTTCCACTAAAGGACAACCTGGAGATCCTCGGTATAGACGTCTGACAAAAACTACATGGAGAGCTGTATTGGGTGGCCTCGCGGAAGCTAGGAATCCTGAATAAGGTGAGACGGTATTTTACGCCACATCAGAGATGTTTACTGTACAAGACGTAGATTCGCCCCTGCGTCGAATACTGTTCTCACCTTTGGGATGACTCCGCAGAGACGTGCTATCCGAATAATTGGTTGTCCTGAGGTGGCGGGAGGCCTCGAACCGTTAGCGCAGCGAAGAACCATAGCGTCCCTGGCAGCTTTCTACCGAATGTATAACGGTGAATGTTCTGAAGAACCCGATCTCAACCCTCTCCTTTCCGATCCCGAACAACAAAAGAGGTGCCACTTATACACAGTGGAAAGAGTTTTCGCCAGAACGGAGCGTTTTAAAAGATCGTTCCTCTGTCGACCTATAAAAACATGGAACGACCTGCACGCACACGTGTTTCCCTCATCTTACAATCTCGGGTTCTTCAAGAGGAGCGTGAAGAGTCCCATCACAGGGCCGCCAACTTGAGGACCACTGTCAGAAGTGGCTCCAATCGCTAGATGCGCCACGGCTTTCCATCAGGCTGGTGGCGACGTCAATTTGGCGAGCTAAAAATTTAAAAAAACCTTTTTACACTTTACTAAAATATTCTAGCTCCAAAGCTGCCTTATTATTTCAATACATTCCTGAACGGATCGATGACATAAATATCCAAAACGACTGGCAAATTTCATAGAAAAAGATAGCTATGTGACCTGAAACATCGCGCATTGCACAAGCAATGCGCGATGTTTCAGGTCAAATATTGTACACCAATATCGCTATGTGCCCGTAAACACATAGCGGGCGCAATTTCGCGCAATATTGACTATATTTTAGTTAAGGTGAACGTTTTAGCTATGTGATTTGAAGCACATAATTATTTAGAGGGCGCAAAAAAGTATTGATTTCACATAGTTATTTTTTGAAACTTCCTTAATATTAGGTTTTTTTAAATTTCGGTTTTTGCTCTTTGTGCGCCTTGAAATAAGGATCTAAATGGCATCAAAATCCAAAATTCGAAAAAAATCACATAGCGACTTTTGCAGGCGCAGCGACGGTATGTAAATTGTCCGACAATTAGAATAATAATTGATATAAACAACCTGCGCCCTTGGTGTGTACTTCAAAAGTACATAGTGACTTTAGTGTGACCTAGATAAGATTGTCAGATAAATATTAAATATGGGAAAAACACGAATTATTCTATAATTAGTGTACAAAAAGCTGAGTAATTAGGATTTTTAACAACGAGTTTTTAATACTCGTACCTACTTTGACCATCCAATGGTTGTTGGCCTAGGGCTTTGAACAAACAATTTTAAGTTTTATGTAACTAACTTTAAACTAAAAATTTATTTTGTTAAGGCTAGTGATGAAAGAGACTCCGTTGTATAAAGCCTTTAAAAAGCCTCGACTTCGTTCCGAAAAGAAGTCTAGAGTTTCCAGTACAGTCGTTATAAAAAACAAGAAAGCCGTGAGATCGTTCTCACCAGACTGCCCCTCTCTAACACGTTTATTGTGAAAGTGAAAGTTCAATCCGATTAACGTTGTCATTTTTGTTTTATTTCAAACTTGAACATATGATACACGTGACTTAGTGACGTAGTTTAATGCGACAGAGTCATAGCTACAGACAAAGTCTCGCCATAAGCCCCTCTGCAATCTATTTTATAGAAAAGGGCTAAAACTGTCATTTTCAATTTAAATACATGTTGAAAACCTAATTAATGGTGGCTTGAAATTTTTTAACAGTGAATCTCTATGTATGTTACATAGAGATTCACTGTTAAAAAATTTTCATGTATGTATCATGTGTAAATAAGTATCAACAAAGAGTTTTAACTAGCAGTTATTTGTATTAGGGCTAAGTTCAGATCGGCAAATGTCAGTCGAGGTACTAGACCGTGACATTTTGATTGAAATTTGATCTCTGCGCTATTTAGTTGTCACTCAATGTAATGGAAAAAATAATTGCGATCGGCCGAATAGTATAAAAGTTCACTAAACGTTTGAAATATTCATCGTATGATGAGTGGAATATAGAATGAGAATCTAACTATAATTATAGGTGTTATGTTATTAGGAGAACTATTCAACAGTCTGTTATCTAAATATTCTCAAACCAGGTGAAAAAAGAAACCATAACTCCTGAGTAAAAACACTACACATTTTAAATAACTTTAGGGTTCCGTATCCAAAAGCTAAAAACGGCACCCTATTACTGTGACACCGCTGTCGGTCTGTCTGTTTCCATGCAAAGACTTCTATAATAAACTGAGGTAGACGCGCCGTACTCTAACAAACGAGATTTCAAAAGCAATCCTCAAATACACACATTAATAAGACTACACTCACTTATAAATATTTTTTACGTAATTGTCACCACGCACAATAGCAATATACGAATAGAAAAAGAGTAAAAGAGAAGGCGTATGAACTCCAATTGCAAGTCGAGCACCTATTTTCGAAGTTTTGACTCACAACAGTGCGAGCAACGCTGCTAATTAGCTCAGTTTATAGGTTTCAAAAATCGGTGCGTAGGGCATGTCTACCTCAGTTTATATGTATAGAAGTCTTTGTTTCCATGCTGCCATACTTATATTTCAGAACTAGCTGTTGCCTGCGACTTAGTACGCTGCATTTTATGTGTGATTCTTTAGATTGATATAACTTTTTTATTTATGAACCGACTGACATTAAACAAGCAATGGTAAAAGAAGCAAACCAAAAGGCAATAAAGAAAACTGCATTGCAATCGGTTGAGGGGTTGCTGAGATTAGCGTGCACAAACGTACAGACAAACAGACAGTTACGATTTTATTATATGTATTGATACTTCCATATAATACCTACTTATGTAATGAATTGAAAACACCCAAGCTAAAAAACATCAATTTTCGGATCACACAGATATTTGGTCCGACACGGGATTCGGACCTGACAAGCCTGCTCTCAAAACCTGATTCTGATAGCTGTGATAGAATAGGGCTTCAGAAAAGACATAGGCTAGTTTTAGTCCCTCTCTATAAAATAGAGTGCAGAGGGGCTTATGGCGAGACTTTGTCTGTAGCTGTGACTCTGTCGTATTAAACTACGTCTCTAACACGTTTATTGTAAATGTGAAAGTTCTATCCGCTTGACGTTGTCATTTTTGTTTAATTAACCGACTTCAATTAAGGAGGAGGTTACTCAATATGACCGTATATATTTTTTCAAACTTAAAACAGATGGTCCACGTGACCTACGTGGATCATCTGTTCAAAGTTTTTTTAAGTCAGTTAATAAAACAAAAATGACAACGTCAATCGGATTGAACTTTCACTTTCACAATAAACGTGTTAGAGAGGGCCAGTCTGGTGAGAACGATCTCACGGCTTTCTTGTTTATCCCGGCAACGAGTTCCTGTGTCCATCTCGATCATCACCTCACAATAAATGGGTTTGCACAGACGCCATGTAAAAATCAGTGCTTCCACCAGTGGCTACCACACTGCTATGCAATAAATCTTGAGAAAACAAAATTGTTCTCATTTAACACCAAATAAGTCACGGCGAACTGCGCGCGGGCGCACACGGCAATTACCAACGGCAATAATGCCAGGAGCGCATGCCAATATTTCATCGAAACGTTTCACCTGTGTGGTTACAGGCAATTGGCACAGGTTTCAAGTAATTGGCTCACACTTACTCGATGTCGTTCTAGGAAAGTAAGGTAATACATTGCTTGGAAAAAAAGTTGTGAGATGGAACTAGTATATTTGTTGTCTATACATTATCATTTTTTAAATTTCTTTGCTTGTATGTATAATTGACTGAGCCCTGGGACATCCTTCCGAGGGCTTACCCGGGGCTCCCAACCATAGGCTGTTGGACGTTACGTGAGGTTTTTTAGTGGGTAGGAGTTCGGCATAGCATCCATGAGGATTTTCCCTCACGCTAAAAATACAGTATAATTGACTTTGTACTTACAAGCGAAGAAATTACTAATAATTGAAACGTCACTTAATCGCTTACACTTAAGTATATATAATAGAAGTGGACTAATTTAGTATAATCATAGATCTATGAAACCGATATCAATGGTAGGAAACCCATCAAACCTCTTGGACTTATGGCACCTGCGCCAACGCCTTTGAAACTTTTTTACATAAATGCATAATTCTATAGCAATTAGCACGCCTGAAAAGGTCACATCGGTAAACGATTATCTTCATATTTTAATGCTATCGTTGTAATTACGAAGGCCTATATTAAATAGCGTACTTAGTTTGCGGCCAAGGAATTGATAAGACTCATGAATATTGAAGGAAGTGCTCATTGAGCGCAACTTTCTTCATTCTGTAGGGTTGCCAGCTGACAGTTGCAGGTGTCAATGTATTTTTGTGTGTACATACCTATTAAGGCATTGTTTCGAACAAAATATTTATTGGAGTGAATATTAACAAAAAAAATTGCTGGAAAATAAATTGTCAATTATAATAATATTGTAAAATGGCATTGCTATGACATTTTTGCAGCTCATTGTTCAAATGTAGTTTTTGTTAGGCAAGGGCCATGGAAGTTGCGCCTAACCAAGATTTTTTTGTCTTTAAATAATTAAAGCACTTCAAAAGTGAAGGCATAGGACTGAAAAGGTTCTTGGCGGCTGTGAATTATTTCGTGGTACTTACAATAGCAGCTTACTAAACTGCACATGTATAAGGAACTCCCTCGACCTGTGTTCTTTAACAGTATAATTTTACTTATAGACCTATAAACTACTGGAAGCTTTTTTATGGACATAAAGATTCTATTGGTCGTTATTATATCTCCTCTCGTCTTCACTGAGTTGTTTGCATGGTAAATTTGCCGTTAGTATGCCTAACGACAAATTTAAAAAACCGGCCAAGTGCGAGTTGGACTCGCCCATGAAGGGTTTCGTAGCAGCAAGTAACATAATATAAAAGTTCTTATAGTTCGTTGTAACTTTGATTGATGTTTTAACACGTTCGCAGTGGTATTGATTTTTCTAACCGAAAATTGCGGTATATGACGTATTAAAAAAAAACTACCAGCTCTATCTCGTTCAAACCAATTTTCGCTGGTAGTTTTTATAGCAATGTACATCATATAATTTTTTTAGATTTATCATTCTCTTAGTTTAGAAGTTAGAGGGGGGGGGACACACATTTTTCCACTTAGGAAGTGTCTCTTGCGCAGACTATTCATTTTAGAAAAAAAATATTTTAGGAACCTCAATAGCATTTTTGAAGACCTATCTATAGATGCCCCACACGTATGGGTTTGATGAAAAATAAAATTTTGAGTTTCAGTTCTGAGTATGGGGACCCCCAAAATTTACTACTTTTTTTCTAGTTTTATATAAGAATTTTCATGCGGTTCACAGAATACATCTAGTTACCAAGTTTCAATAGCATAGGCCTTATAGTTTCGGAGAAAAATGGCTGTGACACACGGACGGACAGACAGACAGACAGACAGACAGACAGACAGACATGACGAATCTATAAGGGTTCCGTTTTTGCCATTTGGCTACGAAACCCTAAAAACTATTCTCAAAACTTAAGAAATACTACAGCCAGAGCTTTTAAAGGCGAAAACTAGCTTTAATCGTGTTTTAGGGTTGGGTATCATTTTGTAATACGACTGTATGACTCTCCAGGATATTATTTTAATTTACTTAAAAAATACAACAAATTCACATAAGGTTGGCTAAGCAAAAGGAATTAAAATTATTTCTTATAGTGACTGCGTAATGGCTGGCTACCAATCAAGAACATTGTTAAAGTTAAATTTACACTGATTGCCGGCTGTCCAAATAAATAGATGCCTTCTTACTTTTATACCAACCGCATGTTTTATGACACCCATCCTCTTAACTTGAGTACCATTTAAGAAAATGATTGATGGCTTATCGGTCTTCTGGGTCGAGCACTGCAGTTACGGAAGTCGGGACATAATTCTTTGCAAATAATTAACATAAATAAAAATTGAAACTTAGTGGTCATTTAGTAG
Organism: Miltochrista miniata; assembly: GCA_933228765.1. Lineage (NCBI taxonomy): Eukaryota > Metazoa > Arthropoda > Insecta > Lepidoptera > Erebidae > Miltochrista > Miltochrista miniata. The sequence goes on along the minus strand of OW121766.1, from coordinate 25,434,974 downwards.
TTTTCTACTGTAATGAAGTAGACTGTGAGAATGGTCCGCAATTAGGTATAATGTAGTATAATGAACCACGGTTTAGTATGTAATACTGATTTACTCTTGTGAGTTATCTCGAAGTAAATGATAAAAATATCATTTACTTCAAGAAATTTATCTGTTTTCTGTAACTAACTGACATTTTTGGAATGCTAGTTATAATTAAATTGACTGCGGCTTGCGCTAACATACTTCTATAATATTTTACCTCTATTATTGCATGTTAGTGCAGAATTGATATTCTGGTGACAACCCTAAGATTATACATATTTTTCGCATAAATATCCGTTCAAAATACGGGCAAGGTGTTCATGAGCCTACGAGTGAATTCTCATTCGACATATTTATATACACATGTGGTTATCTAGAAATTCCATCAATTTTACCTTTTCAGTGATACTTGTGAACCAACGTTTAATCAATTTGGCATAAACAGTAATTGTATATAATTTCGATGAAATGTAGATAACTATAAATTGAGGAGTTGTATTTATTTAAAGACCCTTTTTTACGAATGATATTCTTATGGACTTCTCGCTTAATGTCAGATTTGAACCGACTAAAGACGGTCTCAATGGAATCTTGTCAAGGTACCGGGTCCCCTGAACTGAAACCCTAACCAGCCTCATTTCCATTCTGGCAACCTAGTAATTGTTATATTACAAAAGGCGTTATTATTAGTTCTTTACAGAAACCTGACATTTTACAAAAATGTGCTAGGAAATAAAAATTGTAAATACTACAGTAGTATTAGTAGCAGCAGTATACAATAATGAACCAAAATTTGTTGGCATCTTTTTATGATGCTTGCTACATTGGGCACCTAAAGAAATGGCGCCTAATGCCACATACGGCACCTACCACTGTTCTACGTAGGTGCCAATAGTGGAATTTGAAATTGTAGACTTTATTCCACTTATGGCACCTGTGTTGTGACATAAAATTTGTACCCAAAATTCTATAGGTGTTTGTTGTTGCAATTTTATTTATTTTTTCACATAAAGTCAATACGATTACCTACCTACGTTATTGTATAATATTACTGAATGTAAAGGAGTGTCCATCAAATCGATAATCTTCTGAAAAAAGGCCAGGTCAAGAGTACCCTTAACCGAAGAGCATGTATGAAGACACTTATGAAAGTTGAAGAAGCGAAAGTTGTTTGCCAGAATCGTAGCAAGTGGAAAGTCATAGTCTCTGCCTACCCCGTTGGGAGACAGGCGTGATGTTATGTTATGTAAAGGAGTATATTTTGTATGTATTTTAGATAAACATATCAACAAACCTTTCTATAATTATCTATTTGTGAGATTAGCAATATACCTACGTACCTTAAGGAATCAAGTTTCAATTTGCCAGACAGCTTTAAGATTGGAAACCTAATACATATTAAGATTCCTATCTACCCGTAGGAAATAATGCGAGTATTTAATTATTATAAACTTCAGCACTTAAAATTCAATAAACCCCAATATCAGTTAAAGAGTTTACAACCAATTGGAACTCGCTATGATATTAAATTTAAATCGTATTTGCATAAGATTTCTACAGTAGTAGCAATTATCAGTATTTAAATTTAACTGTTTTTTTTTTCAGAAGGAAAACTGGAAATGAAACTCGGTTGTCAGTAAAATGGCAATCGTTAAGCCAAATTGAAGGCCTTATGGGCGGCTTGAAAAATTTCAACTGGGGGTTGCGGTGACCTGCGCCTGTCCATTTCAACACGGCAATGGGCTCACCACCTATTACGTGGGATATAAAACTATAAGGTGAAATGTGTGCGTAGACTATGCCTCTGCCTACCCCTTCGGGGATAAAGACGTGATCATATGTATGTATATTTTTTTTCCTGTGGAAATCCTCATGGATGCTACTCATTTATCTGCCTTCGGCCAAGAGTCCCGTGTAAGCCTTCGAAGAGATAGCCCCAGGACTCTTGACAGAAACTAAGCTTGAAGCCCATCAAATAAATGAATCAATCAAATCAGCTTATAGCAGTCCACTGCTGGACACAGTCCTGAGTCCTGCGCCTTTCGCATCTAGTCAGTCCCTACAAATTTTTTCAGGTGATCGGTCCATCTGGCAGTGGTACGTTCTACCAAACGTGTATCAAGTCGCGGTCTCCACTCCAGAACTCGTTTGTTCCACCGACCATCGGTTCTCCTACAGATGTGGCCAGCCCACTGCCACTTCAATGCCCATACTCTGCGAACTATGTCGACCACTCTCACCTTTCGCTGTATTTTTCGTCCGCGCACGCTTAGGTTGTGGAATGATCTCCCTGCCTCGGTTTTCCCAAACGTGTACAGTATGGGGTTCTTCAAATGGGGTCTTAGAAGAGTTTTTACCGGATCGGCAGCGCGTTGCAAACGTTCAAAGGCTGCGGTGACCACCAGTCCTTCTGGAGAACCGTATGTTTGACTGCCACATTAGTAGTATAAAAAAAATCTGGTATCTAAGGACCAGATTTTTTTTCACTTCTTGACATTTGCACAATGCGTTTCTTTGCTTCGGTATCCACGTTAAACTGTTGATCTCGAACATAACAAACAACTTCAGCTTTATAGATATCCAGTGTTGTTTTATTAGTATACCTTAAGATCATTACCCACGCCCAAGGGCCATTAAGACGAATAATGCAACCAATTCTTTATTGTCTTAGATACGATAAGTTTCTCGACCAAAACAACTTACTGCGAATCAATAAGTTACAGTGCACTCAGATTAGCCAAGCCTGGCTTCTTGGCTACTTAATGAGCACATTATGGCTAGCAAAGATAATTATTGTATACTTTAATCAGAAACCTTTAGGGCTACACACATTGCACTATTGCTTACAAAATGTATCTGTATTCATTTTATTATGGAACTTGTGGAAACCAGTGGGAAAATGAAAGAAAGAAAGAAACCTTTATTTAATACAGGCATGTAGGACGTATTACTTGCTTAACCTAAAATTGTAAATTTTTTTGCATTGTGTGCCTCATGATTGTATCAAAGGGGTGTTCAGTTCAGCATGTGCCAAGGCGACGGACCTTGGCGCTGATTTTCGACTGGAACCCATGTTTTGTGTGTGGCTGTGTGTGTGAGAAGATAGTGTAGTGTGAATATGTAAATAAATATTATAGCAGTAAAACAATAATAATAAAATCGTCCTAATTCACTAATAGAAATGGAAATGGTCTCGTCCCAATCAGCACACTGGTGTGGTCAGTTTTGGTGGTCAGACTAGAAGCGACATTTTCATATTTTTGTTGTAATGTGTTGCAAATTTTTGTAGTGAGGTACGGTTTTTTATTGTGGATGTTTTTAATTATAGCAGCTTGACATAGTAAATTGTAGATAATGTTTCTCTCCTAACCCTTGAAAATATCTATACTAATGATATTATAAAGAGGAAAGATTTGTTTTTTTTTGTTTTTTTGTTTGTTTTTTTGTAACGAATAGGCTCCGGAACTACTGGACCGATTTGAAAAATTCTTTCACTGTTGGGAAGCTACACTCTTTGCGGTGAACATAGGCTATATTTTATTCCCGTATTCCCCCGGGAACGGGAACTACGCGGATGAAACCGCGAGACGTCCGCTAGTGTAAAATAATTTCGTATGCAGTGGGTCATGGAGAAAGTCCAGTAGTTAAATGGTCTTACTATAAAAGCGAAAATAAATGTTCTTCGTATTACCTAATTCAACGCTTTTCGTCTTTTATGACATCTTGTTAATAAAACAGCTTTTGCAACGGTTTCTTCATAAGTCTATAAACCCTTTAGAGATGGTATTACTGTTTATGTTCAATAAAATGCATAGCTATTGTTCTTGTGTTAAATTTATTGTTATAAACCCATGTATTTCGTGTTTGCAAGTGTAGGTTGTTATTTATACTTCATTTGCATACGCTGCGTGGGGTAAATAAATATAGGTACTAAGAAGAAATTTCATACGATGATATAACGTCCATTGACGTAACTCCCCTAGGCGAGGCCGCAGTGGCGGCCGTGGGTCTGTTGGGAGTCCTGGGACATCCTTCCGAGGGCTTACCCGGGGCTCCTAACCATAGGCTGTTGGGCGTTACGTGTGTTTTTTTAGTCGGTAGGAGTCCGGCATAGCATCCATGAGGATTTTTGCTCACGTTAAAAAAACCATTGACGTAACTATGACAGTTTTTATCCATTTATTGATATTAAAATTACTTCAACTCAACTGAGTAGTAGTAGTTTTTAAGATTAGCACCACGACAAAATGAACTCTTTTCGTAATGATAAACACTTACATTTTTTATATACTTACTTTGATAAATATTGTAAAAAATCCAACCTTCAAATAGTTGTTTTAGTAGCTTTAGTAAACTTTATTATTACCATTAATAAACATGGTTTCATTTCAGATCATCCTGTACGTTCTCCGCTGCTAAGCCTAAAATGCCTTTGGGAGTCCTAGGGATGTCCTTCCGAGAGCTTACCCGGGACTCACAACCGTAGGCTGTTAGGTAGGAGACGTTTGGTTTTTAGTCGGTAAGAGTCCGATATAGCATTCCTGTAGGATTTATCTCACATTAAAAAAATAAACAAATACCAAAGTACAGTCAAGTCAAGAGCAGAGAAATGTAAACAGAGCCACCCTATACGGATTGAATTTTCTCAAAAAACCTTAAATATATTTTTAACTAGCGAACGTCACGCGGTGTCACCGGCGTAGTTCCCGTTCCTGTGGGAATACGGGTATAAAATATAGCCTATGTTTACCGCAAAGAGTGTAGCTTCCCAACAGTGAAAGAATTTTTCAAATCGGTCCAGTAGTTCCGGAGCCTATTTGTTACAAACAAACAAACAAACAAATAAACAAACAAAAAAACAAATCTTTCCTCTATATAATATTAGCATAGATGAGATTTTGTATAGTTATAGAATTACACAAATTTAATTACGATAGCAAATCTCATAAATATATGACATGAACATGAAATATATGACAGAGTTTTTGAAAAAAGTCAACTCTTATAGGGCGGCCCTGTATCCTTTTCTCTGCAGCTGACTGTACCTACTATCATTTTCTTTGAGTTAGCCAGCTTGCAATCAACTCCTTTAATGAAACTAAGTATATTATGAATGTGACTTAAATACTACTAACTACTAATACATGTCATTATCATTAGTTTACACTTACAGCTGCTAATAAAAAACATGACTAACAAGTACTAATTAGTTCTCCATAATGGGCCATATGATGTACAGGTGGAATAAAGCTTATTTTGGGTCACAGCTGACGATTAACTGTACCCAGCTGGTAAGGGTAGGTAGGTACTTAAACTGTATACATACATAATCATACCTTTATCCCCAAAGGAGGTAGGTATAACTATACGTCCACATTTCGCCATTTAAAAAGAAAGAAAGAAAAATCTCTTTATTTTAATGCAACACTGATATAAAAAAGAAAAACTTTAAACATAAACAAAAATTAAAAGTAACCCTTCGTTGCGCCAAAATAGGAGCCACTTCAGCATAATGCCGGGTACACGTATCCGGCGCTGGTTTTCAACTGGCTCCCAGGACAGCGCATTACGAGATAACAATATGAAGGTAATTTACTAATTTAAAATCTTACGAAAATACAAAATAAAAACAAAAATCAAAACAGAAATAATATTTATTTATTTATTTATTAAGATATTTGTGAACATAGGTTACAAGTAGGTGTTTACATCAATAATAATTGCTGTGTTACTTTAGACAGTGGAATTTTGAAAAACTATAATACTAGTACGTCTGCTAAGAGAAGACGTCGCGAGCACCCAAAAAAAAAGAAACAACCTGATAGGAATCATTTCCTTTATATTTCAGCCGAAAATCATCAATATCCGTTCAATAGCGCGACAACAATCTTCACCCCTTCTCTTCCGAATTTTCCCCCCTATGAAAAAAATCTCGATAAAGTTGTATTTAAAATCAAAGAACACGTGTGCCAAGTTTGGTGAAAATCGGTCAAGATATGAGCTCTCTAGACCGGAACTGACAGACATACAGAGATACGGACGAAAGCAAAATCGTCCATACTACCGAATCGGAGACTGTCGTTCGTTTCGCTCACTCGGCCAATTAGTCCACAGCAATAAGGAGTGTTGTGAGTGCTGTATGTTTTAGGTTAATATATTGATTAAATGAGTAGTTCACCCAAATTCTACATTTTACTAGGTATTAATAAGTTTGAAAAATATAACATTTTTAACAATTTGTTCAGCGATAGACATCAACAAATGACTACTACCTAGGTATAACTTAAGCTTTCATAATGCCACGATTAATGTCATAACTGTCAAATAAACTTTGACAGATTTATTTGATACTCGTAAAATGACAAAATAGCGGCCCGCCATCATGATGTCGTCGTTTAATTTTACTAATACGTGGCAGAATATAAATCTCAACTAATTTATTCAACAAAATAAGTGGACTAGTGATAAAACATTTAAAGCTGATAATAAACTTGGATGGAGTACCTAAATTTCCTGACTGGCGTCGTAGTCCAGTAGTTAGAGTACTTGACTACGGATTCGGAGGTCGTAGGTTCGATTTCTACCCAGGACAAATCATTTTGTGTGATGAGCACACTGACAATGTTGTGTGAGAATGTCCAACAATATTAAAACTAGCTGTTTCCCGCGACATCGTACGCGTGAAAATTATGTTATAATGCCAATTTGATTGCTCTCTGCTTAGCCCCTAGGATATGTAGCGTGATAATATAAAGCCTATTTGAAGACCTTACCCCTAGTAAATATTTCTGCAAAATTGGAATTAAATCTATTGAGACTTTTCGAAATCCTTCCGGACAAAGCAAAGCAAACAGACAAACAGACAAAAAATTTCTAACTATATTTTCGGCTTCGGTATTTTATGTTGAAGAAGTTATTATACAGTATATTTCCAATGTACAGTTTTGACTTTTCTATCATTTTATTATAGAGCCTTTTTTCTGCATCAAGCGACCGCCCTCTGACCTCCTCAACCAATTGGCTATGTCGAAGTTTCGTAGTTCAATCCTACCTATCAGGTCATTAAATAATTATGTAAAATAGAACATGGAGTCAAACAACTGATCTGACAAAAGTCTTTTTGAACATGCTTACAGTTTAGCAATCGCTAAAACCAGGCGGTCTCAACCGAATTTTCGATACTGATTTGTGCGCGAGTGTGTGTAGCAGAGGGTAGGTGTGAAAAAAAGTACATACATGAGTTTTCTATCTGTACTATCTCTAATTTGTACTAAAACTCTCAAAGTCTCTCTTACATCAGCTGTACGATAGAAACTCTTTACTAGAGCGGCAGCGTACGCGTAACTACATTACAAAATACTAAATTAATCAAATAAATTTGCCAACAAACCGTTTTAATATTATGGCTGACAAAATATAGAAAATTTGTACGATGAGAGATACTCTCGGTCGTAAAAACACAAATAAGAGGCAAAAGCACGACTCCAGTACCTATCACTTAACCAAGTGTTGACAATATGAGAAATAAATTGTGATGACAGTTTAAAATTGTTTCTTACGTGAATAATACAAAAGTATTTTAATTGCGGTAAGGATATGTGACATTTATGAAGTAACTAGCTGATACCCGCAGCTTCGCCCGCATAAAATTTGTACGGAATAAGTTCCCGCTTCCCGTGGGAACTTATTCCCGGGATAAAAAGTAGCCTATGTGTTATTCCAGACCATAATATATCCCTGTACCAAATTTCTGCCAAATCCGTTCAGCCTGAGCGTGAAAGAGTAACAAACATCCACACATCCACACTCACAAACTTTTGCCTTTATAATATTAGTAAGATGATAGGTTGTATGTGTTCGTACTTATTCTGTTTTTGTTGGTATTGTTGGTACATAACAAAAGTACTTACTATTTTTAGAATGCCCAGTGATCCAATAAACAAATATGTATACAATATTGAGAACAGTAAATATTATACATCCTTCATTATATATTAAATTAATTACATAAAGTATAATAAGACTTAGTTTAATGCAATTTTAGGGAGAAGCTGGTATCATTATTTACGCACACAGAAAAGCCGACGCACAGTGTAAAGACACTGGCCGCTCGACGGCGCACGCACACAATTGCGAAATCGTAAGCCGTTTTGTTCATGTCGATTGTAGAGCGACCCTCCATCTTGACTTATAATATATCTATGCGTACGGTATATTTTTTAGTACTGACTGCTCGACGGACATACGTCACCAAGTGGTCACCAAGATGGCCGCCAAGCGCAATATCAACGTGCGGGGCTTATACTTATATGTATTTAAAAATATATAAGTATACAATATAAAGTATCCCATAGCACAAGCTTATATTAGCTTAATTTGAGAATGTCCAAAAATATTTAAAACATTGGCTTCATTCACGTTCAATCCTACCTACCTCATCATCCACCGAGCCTTTTCCCAACCCAGTTAGGATCGACTTTTCAGACTTAACTGGGATGCGACTGAATTTCCATATTTTCCTTGAGGCGACTGCCATCTGACCTCCACAAACAATAGGCGATATCGAAGTTCTGTATATTAGACCACTAGCGACCCGCCCCGGCTTCGCACGGGTGTAATGCTGATATTAAATACGTATAAACCTTTCTCTTCAATAACTCTATTTATTAAAAAAAACCGCATCAAAATCCGTTGCATAGTTTTAAAGATTTAAGCAAACATAGGGATATAGGGACAGAAAAAGCGACCTTGTTTTATACTATGTAGTGATATTCAATCCCCTTTCTTGTTCGTGGTACTACCAGTTGTACCACCTATTAGGTCCTCAAATATGTAGAATAGAACATGGAGTCAAGCAACTAATCTGACAAGAATCTTTTTCAACTCTACTCACAGTACAGCAATCGCTAAACTCTGACAAAGTAGACATAATCTTATCTCTGCTGTACCATAGGAACTCTTTACCAGAGCGGCAGCGTACGGGTTGTAACCTACATAAGAAAAATACGAAATAAATGAAATAAATTTGCCAACAAACCGTTTTAATATTATGGCTGACGACAAAATATAGAAAATTTGTACGATGAGAGATACTCGGTCGTAAAAACACAAACGAGAGGCAAAAGCACGACTCCAGTACCTATCACTTAACCAAGTGTTGACAATATGAGAAATAAATTGTGATGACAGTTTAAAATCGTTGGTAATGTGTGGATAATACTACCCGTTCGCTCTAACTTTGCCGCTGGCGTAGAGGCGTATACCCGAATTGTTAATTAGACAAAGTCAATTGACAGTAGCTAATGTCACTTCGTCATAGAAAATACGCAACATTGTATGAAGAAGTGACATTAGTTGCTGTCAATTTACTTCGTCTAATTAAAAATTCGACTTTAGTATGGAGCCGAGCGGCAAAGTTAGAGCGAACGAGCAGTACAAAAGTATTTTAATAGCGGTAAGGATATGTGACATTTATGAAGTAACTGGCTGATACCCGCAGCTTCGCCCGCATAAAATTTATACGGAATAAGTTCCCGCTTTCCGTGGGAACTTATTCCAGGGATAAAAAGTGACCTATGTGTTATTCCAGACCATAATATATCCCTGTACCAAATTTCTGCCAAATCCGTTCAGCCTGAGCGTGAAAGAGTAAGAAACATCCACACATCCACTCTCACAAACTTTCGCTTTTATAATATTAGTAAGATGATAGGTTGTATGTGTTCGTACTTATTCTGTTTTTAGCTTAGAGTTCTGGTCACTGTTTAAATGCAAAGCCTCTCGAAGCCCAGTGAAATCTTACGATACAGTCACTTCTCTAAATGGGTGACCGTGTCATTTACAGCATTTCTATTTTACTTTGAAAGCGCAAGTGTAAAATTTTGATTACTCGATGTGATTTAACACAGCACTATTGAAGTATCACTCTTAGGAGTGTCCCAGAGAAAGACCACGCTTAGCTTGTTAAAAATAATGAACTCTTTTTCGTGTGGAGATGCTAATAGATGCTATGCCGGACTTCCACTGGGTAAAACCACATGGTGTCTTACCTACTGCCAACTGATGGAGTCCCTGGTAAGCCCTCAGAGGAATGCTTCAAAGAAAATAAATAGATATAGTGTACGTATACACTCATTCGCCGAAGACTATCGGCCTCCATGACCGGGGTCCTGAGGACGGTGCAGCGTGACGTAAGGGATTCACGCACACCCCCCCCTTAGAAGCGGGATCACATCCGAAACCCCCCAAAGACGCGGGATAGCACCCGAACCATCCCCCAGGCGAGGCCGCAGTGGCGGCCGTGGGTCTGTTGGGAGTCCTGGGACATCCTTCCAAGGGCTTACGCGGGGCGCCCAACCATAGGCTGTTGGGTGTTACGTGAGGTTTTTTAGTCGGTGGGAGTCCGACATAGCATCCATGAGGATTTTCCCTCACGTTAAAAAAATAAATAAATAAAGGTATGCACTTATACATAATATTCTCATAGATTGCAGCTGCGCAAGGCTTTAGGACCCCGCGAATGGCATAAGTTGTTATCTAATATAGATAGCGCTATTCAAACCAAAGACTTCTATATAAACTGAGGTAGACACGCCGTACTCTAACAAACGAGATTTGAAAAGCAATCCTCAAACACACACATTGCTAGGACTACACTCACTTATAAATAATATTTACGTAATTGTCACCACAATAGCAATATACGAAAAGAACAAGAGTAAAAGAGAAGGCGTATGGACTCCGATTGCAAGCCGAGTACTCTCGAAGTTTTAACTCACCACAGTGCGAGCAACGCTGCTAATTAGCTCAGTTTATTGGTTTCAAAAATCGGTGCGTAGGGCATGTCTACCTCAGTTTATATAGAAGTTAACAGCATATTAGTTTCTTTGCCTTTGAACATTTATCAGCAGCTTACACATATATGGTGAAGCCGCCATACTATTCTGTCAACTTCGGTCAGGTTCTAGATGATCATTCAGTAACAGACTATTAGGAAACTGTGTCAAACATTGTTAGTTTTGATGAAAATATATGTCTTCTGCAAGCCATTTGTAACAGAGAAAATGTGTGTTAAACGACATAGATAGTCATGTTCTTTTCTATAGTAATATTGTATTCAGGTTACCTTGATCAGTCAGGTAATTTGAATACAATATATCTATAGAAAAGAACAAGGTAGATGTGATAATGCTGAAACATTGTTTGAAGAGCTTTTCTGGTCGTCCGGGTGTCCCAGGGATCAAAAAAAAATTTAAATCATTAGATAGAGGTGGGAATTATATTGCTACAACTTAGGTCACTGCTCTAGATGGGTGACCGTGTCATTTACATAATAATTAGTACTACAGTGTAACGAACGTCTAGCCAGTTTGACGATTTTGGTGGCCAAAACACTAATTGGAAAAAAATTCAAATTAGTGTTTCGTCATGGACATTTCCACACAACGCTATCTGATCCTAAAGTAAGCTAGGATTATTCCTAGCTTTACACAAACAGGTTATCCTGGTATCAAAACACGGATAATAATACTTGTAAGTACATAGGTACCTACTTATCAAACATAGAAACATCCAGACTCTCGAGACAAACATTTTATGGATAATACAAAATTTTTGTCTCCGGTAATCTATATTCTATACTAACATTATAAAGAGGAAAGTTTTGATTGTTTGTTTGTTTGTATGTTAGTTTGCATCGAATAGGCTCCGAAAGTACTGGACGGATTTGAAAAATTCTTTCACTGTTGAGAAACTACACTCTTTGCGGTGAACACAGGCTATATTTTATTACCGTATTCCCACGGGAACGGGAATTACGTGGAAACCGCGTGACGTCCCCTATTTATATTAAGAGAAAACATATAAACAGGAGTTATATTATAACGCCTCAATTTGAAGTTTATAATTACTAGGACTAGGTATTTCGCATACCAAATGTCAGTCGTTGGTATTTCATATTAAACGATACTATAATATCAAATTCAATTTAAATTCAATAGACTTTATGTATCCACAATAAAGTCTATTGAATTGAATTGAATCGATGTGAATCGATTGAATCAAATTGAATTGAAAGATTTTGTATAGAATTACTTTACAGGTGCTACATCTCCACAACAATATTCCTTCATTCTGCTGTTTTACTTATGTTTGTATTATAGCCGTAAGCAAGCTCCCCAAAAATTTTAAAATAAAAATAATTAAAATATATAAAAAAAAATAATAGCCTCAAGACGTATAAGGATAGAATATCTCATTAGTTTTGAGTATGTTTTGATAGCTTAACACGGTCGAAGCACTTTCACAGCTAAGCGGAAGACTCGAGTTCTATTCCCACTAATTTGAATTAAATTGGAAACAAAACATAAGAGAATTTATCTATTCTATGAGTTCTAGTAACTAATGTTACCCATTATAACAAATGCCTAGCTCGCCATCAAGCCATTTCTTATAGCACAACAACATCGGTTACAATACGAAAATGGTACATCCGTAAAAAGGTTTCCGCGAACTACATAACAACATATCCGTAATAGTCGTAGACTTAAAACTGACTCGAGGGCTAGGCCTCAAAATGGACGACAGCGGCTAGCGGGGCGACCGGCGATTGCGGAGAGAACGTGGCGCCAGAGTACAACAGAGTAGGCAATTTCGAACAAACGATAACCAACTCTTGTGTGAGAGTGCAGTGTCGGCTTGAACCTCAAACTGGATGTCAGCGGGCAGCGGGACGACTGAGGCAGCGCTAGTAGAGCAAGCGAGGCGACCTGAGCCCGAAATTGATCTGAGCGGCCAGGTCGTTCGTGTCGCGACAACGAATTGTTGTGTTTAGTGTCGATTGTGGATACTTTTGATCATTTTTTAGGAAATTTAAAGTCCGAATTAGAAACCATGTACAAATACGAAGTTTTATGGGAAAAACCCTAAATACAACCGCGTTGCCGTCGGCTTCGTCACTTCAATAAGATTCCATAAGTTTAATCGCGCCGCTGTTACTTTCGCCCCGCTCATCATTGACTTCCTGGCCTGAGGCCTTAGTCGAGTACTCGTATCGCCATATGTCCTCAAAGCATGCGTCCTACCCGTTAATAGTTGCAATTTGTCATGTAACAGGTACGACATTGTTAGTTTTTCCGGTAATCTTTATAAGGTGAGGTGTGGCGAGGCGTTAAGGATCGTACGGTATAATGCGACAGCGGAGGGTCGTATTGAATAATGCACGGAACGCTTGAGCATTCGCTGAATATCGATGTGGACACGACGAGTTGCGCATACGATCAATGCCGTTACGCGTTGCTAGTGCTACCATATCACATCTGCTATAAAACGGGATAAAATCCCTGTATTTATCTGTAGAGACAAATCCATAGGTTTTATATATCTGACTTTCTTGCATAGCCGCGTAAAAGCCACACCTTTTTCTTCAAAGGTGAGAGGGATAGCATACGTCGACAATTCACCTGTTGTATTTGGTCCCACGTAATATCTGGTATAGCTCTCAGTCCTTCTAGTCTCTCCGATAAATCTCTACTTGACAATCGGAAGGTCGGGAAATTAATAGATAGAGAGAATGGGAATGAGTAGAGTTATATTGGTGAAGAAGTGCTGCCGAAATCTTTAAACCCAAAAACAGACTTACCTGCAATTGATGCACCTACTGAAAATACATTAGGTCTAACTGGTTGGCGTGGTACAGAATAGCTAATCAACACACTCCCAACCTTCATTCAGCAGTAACAGTTCTTAAGCAACTTTCGCTTTGGTTGGTACTCGGATGGGTGACTACTTAGTAACATTTCTATTTGTGAGCGTTTCCGTGCTTTTGAAGGCACGTTATACCATAAGTCCCGCTTGCTGTCGAGGAAATTTGATTGTTATAAAATATCGATGCTTTCTTGGCAGCCCTATTTCAAAGTACCCCCTGATGCGTACACGTCTTATCGAGAAGTGTAGTATGTATATTAATGGAACCAAAATAAAAACTCTTTACACAGTCTAAGTGATTATTTCCATTATCTGGAAAGACAGGCTTCCTAGGGCGATCGCATTTCAGCCGAACGATGCGGGGTGTCTCTACATATAATGCTATACTTACTTACATACATAGGGTAAACCACCCAATTATTGGCACTTTTAGAATGAATTATTGGCACTTTAGTTAAGAGTATATTTCGAAAAATAAGGGAAACCTAGTTTATTTCAGTTCGGTGTTGCCCATTATGTAGTTGTAGGTATGCATTAAAAAGTAAAATAGCATTCTTTTTCTGTTAGAAATGGGCAAAATTACCTAAAGTGCCAATAATTGGAGGAGTGCCAACGATTGGGTGGTTTACCCTATATCTATACTACAATTATTATAAAGAGGAAAGACTTGATTGTTTGCACCGAATAGGCTCTGAAACCACTGTTTTAGAAATATATAAGTATGTCTATCAGTCATCTAGATCCCATAGTACAAGCTGACATTTAGCCAAATTTGGTCTGGATGCCGCGTGATGTCCACAAATCTTTATTTACAGTCCCGGCTACTCTTGAAACAAAGTGTGAGCTAATTTATTCTACTCTTATAATAAAACATTCCTTTGTATGTGATATTATTGAGAAGTGTATAATCCTTCTCTACTTTGTACTGAGCCACTCCAAGAAAACTCGAGCTTTATCGATCTGGCCACTTAAACTTTATCGAGTATAAGACCACATTTACATCGAATCATTTTGTCCATCTTGCTTGCAATTACGCTAAAATTTCTTTCATCAATAATTCCTTTAATCGAGATTCATACACAATTCATCTAAGAGGCCCCATACACGGACAATAATATTGATCAATATTTTTATTGTTCAATATTCATAATCACCATCTTTTGAATACACACCTTCCATAATATTGACTCAATAACATTGCTTCAATATTTTTATTTCTGTCCGAGTAGGGTAAACCACCCAATCGTTGGCACTCCTCCAATTATTGGCACTTTAGGTAATTTTGCCCATTTCTAACAGAAAAAGAATGCTATTTTACTTTTTAATGCATACCTACTACTACATAATGGGCAACACCGAACTGAAATAAACTAGGTTTCCCTAATTTTTCGAAATATACTCTTAACTAAAGTGCCAATAATTCATTCTAAAAGTGCCAATAATTGGGTGGTTTACCCTATATGTCTGGCGAAGAAGGGTAAATTCCAAATTCGAATTTCCGATATCCGACTGAAAAATATTGTTCAATAATAAGCCTACACGGAGCGAAAAAAAAAATTGATCAATAAAATTTAAGCTTCGTCAAACTTTTGTTTAGTGATTGTTCAAACCTCAATATTAGCCCTACACGGTCAACTTATTGAACAATAATTTATATTGATCAATATTATTGTCCGTGTATGGGGCCGGAGAGCTAGCTATAAGCGCCGGAGTCTTTTAGCAATATGCGACCTCTTTTGATCTGGATCCTTTTTGCAAGTGGTGGAACTATTTTCGCCGCAACTGTTACTACATTTGCAACTTTCGTTACATTGTAAACATGATTATCATGTAAAGATTCTAATCCAACCTGTTACCTGTAAAATATGGTGACATTTACAGTAAATGAGATGTCGACCATAAACTTTACAGGCCCATAGCCTATTAATAATTATTACACTCTTAAATGCTAAATTATGATTTTTATGGAATTTATGAAGGAACTAGACGGCGGCCAAGACGGGATAATGTTTTTTAAGCATATCTTATAGGCTAGTAAATATTTTTAGTATCTACCATGTAGTTTCCAAACCGCTGCACGAATTTATTAAACTAATATACTGTTAGATTCGTTTTGGTAACTCAAATGTACTTAGATAGCATAGGAGACGTAAAAAAAACCACAATTGCTGGGTTGTGGTTTTTTTCGTCCATGATGACTGTCAGAAGCAATAATATAAGGTTTAAAAAAATATTCGCGATACGGGATACCAGTAATATGGATAGCAAATTATAGGGCTCATCATGATTTCGAAAAATTTAAATGGTCTGCGGCGTGATTGTTGCATTTTTGGTGTTGCAAGCGTCCTTGTGCTATACAGACATAACACACCTTAGAGATATTAAAAAAGATATGACCTACAAACACATCTGATGTGTGTACCTTATATTATTACAATAAGCAAGGACCGTGTATCATATCAATTGATCATTCATACAACTTCTATACTGATAGTGATCTATCGTATTATGTCGCAACAAACGTGTTCTATTTCTCAATAAGCATCGGGGTATCAGAGCTTAGAATCCGACAACTTGTAGGGTGTACCTATGTCACAGTAAAATTCTCAAGCAGGGTATAATTATTACCTTTATATTCAATCATTGTATTCTTATGAAGGTACTAGATTAAGCTCGCGGTCGCCCGCGTGAAATTCGGTACCCGGTTCCGCTTCCAGTGGGAACATATTCCCGGGATGAAAAGAAGCATGTGTTATTCCAGACTATAAGCTATCTCTGTGCCTAGGGCCGTCTTAACCGGGGGTTCAAGGGCGCGGCCGCACCTGGGCGCGAAGCCCGAGGGGGCGCAGGTCGAGCTCTATACATTTCGATATTTTCTTAATTAAACTTTAACTCATAAGTACAATATTAACGCCATTCCCCCGTTTCGTACACTTACGTCAATCTAATATACACCTACTACATGCATAAAAATATAGGCATCAACCAATAACGCCGTCTTCCACCATCTAAAGATGGCACGGCCAGCTGCGATTCTCGACGTTCTTCATCGAGACGCAAATACACCGTCTTGATGATACCCCGTACCTACTTGTGTATATTATCAAGGAGCAATTTCGAAATAAAGCTGGGCCAGGGTGTGCGCGTTCATTAGGGAGGATGTTTGCTGTCACCGTCTGCGGTGCCTGAGGACCCTTCTTTCTCCGTCTTTTGGCTACACGTAGATTACATGTTAGTCTACCGATCCCACAAAGGGGAAGCTGAGACAACCAGGCCGTTTCAGAACTTCAGCGAGGGGCTGATGAGGTGGAGGTACGGTTACCGAACGCTGACTTGATGTTTCTGAGGGACTTCAGAGGCTAGCACTGAGTGGCTAGGTGGGACGTGCCGCCCACCCTTTCGCTTTCTCCCAGGATCAGACCCGGGATCCGACCGACTTTAACGGAGCCCTTCGTGCGCGACTCCGAATCGCACTTAAAATAAAACATTGTTTACCTATTCATTGTAGACTAGCTGACCCTCGCAACTTCGTTTACGTCACATAACGTCTATGAAAGTAGAGGTATTTCTTCATCAGAATCATCATGCAGCGTGTGAAACTACCCTGTTTGCGTAATCAGTCTATTCTAAAACCATTCAGCCTGCGTATATGCATGCGTTATAAAACCATTCAGTCCACGCCTTATTCATTAAGCTCTTTTATGATTAAGCCAACACGCCAGTTTAGATTTACTCTCACATTTAAAGGAACCCTTGAATTCTAGGTTTTGTGAAAGTTGAGATGTCTCTAATTTCTGAACTACAATACCCTCAACATTGAAACTTGTGTGAAAAAATCATAATGTACTCACTTTATGACACTGAAAAAATGTTTTAGAATCGGACCACACGTTGAAACGTTACAATTAAAAAATCATTTTGTCTTCCATCCCCTCTCCCAAAAGAACCGCGCAAAATATCGGGATCAAAAGTATCCTAAAACCTTACTCGGATTGTGCCAAGTTTCATTCAAATCGATTCAGTAGTTTCGGCGTGATACTTATTCGGGATACAGACAAACAGACAGACACACAGATGTAAAAAAAATAATTTCATTTTCGGCATCAGTATCGATTAGTTAGACAAAGCCCTACAATTAAAATTTTCTAAATATCTTCCATGTACAGACTCTCGACCCTTAACAGTTTTATTATTATTATTTAGTTATAGATAAAAGAGAAAAATAAATGAAGCATCAAAAATTTATTGCATTTTTTTGGTTCACCGGGGGGGGGACGCAGCCTGAGCTTCGCACCCTGGCGCTATATAGCCTTAAGACGGCCGTCTGTGCCAAATTTTAGCCCGATCCGTACAGCCGTTACAGCGTGATTGAGTCATAAACATACAAACATATTAACATCTAAACATCTTCACAAACTTTCAGATTTATAATATTAGTAGGAGTAGGATAGGATAGTAGGATGTACTTTTGATTGTAACCAGATTTGTGAACCAAATAATATTAATTAAAAAAGCGTTATATTGTAATCTACCTTGCAAGATTATAAACCGCCGAGATTTTACGGTTCGACGGATTATTTTCAGTTAGATTGTAAACTAGTTATAAGAAATATTACAAAAGATAGGTAAGTAGTATTATCAATAGGTAATTTTGGCACTCGGCAGATGCTGCCGCGGCCCACTCGCTTCTTTGATTCATCTCCGTGAGTTAATGGTTACTGTTTCAAACTAATCTAACCATCTTTTACTTTTCTCAATTTCTCGTTATTACAATCTAACGATTTTATAATTTTATGGCGACTGTACATTTCAGTAACTTTGTACCTAAGTAAGATAATGATACTTATGTTGTGGTTATTCCGATTTCTGATTGAACTTTGACCGACTGCCTTGGGCGCTTCGACTGTTTTCCATGTTTGGCAAAATTAACCTAATACATATTGTTGCTAAATATCGATGCCTTTTCAAAATATTACACTAATATAGCATTAGGTACAGCGTAGACGATATACTGTTGTGCGATCAAATCGGCATCTGCGGCGAACAAAGAGACAAGAGATAAACAAATAATGACCTTAAATGAATGATTTTAAATGTTTTTTCTTGATAAAGTAATATCATTATTGACATTACAAAAAAAAAAGCGTTCAAAACCTTTGTTGCCATTGGTCCTGTTATCACAGACACGAGTGTGCCATTATAGGACTGATTCCAAGATAAATTAAGACGTAGTACTGACCAAAAAACCTTTGCATGAAAGAAAGTTGAAAATTGGTTTCTTTTCTCTCCCATGTTGCCGTGCCCGACAGAGTCCATATATATTGTGATATCTTTAATTTTGATATGTACATACATACATATTGTCACGCCTTTATCCCCGAAGGGGTAGGCAGAGGCATATTATATGCCCACATTTCACCTTTGTATAATTTGTCCCACGTAATAGGTGGTGAGCCGTATTGCCGTGTTTAAATGGACAGGCGCAGGTTGTGACTGCCTGTTGTTGAAATAAAGCCTTCAACTTAGCTTAACGACTGCCATTTTACTGGCAACCGGGACCAACGGCTTAACGTGCCTTCCGAAGCACGGAAACGCTCAAATAAATGTCACAAAATGATCACATGGATGGTCACCCATCCATGGACCGGCCATAGTAAAAGTTGCTTACTGCAGTGATCGTTTACAGAACACTGAGTCCGCGGGGTCACGAGCGCTTCTATTTTGATATGTGTTGTGGAATATAAATGAATTTGAATAAGAAGAGACCGCTTTTTTAACGTGATGGAAAATCGTTCATGGATGATATGCCGGACTCCTACCGACTAAAAAACCTCCCATAACACCCAACAGCCCACGGAAGGATATCCCAGGACTCCCAACAGACCGTCTTTGGGGGGTTTTCGGGAGTGTTCCCGCTTCTAAGAGGGGCTTGCGTGAATCCTTTACATTACGCTGCCGTCTAGAGCCTGCTGCTGTAAGAACGGTGAGCAGCCCCCTCACCGTCATCAGGCCTCCGGCCATGGAGGTCGATAGTCTTCGGCGAAGACATGTCAGCGGCGCCCAAGCTGCCGACTGCGGAACTCGGGTAGGAGAGTTCTCTCCCGCTTCCGCCCCGCCACCTCTTTCACGAGCATGACCTGCTCGCAGAAAGAGGCGGCGCAGTCTCACTTACTCTCGCTGGAGACCAAGGCTCGCACCATGGTCTCGAGCGAGAGAGTGTCCACGTCCAGACCCACCACAAGGACCTGACGCTGTTGCGCCCCCGCCGTGTATTCCACCAGCGTGTGGAGCGCTGTGTCATCGCTGCGGTCCTCGCAGTGCTGACACTCGGCCTTGGTTTGAAGAGACCGCTTGGAACGCATTGACCATCGCAGATTTTTCACCGACAGTGCGCCACGGATAGTCTTATCGTCTGTGCTGTGCCTTAAGCACTCAACTTATATAGGAATCGTGACAATGGTACACGGCCTCGACTAATATTTCTGAAGTAGGTACCCAAGACACTAATGTTAACCAAATTAAGTCTTTTGGTATTATAGCATTGTCATAAATCTTAGCAATCCAATAACAAACACAAATCATATTTCTTATTTAAGGTTAAGCACGACTCGATCGACATTTTATCTGTTATTTGTGCAGTTCACGAGTGTTTACATACATACATACAAATAGTATAACCTTTATCCGGGATAGACAGAGTCATACTATTAATCCACGTGATGTAGTAAATGGTGAGTCTATTACCGTGTTGAAATGGACGGCGCCCATCAGATCTTCAACTTGGCTAATAATTAAGAGTTTTTCTTCAAGCCCACTAAAGGTATGATTTTGTCATTGACATGCCGATTCGACATACCTTTATTATAACAATACTACAAACCCGTAATAAGAGGTTCATGATAGTAGTCATTAACGAGAAAGAGCTTATATGATCCCATAACCCCTATAATAATGTCAAACAATCATTCAATTCTGACCACTTGCTTCTTTCGATAACATTTTGGGAAGGTGACCACGCTGACCATAAGGGTACCTACTTACAGGGTTTTGTTACGAGCCTTCTCTTCTTCCATGATCTACATACTCTAGCCCGTTACTCACCATGTCCATGGTTTGGGTTTCAAATCTCAATTGAACTTCATCACGTAACTGAAGACGAAGCAGAACCCCTGTTTAAACTTATTTTGATCTCTTAAAACTAGTTAAAACTTGTACCTACACACACAAGTTCTCATAATAAGAACTAACTATAATATGGGGGCTAAATACTCCATTAATTGCATTATTAAACAGCCAAGGCCGGTACAGAATGTGTACAGTATGCCACAGTTTATTATCGTCCCAGTTCTCAGGACCATCCCACAGATGCATTCTACAATATATTTGCTCTGGATACGTGACAGAATCCAGTCTTTCTTTACGCCTCGGTCAATACTTTTTAGGATTCCAGACCCAAAGAGTATAAACAGATCCTTATTCATGAGACTTCTTGGTCCGTCTGTCACGAGACTGTATCTCAGGACCGTAACAGCTAGAGAGATGAAATTTTCGTAGATGATGTATTTCTGTTGCCGTAGATTAAAATTAATACTAAAATTAGGAAAAAAAGACGTGTGGCACTCTGGGACTGCCGCGGTAAAGCTATTGCATAGCATTTTTAGGGTTCCGTAGCCGAATGGCAAAAAAACGGAACCCTTATAGATTCGTGTCGTTATTTTACATAAACATTACCGTTGTGAAAAATTGTGAATTAACGCCTGTAGCACACCTCCGCACACTGTAAGAAAATCGGAATCTAGCGGGATTTAATTCAAATTTCGAACATTGTTTTATCTATTATTTATTGATGTCTATTTATTCTATAGCGATCACTTAAAACGGTGGCATTTTTTTTTATTGTGGGTAGCTTATCATAAATATTAGAAATGTTTATATCAGCGTCAAAACTGAGTTACACTCGTTACGCATTTTGCAGTGTTAGTTGGTGCGAATTAAGATTACGATTACGAAGCAATTATGTAGTCAATGGTTTTATTTATTGTATATATTTTAGTGTTTGTGTTTAATACGTAAGAACATATACATTTTATCCGATTTATAACAAGCATATTCGTTAAAATCAACCATTTCTATTAGAACACGAAATTGACTTCAATTTTCGATTGTTTTAAATTCATTGGATTCGAAACCCAATTTCATAGCATTTTATAGTAAAGTATATACCATCATAGTCAAGCTGATACTTTCAACTAATTGACGCAATCCACAGTTTGTGCGCTTTTTTGCGACGCCAATACATTTTTTTTAAATTTTCAGTATGACTATCGAGATAACGAAAATTGTAATTTTCGAAATTAGGTCTTCTAATAGAGGAAGTGATCGTTTTGACCAAGATTTTTCAATTATCATGGATAGTTTTGATCGTGTGACTTTTTCTGAGTTTTCTAAAAACAAAATCAAGGCTTTGTTGAAAGCACAATGTCAACAAATTGATGTAAAATGGAAAAAATGTGGACGTCACTGCGACCGTGTTTTAATAAAATATATAAATTGGTTAAGTACATATATTACATTGCCATAGTGTGTTTCACAAGAAATTCCATCATCTAGCTCAGTTACTCCAGGAATACCTGCAAAACATTTTCGAGATTTTTGTGATAGAACTCAAAAACCAAAAATTCATTCAAAGACCAAAAGTCATTGCAGCTGCCTTTGGTCTTTCTCCATTACATTCGTGGATAGGATTCATGGAGTGCATACTGCACATGGCATATAGACTCTACATAAAAGTCTGGCAAGTTAGAGGTGATCTACATATTTTTTTTGACCAAGAAAAAATGGATTTATTATTGAATATGCCTAAACAGCATTTTGGAATTAGCAATGATGGCAACACTGCCAGACGTTTTATTCGACATTCTTCTATAACAGCTGAGATAACTGGCGTAAATTCAGAACTGATTCATCTATTTCATATAATTTAAGAAACATTTGCGACTTTTCATTTAATTTAAATGCCTTTGATTTGTTTGTAAAGGATACCAAGGAACTCTATGTAAAGGAATATTATTGGTACAATATGTACCTATTATATCAGTGTACATACAATTCTTTTTCATGCTAAAGATGTGATATCATCATGTATATAGTACCAATTGGCCAACTATCGGAAGAAGCCAAAAAGGCACGCAATAAAGACAATCAATACTATAGGGAGTAAGTACTTCACAAGATAAACTTTGCGAATGGATACAAATATAGACCTTTTAAATAGATTATGAATATCATCTGACCCCTATTTAGCAGCATTAAGGAGCATACCACGCATAAAAAGAATTAACTGGAGCCAGACGTTTCGTCGGTTCTTTTCCTGCTCACAATAAACGAGTAATATGCCTATTTTCCATATATTTTTACTATTTTAAACAATAAATTAAACGAAAATGATTTTATAGAACACATATTATAACTAATTTCAATGAAATTAATGGGTTTAGTATCATTAGGAATTAAATCCCGCTAGATTGCGACTTTCTTACAGTGTGCTCCGCCGCGAAACCATGATAACGGAACCGCATTAATTCCGCCAAGTTCTGTCACATGTAGGAGGAGCGGAACGTGAGCGGAACACTAGCGAAACCGCCTGTTCTAATACATAGATTTAACTATCTTCTATCTCTTTCCCCGTGCGGTGTCGCCAATCTGCTTCGGCCGCCTTTTTGTTGCGGTACCGCGTTGTCTATGCGCGGATTTGTCAAAATTGACAAATTGACAGAGGGAAACAGCGAAACTAATATTTTTTCAGAAAATGGACATGGAGTTTACGGAAAAACTACTTCAAGTCATCAGAAATAGACCTTTTATGTATTTATTAAGTCATCCAGATAATAAAAATAATATTAAAAAATTGCGATAGCGTCACATCGACTAACTCGTGTCAGGTTCCGTTGCCCAGTTCCGCAGTTCAATCCACACTTGATCACAGCGGAATTCATTTAGCGCTCCGCTGTTCTGGTTTCGCGGCGGAGGTGTGCTAAGGGCGTAAAAGTTAGTGGGTGATTTGCAAAGTGCTGTCAATATTCTTATCTATGACGCATTTCAATCGGAGCATCGAAATTGTTTTCACATCAAGAACTCTAAATTCGACCAGTACTCTTAATTCAACTTTGGTCGAGTGGTTAAGACGCGGATCGGTACGCAGAAGGTGCAAGATCGATACTGGGTACAAGCGTCACTTTTTGTATTATTTGACTTAATATATAACGACTGCAGAGTGCATACCTAATTGACGTAAACAAAAAAAAATGAAGTGCGAGATGTACGAGCGTGACCGAGCGAGGCCGAGAATAGCCGAGTGTTAGGCTTTTTTTGTGATGGAATTTCTGGATTCGGTCTCCACGCTCAAGGCCCGCGATAGAAGCTATGCAATAGCTTAAAAACCCCTCTTTTTATTCTCCCTCCTCTCTCTATTAAGAGGAGCTTCCACACAACAATCGTAATTTTTTGTGGTTTTTTGGTATACGTAAACTTTTAGATTAGAGCTTGAAAGAGTTAAAAACAACTATACGTACAAGCTTTCGCATTTATAATATTAGTAAGGACTACATTGTGACGGTTTTTGTTCCCGTTCCCGCATCTGGTGGGAATGTATTCCAGGGTTACAAGGTACCCTATGTGTTATTCCAGACTAGAATCTATCCCTGTCTTTTTTTGTTGTTAATTTTCTTTGTTTCTGTTTTTCCTGTATATAAATGTGTAGAGTATAAGTAATTTTAAATTCCCTGTACATAATTTTAGTCAGATCCGTTCAGTCATTAGAGTATGAATAAATTACAGACATCCGAACATGTTCGCAAACTTCGGCACTTATAATCTTTATCTACCCGTATACTAACATTATAAAGAGAAAAGATTTATTGATTGCATTGAATAGACTCTGTAACTTCTGAACTAATTTGTAAAATTCTTTCACTTTTGGTAAGCTTCAGAATCTACGGGTAACATAGGCTATATTTAATTCCCGTATTCCCACGGGAACGGGAACTACGCCGGTAAAACCGCGTGACGTCCGCTGCTATTAGATATTACTAGGATGCAATGCAAAGTGTTATAATTTTCAGGATTTTGAATCGCTACCGTTGTTCAAACAACTGTTGCATTTAATATTAATAGCATCGTTTATATTTGATTGAGTGTTATAACAACAACTTAAATACCAGATGGTGAAGGTTGTGTCCGTTATGAACAGTATGAAATACGCATCAGCATCTTAGCATTACTTCTGGTTACTGTGAAGGAATGAAACAGAGCGCCGCCTCTTCTTCTCTGCGAGCAGGGGGCCTAAAAAGGCGACATTGTATGTTGCATATTATGAAACGTAAAATGTTGGGTATGCTTTATATGTTCTGTATTTCAAATTATATGAATTGTATGTTTCATATTATGAAACATAGAATGTTGCCTTTTTAGGCCCGCTGGTCATGCTCGTGAAGGAGGCGGCGGAGCGGGTACGGGAGAGATTTCTCCCACCCGAGTTCCGCAGTCGGAGGCCTGGGCGCCACCGACGTGTCTTCGCCGAGGACTATCGGCTTCCATGACCGGGGTCTGAGGACGGTTAGAAAGTCGCTCACCGTCCTCGGAAGGATATCACCAGGATCACCTATAACCTACTGGCTAGCAGACGAGGTACCTAGTACCTACATATTGGCAAAGAAGAGGAAATCCCGAAATAAAGGTCTGTACTATTAGAATATATTATATAATCTGTGGTACTATCCCATCTGACCAGAGAAGAATAGTAGGTACCTGAAATTCTCGAGGTCGAAATGTGCGACTGCGGATCACGAGGTTTCGATTCCCATAAGAGACAAAAATTTGTGTGATTTATAAATGTTTTCTCGAGAGTCTGAGTATTTCTATATATGCTATGTATGTATTTAAAAGTATAAAGTATTAATATTCGTGACCCATAACACAAGCAGGCTATTTCTAGCTTACTGTGGGATCAGATCCTGATAGCGTTGTGTGCAATTTCCATGAATATTTATTTATTTATTAGAAAAAATTAACATCATCTCCCAAAAAGATAGCACCTATGTGTGTTACAGCGAAAATTTCTGATACCTGCGCTTTTCAGTAAACTGGGATTGGCTGGTTGAATTCCACTTTAACATACATACATACATATGGTCACGCCTTTATCCCCGAAGGGGTAGGCAGAGGCATATTATATGCCCACATTTCACCTTTTTGTATAATTTGTCCCACGTAATAGGTGGTGAGCCGTATTGCCGTGTTTAAATGGACAGGCGCAGGTTGTGACTACCTGCTGTTGAAATAAAGCCTTCAACTTAGCTTAACGACTGCCATTTTACTGGCAACCGGGACCAACGGCTTAGCGTGCCTTCCGAAGCACGGAAACGCTCAAATAAATGTCACAAAGTGATGAACATGGATGGTCACCCATCCATGGACCGGCCATAGTGAAAGTTGCTTACTGCAGTGATCGTTTACAGAACACTGAGTCCGCGGGGCCACGAGCGCTTCTGCCACTCCACTTTAACAGGAGAGGTAGATCAAGAGAAACCCGACTGAAGGTTATGAAGGACACTTCTAGGGATTCTGTAAGTAGGTACTTACTATTACCAAAGATAATATACCAAATATTATGTAATACATACAGATATGCAACTCCCTACCTCCCACTGAGCAAGCGTCCTCAACCCCGCTACAGCTGTCAAAAAGTTAGAGGGTGTTTTGAGGGGATAGTGCTGCTTAACCTTAGTGATCACACACACATTCAAGCTCTGTACAAGCATCACGTATTTATTAGTGTAGAAGTTTCTACCCTGTGCTATTACTAGTCTCTCCAGCAGAAATTATTCACATTGTATATGTTAATTGACAGCCTTATAATGTGCGTCAATGTTCTCATACATTTTCATAGACCCTATAAATAAGAGACCATTACTAGAAACGGGCAATGTACTTAATATGCGGGTAGCTAGTTAGTGTTGCTAGCCTTTAAACTTAATGCTAATGATAGCTTGAGATTTACTGATCAATTTCAATACATCACTTCGATTAGAATACGCACTATAAATATTGAAACTGTAATGTCAGAAACAAATTATGTGAATGTTGTTGAGGCTGGTTTTGAAATGATAAATTAGTCAGGTTATGGTGGTAAGGCGATCTTTGGAAACCAACAATTCATTCACATTTTTCGAAGACAATTTGGTTAGCAATAACAAACAAAAACATTAAAGAAATAATCCTATTTCCTGCGGGAATCAAAAAGTATAAATCTATACTAATATTATAAAGAGGTAAAGTTTGTGTGTTTGTATATTTGTTAACATAGAATTATAACGCAAAGAAACCCAATACGCGCGAGCGACGTGAAGCCATTTCAAGGCAGCTGATACCGGCTGCCTACATCAATCGGCGCTTTAGTACCGGGCATCTAGTGTCAGTGCGAAGAGCTCGCGTAATTTTTGTCTAAAAATGACGTATTGTGCAGTGAAAGGATGCCACAATGCATCTGAAAATTGTTCCAAACACCCAAAGATCACATTGCATAGGTTAGTACTGCAAAATATGTTACATTTTTGTTAAAAACACCTCATTTAAAGAAACAAAAATCGTACATTTTAGTGACGTCATTTTCATAGACGGTGTTGCAAGCAATGAGAATATTTTTTTCCCACTTTTCTCTTATTTGCTTCAATATTGGTTTATGGAACTTGTTATAAAAGTACTTATCACATACATAAGTACATATGCTTACGCCTTTACTCCCGAAGGGGTAGGCAGAGGCATTTTATATGCTCACATTTTACCTTTTTAGAATTTGTCCCACGTAACAGGTGGTGAGCCGTAATCCCGTGTTGAGATGGCGCAGGTTTGAATGCCTGCTGTTGAAATTTTTCAAGCCGCCTCAAAAGGCCTTCAACTTTGCTTATTGATTGCCATTTTATTGGCAACCGGAAACAACAGCTTAACGGCCTTCCGAAGCACAGAAACGCTCAAATACATGTCACAAAGTAGTCACATGGATGGTCACCCATCCAAGGACTGGCCATAGTGAAAGTTGCTTACTGCAGTGATCGTTTACAGATCACTGAGTACGCGGGGCCACAAGCGCTTTATATCTACTTGAATAATTTTATTAGCAAAATTTTGTGGGTGGGTACCACATAATTTATTAAAATATTGTGATTAAAACAAGTTTATTAATTTAATAAGTAAGGTAAGGCTTCGGAAGGATGTCTGAGGGCTGCCGGCAGACTTAGGCCACCACCTTGGCCTCGCTTAGAGGGTTCGGGTGCTATCCCGCCACTTGGGAAAGGGGGTAGAGTTAGTTACTATTCCACCACCATGAATGCTTCTGGAAAAACGTCGAGTAGCCAACTCGTCCTTCTCAGGCCCTCGGTCAGGGAGGCCGGTAGTAATAATATATTACTTACTACCACAGTTTGAAATACAAAATATTACTGATTTTAGAATTTGTTGGTATAGTGGCAGCAGAAATACATCATCTCGGAAAATTTCAGCTCTATGACTATTACGGTTTCTGAGATAGAACCTTGAGATAGACAGACAGACAGCGAGACGGACGGCTTAACCTTATAAATAGGGTTCCTTATTTACACTTTGGCTACGGAACTCTTAAAGTATATATATATATATAATATATATATATGTCTACTAGTAAAAACTTAAACTGTTTATTAAAAAGAAAGAAAGAAAGTGTTTATTCATGGCCCAATCTACATGTTATTATTATACTGGTTAGTAAGTAGTTTTACACTTAGTTTTTAATTGAGCATTTTTTTAAACTACATAATAATAAAATATGGGAGACTATCTGCCTACCCCGCGAAGAGATAAATGGAGTTAAATGTTAAATCAAATGTATACAAACAATTTAATTTTTTTCCCATTTATAGGGTAAATTTTATTTCCTAGCAACATTTTCTGTAAGCTTGTGTGAGTGTCACCGAGTATAAAGACGAGTAGTTTACACCTACATTAATATTGGCTCGGCTTCGCGGGCTCGTACGTATAACTGAGCGACTCTCAGTCTATTGTGTTATAAGTCTATGTTTGTTAAATTGTAAGGGGTAATCTTAGGATCTACCGAACCGATTTAAAAATTTTCTTCACCAATAGAAAGTTTGTTATTGTGGAGTGTCATAGGCTATATAACATCACGTTACAACGAATAGGAGCGGAGCAGTAATAGTAAATGTTTCAAAAACGGGGGAAAAGTTATTCCATTTGAGGGCTTCGTTGCGTGTGCTGCGTGAATAATTAAAAAAAAAAAAATTTTTTTTTCGTTCGAAAATAGATACTCCCAAGGTGGTCCCATTTTAAGGAAGTCAGGATCTGATGATGGCATCCTGGAGAAATCGAAGGGAACTTTTAAAAATTGTAGGGGCATCTAGGGAGTTAGTAGTTTTTTTTTTACTCACGCAAGCCCCCCCTTAGAAGCGGGATGACACCCGAAACCCCCCAAAGACGCGGGTTAGCACCTGAACCACCCCCTGGGCGAGGCCGCAGAGGCGGCCGTAGGTCTGTTGGGAGTCCTTGGGACATCCTTCCGAGGGCTTACCCGGGGTTCGCAACCATAGGCTGTTGGGCGTTACGTGAGGTTTTTTAGTCGGTAAGAGTTCGGCATAAAATCCATGAGGAATTTTCCTTACGTAAAAAAAAAACTTAATGAAGGTCTGGAGTCGATCTGATGATGGAGACAAAAGACAGTAGAGAGAATTCCCTAACGATATACCTACAGCAGTTACTTTGTGTTTGGGCTTGATTAATTAATACTGTCGAGAACTTTACACCTAGATAGATAGATTTTCAGTCCACACGACACTAAAAATAGTGAAAAAAAAATTTTAACAAAAAAGAAACCGACTTCAAACAAAACTAAAAACTGAAAAATAAAATTTACTTAGCACAAAGTTTAAGTTTAGATTATTATGATTTATCAGATATCTATACTTACTAATATTATAAAGAAGTAAAGTTTGTGTGTTTGTTAAATTGTAAGGGGTAATCTCGGGATCTACTAAACCGATTTTAAAAATTCTTTCACCAATAGATAGCTACGTTATTGTGGAGTGTCATAGGCTATATAGCATCACGCTACAACGAATAGGAGCGGAGCAGTAATAGTAAATGTTTCAAAAACGGGGGAAAAGTTATTCCTTTTGAGAGTTTCGTTGCCTGTGCTGCGTAAATATTTATAGTTATGTAAAAAATATGTACTATAAAATTGTTTCTCTTTAAAAAGTTCTAAAAAAATTGCGCGATAGCATGTGTCTATCTTTGGGTTGGTGCACAATAATCATTTTAATGGCAATCAATATTTTTCTACAATAATGCCACGGGATACCTCTTTCATACGCGAAATTGTTCTTAAAAATAAACGAGTAAACGCAACGCGACGGGAGTAAATGCGACGGGAACAGGTAATACTGTGTGCTTCAAGCTGTAATCCTCACCTTTGAAATCTCAATGAAAACGAATTTTGACAACGCCAAAAAATAGTCGTGAAATAGTCGTAAATAGTCGTACATGTAAAAAAAATAGTCGTATTATAGTTTTGGCGTTATAGCTATAGGTTAGTGAGGATTATGGCTTGAACGTCAAGCTGTAATCCTCACCTCTGGTGCAAGCAAACGGTTAATGCTATCGAATTGGTTTAGGTTTCAAAAAATAGTCGTAAAATAGTCGTAAAGACCTGCCAAATCTCAGAAATAGTCCATAAGCGGTTTCCGAGATGTGAAGGTACCCTGGTGAGGATTATGGCTTGAACCTTTGAAAACTTCAAATATCTCCGGAACGCCTGCGAGTTTCGGTTCAAAGTTTGTGCCAAAAAATAGTCGTGAAATAGTCGTAAGAAGCTATAATAAATTTGAGTTGATTTAATGTGAAAATAAAAACTTTTTATTTTCCCTACATTTCTATTGATGTACAGTCGTGTACAAAATTAGTAACTTCCAATGATACTAGAGGAAGTCACGCGGTTTTATACGCGTAGTTCCCGTTCCCATGGGTATGCGGGAATAAAATAAAGCCTATGTTTACCGGGAAGAGTGTAGCTGCCGAACAGTGAAAGAATTTTTCAAATCGGTGAAGCAGTTTCGGAGCCTATTCGATGCAAACAAACAAACAATCAAATCTTCTCTCGTTATAATATTGGTACAGAATTAGGTTATTGGGAAATATACCGCTTAATATAATAATATTTCTTTGAATGAGACGTTTTCCATACCAGCAGTTATAATTAAACAAAAAAGGTTAAGGTACAATTCTTCTCGTTCTGAGCAGCAGGTATTATTATTAAAAATTTGTAGGCTAATATAGCATAGGTATTTTCGCTTTTGTATGGAAGCGATGTATCTGTTACGTAGTAGCTATTTATTAATCTGTGACTCAACCTACCAGCGCCATCTAGAACTTTTCTAGAAACGCCAACAGATATTGAACTGACTATGACAATTGTGATCAAAACTAATTGCTGTGTTATAAACATACAGAGAGATTTAAACAAATGTACGTGTTTGCAAGTTTTCGGTTGTAATAAATAAGGATACAAATCATAAATGTTTGTTTTTTGTTTAATTATAACTGCTGGTATGGAAAACGTCTCATTCAAAGAAATATTATTATATTAAGCGGTATATTTCCCAATAACCTAATTCTGTACCAATATTATAACGAGAGAAGATTTGATTGTTTGTTTGTTTGCATCGAATAGGCTCCGAAACTGCTTCACCGATTTGAAAAATTCTTTCACTGTTCGGCAGCTACACTCTTCCCGGTAAACATAGGCTTTATTTTATTCCGGCATACCCATGGGAACGGGAACTACGCGGATAAAACCGCGTGACTTCCTCTAGTATCATTGGAAGTTACTAATTTTGTACACGACTGTACATCAAAAGAAATGTAGGGAAAATAAAAAGTTTTTATTTTCACATTAAATCAACTCAAATTTATTATAGCTTCTTACGACTATTTCACGACTATTTTTTGGCACAAACTTTGAACCGAAACTCGCAGGCGTTCCGGAGAAATTTGAAGTTTTCAAAGGTTCAAGCCATAATCCTCACCAGGGTACCTTCACATCTCGAAAACCGCTTATGGGCTATTTCTGAGATTTGGCAGGTCTTTACGACTATTTTACGACTATTTTTTGGAACCTAAACCAATTCGATAGCATTAGCCGTTTGCTTGCACCAGAGGTGAGGATTACAGCTTGACGTTCAAGCCATAATCCTCACTAACCTATAGCTATAACGCCGAAACTATAATACGACTATTTTTTTTACATGTACGACTATTTACGACTATTTCACGACTATTTTTTGGCGTTGTCAAAATTCGTTTTCATTGAGATTTCAAAGGTGAGGATTACAGCTTGAAGCACACGTAATACTCTCTCTTATGTAGCGCAAACGAAGTTGCGCGGGTCAGCTAGTCTTAAAATAAAGAAATATATATTTTGTAAAAAAATATAGTAACATGTAATCTTCTTAAAAGACATAAACGGATTTGACTCAAAATTGGGTAAAGATATTTTTCTTTGGATTTTGTGGGTCTGTACCGGATTCAGCGCAAAAGTTCAAATTCTTTTAAATAGGTGGACCGTAGGCTTGTCTGTCACCTCGGTGGCATAAAAAATAAATGAGAAAATCTATTTCGGGTCTGCATCAATTTTACGAAATAAATACATATTCTGTATACGTTGCTACAACCCTAGCCCAACCTAACCTAACCTAACCCTACATTATAATGACGGACTAACATGTCTTGATACTTCTAAACACATAATTTAAGTGACAAGTTGACATTACGTTGACATTCTAACAGCCGCTACAAACATCTCCATTAATAACTATGTTTGGAGCTAGATGTTTTGAGCAACCCTAAAGCCATAATTAATATTGCTTGAAGCTACTCAAAGCGTCTCCACAAATAAATGTTTAGTGTGTTGTCACAACGAATAATATTACTTGTGTGTTCAAAACGACGATGTGCCTACTGATTAAGTTGCTAGGGTTGGCAGCAATGTTACTGTATACCATTTTGTAACTTCTCATTGACGAACTTATTCCCGGGATAAATTGTTGTAATCTATACCTTTAGGTATCAAATTTCAGCTAGATCCGTTCAGCCGTTGAACCCTGAAAGAGTAACAAACTAGCAGACATTCTGACATACAGAGAAACACACAAACTGTCACACGCAACACATTTTACTTCTATGAATAGGTACTTGGAGAATAGACAGATGTTATTATTCCCCATTGTCACCCAAACTAAGATTTATGCTCTTTTAATCAATCTATCAACGACTTTAAGTTCCAAATAACTAATATGATTTCCAAAATAGGAAGTACGAATCAATGAAGCATATTTCAAGCAAGCTTAACCAAAATGGTATGTGAACCAACCTCGTCTTTTAATTAATAACTTGTTTCTCTTTTAAATTAATTTCGAGAGAGTGGTACATCTTTGATCATTCTTATTGCTAAGAGTCCAAAGTATCTGATAAACTTTTCAAAACTTTATTGCTTACAACACTTTTGGTATCAATTAAAAGTCAGCTAAAGAACCTTTTCTGAAATATTCATTCGAACATTTTATTGCTTTTGACAACCCTAGCTTCTAAAACATATAAGTGCACATTCGTAATATGTAGTTGCATAGAGTGATGAAAAGCGTTTAAAAAATGCTGGAGCCGTGGAAAGCCGCTCAAAGAAATAAAACTAATTATACGCTACGGGTATGCTTACTTGGGAATGTAAACTATCCAGTTTAAGTCAACAGTTTTTACAAACTGTTTCGAGCTCTTGTAATTAAATATGCAGTGATTATGTACACGATATATGGCAGAAATTAATAAGTAAATGTTTAAAAATAGGTATGTACTTTTTACTTAAATTGATTATGAATTCCAATTATTTCAAACTAGCTTTTGCCCGCTGTTACGCCCGCCCGCGTGAAATTTGTTCCCGTTCCCGCTTCCCGTAGGAACTTATTCCCGGAATAAAAAGTGGACTATAATGTATACCTGTACTAAATTTCAGCCAGATTTGTTCAGCCGTTCTAGCTTGAAAGAGTAACAAACATCCACACATCTACACTCACAAACTTTCGCATTTATAATGTTAGTAAGAAGTAAGATTCTGTCATAATCCTATTGCTTTTTTGACGTGCCAACGTCTTATAATTCGATGGAGCCGGCTGCATGCACGAAAAAACATGACGTGTGCGGCGTTACCTCGCTCTGAGGCGTTCCAATTAAGGATGTAAACCGACTTTACAGACAACCGATTTTTTTATTCTACTAAGGTGACAGACAAGCATTATGCCATAATTATGGCATACTAGATAGAAAGTACTCACCGTAGTCTAAGGACGTTTGCAGCACCAATAGGGCAACACTCAGTGTCGACAGGAACAAGCTGTGGCTACCTGCTATTAAATTTTTCAAGCCATACCACAAAGCCCTCACTTAGTTAACGTGGCTCCTGCACAGAAATGCTCATAAAATGGAAATACCTTAGCCACTCATCTCAGGACTGGTCGTATTGCAATCGTAAATTCCGTGGAAAGTAATTCGGCCGTCCAAAATTAATCGAAGAGTCCAAAGACAACACCAGAAATTATTTAACTGACTGAATTACAGGCAAATTTACTTATTTATCTATTTATTTATTAATGTACACACTAGGAAAATAAAAATAACACTAAGGAAAAATAGGAACAATGGTACTGCTTATTTCTATAATAAATATCTAGCAGCCATAGATAGCAGACTGGCGCGCGTACGTTTACGCACTTACTCCAAATATCTTTGTGAAAATATGATAGCAAATTTCAACAGTAAAATATACATATATGCATCTGCCTATCATTTCAAGAAATAAGTGGCTGTATGTATGTTATTTGTCCTTTGATAATAGCAATAGATATCAGTTTAACGGGAAACGGTCGTAAATTGATCTCCCGAGCTCTGGCAGCCCCTACTAAGTACCTGTTTACCGATATACTTTAGAAATTGATATTTACGGTGCAAATAGGTATTTGTCCCGATAGCGTTTGGTTTATTATTGCGCTCTCTGGCTACTACAAGATAGCTTCAACATGGACGCTATAATTTGCGATGTTTGTATTTAAATCGTATTTTACAAACTGATCTATGTAGTTTATATCTATACGAAGCCCTACTAATATTATAAATGCGAAAGTAACTCTGTCTGTATGTCTGTTACGTTATCACGCCTAAACCGCTGAACCGATTTTGATGAAATTGTACCGATTCTACCGAGCTCTGTCTGTACCTACTAAGTACCTGTTTACCGATATAGTTTAGATATTGGTATTTATGGTGCAAATAGGTATTTGTTCCGATAGCGTTTGGTTTATTATTTCACTCTCTGACTACTATAAGATAGCTTCAACATGGACGCTACAATTTGCGATGTTTGTATTTAAATCGTATTTTACACACTGATCTATATAGTTTATATCTATACGAATCCCTACTAATATTATAAATGCGAAAGTAACTCTGTCTGTATGTCTGTTACGTTATCACTCCTAAACCGCTAAACCGATTTTGATGAAATTGTACCGAGTCTACCGAGCTCTGTCAGTACCTACTAAGTACCTGTTTACCGATATAGTTTAGATATTGGTATTTATGGTGCAAATAGGTATTTGTTCCGATAGCGTTTGGTTTATTATTTCACTCTCTGGCTACTAGCAAGATAGCTTCAACATGGATTTACGATGTTTATATTTAAATCGTATTTTACACACTGATCTATATAGTTTATATCTATACGAATCCCTACTAATATTATAAATGCGAAAGTAACTCTGTCTGTATGTCTGTTACGTTATCACTCCTAAACCGCTAAACCGATTTTGATGAAATTGTACCGAGTCTACCGAGCTCTGTCAGTACCTACTAAGTACCTGTTTACCGATATAGTTTAGATATTGGTATTTATGGTGCAAATAGGTATTTGTTCCGATAGCGTTTGGTTTATTATTTCACTCTCTGACTACTAGCGAGATAGTTTCAACATGGACGCTATAATTTGCGATGTTTGTATTTAAATCGTATTTTACAAACTGATCTATGTGGTTTACATCTAAGTTCTGTGCTAATATCATAAAGAGGAAAGATTAAATTGTTTGTTTGCATTGAAATAGACTCTGAAACTACTGAACACATTTTAAAAATTATTTTACAGTTGGAAAGCTACTCTGTCTCCGGTTGAAATAGGCTATATTTTTTACCCACGACGGAAAGGAGACGGTATATGCGTTTGGGTGGTGAGGATGTTTGTTTGTTTGTTGGTCTGTGCAAATACATGTTGCCATTTTTCTTCAAAACTACTGGTCGGATTACGATGCAGTTTTCAGCCATGGGTTCAAGTTTGATTGGTGCATGTTCTTAGATAAGTGTCACGGTAACAACTTTCCAGGGGGCGCTGCAGCGAAAATTATTAGGCATTTGCATTTGGCTTTGTGGCATTTCCCTTTACAAACGTTTTCACACCTCGGAAGTCACATAACATGCGCCTGTTATCCAAAGTACCCCAGTATCTGATTACCACCCAAATAGTATTAAAAACTGTAAAATAAAACTTATGAAACATTATTGCTTACAAATTACAACGTATCTAGATTAATAACTAGTTCAGACCTCACATAATCATATATATTCATAATCTTATTTCTAAAAGCGTAACCGATGTATAAAAGCCAGTAATTTTCGCAAAATGCTCCCATCAATCTTACCTGGGTACCATTTATTTGCATAAGTGCAGCCGGGAGAGCAATCTATCAACGCACGGAATAATTAGCTAGGCTTTCTCAATCGGGAAGTGTTTCTAAGGTCTCATACTGGATCTCAGTGACAGGCGGGAGCGACGACGACAGCGGCGCGAGAGCGGTAAGTATGGAGTTCTATTAAAGTGAAATGTATGACAGCGGGGTGAAGGCGACGACGGACTTCGCGAGCAGTGGTGTCTGAGCGACAAGTGGCAGTCACGTGATATGAGTCGGCGTAGTGTCACTCTCCTTTCTTATTAGTTTTTTTTTTTCTAAATTCGTAATTGTACGTGGATTCTAAATCAGATAGTATAGTTCTTTTTTTTAACGTGAGAGAAAATCCTGATGAATGCTATGCCGGATTCCTACCGACTAAAAAACCTCACGTATCCTGCCCAACAGCCTACGCTTGGGAGCCTGGGTGAGCCCTCGGAAGAATATCCCAGGACACACTGTATAGTTCTTAAAAAATAATAAAAAGTATCCACAATGACACTAAACACAACAATTCGTCGTAGCGACATTAGCTACATGGCTGAGATCAATCAGTCGGCATCTGCCCTTGGTGCGTTTGTTATCAAAATTTTTCAAAGTTGCCTACTCTCTTGTACACTGGCGCCGCGCTCTCACCGCAATCGCTGTCGCTCCTCTTGACGCTGACATCCAGTTTGAGGTTTAAGCGACACAGACAGCTTCCTACGGCGAACGATTAAAAATAGATAGGTTGTTGCAAAGCTATTTGTCGTGGAAAGAGTGACGTGTTGGTACTGAAAATTAAGTAGTAATTTTGTTTTGACGCGAGTATTTGTTGCTGAATTACATTATGAACGTTGGCACATCATAACTCTATATTTTTGGTTCTATTCATTCAGTCAATTGCAATCAATATGACAGCGGATTCTTTGGCGCGAATTGGAAGGAATCGTATCGCGTCGTTTTGTAAATTCGCAAAATTAGTGTAATTTCGAGTGTTTTGTGTGTATTAATGGTGGATTTTTAAACATAAACGTTCGACAACGTGCACTAGTGTTGGGAAGTGATAAAACGCAGTGAATCGCAACTTTGCAGTTTCCGACAAAAAATCCAAAGGAACTTTCAGAAATGTATCCACCGCTTTTCTGAAGGAAGACTGACTTCGACTTAGGGCTGTACTTGACTTTGACTGGACTTAGAGGACGAGGACTGTGACTTATTAAAGCAAAATGAAGAGTTATTGAATATACAAGATTTGGCTGTATGGCTCAAATTGCCTTTGCCTATCCGAGAATGGATAAATAAAACTACTACTACTCAATATGACAGCATTTGAGTCAATCAAGAGATTTCTTCAATTAACAAGTCCGCAATAAACTCTAGTTACTACTCTACTCGAACTTTATTCTACTTACTTGAACTTTACTCTCTTGAGCAGTTTCTCACTCTTATACAGAACGGACAAAAATTCAAAAATTAAATTCGATAACAGAAAACAACACAAGTAGTTTCAGTAGTTTCCAGCAGATCATCAATGTCCACATAGGCATAATCTTTAGTAAGACTGGGTATGTAATACTATTAAGTACTTGCTGTCCCTATGTACCTACTTAATAGACAAAGTTAAACGTGGAATACTCACGTGAACCAACGCAAACGTGTCAGATGTTGAAAGGGGTAACAATCCTTCATAGATGCTTTCGTGCCGAACTTTTACGTCACGAAACGTCTACATTGAAAGTGCCACATGATTCTCTACCACGACCGGCAGCCACGGGTAATCCCTCGAAAGAATGTCCCAAGAACCAGCAGCATACTCTATGTAGGTACATCAGCACAGTAATACCAAATTGATACAAAATTTATTTATTTATTTTGTATTCAATAAAAATCCTAAAATCAGATGATGAGGTAAAATCTTCACTTACACATTAGAACATAGATGAAACATAATGGACATTTATCGCTCTATACTTCGCAACAATTTTTTCACACGGTACAACTGCTTAATTGAATTACATGTCCAATGAAAGTACTTTATTGCACCGGGAAAGCAATTTACGAGAAAACTAGTGTGAAATTTAAAAATGCCTAACTGTACGCCAAGGAAATTCTCTACCATCGCGTGACGATGAGTCGGTCTGTACCGCCATGTTGGGACACGTCTAATGGACATTCTTACTGCACAATTTTCTCAAGAAAAAAGAAGTTTAGAGCTATTATGTCTATGGCAGAGTTTCCCGCGTAATTGCGGATGTATCACACTGGCGGCACGTTCAGAAATCGAACGACGACGCACTGTTTTTCTTTATCATCATTTATTTAGCGGAAATTCTAAACGTACCGTTTGTTCAATAACGGACCCCTCACTTTTTTGTCCTACATTTATCACGACAATTTTATATTGTGTGGCATGCAATATTGTCACCTGTGTTTAGCAGAGAGATTTGACAGAACAGATCGGCTTCCTCAATTCCATGAGTCAAGCTTTCATATATGGAGGTTACGTAATATATTTGAAGGTAGAAGAACTCAATAATATTTGTGAAAGGAAAAAAATATAGACTACAGCTATTGCGTCTACCCCACCATGCCTATTGTGCCTATTTTGCTGCATTGCATTGTATACTGTTTCTTAATGGGGACAGACCGCAGGCGTTACACAGTTTTGTGACTCGAGTTAATCGTGGACCACCTAGGTGGACGAAATAGGTGTACCACGGGACAGAAAGGAGTTTTTCACCTAAGGACTCCAAACATGATATTTCGCTATGATGCCTACAAAGAGATTACTAGTGTACAGCTTGGCAAAAAAGTCTAGAAACGGAACTAATATTTTGCAGGCTGGCTACATTGTCACAAAGCTGTCAATAACGTCACATAATTATGTCTGTCAGTCAATGACGTTATACAATTTGATTGGTGGGTTTTATTGAAGGTTCTTGACAACTTGATACTGATTAGTGGTTCTTTTAACACGTTCGTTTGGTTGGCCCGGCCCTCCCGGAATTTACGACTTCGGAGTATAGCAATCTACTGTACTCATCACCAGAAACATATGTACCGCTTTCTTTTTCAATGTAACTCTTTATTTTTGGAGAAAAACTTATGAAAAGGGGGCCGGGCCAACCAAACGCTTTCAGCTCGGCCCCCCTTGTAACTCGAAAAATATACAGCCAGTTAAAAAAACACTTGAGCTTGAGAAATGGACCCCGGCATCACGTTATACGTTCCAAAACAGATATTGTATATTCGTTAGTGTCCGACCGAAACTGGTTTTCCGGCCGAAACCGAAACCGAAACCGAACTTTCGGCCCCAGGGTCAGTTTCGGCCGAAACCGAAACCGAAACCGAAACTCACGTGTTCATATAAAAAAAAACCAGCCAAGTGCGAGTCGGATTCCGCACAGAGGGTTCCGTTACAAAAATTGGGCACAAAAATTAGGTTTGTTGTGTGGATACTTTTTTCTAATTTTAGTAGGTATTTTTTGTTATCGGCATCAGAACAGCGTAAGATGGTGGTGGCAGTATCTCTTGACATTGCCAACGCTTTCAGCACCTTGTCCTGGAGCTGCGTTTGGGAGGCGCTTATTTACCATGGAATACCTCCGTCGAATTGTCAGGGCCTATCTTTCCGAAAGGGCCATAACTTACCCGAGCTGGCTAGGGCTGCGTCCGTGAGATGTGTCGTTCGGTGTTCCATAAGGATCGGTCTTAGGACCGCTTCTGTGGAACAGCGGTTACGATTGGGTGCTGCGTGGTTCGTTGCTCAGAGGTGTCGGCGTAACGTGTTACGTGCGTAACGTGTTACGATGACACCCTCATTACAGCGCGAAGAGCAACGCACCGAGACGCAGCCCTGAGGCCACCTGCGGGATCCAGCTTACATATAGGGGGCGTCAGCATCGGCATGGAGGTCTCGATGACGTATCTGGGGCTCGTACTCGATAGCCCGTGGAACTTCGGATACCACTTCCGAAGTTTGGTTCTATAGCTGAGGGAGGGGGCATCAGCCGCACTGCGGCAATGCGGCTAGATTGCTTAGCCCACAGAAGGCGACAGCTGTCAAGTTGATAAGGAGATCCTGCACGATCTCAGTTGAGGCGGCATGTCTTCTAGCCGGGACTCCTCTATGGGACTTGAAAGCAAGGGCCCTTGCATCATTGTTTAAAATGACGCAAGGAGGCGCTGGAGCGGGGCCATAAGCCTCTTGCTCTGTGAGCAGGTCTTGCTTGTAAAAGAGATGGCGGGGAAGAAGCGGGAGAGAACTCTGGCACCCGAGTTCCACAGTCTGCGGCGGCGCCCTTCAGCCTCTATGACCGGGGGCCTAAGGACGGTGTCTTTACATAAGCAGGCCTTAGACGAAAGCGTGACGTGAGAGATTCATCCACGCCCCGCTCAAGAAGCGGGATAACAACCCCCCAAAGACGCGGCCGCAGTATGCTTCATTCCGAGGGCATACTCGGGGCTCCCAACCGTAGGCAGTTAGGAAGGGTACGCGTGGTTTTTAGTCGGTAGGACAGTAGTCCTAAAATTTTGACTGTACGGTAGTACAGTCAAAATTTTAGGCCTATATCTGGCACGGTTCCAGCGGTACAACCTCGTGACTAATAGACAGACGGACGGCTAGACCTCATGTCTCGTTAATAGGCGTTAATCCCTACGTGTTTGAGTTAGATTCGCACTTGGCCGGTTATTTTTTCACTAGGTGCAGCAAGTTCCACCAAGTGCCATCAATCAAAGGTATAAATCTTCAAGTGTTCATTTTAGAAATATCTCCACCTAAAGATGAGTTTCTTTCTTTTACGTGTGGAATTACTTATAGATGTTATTGCGAACTCCTACCGACTTAAACCACACGGTGCCCTGCTACTAGCTCTTGGCTGGTTTTTTTGGTTACATTCTAGAAGTATATAACTAAAACTGGACAACAGTGAGCCGGACTAGCGCGCGTAGGGTTCTGTACAAGAAAATCAGCAAAAAAATCACGTATGTTGTATGGGAGGCCCCTTTAATGTTATTAATTTGTCTATTTTTATTATTTGTAGCTATAGCGGCTACAGAAATACATCATCTGTAAAAAATTTAACTGTCTGACTATCACGGTGCACGAGTCTGCTAACAGACAGACGACCAACGAAGTCAACGGAACTACTAATAACAAAGGGGTAGGGTTATGTAATGTTCTAGATCACCTTTTTAGGATTCCATAAAAAAAATATTATTATAACTATTGATTGGAAGTCCTTTGTAAATCTGTAAATCTTCGGTTAGTAACATATTAACTGGTTGGGCTGACCCTAACCACGTCACAAGCAGAGCTAGGCACTCAAAATTCCTGAACACGTGAGTTTCGGCCCGGCCGAAAGTTTCGGCCCATTTTGGCCGAAACCGAAACTGCGGCCGAAAGTCGATTTTTTGGCCGAAACTGGCCGAAACCGAAACCGAAACCGAAACTTCGGTCGGTCACTAATATTCGTAATATCAAACGATAAATCGATGTAGAAAGGGGGCCGAGCTGAAAATTTTTGATAAGAAAATACGTACAGAAGGACAATAGATTTTTATTCAAAAACTGTAAATATAGAATCTACACATGGTAAATATCATATGTACCGCCTTAGTTTCTAATAAAACTTGCTAAATTTAAAATAAACACCAACCTCAGTTCGTTCAGCTCGGCCCCCTTTAAACGTCTATAGCTTCTAAACTATGGCATGTTTCATTACAAAAAAACTACTTCCTGACTCATATAAAGGAGTACATTCCTTCTAAATGAATTAAGATTCTGTGAAATTAGTATTTTAAAAGATAAATGGGATCAAAAATATCATATTGTATGTGTAGGGTGACCATGATTTCAGTGAAAATTATTAAGAAAAAGCTGCATATATTGAGTAAATCTTTAAATTAATAAAACTCAACAGCTTCATTTTTCCATGTATCAAAATTTCCGCATTGTCAAAATGCCCAGGTTTACAAAATGTCCGGAGTGTCAAATGTCCAGTTTTAAAAAATGTCCAGCTTTACAAAATGTCAAAATAAAAATTATTTATTTTAAGCTAACTTTACAAAAGTAAGCGTAACTATTTATTTTTGTACTCATAACATTTTTTCTACTCAAATTTTAATAAAAATATTTTGATACTCTGGACTATTCATTATCGGTCATTTTGTAGAACTGAACATTTTGACACTGCAGACATTTTGATACATGGGACCTAATGGACCAAACTCTTTCATTTAATGATATTTTTAAGCTAACTGTTTCTTCCACCGTAAAAAGTAGTGAGATTCATTTAATTACCAAGTTGGTTACTTTTTTCAGTCCCTACAATACCAGACCTCCTGTCTTAAATTTTACGTAATTAGCTAACTCAACAACATCTTATTGTGTCCATAATCAAAATTAACAATCTTTAAAGTTTTAAATAATTAGATTGATTTGGCAATCGCATGAAAACATAATGTGTACCTACGTATTTCACAAGTACTTATTACATTAAATTACATAGTTTTTTGCGTCATTGCCTTCTAAATTTGAAGGTTGTATGTTTACTAAAAGTTCCTTAGAATGTTGATGATCGGTCAGTCAGTGAAAGAAAAATTCGTAGTTACTCACTACGAATTTTTAATAATATTCTTAACCCTAGATAGATAACCATATTGTACAATACTGTAAAGATAACCATGCGTCATTTCGACTCGTGTGTATGATTTGGCTGATTATTCGTAATAAATATTATTTTATTTTTGCAACAAATTAGAACAAAAAACCTTACTATTACTGAGATTTGATCTAACTTTTACCAGTATTATTACATCTATATATATAAAAATCAATACCACTTTTCGTTGTAATTTTATAACTTGAGATCGGGCTCACCTATCCAAACCAAATGTTTAGGCTTTGTTTGGACTATTTAGTAGATGGTTTATGTAAAGTTTGCACAAAATCGGTCGAGCGGTTCTTGATTTATCACGCAAACGAAGTTGCGCGGGTCAGCTACTACTGTATAAAGTCAACTTTTTATCATTTCTGTAATATAAGAACTAATAAAAAAAATGGTATATGACTCAAAGGCACTTAGGGCAAAAGCTCGACTTGAGCTCGCCACAGATGAAAATTTTGCATTTGTCTATTAATACCTGCCCTAACAAAATATCGCTATAGTGGAATACCATCTCTCTGACGTATTCCGAGAATAAATATTCGTGCGCACACTTCATAATTGCATCATAGAGAACATTAGGGTTGTAACTACAAAGAAGAATAAACACAGTTTCTGAAACAAGTCTTTACTAAGTAAATTTCGTAACTTAGTTTTATTAACATAAATAATTCTTCCATAATAATCTATATAAATAAAAGTGGAGTCCTATTTCCTTGGTCATCGCATCACGCGTTAAAAAAACATTCTGCTAAACAACTTT
This sequence comes from Miltochrista miniata, assembly GCA_933228765.1. Classification (NCBI taxonomy): domain Eukaryota; kingdom Metazoa; phylum Arthropoda; class Insecta; order Lepidoptera; family Erebidae; genus Miltochrista; species Miltochrista miniata. The sequence goes on along the minus strand of OW121766.1, from coordinate 25,390,974 downwards.
TCGCAATTTTACAGTTAGAAATACTATTTTCTAAATCATGGTCACCTTATCGTTTATCCGGTATGATATTTTCGATCCCATTAATTTTTTCAAATACTAATTTCACAGAATCTTAATTCATTTAGAAGGTGTCTTGAGGTGAAATGACTCCTTTATATGAGTCAGGAAGTAGTTTTTTCGTAACGAAACATGTCATAGTTTAGAAGCTATAGACGTTTAAAGGGGGCCGAGCTGAACGAATTGAGGTTGGTGTTTATTTTAAATTTAGCAAGTTTTATAAGAAACTAAGGCGGTACATATGATATTTACCATATGTAGATTCTATATTTATAGTTTTTGAATAAAAATCTATTGTCCTTCTGTACGTATTTTCTTATCAAAAATTTTCAGCTCGGCCCCCTTTCTACATCGATTTATCGTTTGATATTACGAATATACAATATCTGTTTTGGAACGTATAACGTGATGCGGGGGTACATTTCTCAAGCTCAAGTGTTTTTTTAACTGGCTGTATATTTTTCGAGTTACAAGGGGGGCCGAGCTGAAAGCGTTTGGTTGACCCGGCCCCCTTTTCATGAGCTTTTCTCCAAAAATAAAGAGTTACATTGAAAAAGAAAGCGGTACATATGTTTCTGGTGATGAGTACAGTAGATTGCTATACTCCGAAGTCGTAAATTCCGGGAGAGCCGGGCCAACCAAACGAACGTCTTTTAACGGGTTGCCATATGAACAGCACAGTGGCTCCTTCATTATTTTCTTCTCTTTTTTGCCAAGCTGTACTACAGTATTTTCTCTATTGAAACAAATATCACTGTACCTACTAGGGGATTACTGTTTCAAATTTAAAGTATCCAAACTGTCATATCAATCCCGCCACACCCTTCCCATCATTTTAGGCGGGCTTTTGTCCCTCCTGCGCCACAATGACCCGATGAGATTTACAGGGCTGTGTTTCGAGGTTTCGTTCCCTTTGCCATGACCAGATTGACCACGTCACTAAGCCAGAAGCCGCACCACTTGCAATTGGGGCCGAAAAGATCTCGCTAGAACCTCAATGGGCAATAAGCTAAACTTACCTACCTAAGCTAGATGAACTAGAGGTTCCACAATTTATTTATATTAGCGATTGCTTCAAAGTTAGTCTAACAGAACAAATCTTTTCTATAAACATACATTTAGTCCATTGCGTTGTTATATTTGTTCGTTTGCGTTTTAATAAACGGGCTCACCGTCATGCACATTACCTTTTCAATATACAACAAGTTTTGCTTACTCTCGTATTACCTTCATTTACATCTCCACTTCTATACTAATATTATAAAGCCGAAGATTAGTTGGTTTGTCTGTTTGAACCGATATGGTCTCCGGAGCTTACGAGTTGGATTTCAAAAAATCCTTTACATCTCGATATGCCATTTATTGAGCATGACTAAAGGCTTTATAACATCATGCTTCGATGAATATTAGTGGAGCAATAACGAAATATGTCAGAAAACCGGGATAATTTTATTCCTTTTCAGTTTCTGCTGCGTGCGCTGCATAAATGGTTGAAGTTACACATCAATTTGTCTATGACAAAATTGTTTCTCTTCAGAATTCTAAAACTATGTTGTATGGTTCACTTACAATAACCCTTTTAATGGAAATCATATTTGTTCTGAAATAATGCAACTGTTAAATAGGTACACTTGAGGAATAAAATAAAACTTGAAAATATAACTTTACATTTACATTTATTTGAGCAGCGTTACAGCCTATCTAAACGTTCAAAATGAAGGGAGAGCTCCCAATGTTTACCCCCAGAAACTGCTAATTAGACAATACCATTTAATTACACAATTAACTTAGCAATATTAAATACAAAACAAACTTAGCAATTATGGATAATTATAATTATTAAATTTTAGGACTCGATATAACACAAAACACATAGTTATAATGTAAATTATACAATTAAATAGTGATGTTGACTATGTTGGGGTAAGCGCCATCTATCATTGGTTGTATTTTGTAACACACATTAGTGGCGGGAAAACTTTATTTGACAGGTAGAGCCTCAAACATCAACTAGTTCCATACAACATTCGTATCGTACACAAAGCCGTGTACGGAGTACAGATGTTAATGTACTATTACGATTTGTTTGCGATTCGATATAGTGATCAAATAGAAAGGTTACGACGTGTGGGCGTGACCTTTATACCAAGAGACTTGTGATTTGGAGCCCTGCGAGAATGCGGTGTTGTGAAACTGCGCGCGCGCCGTCCTACGACCGATCATCAACTTATGTACCTAACTGTACCTACTAACGATCGAGGGCAAAAGTTTCAAAGATATTTTAGTGTCACGCGGTTTCACCTGCGTAGTTCCCGTTTCCGAGGGAATACGGGAATAAAATATAGCCTATGTTCACCACAAAGAGTGTAGCTTCCCAACAGTGAAAGAATTTTTCTAATCGGTTCAGTAGTTCCGGAGCCTATTCGATGCAAACAAACCAATAATCAAATCTTTCCTCATTGTAATATTAGTAAAGAAAGAAAATGAAAGAAATACGTATAGAAGTATAGATATGAAAAAACATTTTCAAATATTAATATTTTCTTCTTCTCTAGCGGCTTTCATACTCGTGTTTTCACCATTACTGTGAGAGTGACTACAAACCGTTAAGAGGGTTTATCACCCAGCGCGGACAAAATTGAAAAAGTATCAAGTGGCGTTGAGCACACTCAAAGTATTCGAATATTACGATAATACCTGACTGGGAACGCGGAAAATAAAGTGATACCACCTCTCTCTGGAAGGCCTCGGCCGGTACTAATTTCTCGCGGCCCGTGCATCGAGTTTGAGGACTCTTTTTATTACGTTATTATAGATATGTTTAAAGAGGTTTCTAGAATATTACTGATGTATTCAATTGGTGATATCATGATCAGTCTGTAAATGTAAAAAGATCACCATTTTGTAAACTAGAAGTGTACCAAAAATCGTGATGAAGTTCATCAAAGTACGACGTTTTTTGGAAACTTTATTTGTCATGTTTTGGTGATAAGAAATATATTTCGGTATAATTTTCTTAGGCGGCTTTAAAGAAGACAATACGAAGATACTTATAGCAGCTTTAATTTCTGTGTACATCAATTAATTTTATACCACCCGATTGGCAAAGATGCCTTGTTTCGTAGAATTTCTTCAAACGAGGTGTGTAAACACTGTTTTTAATAAAAACCTAGTTATGCCACGTTTATTTTGATTAGAACAATTTTTAGACAAGGAAATATATTACTCTTACACATTAATCATACTTACTAAACATAGGTAGTTTCTTTAGAAACAAACGTTTCAAACGCGTGAAATCATGTATTTGTGCGTTAACCCTCTTAAGCTACAGTCACGCTCGTAGGTGATAAAATATTCCATACCACTTCATCCCGTCTGGCCAGCGTGATGCAATAGGTACCTCAAGCCTGTCAAAATGATTGGGAGATGCCTACGTCCAGCTATGGACCGTGATCAGCTGATAAGATTGATTAATAGACCTCTACTGCTAAGAATCCAGCTGATGAAGTCACTGGTACCGCATCAAGGTTGATTGCCTTTGCAAAACAAGAATGGATCAGAGGTCTTTGATCTTCTTTTCTCTTCTCTTCTTCTCTGGTTCTTAGTTTCCTAGAGAGAGGGTCCTCCTTCAGCCTTATCCTATAGTTATAATGTTATTAGAAATAATTTGTTAATAAAAATTACATGCCGTATTGTCCGGCGAAACATGCTGTAGGTAACTGTAGACTACATATAAGAACAAGTCATCCATGTTTCTTGTAATAAACTATCATTCATTCATTCATTCATTCAGCTTGACCACGGGCAGGAACCTACATCCTACGGAGATGTGGTCCGTTATATTGGGTGTAACAAAATTACCTATCCAAATTTCGTCATGTGACGTGGCATCAGTCAAGAAACATTACAAAAATGAAGAAAAAAAAAATCACATGAATACTTTGACCGTAAAGCCGTTTTAAAGGTCCTATTTTATCCTATTTTCACCCTTTCTATCGCTACTGAGCGGCAGTAGAAAGCGACAACGACAGCCAGACGGGTGCTCTGTATTTGTTTTGCCACGGCGACCATGTTACCTCGAATTGCCGCGGTAAAAAATGAATTCTTAATGTGCGACAAAAAAATTTAAAAAAAAATTTAAAAAATTTACCCCCCTTTTTTATTAAATATTTGTATTTGATTTCCGATGTCAAGTCATCTCATGAAATTTGGAGAGGTAATTTTGTTACACCCAGTATACTGTCGACACTTTTCTTATCCATTATATTCTATACAACTATACAACAATATATGATAACATGTTACACAACATTGGTCGTGATAATTCTGACGTATACAGTTGAGTTGCGTCGTGATCAAAGTTTTGTTGTAACCTCACTTCACCCAAAAGGTTACACTTTGACAGAACGTTGTAATGTGATAGTTACTTTTACGCTAAGGTTGAAATGGATATCGAATTATTTGACGGGGCTTACAAATCTGGTACCTATTGATATACCTATCAATATACTTATTACCAAAGCTCCCAACCGTAGGCTGTTGGGCGTTGCGTGAGGTTTTTTAGTCGGTAGGAGTCCGGCATAGTATCCATGAAGGATTTTCCCTCAGGTTAAAAAAAAACCTTATTACCAAACGCGATATATTTCCTTTTGAATCGCTCTATCCATTGTTAAAATCTGAATTAAAATGTTATAAGCGAACATCGAAAGCGCATTGCATACTATATAAATAGGTATATAAAGAGGAGCACAAAATCTTTACGAGGGCTTACCCGGGGCTCCCAACCTTAGACAGTAAGTAGGAAACGTGTTGTTTTGAGTCGGTAGGAGTCCGATATAGCGTCCATGTAGGATTTTTTTTTAACGTGAGGGAAAATCCTCGTGGATGTTGTGCCGGACTCCTACCGACTAAAAAACCTCACGTTACGCCCAACAGCCTATGGTTGGGAGTCCCGGGTAAGCCCTCGGAAGGATGTGCCAGGACTCCCAACAGACCCACGGCCGCCACTGCAGCCTCGCCTAGGGGGTGGTTCGGGTGCTATTCCGCGTCTCTGGGGGGGTTTAGGGTGTGATCCCGCTTCTAAGGGGGGGCGTGTGTGAATTCCTCACGTCACGCTGCCGTCATGGGCCTGCTTCTGTAAGGACGGTGACGGAGCCTTTCACCCTCCTCAGGCCTCCGGTCATGGAGGCCGATAGTCCTCGGCAAAGACAGGTCGACGGCAGCGTCCATGTAGGATTTTCCTCACGTTAAAAAAAAACAAGCGGACCTCACGCGGTATCCTCCACATAGTTCTCCTTACCGTGGGAATAAGCACGGAAATAAAATACAGCCTTTGTCACCCAGGGATAAAGCTTTCCAACAGAGAAAACAATCTAATCTTCCAATAGTTTCGGAGACGGAACAAACAATCAAATCTTTAGTATAGACTAGCGGACGTCACGCGGTTCCATCCGCTTAGTTCCCGTTCCCGTAGGAATTCGGTAATGAAATATAGCCTATGTTCACCGCAAAGAGTGTAGCTTCCCAACAGTGAAAGAATTTTTCAAATCGGTACAGAAGTTTCAGAGCCTATTCGATGCCAACAAAGACAATCAAATCGTTCCTCTTTATAATATTAGTATAGACGTATAGACAAATATTATAAGCTATAGAAAGCTCTTAAGTGGAGCTTGGCATCCATCTATCCTCAGTAGCAATTTACTCGTAGCTTTAATATCTAGATATTTATCGGCAGTAAAGGTTAATATTAGTGTTCTGTGAGTAATGGCAGGTATTACCGAACAATAGCGATACATAAACGATAATAGGGTGTATTTATCGAAGATATTATGTACAGAGGGTTATATCTATTGAGGTTCATAAGGTTTCAGAATCTCAAGTATCGGTTAAGAGGTTGTAATTTATCATGATCACCTTTTTTCGACAATAAATATTCCGTAAGCTATCTGTTTGTACTATGTGTCAGTACGCATACTGAAATCTAGCCCAAATTAATAGTACATTATGTTTGTGCTTTGCGATCTAGAAAAGTGATAAACATACTGATATTTTTGTCGTATATACCAGCCGCATAGATGACACGGCGCTCCACACGCTGGTGGAGTGCACGGCGTGGGCGCAACAGCGCCAGGTCCTCGTAGTGGGTCTGGGCGTGGACACTCTCTCGCTCGAGACCATGGTGCGAGCCATGCTCGCCAGCGGGAGTAAGTGGGACGCAGCCGCCTCTTTCTGCGAGCAGGTCATGCTTGTGAAAGAGGCGTGGGCGGTGGGGCGGGAACGGGAAAGAACTCTCCCACCCGAGTTCGACGGAACCCGTTTATAGAGTGTCTTCGCCGAGGACTATCGGCCTCCATGACCGGGGGCCTGAGGACGGTGAGAGGGTCGCTCACCGTCCTTACAGAAGCAGGCCCATGATGGCAGCGTGACGTGAGGAACCCACGCACGCCCCCCCTTAGAAGCAGGATCACACCCGAAACCCCCCAAAGACGCGGGATAGCACCCGAACCACCCCCTGGGCGAGGCCGCAGTGGCGGCCGTAGGTCTTTTGGGAGTCCTGGGACATCCTTCCGAGGGCTTACCCGGGGCTCCCAACCATAGGCTGTTGGGCGTTACGTGAGGTTTTTTAGTCGGTAGGAGTCCGGCATAACATCCATGAAGATTTTCCCTCACGTTAAACAAAAAAAAATCCCATATACTTACCAGAAAACACTCAAACTCTGAACTGAATTTGACAATTATACAAAAGGCATTTGAACGAACTTATTTTTTTTTACGTGAGGAAAATCCGACATGGATGCTATGACGGATTTACACTATAGCTGCCGTGTGTGGTCTAGTCAATCGCTTTCTTTACAATAAATACTTTCAATTCTAAGGCTTTGGCACAAGAGCAAAGTATGGCCTTAACTGTTCATTAGACACGTGTTGCATTACTTACTTTACATAAACATTTGGCTTAATAGCGATGAACAGCTTTATTTAAATAGCAGTTAAGTGATGCAGGTATCTTACAGTACCTAACACTGTTTACATATTCATTAACTGGATATTGAAGTAATGTTTATGTTTATTTTAAATGTACATATTGTACATACATACATACAGCCACATACTTTTCCCTTAATGTGTAGACCTGCATTCTATACCTCAACATTTCATGAGTGTTTTGTTCCATACTTTAGATGGTGACGCCTACCGCTGTGTTGAAACGGACAGACGTAGGTACGGCGAATTCCAGTTGAAAATTTTCAAGCCAACAAATAAAACTTTTAATTTGACGTAATAATACCGTGTTACTGGCAGGAAACAACAGCTTAATGTGTCTTCGAAGCACAGAGGCACTCATAATACTCCTGAAACTAGTAACTCTATGTTGCGTTGAAATCCTCGAGGATATAATAGCATCCATGAGGATTTCAAAGCGTAAAAAAGGCCCTGAAATAGTAACTATTTATTAATCTGTGCCTGCAAGAAAACTGAAAACGCCCTACAGATACACTCATAAAATGGATTACTAGTTTCAGAAGTAGGTATTATTAGTGTCACCGTGCTTTGGAAGGCACGTTAAGCCTGGCTTCTGGCCAGACTCCTTTTTTTTTGTTTTTTTTTTTGTTTAACGTGAGGGAAAATCCTCATGGATGTTATGCCGGACTCCTACCGACTAAAAAACCTCACATCACACCCAACGAGCCCCGGGGAAGCCCTCGGAAGGATGTCCCAGAACCTGGCCAGACTCCTACCGATTAAAACCACACGATGACCTACCACTACCTACGACCGATGTCAACGCAGCAGTGCAACGAGTCGCAAAAGTTCGTTCAAATCATCAAAAAATCATAACTAGCTCCCTCCCTACCCCACGGAATTAAAAATAAACACCCGGGTCAAATTAATAAGTAAAACATAACCCGTCTGCTGCGACCGACCATCATACCAATAAGGTCACAGTCTACAGTACATTCAACTAATAATATAATTGCTCACATGACGAAGGTTTGACGCGACGTTTGAGGGTTGATTGCGTCCCGCTACTCTTTTTGTTCAATTAGGGTTGTTTGCACCCCCATTTCGGTAATTATACGAGTAATGTAGTTACGTCTGATAGGTAGCCTTTGTTTTTCAAATTTAACGTGTTTTGCTATCTATGTGCCTGGCTGTGAGCTTTGACAGCATGTGTCTGGTCATCAGTTGTATATTGTTGGGTACCATTTTGACTACATAAAATTAAGGGTTAATTTTATAAACAAAATGGGGAAATTACCGTGAACATTAATGAATATTGGAATTAAGTTTCAAAAATATGGCGGTTGTTTAATTTTGCTGTCATTTTTCTATTTGTTAAATCTCTGTAGGTAGGTACATAAGTATTTTATAATTGTATCACTAGATGGCGCTAACCGCCCAACAAGCAAAACGCGGTTTTATAATTATCCCAAGACCAATTTTCAATAGACTTACAACGAACTCATAAGCGCTTACAAGCCCGGAAAAGGGCCCACTTTATTAGTGTATTCAGTTCTTTAACAGTCTAATAGTACCCTCATTGAATTCAACTAACGACTGTAACGGCCGTGTAGCGGCATTTTGTAAAACCATACAATCCTACGAAATCTATTAATAGTCTCTTAGAAATCTAAACTAGATTGTTATGCACTTTACAACGGTTCTACAAGTTCTCATTTCGTTCATTTCGTTCAGCCAATCATTCAGTTATCAATATTGGGAGTTTTACACGCTCTGTGTACATAATACTAAAAACTTTATTAAAATACTTACTAATAATATTTTGGACATTAATATGGCAAGTTACATGATAATTTTTCAGTGTTCGTATTTCATGTTGTTAATCAAAAACGTACTGGGAACTCGTATTTCTCGTGCAACATACCAAGTTTCTGGTGAAAATAATAAGCCCCTCTTAAATTATGTAGTTGTACATTCGTATTTATAATTTTAAAATAACAAAATGTTCCCCATTAGTCATTTTCGGTAGCCATTTTTAAGTTAGCATTTCGAAGTGTTCTACTATACCACTATAGACAAACTCGGTTCTATAATGTCTCATAGTCGCTGCATTCACTCGCCATGTTTTTATCTTTTGGGGATCCGTGGTGAAATAAGAAACTGTAGTGTCCGACCGAAACTTGTTTTTTAGCCGAAACCGAAACCGAACTTTCGGCCCCAGGGCCAGTTTCGGCCGGAACCGAAACCGAAACTCAAGTATTAAAAAAAACTGGCAAAATGACAATTTTAACTGTCTAACTATCACGGTGCATGAGTTACAGCTTGCTGACAGACAGATGACCAACGAAGTCTTAGTAATGGGGTCCTATGTTTCCCCTTTTTGTACAGAACCGACTACAAAGGGGTAGGTTCATGTAATGTCCTAGAATAACTTTTTAGGATTCCGTAACCAAATAGTCTAAAAAGGTGGTCTAAGACATAATACAGCCTAGCTGTCTGTTGGGAGTCCTGGGACATCCTTCCAAGAGCTTACCCGGGGCTATCGATCGTATTATAATTGCTTGTGGTTTGAATAAAATTGTCTTATTAATAAAATAATAATAAATAAATAAATAGCATATTAACTGGTTATTTTGATCCCAACCACGTAACAAGCAGAGCCAGGCATTTAAAATTCACGAACGAAACGAAAGTTTCGGCCCATTTTGCCGAAACCGAAATTGCGTCCGAAACTCGATTTTTTGGCCGAAACCAAAACTTCGGTCGGTCACTAAGAAAAACGCTAAATATACAACCTAATATTGAAATAACACCTGTAGGTGGGTGTGCTTCAAGCTGTAATCCTCACATTTGAAATCTCAATGAAAACGAATTTTGACATCGCCAAAAAATTGTCGTGAAATAGTCGTACATGTAAAAAAAATAGTCTTATTATAGTTTCGGCGTTATAGCTATAGGTTAGTGAGGATTATGGCTTGAACGTCAAGCTGTAATCCTCACCTCTGGTGCAAGTAAACGGTAAATTCTATCGAATTGGTTTAGGTTCCAAAAAATAGTCTAGTTCTACTATCATATATGTCTGTTCTACTATCATATATGTATGATAGTAGAACATTGCTGTGATTATACGAATGAAACAACTGTGATAATTATGATTAAAACTTGTTATAAAAGTACTAGACTAGTAGTAGTAAGTTTTGATGATGAAGATACAAATCATGAATGTTTGTTTTTTGTTTAATTATAACTGCTGGCATGGAAAACGTCTTATTCAAAGAAATATTATTATATTAAGCGGAATATTTTCCAATAATCTATTCTGTCCCAAAATTATAACGAGAGAAGATTTGATTGTTTGTATGTTTGCATCGAATAGGCTCCGAAACTACTTAACCGATTTTAAAAATCCTTTCACTGTTGGGAAGCTACACTCTTCCCGGTAAACATAAGCTATATTTTATTCCCGCATTCCCACAGGAACGGGAGCTACGCGGGTCAAACCGCGTGACTTCCTCTAGTATCATTGGAAGTTACAAATTTTGTACACGACTGTACATCAATAGAAATGTAGGGAAAATAAAAAGTTTTTATTTTCACATTAAATCAACTCAAATTTATTATAGCTTCATACGACTATTTCATGACTATTTTTTGGCACAAACTTTGAACCGAAATTCGCAGGCGTTCCGGATAAATTTGAAGTTTTCAAAGGTTCAAGCCATAATCCTCACCAGGGTACCTTTACCTCTCGGGAACCACTTATGGACTATTTCTGAGATTTGGCAGGTCGTTACGACTATTTCACGACTATTTTTAGGAACCTAAACCAATTCAATAGAATTTACCGTTTGCTTGCACCAGAGGTGAGGATTACAGCTTGACGTTCAAGCCATAATCCTCACTAACCTATAGCTATAACACCGAAACTATAATACGACTATTTTTTTTACATGTACGACTATTTACGACTATTTTTTGGCGTTTTCTAAATTTGTTTTCATTGAGATTTCAAATGTGAGGATTACAGCTTAAAGCACACGTAGGTGGTGTTTGTGTTCATGAATATAAGCAGGTATGTATTTATTGACGATTTGTTTAAATAATTAATATTGTTTTGAGTTAATGCGCTTTTGCTGTAATACTAACAGTACAAGTTTGTCATATTTATTCATGAGCCACCACCTAAGTGGTTTGGTGTCACTTCTTCTGTATTTGAGTCGTAGTCCAATATACAATTAATTTGTGCGGAACCCTCCCCAGATTTTGTGACTTGAACTTCACAAGGTCGTACTGCGAATCAAAAGAACTATTTTGGCCCAAACCACCTATTGCAAGGGTAATTATCTTAAAATGACTTTACCAACGAATAATAAGTGTTTCTTTGATAATAACAGTATTGAAATTAGCTCGTATAAAATCATTACACTTATAATAACATGTGGCAAGTATGTTATTAGTAGAAGTAGTATCATTATGAATGTTTATAAGCTCGCATTAAACTAGATTCAATTACGACTTACAAATGCTTTTATAAAACTACTTTATTTGTAACGGATTCAAATATTGTACTTATTAGCGCTTATAAAACTAAGTAACAAGTGTAAATGGAATCAAGTGTATTCACACTTATGGACAGCTTTAATAGGAGATTCGGGTCTATAGTAGCCTCAGAAGCAGTCTTAAAAGTGCTTACAAGTGCTGCTTATAAGAACCTTCATTCTTAAGTCTGATTGCTCTTACTAAAAGCTTTTACCAGAGGGTGCGGCTTATAGTGATCTATATACATAGTATTATAAGCCCTTAAAAGGCTAATTATCAGAATAATCGTGATCAAAAACCAAATAGCATTTTCTGAGACGCATATAAGAGTAATTGCGAACGCCAAAATCAATATAAGAATCTTATAAGTGTCTTATTCCTATAACATATGTGTTCTGAGACTATTTTGCTTGTTGGGCGGTATCCTACATCGCACTAGTGTTGTTATAACAGTTTTTATATAGATCTATTGTGTGTTTTGTTGTTCAATTGGTAATATAATCAGAGCCTTACCACCAAACCAAGTGTTGTCACTTTTCCCTTCAGTTATGATATCATTTCACGGCCTACAGATGAGGAAGACTTCTACCATTGTAATATTTAATTACACTTCTAACCCCCGAGCGTATAGTTCTGAATTCCTTCACTGTAGAAGTCAAAACTTAAAGATGAGATTTGCTGCGAGGAGTAGTGCATTTATCCCCAGTTAGACCGGAGATGCCAGTCGAGAGGACCCACAAATTCATCGTATAGTTGAGCTTCATGTGTAAGAACCTCGCAAATTCAACTGGTGCCAGAAAATTTAATTCTGGGACATTCTTCCGAGAGCTTTATCGGGACTCCTCCTTAATCCCCCCCTTTTTTTCTAGTTTTATAGCGGTATTTTTTGTTACAGCGGCAACAGTAATACATGATCTATGAAAATTTCGGCTATGTTGCTATCACGGTTCCTGAGGTACAAAAGAAAAAGAAAAGATACAGCCTCGTCGTGACCCACAGACAGATGGACAGCGAAGCCTCATAAGGCTCCGTTTTTTGCCCTTTGGGTACGGAACCCTAAAAAATGCACATTTAACTACTTAATCAATAGTTGCACATTGCAAATATAAACTTTCCCATAGATCAATGAAATTACAACTGTTGTTTAATTATGAGTTAAAAAAAAATAACTAGCTGATGCCCACAGCTTCACCCGCGAAAAATTTTGTTCCTGGCCCCGCTTCCCACGGGAACTTATTTCCGGGATAAAAAGTAGCCTATGTGTTATTCCAGACTATAATCTATCTCTGCACCTAATTTCAGCCCGATCCGTTCAGCCGTTAGAACGTGAAAGAGTAACAGACATCCACACATCCACACTCACAAACTTTCGCATTTATAATATTAGTAAGAAATAACATTGTGTTGGGGTAGATCGTCTACTCTGGACTTTTTGCGCTGTTCATTTTTTTCTCCGAAAGCGACAACTAGTTTCTACAAATATGTAATTTTCAATATTATCTCCGAAGGTGATTCCTCTTAAAAAGAAACTGGTTATATTTGTAAACATGTAAGACCACCCACGATGATAGCCCTCGTGAAATTCTGTTCCCGTTTCCGCTTTCCATGGAACCTATTCCTGAGATAAAAAGCAGCCTAAGTATGTGTTATTCCAGACTATTATCTAACCCTGAACCGAGTTTTAACCAAATTCGTACCACTCGTTGAAGCGTGATTAAGTAACAAACATACGAATATCTTCACAAACTTTCAGTCTTCTAATATTATATTAGTCCTCACATGTTGCATCCGGAGCGCTCGAGCACGGTTAGATCCAATAGGGGCTTTCTACCGCGCACGCTTAGGTTGTGGAATGATCTCCCTGCATCGGTTTTCCGAAACGCCTACAGTATGGGGTTCTTCAAGAGGGGTCTTAGAAGGTTTTTACAGGGTCGGCAGCGCGAGTGTGGCGCCTCTGGTGTTGAAAACGTCCATAGGCTGCGGTGACCACCGGTGCATCTGGTGGGCCGTATGCTAGTCTGCCACCTTAGTGGTGTAAAAAAAAAATTAGTAGTAAGTAAGATTAAATTAGTTGAATGCATGATCCTGCTATCCATACTTTTTAGTACCTACCTCTTGCATTGGGGTCAATTAAGAATGGATTTTGGGATCAATTAAGAATATACAATAAAATTTGAAAGTGGGGTCAATAAGGAATACGCATTTGGGGTCAATTAAGAATGGGATCAATCGTCGTGGGATCAATACGGGAACAACCCCAATCCACTACCTGTCCCGAATTACGTCACATCACAGTACACGGTCCTGCGCCTTCCGCATCCATTCACTCCCTGCGACCTTTTTCAGGTTTTGTGTAAACCTATGAACAAACGTTGTTCAAAAGATACCAATTGTGAGGAGAGTTAGGGTTGGGCCTACAGCTCATTCCCATTAATTAAAACTACATATCCAAGAATAAAACTACTAACAAGCCATTACGCATGCTACCAGCTATTTAATAGGAAGTGAGATGAGTCGGATAGCCAACTTAGAGCCATGATCTAAAGACGTAATGGTGCATATGTTATTGGACGGTTGCCAGGTGAGGAAATTACACGTGACGATGGTATCAGCCACGGACCTTCGACGTGGAGCGATCGTAGATGACTGCAATCGTAGATCTAATGAGCAAATGTTTTAATTTACATATAGAAGTGAATTATACACCCACAGTTTGGGATTAATCTTGTTGGTTCCAAGCACATCAAAAAACAAAACTCTTTTCTGATATCTGTGGTTCCAAGGATTTCAAGTATTATGGGGCTTTTTTAGCGGATGCTGGAAGGAATCGTATCGCGTCGTATTATAAACTAGCTGAGCCCGCAACTTCGTTTACGTCACATAAGGTGTATGAAAGGAAAGGTATTTCTTCATCAGAGTCATCAAGCAGCGTCTGAAACTGCCCTGTTTGCTTAATCATTAAGCTCTTTTATGATTAAGCCAACACGCCAGTTTAGGTTCACTCACATTCAAAGAAACCCCTACAATTAAAATTTTCAAAATATCTGATTCTTAAAAGTGTTATAACTCTTTTATTTCTAAACCGATTTACATAAAACAAACGCTAAATGTTAACTGGAGCAAACCTCAACACAATAAAAAAACCGCATTGCAATCGGTTGAGCGGTTACTGAGATTAGCGTGCACAACCGTACAGACAAACAGATATACAGACATACAGACATACAGACAAACAGACAAAAATTCTAAAAATCATTGTTTTGGGTTCTATTGCGTTCATAAAGCCCCCCCTATAATATTTTTTCTTATTTATCTTCCATGTACAGACAGTGACCCGTTACGATTTTATTATTATTATGTATTGATTTGCAAAATTAGTGTATTTTCGAGTGTTTTGTGTGTATGAAAGGCAAAGATTTCTATATAAACTGAGGTAGACGCGCCGTACTCTAACAAACGAGATTTCAAAAGCAATCCTCAAATACACACACTAATAAGACTACACTCACTTATAAATATTTATTACGTAATTGTCACCACGCACAATAGCAATATACGAATAGAAAAAGAGTAAAAGAGAAGGCGTATGGACTCCGATTGCAAGTCGAGCACCTACTTTCGAAGTTTTGACTCACAACAGTGCGAGCAACGCTGCTAATTAGCTCAGTTTATAGGTTTCAAAAATCGGTGCGTAGGGCATGTCTACCTCAGTTTATATAGAAGTCTTTGATGAAAGGTGGATTCTTAAACATAAACGTTCGACAACGTGCATGAAACATGAAAATGAAGTGACGCAACTTTGCAGTTTCTGACAAAAAATCCAAAGAAACTTTCAGAAATTTATCCACCGCTTTTCTGAAGGAAGACTGACTTTGACTTAGGGCTGTACTTGACTTTGACTGGACTTAGAGGACGAGGACTGTGACTTATTAAAGCAAAATGAAGATATAATAAATACAAAGACGCCATGTCTTAAAGGTCTTATAACCAAGCCAAAACTATTAAAAAAAACAAGTAATAAGGGACAAAACCTATTGCTATCATCGGGTACTAAGTAATATAGGGTAGAGTTTTTTTTTTCATCATTCTGTCATTTCGACCAAAAGTCCAGCAACCAGGACAGATGTTACACTTACACTAATAAAGTATCAGCACTGTTTATGTCTGACAAGTGGTTTCGATAAACAACAAAACAGTACGCTGCTGTGCTGTCAGTTCTTGAGTATTGAATACACTAACCTCTGTAATCAGAAGTCTACCAACATACATAATAGTCACCCCTTTATACTCAAAGGTATCGGCAGCGTTAGTGCAGATATGTCACTTTCAATCCGATGGGGGTCTATGGCGTCTATGCCATACCTGTGTATCAACTAAGTAATTAAAAAAAATTCTTCGGCCAAATTTCCAAGCATTTAAAGTAAGTAGATACACCATAACATTAACTCCAACTGTCATGCTTAATTGAATACATTTGAGTACTTTTGCAGGAGAGGTCGTAATTTCCTAGAACTATGAGCGTCCCTTCAATTACCCACAGCAACAACCTGTAGAGCTACGTAATTATTTTAAGTGTTCATGCGTTAAATCGCCATTACCGGCCACATTCGTACTTGCTTATTGACAAGTTATCTAACAGGAAAAGTTAGTCCATCTTGATATTTCATGACCATGAAACTGATTTTTATCCGTGTTATTTTCTTAAAACCTAAATAGAGGACGCAATGTCACACTGTTATCTATCTACTTCTTCTTATTGTTCTTTTCTTGTATGAATGGCCCCGTCGTTTACCAACCATTCTACCAATAAAGGTGGAAAATTGCGAATTTTGACACTGTCATGAATTCACGTTATACTATATAATATGACGTGAATTCGTGACAGTGTCAAAATTTCACTATATTTCGCTGTATATATTTATATATATATTTATATATATTTCACTATAGTTTTTTATGTATTGCACACACACATGTTAGAGAGAGACCCATGTCACATAGCCGCCAATCACTGATCTGTATTATTACCACACCCGCCAATACAGTCACACTCTAGCATTTACTTCTGCAAGTGTGACAGTGACTGGGTCAAAGTTTTAAGTGCATAATTAATAACTCTACCTAAATTTTTTTTAATTTTCTTTTTTAACGTGAGGGAAAATCCTCATGGATGTTATGCCGGACTCTTACCGACTAAAAAACCTCACGTTACGCCCAACAGCCTGTGGTTGGGAGTCCCGGGTAAGTCCTCAGAAGGATGTCCCAGGACACCTATACACCATTGACCGCCATTTTCACGTTCCTTTGAGTATAATATACTTTGTGTCAAAAGCTTTACCATGAGTCGAGATCTGTACGTTTTCAGAATGCAACCTTAGACCAAACATCAAATTTTCCCGCGCAGGCACGCGAGTCCATTGTGTTGCACAGATAGTAGATAAAGGATTATTACGAGCCGTTAGTGAATAATGCACGGGGTCCGCGTTTAATATATTCATTGAAATATTCGCGATGTATGGACAGGCATTATAATGTGTGGTCAGGTTGTAATTTCTCCCGACTTTAGGGCAAAATTTCTTTAGAAATGTTTTTTTATATTTTTTCATTTTAGGACTGTTGGTCAGATTACAGAACATTTCCAGTAACTCAAGAAACGCTTGAGGCGAAAGCGTAAATTTGATCATATCAGTTTTCATATAAATAATTATAATAAGTTTGTGAGTTGCAACTTGCAATGTTAGGTAGGGGTAATCTCAGGAACTATTCTGTTTTAATGGTAATGTGTTGTTTTCTATGACTAATTTATAGATAAATTTTATAGGCTATTTATTATCTTCAGACTGCTACTAGTCAAGTAATCATAAATGTCAACCGACTATTATACATTATAATTCGCTGGTACACTAATTAAGGGGTATGTAAAGGTTTATAAGGGGCAACGGTAGTTCAAAGTATTAGATGGCTCATTTGCTGAAGAATGCTATAAATCATAGCGCTACTACCCACCGAAGAGGAGCTGTAATCGTTAATGTCAATAATACTGGTCGTTTGCCATACATTATTTGTAACCTAATTAAGGAGCCGTGGGCTAGAGGCAGCAACGGGAGTTTCAAGTAGGTACGTCACGAGCGAAATCGCGGGAGGGGTTAGTTTTCGATGAAACAGATTTAACTGGAAGTTTAAGCCTTCCTCTTGTTAATAAGTATAATTATAATATAATAATTCATAACCTCGTAAAATTCTGGCAGTAAAATTTACTGACTAGGCATAGTTATTCCCCTTTGACGAAAACTGGTCCTAATAATTTTCTTATATTTGTGGCTTTACAAAATGACGAACTCGTCCGATTGAAGGTCATGGCGACATGTAGCGAATTGGTACTATGTTTTGGTGTGACACTTTATGGTACTTTTTAAATAAATCTGCACTAGTAGATATGACCTCAAGTTTCCTTGTAACTTAAGCCACATAGGTTCTGAAGCGCTCATATAGGAATTCCCCGAATATTTAGAGCAGTGATGGGCAAAGTACGGCCCGCGGTTCAACTCCGGCCCGCGAAAGCATTTAATCCGGCCCGCCAACGGTCCTTCGACATGAATAGGTACTACCTAGTATACCTATGGTCCGTGATAATTATATTTTGGCGGTCCAGGAGTAGGTATTATGCAGATTCTATTTAGTAGAGCAATCGACGCTAGGTGAGGTGAACAGACTTTTTTAACCATGATATTGCGGGACAACTCAATCACAAACCGACTTAGTGACGAACACCTTTCGCACTGCTGAAAGTTACTTCGTCACCACACGAACTTGCATTCGAAATATGGCACATAAAAAGCAATTTCATACGTTCCCACTACTTCCCACACGCTTATTTAAGTTTACACTTAAATTCTATTTTTTAAGTTTGTGCAAGTGTATACTTAAATACCTATTGTAAAGTTAATATATGATTAGAAGTTTCAGCACAAAATCCCTTTTTAGGATTCCGTACCCAAATAGTAAAAACGGGACCCTATTTCTGAGACGTCGCTGTTCGTCTGTCGTCAAGAACCGCGATAGCTAGAGAGCTAACATTTTCACAGAGATGATGCATGCAATTCTTAAATCAGAAAAAGGGGGATTAAGGGGGGCTTCCACACAAAAAACGTGATATTTGTCCTTTGTATTACGGTACCCTCTGTGCGCGAGTCCGAATCGCACTTGGCTGGATTTTTTTTTAAATTCTGGCCCTCCCCTCAAAATTTCTTAATTTTTCTGGCCCCCCATTAAAAAATTTTGCCCACCACTGGTCTAGAGCATGAGAATCTTCGAAATATGTAGATCTTAGAAGACTGTTGCAAGGTCAACTGCGTGTGGTGTTGCAGACATCCTTATGCTAAGGTGATTTCTTTAAATCAGAAGTATATGTAGATTTTAAATCTGTCTAACTAAACCAGGCTCAGTAAATTCCACATTCTACAAACACTCCACGATTCGCGAATGTACAAAATCGGAACTGAATAATTTGTTTAAATATGTGATAAATTCACCATAAATTACTGGGTTACTACATTTGCCAAGGGCCTGTTGCCTCAATTCAAAATGTAAGCATTTGATCAATTTTACCAAATACAGATCAAATGACATTAATTGGAATAAATGGTTTTGCTGGAATTCTTGATCAGTGTCATATGTTCACACTAATGGAATGGCTATCAAGCTAACTATGTGATCGTTATCTGTTTACTATCGAATTTATACGTAACTTATTAGTCTGCTAGTCTAGATTTTATCTATCTACGTAGATTATTATTAAGATTTTGTCTGCAGTGCAAGGGCAGTTACATATTTGGAACTGCCTGAACAGGCATCTGACAGTACTCGGAGTGAAGGACGACCCACATGCCCAGAATGCCTGGAAGAAGAGGAGACCAGCATCCACCTATTCGCTAAGTGTCCTATGTACCTACTCGCTAGGCAGTTGGGAAATCTTGGCAACAGAAAAAATATAACAGTTCTTGTTCGAGACCTGAGGAATCTGAAGGTGGATCAGATAATAAGACTATGTAAGGGAACTGGAAGATTCAATGGGAAGGGACGCCGTGAATATTGCCGGGATACCCAAACACATCCCAGATGTCCTGGAACGAAATGGGCAGCAGCAAGCGGTCTGATCGTCCGCCCGGCGCGGCGGTGCCGGCATCGCCGTCCCCAGAAGAAAATATTTGGAACATATTTGGAAAACGTAATCAAATCAATATATCACAATTCACTGCAGATCTCTCCCAATTTTTGTAATCTTGGGCAGATGTTTAGGGTATTTGGCCATATTGTGTACCACACTGATGAGACTGGTTATTATAGGTTTTGTTCCCAGCTTTCCTTCTCTTCACCATGGCCAATGGCCATGTCTGTTAGTCAGGTAATGTTCTATTTGCAGACGAGGCAGTATTGAGCTGGCAGGATCCATTGGACTCCTTAAATATGCAGGTAAAATTTACTTAATTTACGATGAATTCTGTACTTCAAGGTTCCTAGAGAGCAAATTGCTCTCGAAAACTATGTACCTATGCAATATTTTACCTATGATAAAACGTTTAGTTAATAGTGTGGCTGAACTTTGGCTGAAACGAACCTCGCGCGTCTGAAGTTGTGAACAATCGGCGGAAAAATGGGTAATTCTAAATTTGAATGTGACATTTAATAACCACTACAGAAGTTGGCTATCACTCATCTCGCATAACTCCACGTCACAATACAACCTTCATGCTATACGTATACAAACATAGAGTGTCTTTTACGCCTAGTTTTATCTGCGATCTTAGCGGTACAGTGGTCAGAGTACCTTCATGTATTGCGGTATGTTTTGCATTTAAATAATGAGCTGAGGACTGAAGCATATTATAATATACTTTGCAAAGTGCCCGCCAGAGTTTCCGTAATAAATAACAGACAATCTATGAAAGTAGCGTCTAAAAGAAAGATACCTAAAGAAATACTTTTCAAAAGGTAAAACCGGTACACTAGGTAGGTACTGATATTTGTCTGGCACTAGGCTGTAGGTAGGTATGTCGTGAACCGTGATGGCAGTCGTTAAGCCTAGTTCAATGCCTTTTTAGGCGGCTTGAAAATTTTCAACAGCAGGTAGACACGTCCTGAGCCTGTCCATCTCACCACAGCGGTACGGCTCACCATTTATAACGTGGGACTAATTCTAAAAAGGTGAAATGTGGGCATATACCTAATATGCCTCTGCCTACCCCTTCGGAGATAAAGGCGTGATCATATGTATGTATGTATGTATAATAAGTAACAAATACTAAAAAGTGCCGAGTAGATGAAAACTCAATATTCCACTCATAAACAATAAATATTCTTAAATCAATAAAGTCGCATCGCAATTATAATCCGCTCTTTATTTTTTAATGTTGGTCACGTAATACAGATGTTGATAATCGTAGTTAAACTTTTTTAAATTTCTTACAAGCTATAAATAAGATGTACCTATACAATACTTGCTTATCAATTGGTTTTCTACTGAAGAATAAATAAAGAGGTTTTCTTATAGAAGGGTATCCCGTCTGTCGCTTTATATTAAGTGCACATACGAATCAAACTCGAGTGAAGTCATGGGCACGATCTATTGCATTAAGGCGGCCGCAGACTTGTACCGAACTCCAATGTGTTGAATTTGTATAATTTAGCAGAATCTTCGATCAACAATACAAAACAATAGGTAATATTTTTGATCGAAGAGCAGAATATATAGAGAGATAGAATAGGGAATTTATCTTAGGTATCCAACAATAAATTTATGGTTTTTAGCGCAAGTTGCATTGATATCAATCAATCTATTAAAAATAAATTAGCCCATGTCAGTCTGCCCTGCTCCCTGTTCAATATACCTGTTCGTATGTCGGCATAGTCAACTGCCTGTTCTTAAATCTTATTATCTACTCGTATTTTCTGACATTATGACAAATTATTATGATGTTGTTGACTTTGTTAATTTTAATTGAATTTTTAACATTGTTATTGTAATGTTAACAGTAAAATTGAAATTTTATAAATTTATTAGGTAAATACAGAGATATTGACATTATTTATTGTAATTGGGTAGTTGACATTGTTATTCGATTTCAAATATTGTGATTATGTTGCCAGGTTAAAATATACTGTATTGAAAATTTCAAACACAATTGTAATCGTTTATGAAATAAATAAATGAATGAATCGAAATATGATAAGTGTAATGAATCCTACCGATATCTTTAATGGCCCATCTCACTTACACCTGCAAGTGAGAGAGACTAGGTGTAACATCAGCGGACTAAAGAACGATGCTAAAAGGAAAATTTGAAACAACACCTGTACCAACCTGTCCGCCCTGCATGGCCTAACACCTGTTTACAAAAAGAAAAATTCGAGTTCTTCATGAAGACATGGAAAATTTGAAACAAAATCCTGTACCAGCTCGTCTGGGAAGCGTGATGTGGAAAAGCCAATTAACCTCCCAAAATGAAATTGTGAAAGCCCTATGTCCCGCAGAGCAGTAGACTGTGATACATTGAATTACACTAATCGTCGGTATACCTTGACTTCTATTCGTTTCTAGAAAACATCAAGTATCGCATGAACTGATTACTTTGGAGTCATCATAGCAAACAAATCCTACTAATATTATAAATACGAAATTTTGTGAAGATGTTTGGATATTTGAATGTTAGTTACTCAACCACACTCTAACGACTGAACGGATTTGGCTGAAATTTGGTACAGAGATAGATAAAGGCTGGAGTAGTATATAGAATGTTTATCCAGGGAATATGTTCCCATTACAAGCGGGAACGGGAACTGAATTTAAGCTTCGTCTAGCTAAACATGGAGCCTTCCCAAAAGTGCGTGCCTGATGAAGAAACATGTCTGTGGCCACCTTAATACGAACCTGTTTGTACAGTACGCATCCCGATCTAATATAAATTACAGATTAGAAGCTAATGCAATTACATGCTGCGGAGTTATTAATGAATCTATGCACTTACGAGTATGGGTTTAGCCAGTGGGTATCTATGGAACAGGGAGTTACAGTAATTATTGTCGGTACTCGAGTACGTGCTATGGTCTATAGTGCAGTTGTATGGTGCAGATGGGACTACGTGATTTATATTTAAATTCTCTGGTTGCCTTTATCAAATAGATAAATACTGTGGAACATTTTACACTCATCCTATCTAGTCCAAATTAAGCTATTGTGAGCTTCGTGCTATGGTATCTAGGAGACTGATAAACGTAATCCAAACTCCGAAGCAAACATGTGCGTGCATTCTTTTAATCTGAGATAAATACCTACTTGTTCCGACCCTGGATTCGAATGTCGAAATCAACGCCTCAACAACTGAAAAAAAAATAGATGACCGATGACTAAAAAGTAAGCGGTAGATACCTGAGAAAAAGTAATTTAAAGGAATGAACAAAGTCGTAAAAGTGTTGTCCCATAAGAAGGCGAAAATTCTGTCATTCGATAACCATTGGGCAATGGTCGTCGGACGGCAGAATTTTCGCCACAACACACGAACCTAAGCTTTCTGTATCCAGTCCCCCTTGCAGCATTGAGCAATAATATCGACTTGACCTATTACGAAATATGTGTTTGTAACCGTATGTGTATTGTTATCTGAGATCAAGATCAAACTTTGACTTTTAAGATGTTCCAATCCGGTTTTGACAGAGATGATTTATTTAGAATGGAATAGAATAGAATACAACGTAATAATGATTATTTGTGTACATCACTCATAACTTTACACCTGTTCCACGCCTGTGTTCCATATTTACTTATGTATGAAAGGGAGTACCTATGGTCTTGACATACAAATTTAATAATTAGGTACAGTTTTTTTTTCAGTAAGATTGTACCTACCTGCCACAGAGCAACGCGCGCCTTTAGTCCGGTGCTCACATTTCATCACTGTATTTTATTCTACGAATAGTTGGATATGCGAAAAGGTTGAAAATGTGCTTAAGGTCTGCGTTTGGTTGAAAAGAAACTTATGTTGAATATTTTAGAGTTGAAAGCCAATAATACTTTTACTTTACATCCTTCCTATAACCAATCTTGAAAACAGAATAATATATAAGGCTTTCAGCCGACCTAGTGCGAGATTCTTGTATACCTATATTCTAACCCCCCCCCCCCCCCACCCCCCCTTTAGAAGCAGGATCACACCCGAAACACCCCAAAGTCGCGGGATAGCACCCGAAACACCCCCTGGGGGAGGCCGCAGTGACGGCCGTGGGTCTGTTGGGAGTCCTGGGACATCCTTACGAGGGCTTACCCGGGGCTCCCAACCATAGGCTGTTGGGGTTTACGTTAGGTTCTTTAGTCGGTAGGAGTCCGGCATAACATCCATGAGGATTTCCCTCACGTAAAACAAAACAAAAAAAAACTAAACGGTATGTAGAACTAGTTGCACTTTTTACCTACTAGTATTTGCGTGTAACTCTAGGGACTGTGCAATATGCCAGATATCCTCATTTCCCCGCGACATGACTACGACTACGACATTATAGTTAGTACCTGATTCAAAGACACATTCCCATAAATTCACATCAACAGTAAATTCAAGTGTTACCTGAGAACTCTGGGAAATGATAATTTATGACTGAACACGACTTTACGTTCTAACCGTTCAAAGATACCTTCTTTGGTTAGAGGTTAGATGTTTTAAAGTTGTATTTCAATTATGGACATTAACACATTTAGACTTTGTGAGTCTAATTATGCTAGTTAAAGTGTACACACACACCTTAAACAGATGTGAATAATCGGATGTGAACCTCTCTGTCAATATTTGATTGTGTTTTGTAATGGTTGTACACACGGAAACTTTAATTTAAAGTTTCGCTCTAAAACTGCTGAGACAAGTCATTAGGTACGTAGAAATCCGTTTTTTTACGTGTGGAATCCTCATGAATGCTATGCCGGATTCTTGCGATTAAAACCATACTAACCCATCTAAGTTCAAAAACTATATTATAACTTTGTATAAATAAATATTAGGTAGGTCCCTATATAGTATACTAGATCAACGGATCACGCTAAATTGTAAAAGAGAAACGAACAAAACACCCTCATACAAACTTTCGCTTGTATAATATTACAAGGATATTAAAAAAATTACGCTTAAAAGAGCCATAATTTCAATCTTTTCTATTTTCATTTCTATCAAATGTTTTACCAACTTTATAAATAGGCAACATTCTCCCTTTGCCATCTACCAAGAATAGAAACTCTTATGTACTTACAAGTCTTGTGGTTGTTATACTATCACAAAATATGACAAATTTCCTTAATATATATATCTAATAAACTTATTTCAAACGGTCTCACAGCCACACTCTCATCTCGATTACCTAAAGAACATTTATTACATACCACATACCACCGGCCGAGAGCCATAAAGATGTGACCTTTGACCGCGGCGTTGCAGGTTCGTTCGTCGTTCCCCATCTCATAAACCATGGTTCTACAAATGAAGCCAGTACATCGTTAGGTGCACGCTCGGACAGAACATTCAGTATTATTTATATTTACGGTTTTTGTCCACCTGTTTACGATTTGTGCTACTGATTTGCAATTCTGATCATTTTATGCTCAGTAATATACTAACCACGCTGCTAAGTGCTTCTGTACATTTCTAATTTAGTCTTATTATGTAGATATTTGACTAGATGATACTCACTGCTTCGCCCGCGTTATATTCGGTATTCCTTTTCGCTTTCCGTGGGAACATATTCCCGGGATAACGAACGAAGCCTCTGTGTTATTCCAGATTATAAGCTATCACTGTACCAAATTTCAGCCCAATCCGGTCAGACGTTAGTGCGTGATTCAGTACCAAACATCCAAACATCTTCACAAACTTTCACATTTATTATATTAAGTAGTAAGTAGTAGGTAGGTATAGTAGTATTCAATGCCGGCCTCTCATCAAGTAACAGGATTCACAGTAGAATCCTGTAAGTTAGGATCTATAGCAATGACCAAGACCAGAAAAATTACACCGATTTCGCACTGGATTTACCCAAGATCGCGTTTCGAAACCAGCACCCAAATTATTCAGAAGATAAGTTGAAGGAGTAGGTACTACAGAAATTACTAACATCATACCTTCCTTTGCAAAGCAGAAGACCAGAATTGCAACTAGGTATACCGACATTACATCCTATAGAAAAGGGGAGCATGACGGTAACAGATAGGTACTACTGGTCCTTCTTAGGTAGGCAATTTAGATTTGATTTATGTATTGTAGAAACTACAGGTCCCACTAACGTGACGTAAAAAATGTTCTAAAAACGATCATGGATTATGCATCTTTTTTTATGCCACTAATGTGGCAGACAAGCATACGGCCCACCAGAACGTTTGTCGTGCTTCTTATTATGTCTTGTGTGTACATACCTAAATAATTTAAAAACGTTTGCAACACCAGTGACCAGAGGCGCCACACCAGCGCTGCCGACCCTGTAAAAACTTTCTAAAACCCCTTTGAAGTGCCCAGGCTTGTGGGAAAACCGAGACAGATAGGTCATTCCACAATCTAAGCCTGCACGGGAGAAATCCCCCATCTATTTTAAGCTGTATGGGTGACCGCTTTATGATTTTTTTTAAGAGCATTACCATGCTTCGGAAGGATCATAAAGCCATTGGTCCCTGTTGCGACTAACATGGCAATCGTTAAGCCAAGTAGAACTCATAAGGGCGGTCTTAAAAATAATCAACAGCACGAAATCACAATCTGCGCCTGCCTATTTCAACACGGCAATAGGCTCTCTACCGATTACGTGGGGTAAAAAAAATAGTTAAATGGGGGAATTTAGTATACCTCTGACTACCCTTTTGGGTGTGTGGGTGAGGTATCGTCCCACAGTCAATCAAATTACACCATATTTTATTGGAATGGAAGTTGAGAACCTGGAGTTCAAGTTAACCGGTGAAAATGTATGCAATCTTGGACACTGTATATTCTCACCGTTGTAACTGGTTAATACTGGCCCCGTGTGGCGTCGGGGTCCCTTCTTGCGACGGGTAAGAGTACAAATATGTCGCCACCCCAATATATCCCGAGGGTGTCATAAGAGGCGATTAAGGGAACACTTTCGCAAAAAGATCCATTGCATAGAGAAGGAAAACACGAAATGGAACTCGATTGTCAGTAAAATGACAATCGTTAAGCCAAGTTGAAGGCTTTATGGGTGGCTTGAAAAAATTCAACTGCGGGTCGCGGCGACCTGCGCCTGTCCATTTCAACACGGCAATAGGCTTACCACCTATTTTGGGACAAAAATCTAAAGGTGAAAATGTGGGCATATAATATGCCTCTGCTTACCCCTTCGGAGATAAAAGGCGTGATCATATGTATATAACTGGTTAAATTATGATGCGTTTACAATCACATTGCCACGTTCGCAATAATAGCACGGTGCTTACAATATTCGCTGCCGTCCGATAATCGTATAATTTCGAAACACCAGTGTTGCCAGTTAACAAATAATCATAGACTAACAGGAATTGGTATCTTGAGGTCAAAGAGCGGTTGGGATTTCCATCTAAGTTATATTGGCTGGTAAATATAATGTTCTGCCAAGCCTTTATGGATATTTTGTGGCTAAGTCATTATTAGGTATGCTGTGAAGTTGTGTTTAGCTATTTAAATGAAAATGTTTATTGAATACATTTTATGTAAACTGGCTACGAGGATTCGGGTGACACAACTATTTTTGTTACATCCATAGTGCACGCCTTTTTTCCCAAAGGTGCAGGCATCTAACCAGAGTATTATATTCTAATTAAAAAAACGCACTATGTCTATAGATACGTCCACATGTTGCCACTTGTATTTTATCCCACTCATTAAATGGTGAATCTATAGCCAGAGGCGGCGTAAGGCGTGGGCGACGTGGGCAACCGCCCACGGCCTCGCGGTACAAGGGGCCTCGCGCCTCAAAAAATTTTATGCATTGCTTCAAAGCGAGAATAAAAAAAAAAGATATAAATTAATGTTGCTGTGAAAATTATGTATCGATTCATACAAATCGGCGGACAGGAATCTTGAAAAAATTTTTACTGATTTACAAAAACTAATGATGCCAATGTGTTTATCTTAATAATTGTAGGTAGTCGAAAACATGGAGACACAGTTTTGATTGTACTTCAATTTTAAAAAATATTCAACAAAAACTGATTTCAATGTATGGAAAAGTACATTAAAAAAGGGTTAGCTTGCGATTTTCTCGTGTTTTCTTATTTGAACGCGTATAGTGGTTTTTAATGGGTTGTTAGCAAAATACCTGCCAAACATTTTAGGCACCGCTCTGAAAGCAATATGACAAAATATAACTTTTCTAATTTTCTTTAAGAAAATATGTCTAATTATATCTTTTACTTTGCATTTAAAAATGTAATTAGACATATTTTATTAACTGGCCGCGCTGCGCCTAATCGTACCCTATGTCCACAGAAGCGGTCCTAGGACCGATCCCTGCGGAACACCGCTTAATCTCGCCGAATCGATCCCAGCCAGCTCGTACGTTATGGTCCTCTTGGAAAGATAAGCCCCGACAATCGACGGAGGTAGGGAGGCACTCCGTGATAAGTAAGGGCCTCCCTAACGCAGCTCCAGGCCAAAGTGTTGAAGTCGATGTCAAGAGACACCGGCATCACCACCTCGCTCTGCGATATTGCCTCCTCCGTCTGGTCTCGAATGCGTATGATCGCGTCCACGACGAAGCACTTATGACGGAAACCAAACTGGTTATCCGCCAGATCTAGCCCCAAGCGTGTGAAGTGCCCGACGAGGGGCTGTGCAGCGCTGTGACTATTACGAACAAGCAGTTTTCATCGTTTTCAGTCATCGCAATTTTTTTCAAACTAGATGAGATCCCGAAAATTCCGGGATCTCGCAGAATTGATATATCTAATCCTGCGCGATCTCGTGTCGGGATTGCATTCCCTAGTTCAGATGGTTTTTGGATTTGTTTTCAATGTTACCAGAGTTGAGAAGCCACTCTCGCATCTTAAAGTGGTAGCAAACGGTACCAACATGTTCAGAGTTCTGTTTGCAATGATGGGGTATTCTGAAGCTGTTTTTCGCCAAAATGTACACCTTCTCGCTCCACTGAGATTTTACGAACACGAGAGGTCGCGATGCCGCGTACCTACCTAGGTATTTGTTTTATACTTACAATCATATTTTTACTCATCTATTTTGGGCATCACCTCTGTTACCCCCATACAATAGCTGTTTAACCCCCGCGGGGGTAATTACCCCCAGGTTCGGAACCGAGGCACTAAGCCGCATTGGTTCCTAACCTTTTCAGAGCCGTTACCCCTATGGCAAGTTAGAGAAACAGATTTTACCCCCAATTAAAAAAAAATCAAGAAAGCAATTCAGGCAATGAAAAATATCTTAATTTCCGTTTGGTTTCCGTCTGGGGTGCTTCGTCGTGGACACGATCATACGCATTCGAGATCTGACGGAGGAAGCAATATCGCAGAGCAAGGTGGTGATGCCGGTGTCTCTTGACATCGCCATCGCCTTCAACACTTTGTCCTGGAGCTGCGTTAGGGAAGACCTTATTTATCACGGCGTGCCTCCCTACCTCCGTCGAATTGTCGAGGCTTATCTTTCCGAGAGGGCCATAACTTACCTGAGCTGGCTAGGGTCGATTCGGCGAGATTCAGCGGTGTTCCGCAGGGATCGGTTCTAGGACCGGTTCTGTGGAACATCGGGTACGATTGTGTGCTGCGCGGCACGTTGCTTAGAAGTGTCGACGAAACGTGTTACGCCGATGACACCCTCGTTACGGCGCGAGGAGCAAGGTAGGGAGCGTCAGCATCGGTACTGAGCCGTCGATGAAGTATCTGGGGTTCGTACTCGATGGCCGATGAGACTTCAAACACCACTTCCGAAGTTTGGTCCCAAAACTGAGGGGCAACAGCCGCACTCTCGCGGTTGTTGACCAACATAAGAAGACCCCAAACTCCCTACAGGATCCTTGGGATAATGCGGAGTGCTTTACTTTTATCGCTATACGGGGCCCCGTATGAGTGGAGACCTTGACGGCCCGCAATGCGGCTGTACTAGCCTACTTAGCCTACAGAAGGCTATGGCTGTCAAGGTGATTAGGATATCGCACGATCTCAGGGGACACAGGGAAACCACGGCTGAGTGCCAGCACTGCGAGGAACGCAGCGAGGACACAGCGCTCCACACATTGGTGTAGTGCACAGCATGGGCGCAACTGCTCCAGGTCCTCGTAACAGGTCTGGACTTGGACATTCTCGCGCTGGAGACCATCTCCTGTAGAGACCATGGTCCCATGATCTCCAGTGGGAGTAAGTGGGACACCGCTGCGTCTTTCTGCGGGAGAGAACTCTACCACCCGAGTTCCGCAGTCTTTGGACAGGACGCTGCAGACTTTTCTTCGCCCAAGACTACCGGCCTCCATGATCGGGGGCTGAGGATGGTGGGGGCTTTTTAATTTCAAAATTAACACTTATTTAATTTTTAACCCCCGACGAAAAACGAGGGGTGTTATAAGTTTTAATAACTGTGTGTCTGTCTCTTAGCATCGGGCCGCGCTGCGCCCAATCGTACCCTATGTCCACAGAAGCGGTCCTAGGACCGATCCCTGCGGAACACCGCTGAATCTCGCCGAATCGATCCCAGCCAGCTCGTACGTTATGGCCCTCTTGGAAAGATAAGCCCCGACAATCGACGGAGGTAGGGAGGCACTCCGTGATAAGTAAGGGCCTCCCTAACGCAGCTCCAGGCCAAAGTGTTGAAGTCGATGTCAAGAGACACCGGCATCACCACCTCGCTCTGCGATATTGCTTCCTCCGTCTGGTCTCGAATGCGTATGATCGCGTCCACGGCGAAGCACCCATGACGGAAACCAAACAGGTTATCCGCCAGATCTAGCCCCAAGCGTGTGAAGTGCCCGACGAGGGGCAGTGCAGCGCTGTGTCTATTACGAACAACCATTTTTCATCGTTTTCAGTCATCGGATTTTTTTTCAAACTAGATGAGATCCCAGAAATTCCGGGATCTCGCAGGATTGATATTTCTAATCCTGCGGGATTTTGAATTTGCAATCTCGTGTCGGGATTGCATTCCCTAGTTCAGATGGTTTCTGGATTTGTTTTCAATGTTACCAGAGTTGAGAAGCCACTCTCGCATCTTAAAGTGGTAGCAAACGGTACCAACTTGTTCAGAGTTCTGTTAGCAATGATGGGGTATTCTGAAGCTGTTTTTCGCCAAAATGTACACCTTCTCGCTCCACACTTCACTGAGATTTTACGAACACGAGAGATCGCGATGCCGCGTACCTACCTAGGTATTTGTTTTATACTTACAATCATATTTTTACTCATCTATTTTGGGCATCACCTCTGTTACCCCCATACAATAGCTGTTTTACCCCCGCGGGGGTAATTACCCCCAGGTTCGGAACCGAGGCACTAAGGGGTCCAACAGGATTTACAAATACTCGTGGACCCATTTAGATAGTGGAACCAACAATATATGTTTTATCCTGGATTTTTTGGGACGAGTGACCACACTCACCACATTTGACGTAAACCTGTGTGGTAATTTTTTTTTTTCCTTATGGCGAGACTATTATTATTGGCGCAGGGCCTCGCGAAATCTGTCTCGCCTAAAATAAATAAAAATATAGCACAGAAACGATTCAATTAACATATATGTACAGTACATCAAAATAATCAAACAAAATTTGAATTACATAAACTTAAAAAAATTGTAGCTTAAAATAAACAAAAATATATAACAAAGAAAATTAAATTAAAACTATGTACATTCAATAATCAAAGAAAATTAGAAATATAATATGTAGACAAAAATTAGCCCTCGATTTCTCCTGGATCCCAGCATCAGATCCTGATACCCTGGATATGGGACCACCTCAGAAGTAGCCTCATTCAAATAAAAAAAAATTCAAAATCCATCCATAATTGGTATCATTGGTATTTTATCGCGTAACATACAAACAAAAAAAATAGCGTGGGTACGAATTGAGAACCTTGAAAAGCTGTTGGCTTTTCGGGAAGAGAATAGAAGAGAGAAATGATAAAAAGGATTAAAATTATAACAGACGATTTATTCAAATAGAAATTCGGGGTCGTGGGTGTGGTCAAGTAGCAATTATGCAAGTGCGACTTCCGATGGTCTTCGCAGGGTTCCGACTTATCTTAGTTTTGGCCTTCCTGAAGAATGCTGCAGTTGCTGATGTAGCCGTGCCGTCCACAACTTCGGCTGGCACGGTGTTTTCTATCCGGAGAGTAAAATATTTCCTGTAGCCCGTAGGGTGAACTGTTTCTTCGAACCCGTGGGGTGGATGATCGCTTGTTGCCCGTAGGGTGGACGTTCCTGCTTGGAACCCGAAGGGTGGACCCTGGAATGTTCCAGATGACGGGTTAGCTGGAACCCTTTTTCCCGCCTATTGCTAAGACAGCCGATCCCTGTTAACCATTTCAGGAATCGGGTGCCTTACAATGTTTGCTTATATTCTAATTTTACAGAGACATTTTTTCACACCCCTGTAACTACCCCCCTAAAACAGGGTTGACCAACAGCCGTTAATTTTCACTGTTTTAAAATCTAGATTACATTATAATTAATTTAACTCACCCAATGATGGGGTAATTGATGCTTGCAGCTAAACCACTGTTTACTTAGGGAGTATTTCGCTCCCTATAACTTATATTTTATTTCGATTAAATATATTTACTGACACACAGACGCCTTCGCGACGAGTATAATTTAATTTTACGAAAAATGGTTTCTTGAACTTCGCGCGCGGTCGTATTTATATCTTTGTACAGCGCCTCTGGCGGCAAGTCGGGTCCCTACGTCTGACGTCACTTGGTAACGTCAGTGCTGTGTAGATGAGACTAGTTGTCGGCAGATGGCGCTTTCATTTATTTTCACTAAATTTCAATTTTAATCATCTAATATTAATCAATATCTGCACCCGTTGTTTCACAACGTTACATACTCCTCCTCCCCGGTGAGCGTTTGACGTACGATAACACGTCAAATGCTGCGTTCGTCCTCGAACGCCCCTAACCTAAGACCTACTACTCGTCTATGTGTGTGTGTATGTTAGTGTGCTGTGTGAATGAGGTGATGCTGGGTATAGCGAAGAGTCGGCCTTAACCTTAATGAAACCAACTCGCAGGATGTATTTGGGTGATCCTGAAGAACTTTATGGGACAGAGAGAGAAAAGACGTATTTGAGGCTTTGGGTTGAAGGTTCAGGTAATACGCACCGCCTGAAAGTGGGGTGTGTATAATAAGGCTTTTTGCTGAAGGCTGGGATTTATACAACCGTCCCAGAGAAGAACATCCTACTAGGGCTAGTGTAACACTTCCGAATCATAGGATGGACTATCCCCCAGGGTAAGCATCTAGCTTCCGAGTGGTAGGAGTAGCCATATAAATACAATAACATAACGGTGATCTACACCTACGACTGTTAGGGCAAGACAAATGCTGCCAAATAACAGTCCACCATATATCTGTTCGGGTAAGACACATGCTTCCTCGTAACAGTAACAACCTACAACATATTTCTGTTAGGGCAAGACCATGCTGCCAACTAACAGTTAACGACGAACTCTGTTAGGGATAGATTCATGCTTCCAACTAACAGTAACTCCCAACTAAACCAAGAAACAGAAAAGTGATAGAAAATAATTTACTTGCAGAATCCTTCGTGATGCTAATTAACCCCTATGTCCCCATGACGAACACGGCATGTGTTTGTCACGTTGTTATATGTAGTTATTTGTAAGTCGTGTGTAGTGTGTAGTGTCCCTAACTAATTATTAGGCTATTTAGCCCTTTAACCAAATAACATAAAAAAAAAACTAAGTGCTTCTTCGCAACCTTAGCAGTAGAATGTTGACTATGACTATTATGTCAACCCTAAAAAATGACGATCGTAAATAATATTTGGCTATAATGCCAATTATATAAATAAAATGGGACCATTGTGTGCCACCATAGTAGTATAAAATGTATGTGCGTGCTTCAATGAATAATATGTTTGTATGTACGTATGAAATTATAATTGTGTAAGTTGTGTTTTGCTAGCGCGTCTAATGTTGACGTAATAAAGTTGATGTAAACGTGTTTTCTATCGTTGCATCTAAGGCCAGTGTCACACTACATTCCATGCTATATTAACCCGTCTGCTTTAGTCGGGGAACAAAACTTAGGACATTTGAGTCACCTTCTATAATCAACGAATGTGACTCGCCTGTAGCTAGTCTGCTCCCTCCTTCCGCCTTTGGGAGTCACACAACACGAAATGCAAGTGTCACTATGTAAATAAACGAATAAAAACTGCTTGTTAAGTGTTAGGAATTGTGTGTGAAGGTAATTATTATGCATGTGTAATGACTATATGTTGCCTAATTGTTATGTGAGTGTAATTGTGAGCTTCCGTATGATAATATGTATGCGTGTAACATGACACGAAATGTGGTACCTAATGTGCCACCTAAGTATTAATATTCTCTTACGGTGTGCTAACACCCTTATATTTTCCAAAAATAATTTTCAAAAACACTATTGTGTAACTGTACTGATGTACTATGTAAGCTATTCGAATACGCATCTTATCGCAGTGTGTTACGGCCTTTACCGTTATCTGCATTCGTACACGCATCGATGAGGAATGTTTATGTTTTTCGTCTTACCGATGCAATGGACTATACCGAATGTTGTTTTATGTCTTTCACGTGCCAACTTCCTAGGTTTGTTCCTGTCATGTCTTCCAGGATATAGACCAAATTTGATAGCTTTTCCTTGACCCTACATTTGATAAATTTGGGGGCCAGTTTTTTAGAAAAGTATGCGTCCTTATCACTTTGGAAATAGCATTTTTTCCACACTATGTCGCCTACTTCGAATTGTGCGTGTCGGTGTCTCGTGTTGTAATGGTGTGCGTACTTTAGATGGCTACGCCAGAGGTTCTCTTGGACTGTGTTGAACACCTCTGCGAGATATCCTAGGTTCTCCGCGTATATGTTTCTAGGCAATAGGTTAAGTTCACTTGGGTCATCATTTTGTAAGTAATGTGACCCGCATGTTACCAATTCCCTACCATGAACCAAATATGCTGGTGTGTAACCGGTGGACGCGTTGATCGAGTTGTTGATCGCAAATTGGATTTTTGGGATATGTATGTCCCATGATCGATGGTCATTATTGGTAAAGATTGATATGGCTGTCATTATAGTTTTATTGTACCGTTCTACGGTATTTACTTGGGGTGTGTATTTAGGTGTGAAGTTGATGTTGGGAATTTTATATTTCGTAAATAATGTGTTCAACTCTTTACTTATGAATTGGACACCGTTATCCATTAATACCGTTTGTGGTATGCCATGTACCATGAAAACATTGTCCTCTAGTATTTTGGCTATTGGTTCTGCGGTAGCTCTGCGCAGGGGGAAGATTAAACAGTATTTAGAGAAACAACACGTGACGACGAGAATGTATACGTGTTGTTTTTTAGAGACCGGTAAAGGTCCTACTAGATCAGTCGAAATTGTCTGAAACGGGCGAGAGCATTGTTTGGGACGGCCCATCTTACCTATGGATGCTTGAGTGTCATGTTTATGTGCTTTGCACTTTTCACAAGATGACACATAGCTTACCGTGTCCTTATATAGCCCCGGCCAGTAATACCGTAACTTTATTTTATGGTATGTTTTAAAAATACCGAAGTGTCCGGCTGTAGGTGAGTCATGGTTTTCTCGAAATACTGCGTTTCTCGCTTCGGGTGGTACTACCGTTTTCCACTTGAACTCATTGTTTACAAAGTCTTTTATGTCAGTTCGTCTGTATAGTACGTCGTTCTCTATTTTGAAGTTGGGGTATGCCTGCGGTAAGCTAGTCACGCCGTTGCATATTTTAATGAACCATTCGTCCTTGCTGTCGTTGACTTTGCATTGTTTCGTGGATATGGTAGATACTGGTACAGCTCGTGACAATGCGTCTGGTATTATGTTGTCTTTGCCCTTCCTGTGCTTTAATTCGAAGTTGAAGCAGCTAAGCCGTATGCCCCAACGAGCTAACCGGCCGGTTGGATTGTTTAATGATATGAACCATTTTAGTGCCGAATGGTCAGTATACACCGTGAATTTGTGACCATTGTCTAGGTAGCATCTCCAATGTTCTAATGCGGCTATCACCGCCAAGCATTCTCGTTCTGTTACACTATAATTCTTTTCCGGACCGCTCAGTGACCGACTCATATATGCTATTGGGTGTTCTACTCCCTCGTGTAATTGTGTTAACATGGCGCCAATGCCAAAGTTGCTTGCGTCTGTATGTACCTGAAATGGTTCATCGTATTTTGGACATTTTAGTACCGGGCTTTTTATTAAATGTGCTTTTAGTTCCATGAACGCTCTTTCCGCCTCTGTGTTCCACTGAAATGCCGGTGCTCCTTTCTTTGTTGTAGTCAGTTTGTTAAGAGGTGCCGCAATCGTACTGAAGTTGGGTATAAACCGTCTGTACCATGACGCAGTGCCTAAGAACCTCATAACGTCCTTCTTTGTTGTTGGTACCGGGAATTTCAGGATTGAGTTGACTTTCTCCGGATCTGTTCTGAGACCCAGACCATCCACGATATATCCCAGGAACTTTAGCCTGTCCTTGAAGAAGTTAGATTTTTCTAGATTGATGGTTAGATTTGCCCTTTTTAATATTTGTTGAACTCTTGAAATGAGTGACACATGTTCCTCGAATGTAGATGGCGCTATCACTATGTCATCTATGTAACAGAACACCTTGTTTTGAAACTGTGGCCCAAATAGATTGTCCATTAGTCTTTGTTGTGAGCTGCTTGAGTTGCTTAGTCCAAATGGTAAAACCTTGTAATGGTATGCTCCTCGTCCTGGGATGAAGAAGGCTGTTTTTTCCCGGTCTTTTGGTGCTAAAGGAATTTGCCAGAAGGCTTTGGAGAGATCCAGTGTTGTTAGATACTTCACTTCTCTCAAGTTGTCTAATATTTCTGATATGTATGGCAGGCTGTATGCGTCCTTTTTTGTGACTGCATTGAGCTTGCGACTGTCCAGGCAGAAACGGGGCTTGCCGTCTTTTTTATTTACTATTAGTACGGGGCTTGACCATGGGCTCTGATTAGGCTCGATGACGTCAGCCTTTAGCATCTCGTCTATTTGTTCTGATACTATTCGTGTTTTCTCAGGGGACATTCTATAGGTACGTTGTTTGATTGGCTTGCTGTCTCCCGTATCTATTGTGTGTTCTATCAGATGTGTTCTGCCTAGCCCTACTTTCTCATATGATATTTCGGCACATTTGGATATCATCTTTTCTGCTATTAAGCGTTGTTGTTGCGTGAGACTACGCCAGTCATACAGTTTATTTTGCTCTTCGGATATTAATGATAGTTTAGGGTCATCGTCCACTAATATGGGTATATGTCCGAAGTATTTGGGACATAGATTTAATCTGAGCCAGAAATCTATACCTAAAATTAGGTTTGTGGTTATGTTAGGCACTATATACGCCGTAATTATGTGAGTTCTGTCTTCGAATTTGATGGGTAATTGTACCTTTCCTTGTACTACGGTTGTGTGTCCGCCGGCCGTTGTAACCGTTGTACTTATGTCTTCCTCTATCTTATATCCTATATTTTGTAACACTCTGTGTGAGTTGTTACCTAAAATTGTGATTGCGGCTCCTGTGTCCAACAATCCATATGCTTCTAACTGTGGGTTTGACATTATTGTTATTTTGGCGTAAGGCCTGGGATCATTTGTAGGTAATGGGGAGAGTATAGAAGATTCCTTCTGACATGTAAGTTCGTTTTCTTGATTTTAAAGGGTTTTCTCAGCGACCCCGTCTTGCTGATTCCGACTTCCATCTCTCCCTCTTAGTTTTCCGAATTATTACGGCGACCTTGAGTGGCTGATTTATTGAAGTTGTGAGTGAAGTTTTTGTTGTGGTATGTGTATATGTGTGCTTGATCTGGTTGTACATTACACGATGTGCATTCTGTAGCCCTTACTCCTTTTTTTTCACATTTGTAACAATATGGCTCATTACTATTTCGACATGCCCTAGTCGAGTGATACCTGGACCCGCACTTCGAACATGGCCGTGTGTCGTCCGATGTTGTCGCCGCCACAGTGTTTTGCGATCTGAAGTTACGACTGTCGCGGCTGTAAGCTGTGCTGTAAGCGTTACTGTTCCCGTAGGTATTGTTCGCAATTCTGCTGCTTGGGAAGTTACTGCCGTTTCTGTTGAAGTTGTTGTAACTTTGCCTTGTAGATGTTGAGGTTTTGCTCGCAGTCTTTCTATTTGTAAATGCGAATTCCGCTGCTACCATCCCTTCAGATGCTGTTGGAGGCTCGGTAAAGAACGCTCTGCGTGCCACCATGTCTTCATGTTTTCTGCATATATTCTTTAAATGTTCCAATGAGACTATGTCTCCATTGGTTGCTAGGATGGTGTCGTAGACGGGTCTGATGTTGTTTAAGATAATGTGTAGCTTTTCCGTTTCAGACACCTTGTTGCTTAGTCGAGCAAACATTCCATCCATAATGGCCAGGTACACTACTATTTCTTCTCCGTTTCCTTGAGTGCGTTGTCGAATCTCCTGCCATAGCCGGTTTTCGTAGTTGCTGACTCCGAAATCCTGTATTAGCGCATTCGTTAGATCTTGCCAGCACGCAAATTTATCGCGATTACTGCGGTACCAATGCCTAGCGTTGCCTGTGAATAGTTCAGAGGCTGCTGTTAACAATCTCTTGTCGTCGATTTCTCGGGCTTGTTTAAAATCTTCCACCCGTTCAATGAAAGAGTGCACCTGCGAATTACCGTCGTATTTAAATTTGGAAAGTTCCGTAAGAGAGCATCGCTCATATTTTACGGGAAAACTTAGAAAGTGACTCTCTTTCCGGTTGTTGCTATTTGCTTTCTCTTTCATGTCCGCGAGGGTGTCTGCCTCCTGCGCTTCATTGGTAGGGGCAGCAATGCTCTCGTCAGCATCATCAAATTCGCTGGTGTTTGATGCATGCGAATAACTTTCGGATATGGCTTTCAATCTCTTGTATGTAGTTTTGAAAGTGAGTTGAAAGTCGTCGTATCTTTCCTTTAGATCTGATTCCTCTGGGGGAATGATTCTAGCAAACCTAGACTCCATGTGAGCACATAAGGCTTTGGAGCTAGCCAATAATGACAATTTGTACTTGTCCTGAAGGGACGCCACGTTCTTCTCCAACACGGCCAGCGAGGAATACAACCCTACTAAGTCTTACTCCAAATCCAAAGGGGAGACCTGTAAGTCCTCTTCGTCCGTGGTTATCTTTAATTTTTTAATTTGTTGCCTGAGGGCTGCCACCGTTGAACCAGGTTCCTCTCCCCGAATCTTTACTTCATATGCAAGTTCCGCCTTTGGGAGTGATGTGAAATTTGATTTGAATGCCATTGTAATGACTAACTCAATTACTATTACCGGGAATCTTTAGTGATGATGATTATTTTCCAACGTATAGTGTGTTTATCTGCTACTTTAGTTGTATCAAATGAATTGTGAAAACTTTCATATCAATATGTGTATAACTGTAATGTATGCTGAACTGTGGTGCCTACTGTGCCACCTGCGTAGTGAAATCCACTACTGGTGTATGACACACTTTAATTTGTTAATCCGTTTGTTTATTCTATGTGAAAAGTTAATTTCATGTAGACAACGAATGTTCGCTATATTCGCTAACGAATTCTGTTGTAGTGGACGACGGCCCTTACCGTTGTCCGTTTACGTACTTGAATGTTGGCAGAATGTGTCTATTTTTCGACCCACCCGCCGGATAACGAAAAAATAATTTCTTCTTTTTAGGGTTCGTTGAACCGAATTATAAATTGAACCTTTATAAAACTTAGTATTTGCTTTAGTAAATACTTAAGTTTGGAAATATTACCCTTTAGGGTTCCCTCACTCAAATCCTAACTTGGACCCTTCTAGATATTACTTGTCTGTCTGTCTGTCTATGTTTAAATGTACTCTAATCCGAATCAGTAAGTAGTG
Organism: Miltochrista miniata; assembly: GCA_933228765.1. Classification (NCBI taxonomy): domain Eukaryota; kingdom Metazoa; phylum Arthropoda; class Insecta; order Lepidoptera; family Erebidae; genus Miltochrista; species Miltochrista miniata. The sequence goes on along the minus strand of OW121766.1, from coordinate 25,351,281 downwards.
AAAGTGAGGTGTATGATGATGGGTTGATGAAGTTAGCTAAATATTTGACAATTTTAATGGGTTGATGCAATTTTTGACCCTAGTCTTGTCTTAGTTACATGTAACAATTCCCACAAACGTGCCAAGAAATAATCGTATATTGACTCGTTCCAATTAATTTTTTTTTTTATTGTTTTTTTTTTATAATAGTTCCTTAATACTACGGAACCCTTTAATATTATTCACTGTGTCAAAGACGATTCTCACTTGGACGGTTCTTGAAATAAACTATATAGCAGTAATTAACTTTTTATGTAATTTGTTCCTTACCACTACGGAACCCTTGAATATTTCGAATTGTTTCAAAAGAAACGATTCGTACTTGGACGATTCTGGAACTATTTTGTATTAGACTGTTGGTGTCCGGAGTGTATTTCATTCACTTCCACCCACAGTTTATATGGAAAAAAAAAAATTCCGCTACTATCGAGCTAGTAAGTCAACTTACTCGTAAACATTATTAAAGCACAATCTGCCGGTGTTTGTTTAGAACACGAATCAAAGCTATCAGTTTAAAATTGTTTTTGGCAAGAATGTTTTCACTGCGTGATCTACGTTTGGAATGTTTTTTCTTACAGTTTTATTTCAGTGTGTCAGAATTCAACGTAATTCGAAAAGTGAAACAATTATAAATCTTTTATTATTTACGTGAAGTGAAATTTGTTAAATATTTGTTCTACCGTTTTGCTAACGTGAAATTTCAATAGGGATTGTTACCCAGAAGTGTGATTATCGGCTGTTGGTCTCGCTGTAAATTCACATATAGGAAATACAACAAAATAATGCACAAATTGAGGCGGTTTGACGCCTTAAAAAAAAAAAAAATTGTGATGGTGATATCCTTTGCCTACTTTTTACGATGAATATATGCTATACAACTCGCTAACGAAAATTAATGTAAACGTTTCAAATCAGTTTCAAATCAGACGTTTTACTTCAGAACTTTAACAAGTGTAATGTTTAGAATTGAAAAAAAAAACTTTTACTTTAAATTTACTTAAAAAATTTTTCACCATAAAATAAATACATTGGGGTGAAAAATAAATTGGGGACCGTTAAAATTTGGAAAAATTACAATTATGTTGAGAAAAATTCAAATTTGGCCTTGTTCTTGTTTTTGCCGAAATATGCCTAAAATTAATAAAAAATACACAAAATAAGCCGGAAAGAACAAGTTGGCAGCAGAGGTCAGGAGAGCCAAATTCCTGGGTAGTTATGTTAATTTGGAGGGAAACTACCCCGCTAACGGGCACTCTTAAAACTATTTTGCACAACTTAAAATTCCTTACAACTATGACCTCCCGACTCCCGTCGGAAATCGCTTTGTCGCTACTTGAAACCACGATATGGGCGCCACTGAAAAGCTGTTGGCTTTTCGGGAAGAGAATAGAAGAGAGAAATGATAAAAAGGATTAAAATTATAACAGACGATTTATTCAAATAGAAATTCGGGGTCGTGGGTGTGGTCAAGTAGCAATTATGCAAGTGCGACTTCCGATGGTCTTCGCAGGGTTCCGACTTATCTTAGTTTTGGCCTTCCTGAAGAATGCTGCAGTTGCTGATGTAGCCGTGCCGTCCACAACTTCGGCTGGCACGGTGTTTTCTATCCGGAGAGTAAAATATTTCCTGTAGCCCGTAGGGTGAACTGTTTCTTCGAACCCGTGGGGTGGATGATCGCTTGTTGCCCGTAGGGTGGACGTTCCTGCTTGGAACCCGAAGGGTGGACCCTGGAATGTTCCAGATGACGGGTTAGCTGGAACCCTTTTTCCCGCCTATTGCTAAGACAGCCGATCCCTGTTAACCATTTCAGGAATCGGGTGCCTTACAATGTTTGCTTATATTCTAATTTTACAGAGACATTTTTTCACACCCCTGTAACTACCCCCCTAAAACAGGGTTGACCAACAGCCGTTAATTTTCACTGTTTTAAAATCTAGATTACATTATAATTAATTTAACTCACCCAATGATGGGGTAATTGATGCTTGCAGCTAATCCACTGTTTACTTAGGGAGTATTTCGCTCCCTATAACTTATATTTTATTTCGATTAAATATATTTACTGACACACAGACGCCTTCGCGACGAGTATAATTTAATTTTACGAAAAATGGTTTCTTGAACTTCGCGCGCGGTCGTATTTATATCTTTGTACAGCGCCTCTGGCGGCAAGTCGGGTCCCTACGTCTGACGTCACTTGGTAACGTCAGTGCTGTGTAGATGAGACTAGTTGTCGGCAGATGGCGCTTTCATTTATTTTCACTAAATTTCAATTTTAATCATCTAATATTAATCAATATCTGCACCCGTTGTTTCACAACGTTACAACCTCCTCCTTTTTTGAAGTCGGTTAAAACCAGTAAAAAGTATTCCTTCCGGACTGTTGGTTTGACTGCTAAGTTCCACTAAGGGGTCCAACAGGATTTACAAATACTCGTGGACCCATTTAGGTAGTGGAACCAACAATATATGTTTCATCCTGGATTTTTTGGGACGAGTGACTCCACTCACCACATTTGACGTAAACCTCTGTGGTTAATTTTTTTTTTCCTTATGGCGATACTATTATTATTGGCGCAGGGCCTCGCGAAATCTGTCTTGCCCACACCAAATTTAGGTCTTGCCCCGCCACTGTCTATAGCAGTGTTGAAACGCACAGGGGCAGGTTGTGACCCTGTTTCATATTAGCAACCGGGACCAACGGTGTCTTCTGAAAACTGAAACGTTTGTAAATGCTTTCAACGGTCATCCACCCAATGGTTGCAAAGCGCCGTGATTTTAGAAAAGAGGTTTTAAATGTCAGACCCTGCTGCAGCTACGGTCAGAAAACTAAGGAAGATTCCGCAAGACTTTTACAATGTAGAGATATTATGGGCTTGTCTTTGGGCTCATCTTATTGATACTGTTAATTGATGGCACTTGATGTAACTTGGTACACATCTATCGAAACCGGTTAGGTATTACCTACAATAATAAAAATTGTGGAACAGTATAAGTGAAGTTTTTCAATATTTAAGCTTATCACTCAAATCCCTTAGAAACTTATCCAAAAATTACGGCATACCTCATTGCAAAGAACTCTTCCAAGAACCGTTCCAAAATTCATAATTACCTTCACGAGTTTCCCAGCGAACGTAACCAATTCTCGCAGTCATAAAAGTATAATAGAAGAGTTCGATCGCACCTATAAGCTGGAACTCATAGGATGCCACATAATATCGTGCTAAGTATCTAACATCATTATGAACATAACTTTCCATTTCTATTGTCGACGAAATCATAAAAACCTTTTGTTACATCCGTGGACAATTATCTATAGACCTTCTGATCCCTAAAAAGCCTAAAAGCTAAACCTCATAACTGACCTAAGAGTTGAATTACACAGAAGCAGCATACGGCGACAGTTTGGGACAGGTGCAGCGCTCGTACGATGCCGATTTGAAGCTTTGTCATACAAAATGTACGGAAACATGTACCGTACATTTTTACGACAAAGGTTCTGCGGTCCCTAGACGATCATGCGCAGTGATCATATAGCATGATCACTGCGCGTCATGAGTAGTACTTAAGTGATTTCATATTCACTTCAATTAATAAAATTTAGCCATCATGCACCTAGCATGCATGACAGCACGTAGTTTGCACGTCAATCAGTTTAATCAACACAACTAAACGATCGTGCCTGCATGACAGCACGTAATGAATGTCATGCCGCATGATCGCCTAGGGACCGCAGTCGAATCAGCCTCAAGCCTCCACTGCACCTGTTCTACACCGTGTCTATATAATTCCCGCCTTACGCACATTATCTCGTCCCGTTGAAACCTCGTAAGTACAAGTAGGTACTTCTTCTTACCTAGCTTAGCTATAAAAGCTAGAATTTGAAATTGAAAATACAACCCAATCGTGTGAACATGTGTCGTTAACGTGTATTAAATTACGTAGGTATTTGTTATGTCTGTTACAGCTGTGGTTAGGTACTTACAGCAAAAGTGATAAAACAGCCGTTTTAGGAGAGTCGTAGTATTAAACAGATTATCGTATCCTATCTACTTCTTACCTACATTAATATTTTGCCGAACATCGTTATTTTCATTATGTAGGTACCTTTCTATTCTTGACATCAAAATTTTCAGTTACTGAATTTAAAATGATTACCTAAATACCAAGGTTTTGAAAAAAGAATTTGCTCCTAATAACTATAAGTTTAGAAATTATCTGCCAAGATCGTCATCTTGTTCCAAACACTCTTTGAGAGACCACATTTACTAGAGATGGTCAGAGGCAGTATCTTAAAGCGCTTAATACCTACTACAGAAGCCGTAAGTAGGCACTAATGTTCTATTTATTTCAAACTTATGCACGAAATAATGCTTCAGGCACCTAGGGTGACCCAGATATAAAAGAAAATGGAATAGTTACTAGGTATATGGACGGAAGAGCGTAGCACGAAGACTGTGATGGATGGTACAACACGCGCGGGCTTCCCAAGTAGCCCGCTTGCTACAGTAGATAAAGTGCTATGCTCTATTTCTGTGACATAGCGATGCCTGACGTCAACGCATTGTATAGGTTACCTACCTACATAAGAACAATTTATTAGCCCACAAGTAGCTATACACGGCGAATGTTCTGAAGAGCTCTTCAACCTGATCCCACCCTCTTCTTTCCGATCGCGAACATCACGTGCCGGGCAAAGATGCCACTCATACACAGTGGAGAGAATCTTCGCCAGCAGAACTGAGCGTTTCAAAAGATCGTTCCTCTGTCGAACTATAAAAACATGGAGCGACCATCTTACAATCCCGGGTTCTTCAAGAGGAGCGTGAAGAGGCACATCACAGGGCCGCCAACTTGAGGACCACTGTCAGAAATGGCCCCCAATCGCTAGATGCGCCACGGCTTTCAATCAGGCTGGTGGCGACGTCAATTTGGCGAGCTAAATATAAAAAAAAATGCAAATTTACGAATACGCGCTTCACCGTGAATCAGTTATGAGCTTGCAAAAACGTACACTGGGCACTCGCTAGAGGGTGTGATATGTAGTTTCGAATGACGTTCTTGCGACGCACGCTACTGCGAAAAATAATTCAAGTGGTACGCATTTGCGAAAGGCCGCTGTATCGAAAATCGCTAAATCGAATGACGAACTCGCGAACACGCTGTCTCGATATTCCTTTTATCGAAATCCATTGTTGCGATTACAGTGCCTATGCCTATTCAAATCCATCGTATGGGAATCGAACTCACGACCTCGATGAGGCACAGCAACTTACGATAGGCTCGATTAGATTCGGAAGGAAGAGAAATGAAAAAAATAATTATCAACTCTTTACTATTATTAGAGGTACTTATAAAACCTGGGGATCGTGCGAAGCATGGCCTTGTACGGGGCTCCCGTATGGGCGGAGACCCTGACGGCCAGCAATGAGGCTAGACTGCTGAGCCCGCAGAGAGTGATGGCCGTCAGGGTGATAAGAGGATACCGCACGATCTCCGGTGAGGCGGCATGTCTCCTAGCCGGGACCCCTCCATGGGACCAGGAAGCGAGAGCCCTTGCGTCACTGTTCAGATGGTGCAAGGAGGCGCTGGAGCGGGGCCAAAGGCCTGCATCTCGAGAAATCGAGGCCCAGCGGACCCTGCTCCACCAGGAAACCGTGGAGACATGGAAGGTGCGACTTAAGCAACCAAAGGGGGGATTCGCCACAATCGCGGCCGTCAGACCGGTCATGGACGAGTGGCTGGAGAGAAGACACGGTGCTCTCTCCTACCGGTTGACACAGATGCTTGCCGGGCACGGTAGCTTCGGTAGGTATCTGTGGCGAAAACACCGGGAAACCACGGCCGAGTGTCAGCACTGCGAGGACCGCAGCGATGACACGGCGCTCCACACGCTGGTGGAGTGCACGGCGTGGGCGAAACAGCGCCAGGTCCTCGTAGTGGGTCTGGGCGTGGACACTCTCTCGCTCGAGGCCATGGTGCGAGCCATGCTCTCCAGCGGGAGTAAGTGGGACTGCGCCGCCTCTTTCTGCGAGCAGGTCATGCTTGCGAAGGAGGCGGCGGGCTGGGTGCGGGAGAGAACTCTCCCACCCGAGTTCCGCAGTCGGCGCCCTGGGCGCCGCCGACGTGTCTTCGCCGAGGACTATCGGCCTCCATGACCGGGGGTCTGAGGACGGTGAGAGGGCTGCTCACCGTCCTTACAGAAGCAGGCCCATGGCGTCAGCGTGACGTGAGCAACTCACGCACGCCCCCCCTTAGAAGCGGGGTCACACCCAAAACCCCCATAGACGCGGGATTGCACCCGAACCACCCCCGAGGCGAGGCCGCATTGGCGGCCGTAGGTCTGTTGGGAGTCACGGGACATCCTTCCTGAGGGCTTACCCGGGGCTCTCAACCACAGGCTGTTGGGCGTTACGTGAGGTTTTTTAGTCGGTAAGAGTCCGGCATAGCATCCTACGGGGATTTTCCCTCACATCAAAAAAAAAAAAAACAATCAAGTTTTTTGAAATCAATTACATGACTAATGGGTATTAATCATAGCCGGTCTACATAACTCAGTCTAGTCTAGTTCTGTTTTAACGTAGGTAGTTTTTAGTAATCATCAAGGTCGTGAGTTCGATTCCCATACGATGGATTTGAATAGGCATAGGCACTGTAATCGCAACAATGGATTTCGATAAAAGGAATATCGAGACAGCGTGTTCGCGAGTCCGTCATTCGATTTAGCGATTTTCGATACAGCGGCCTTTCGCAAATGCGTACCACTTGAATTATTTTTCGCAGTAGCGTGCGTCGCAAGAACGACATTCGAAACTACATATCACACCCCTCGCTGCTCGCTAGATGACAGTCGCTTCACGGAAAATATCGAAGTTAAGCCGCATCTTAGTTTAGACTCGAAACCCGACCACCCCCAACTGCGTTGGAAAAAGGCTAGGAAAAGGATCACCTAACTCAAGTAACTATTCGACTGCCTCTGTGGCGCGGTCGGTAGTGATACCGCCTGCGGCGCTGGAGGTCGTGGGTCGTGGGTTCGTTTCCCACCACAGACAAATATTTGTGTGATCCATAAATGTTTGTTTCAAGAGTCTGGGTGTTTCTATGTATAATATGTATGTATTTAAAAGTATATAAGTATTAATATCCGTGGTCTGATACCCATAACACAAGCAGGTTATTCCTAGCTTACTTTGGGATCAGATAGCATTGTGTGAAATGTCCGTGAATATTTATTTATTTTTATTAACTGTCTCCGTTGCTTATTTTTTTAGGTAGGTAGCTAGGTACCTGTATAATTTTCACTAAGGAGTTTTTTGGGAAGACCCATTGTTAGATAAATCGCACATCCATATCTAAAGAGCTGCAACTCAAAAATCGCATTTTTTGAGATAAGCACACCACCGCATTCTTTATCCGAATACCTATCCACCAATAAAACAGACTTAAAAATAAGTCCACTACTCGCTGCTAGATAGCACCAAGTGTCCCTTTAGTTACACGAGGGAGCCCCGCTCCCTTCCGCCAAAACAGAGACATCGCTAGTTGCGGCCTAAACTACAAGCGAATTACACGGGTCCATCGTAAACAAAAGGGAATTATTTTGAGTTCTATCTGTACCGTTGAAATTTCAAGCACTATTTATTTTGAGTTGCCGACTTTTAGACAACTTTTAGACGTTTAGTTGCTCAGTAAGTAACTACGCATCTTGAGTTAAACCCGTATAGCTGGCAGGGTAAGTAAAAGTTTTAAATTTATTTAGAGTTCTTTCCATACTGTTGCTACATTTTTGGATTTGTAGTTGTGTCCAGTTGAGTCATATTTTAAAGCGTTATATTTCTTTAAAAAGCCATTTATTTGAAACATTTTTGCTATTGGCGGTTAAAATCTTGTAATCTTATTATAATTTCATTTTTATAACTAGAATTTCTATAGCATTTTACTCAATAACTGCATTTTTTTTAGTTACGTCTCTTTAATTGGATTTTGCCAAAATAATTTCGCAATATCGCTAATAACATCGAAAATGTTCTTTTGTTGACTCTTTTAATGCGATTTGATGCACAAGACCCTATTAATAAATAATGAAAACATTTTTTTACAGGTTAACAACGAAACGTGGTCAGTTTTTAGTCAATATGATAGAGGAAAGAGATAAAGAAAACTCTTCACCAATGCGCTGGAGGACGTCTTTAAGACGCTGGACTGGAAAGCATGGGCATCTCGCACCTTCGATTTGCCGGCGACATCGTCATAGTGGCGGAGACGCTGGAACAGTTTAGTGGAATGTTGCCCAGCCTAAACGTTGCGTCTCGACGTGTTGGTCTCGGCATGAACTTGGAGAAAACCAAGGCCATGTTTAATGAGCACGTCACGCCGCGCCGGGACCAATCTACGTCGAAGGATCGAGGCTTGAGGTTGTCCAGGAGTATACATATCTTGGGCACGTTATCACGTTAGACAAGTGCAATCTGGACAAGAAAATCGCTAGAAAGATCCGTTTGGGTTGAGCAGCGTTTTTTCAATGCGCCTATAGCACAGTGCGTGAAGACGAAAGTCTACAAACAACCAGTGCGTCCTACCAGCTATGACATACGATGCCAAGACGTGGACACTTACGGTGGGGCTAGTTTATGCCCTTAAAGTTGCACAGCGAGCTATGGAACGAGCCATACTTGAAATATCTCTGAGGGATAAACTCCGAAGGTTTTTCGGCGGAGAGCCGGAGTGGTCGAAATAGCTCGCAGAATAAGCACATTAAAGTGGCATTGGGCTGGCCACATCTGTAGAAGAACCAACGACCGAATGGAGCAAACGGGTTCTAGTGTGAAGACCGCGACTCGGTAAATATAGGGTAGGACGTCCACCCGCTAGATGGACTAATGACCTGGTAAAGATTGCAGGCTGTGACTGGATGCGAAAGGCTCAAGACCAGGTACTGTGGCGTGAACTGGGAGAGGCCTATGTCCAGCAGTGGACTACTATAGGCTGCTTGATTGATGATTTTTAGTACATATTTTAGATATCTACTTACAGTTTATTCTTAAATGTAAATGATTTTTGATGTGCATATAAAATTGTTTTCCACAAAAAGGAAGTTTATTATTTTTTTTTATTTATAAGAAAAATATGTTTGTTGCTATATATTTTATAATTAAAAGGTACAAAAGTGACTTTCATTAGTTGTTTTAACCACTATCAATAATATATTTACACTTACTAAAGTTAACTAATCTTTTCTTCCTCATTGATCATCCAATATACTCCTATTGCTAACCTCAGATCACTCTATTAAATTGGACTAATTAAAATAACACATAATGCTATTACGTTTTGAGTTTATAGTGTTTCGTCAAAAGAGAGTTAAGTACAAATTCAATTCACCTATATAGACTCAACTCAAAATAATATGACAAAACACACCTACCTTGTCAAGCAATAGGGCAAGTACTCGAAAATTCCAATTTTCAGCCCCAAAACATGATTAAAATGAAAGAATCGTACAATTTTATTCAATCTTGCTGCGCACAGAAAACATAATTCTATACAGAACACTTCTACAGTGCATAGGGGTCGAGCAATCAGTTTTTTGCATTTTCCCAAAAAAGTGCTTTTTTGAGTTATGCTCTCTTTAGATCTAGGTGTGCGAAATGTTTTTCAGCCGCCGTTATGACCCATTTTTTTAAAATGAGGGAAAATCCATCATAGCTGCTATGCCGGACTCCTACCGACTAAAAACCTCACGTAACACCCAACAGCCTATGGTTGGGAGCCCCGGGTAAGCCCTCGGAAGGATGTCCCAGGACTCCCAACAGACCTACGGCTACCACTGCGGCCTCGCCGGGGTGGGTAGTTCGGGTGCTATCCCGCGTCTTTGGGAGGTTTCGGGTGTAATCTCGCGTCTAAGGGGGGGGGGGGGGGGGGGGCGTAAATCTCTCACGTCAGACTGCCGTCATGGACCTGCTTCTGTAAGCACGGTGAGCAGCCCTCTCTCACCGTCCTCAAGCCCTCAGTCATGGAAGCCGATAGTCTTCGGCTTCACCGACTACTGCGGAACTGGGGTGGTCTCCCACCCGAGTTCTCTCCCGTTCCCACCCCGCCGCCTCTTTCACTCACATGACCTGCTCGCAGAAGGAGGCGGCGCAGTCCCACTTACTCCCGCTGGAAATCATGGCTCGCACCATGATCTCGAGCGAGGGTGTCCATGTCCAGACCCAATACGAGGACCTCGGCTGTTGCGCCCACGCCGTGCACACCAGCGTGTGGAGTGCTGTGACTGCGGTCCTCGCAGTCGCCGATAAGGTCCTTCAAGTTATTTTTAGTTTTATAATATTTATAAATAAAAAAAAACTGAATAAACGCCAATTACTTAGGTATAGGTACTTTTCACCAGGTGAGTCATGCTTTTGTTTATTGAACTTTTTTTATTTACCAAGTCATCATACAAGCGTAGAGCAACACGAACTATGACTCTGATCGGGAGGCGACACACTGCGACTTTCCCCTCAGTCATTAATACAAGTCCAAGAGGCCAAAGTGAAGAAATCAAATATCTTTAATTATTAAAATCATTTATTGTATAGTAAAGTTAGTTCGGCAACAAATCAATGTTAACATTAAATTGTCCTTTGCTGATGTCGCAGGCAACTTGATAGCTCCATTTCAACGAATCCACTATGTACGACTTTTTCTGTAACAATAATGTTTTTGGTCAATAAAAAGCTGTGTCAAAACGACGCCATTACCATATTGAATGTCACCACTTGTACTGTTCCACAATATTTAAAATTTTAATAAGGAATCTTATTATTATTTGGATGAGGGCGTTGATATCTGTGACACAGTTTATACTATTGCAGATATCATCATTACATTGTTGATGTGTAAAACTGTTATTTATTCCGAATAAATAAATTTGAAATTTGAAAAAAAAAAAAGTTCCACCAAGTGCCATCAACCAACAGCATAAATAATGACGCCATTACCATTTTGAGATTACGGAGAATACCTCAACTGCTCCAAAAAACCTCGGTATAAGACGACGCACTGTGGACGTCCTCTTCCCCTGTACACACGTTACGAACTGTACTGTACTTATTCTCGTTGCAGTACAATAGGTTAGTTTAGCCTATTGCCATGTTGAGACGGACAGACGCAGCTTGACTGATTCCCCATGCCACAGGGAATGAACTGTTGTATGTTACTAGTCATTTCACGACGACATAGGTTTGACGAAGTGTGTGTTACATAGTGCCCGACTTATAAACGGCTATAGGCTAACAACATAATGACTTTATGGGCCGTATTTTGTACCTTAACAGTATACTTTTTTTTTAATAACGACCGCGGTTCTCTCAAACGAGACATACACGTCTCGTTTCTTGCACTTGGCCAGTTTTTTTTTTAAATAGGAAATTACGTCACTCACCGATATTTTAACAGCTTGCCTAGTATGGGGGTCCCAGTTGACACGTTCGCCAACTTTTGGAGTTTCTATTGGGCCGGAACTCTGTCCGCTACCTATCTTCCACACCGCCCATAGTGCGAACCCATTTACTAGTTGGTCTCCTGCCGACTCGACTGGACTAAAAATATTGAATTACGTATTATTTGAATAGATATAAATATTGTTCTGAACATAAATAAAGCATTTAGAAGAACATTAAAAATCGTGAATATTGCGTTGGTTGTAGAATGAAGCATTGGTTCAGGAATGTAACTTATCTTAGCACCTAATTTTATTATTGTACTATTCGTTCAGTTATGTACATAACGTTGGTTGAAGAATATAGCTTTGGTTCAGGCATGTAGAATTGGTTCAGGGATGTAGCATTAGTTCATGAATGTAGAATTGGTTCAGGGTTGTAGCTTTTATTTAGGAATTTAGCATTAGTTCATAAAATATAGCATTTGTTCAGGTAGGTAGACTGGGTTTAGGAATCTTAGTCTCTAAAATATAAATTTTAGGTGTTACTAGTACCTTCACGCTAAATTGAGAAATCAATTTCATTCCATACATAAAACAAGTAATTACATACATAATATCGTGAACGCCATCAGTCGCGTACACAGGCTTTAGGTTCATAAAGTCAATACTCAATAACTTCACAGGGTCACCTCGACTCTTGCAGGGGTACTCCCAAAGGGGTTGGGACTCGATATCTGCATCGCTGATTTCACGGGACTTCTGAAAATATTTCAATGATTGATATTCACACAATGAAATGAGAGCGGAAATAGAATAGTGTATACGGCAGCCATATTGGATTGGGTATTTTCTATGCATTAATGTATACACACATATAAGCAATATCTGTGTGTATACATTAATGCATAGCTCTGCAATATCAACGTGCGGGACGTTGATATTGCGCATGGCGGCCATCTTGGTGACTAGAATGTGACGCATGTCCGTCGAGCCATCAGTACTAAAAAAAATACTGTGCTCAGTTTCGCGAAGCCAGCCCGCGTCACGATGACGTCACTTAGCTGTCATTATGACAAGGTTCCAGCGCAATACCAACTTGCGGGACTTATACATACACATATAGTCACGCCTTTAACCACGAAGGGGTAGGTAGTGGCATAGTATACGCCACATTTCAGCATTTTAGAATTGTCTCACATTAGGTGGTGACCCGTATTGCCGTGTTGAAATAAACAGGCGCAGCATGTGACTGCCTGTTGTCGAAATTTCTTAAACTGCCCATAAGACTTCAACTAGGTTTAACAACTGCCATTTTACTGGCAACCGTGACCAAGGTCATAACGTGCCTTGCGAAGCAAAGAAACGTTCGCGAAAAAAAATGTCACAAGGCGGTCAAGTGGTGGTCACCCATCCAAGGACCGTCCATGGTGAAAGTTGCTTACTCAGTGATCGTTTACAGAACACTGAGTCCGCAGGGCCACGACGAGCGCTTCTATCACACATTAACAAACTTATATACTTCTAAATACAATCTTCCGGTTGACCTATGGCAAACCGAAAGTACCGTTGCACGTCTCTTAATTGACCTGAACAATACGTGATATGAAACTTCCGCGATCGGTCCAACCAATTGGGAGCTACGCGTGTAACAAATAAACGATCACGCACGGCTTTTTAATAGCTTGAAGTGCGACTTGGCATAGCTGTAAGCGCATCAAGCACCTGCATTTTAAATAAATAAATAACAACTCCAGACTCGAATTTTTTTTACAACTCTGATCAATTATTTAAATTTCATAAATCTTATGCTTCCTCCACACTGCTCACGAAGTTCCTCGACGAAGTCGCCCGAGGAAAGGTAAAGTTTTGACGAAGTAAGCCGAAGTCCCTCTCTACAGTATCGTATTCGTTCAACTTATTCAACTTCGCAAGTAGTGTGGAGGAAGCTTTACATTCCTTCCGGTGTTGTTTTTGATTTTAAGTAATACCTACACTGACCTCAACTAATCTGTCGAATATTCCCATATCCACTCCTTCACAACGACCTAAAGGTATTCTAATTTTATGTAAATCTTGGAACTCCACAGGCATCGCCCAAATTTCACATCCCTCAGGTAAAATTGACGTACAGTTCGTCAATTTACTCTCATATTTATATAACAAATGCGCCATCTTTAAATTCTCCCAAGGCAGTATGGCATTTACACAATTAGGGTCACATATTACATCTGTCACGTCTTTTAATAAATCATCTGTGACCTCCGATATAAAATGTACATTTTCAATTTCATTTGTTGTGATATATTCATTTAAAATGTCAAGATTGAATTTCGAACTTTCTATTATGTGAACAGATTTGGCGCCAAATTTTCCCGCCGCCAATCCCATAAGACTACTTCCGTTTAAATCTAGAACCACAGATTGCTTATTGATAACCTCTTTTAACTGGTCAAGAAACTTTTTGCTTCTTTTGCCATCGTTTAAATACGAAATATGAGTTCTAGATAACGCCATGTGAATTCCACAATCGCAGTTTGGTCTTTTATAATCCGGATATTTTGTATTTTCATTTTCTAAATGGAACCATAGAGAATATTCGTCTTGGCTGGATGTTAGTGTTGCCACAGTTCCTTTTTGGAGTGAAACCTCTTTCGGTAGGTAGTAAACTGCTTGCATCCAATGATCACGCCAAGGTATCGTGTCTTGCGGCCTTTCGGCTGCTAAGTCAGCATCGGGATGAGTCCACCATGGTGCACAGCTTAAAGGAATTGAACCTGAAATCATTTATAAAGCTGATTTTTAATAAGAAAAGTTTTACAAAGGTTTATTGAAATACTAGCTGTACCTACAGCTTCGCTTTGACATTCAACCTGTATTACCAATTCCATACATAATATTTCTATAATGTATGGAAGCATGCCATATATTTTGGGCAGTAACATTTAATAATACTACTATTGGCATAAAAGCATACATATCACTTTGGAATAGTGAAAGAATTTTCAAATTCCGTTGAGTAGTTTTAGAGTTCATAGATTGCAAACCAACAAATATATCCTGTTTATACTATTATCATAGAAGTACATACATACATACTACGTACATACATACATATTATTATTATTATTATTTATCACCGAAGGGGTAGGCAGAGGCATAGTATACGCTCACAATTCACCTTATAGTTTTATGTCCCACATAATAGGTGGTGAGCCTATTGCCTTGTTGAAATGGACAGGCCCGGTCGACCCGCAGTTAAAATTTTCAAGCCGCCTATATGGCCTTCAACTTGGCTTAACAATTGTCAATTTAACCTACCTGTAATGTCCATATTCAGTTCCCACCACATAAACACCATCTGTGCTTTCCCTGTACTAATTGCAGTGAAGTGGTCCTTTTCGACACGATCAAACATCACCGGTTTCACTCCAGACCAGTCGTAGAAAAACACACGGATGGGTTCTGATAGTTCGTGAAAAGCTTGCCTTGGGAGTTGTGATAGCTGTAGGTCATGTACGGCTGCAGAACCTGGGCAGTCTTTCATCTGGAAAAAGCAGGTAAGTATTTAAAACTAGCGGACATCGCGCGGATTCACCCGCGTAACTCCCGTTCCCGTGGGAATACGGGAATAAAATATAACGCGAATATATATATTTCACATTTATAATATTAGTAGGAAGTAGGATAATAACATCCATTAAATAGTATTTGTATTTAGTATCAGCATTGCACCCGTGCGAAGCTGGGACGGGTCGCTAGTTTTTTTAATAAATCAATGCAACGTTTTTCAAAGATTTCGGGAGTATTTGGTTAATTATTTGAAGCGCTCGTGGCCCCGCGGACTCAGTGTTCAGTAAATGATCACTGCAGTA
This sequence comes from Miltochrista miniata, assembly GCA_933228765.1. Lineage (NCBI taxonomy): Eukaryota > Metazoa > Arthropoda > Insecta > Lepidoptera > Erebidae > Miltochrista > Miltochrista miniata. The sequence goes on along the minus strand of OW121766.1, from coordinate 25,335,945 downwards.
AGCAACTTTCACTGTGGCCGGTTATGGACGGGTGACCACCACGTGACCACTTTGTGATATTTATTTACGTGCTTTTCCGTGCTTCGAAAGGCACTTTAAGTAGTTGGTCCCGGTTGTCATTAAAATGTCAGTTGTTAAGCTAAGTTCAAAGGCCTTATGGGCAGCTTGAAAATTTTCAACTCTGGGTCGTCACAACTTTCGCCTGGCAGGCACCGCGTGTGTAGCGCCTCTGGTGTTGCAAAACATCCATAGAATTTTACAGTAACCAACCTACAGATGAGCCGTGAGCTTGTCTGCCACCTAAATAGTATAAAATAAAATAATTCAATTAAGGGGATTTGTGGCATCCTCTCCACAAATGCCATAAACTAAAAATGATATGTTACTAGATGGACAGGGATTTTTCATTCACTTTTACACTACTGCTGAGTTTTGAAGTTTGAAATAAACAAATAATGTAACTATACCTTTTGTGGAGTCCTCAAAACAATATCTAAATCACTATCAGCCAGATCATTCAACTTATTCCATTTCCACAATGTGGGGCACTCCACAACTTGAGCGTACATTACTGCAGAATTTGGTATAACTATAGCATCAAGTTCCAATAAGTTACTCAATGCATGAGAAAATGTGGACAAGGCACCTGAAAATGGTGTTTAAGTATACTTATTAATCCATTATAAGTTGTCATAAATTAATACTAACTACTAAATGAATAACTTTGTTGGATAATATAAATTTAAACAGTTTTTTTATAAAATGAGTTAACACTACTTGTATCCTATAGTAATACTTATATGTAATGGTTAACTTTCAATTTATCAAGACCCAAACAGAAAAAAAAACGGGTGCACTTCCGAAAACCCCCCACCTCAGATCGATTTGAAACTTTGCACCGACCTTCCTTTGGATGTTCTAAGACAACCCCTATAGGGATTTTTGGCGCATAGCAATAGTTTCCGAGAAATCAAATATTGAAAATTGAATTTTAGCACGCGCGTTATGTCTATCCCCGCTCAATCCGACTTGGATAGATTAGGTTAGAAGGCTAAGGCGGGAGCGGAGCGCAGCGGAGCGCAGCGGAGCTTCCGCATTAGCCTTCATGGTTATTTTTTTATCACCATCTAAGTTTTTAATAAAAATTTAAAAAAAAAATGTCAAGGCCTGTGCAAAATTACAGCTCAATTGAAGGTTTGGGAAAGGAAGGGGGTTTTCAGAAGTTTATCCAAAAAATCTTTTAAACTTTCACTTTACATCAGTCAATGAGATCTGCTTACACAGTTTATTGCAGAACATAGACCTCACACAAATTATCATTAGGTGTTATCATAATTGGCCTTTACCGCACTGGGCAAAAGCAATGTTAATAGAGTTTTAGGTATTTCACCGACTTCCCTTCTCGCTTTACTATGACCTTGAATGTTGGTGAGCAGGTGCACCACTTTCAGGTGAGGCTAAAATGGGCACTGATGATCTCAGTAGGACCCCATTACACTCTATTTTTGGCAGTCTCTCAGCAACCAATCATTACAAAATTTTATACCTTCACCAATCAGCTCCGTATCGAAAACCTCTGTGACCAAAATGTTAGCCTTTTCCTTTAAATGACCATCTTCACCTACAGTGAGTTCCGTTGATCTCTTAGGTATTACTGTAATTTTATCTGCAACTCCATTACACTCCAATATTTTGAGACAGCACTCAGCCATGGGTTTAAAAGCTTCACAAGCTACTATAGAGTCAGCTCCACATCGAGCTGCCATTATGGATAACAAACCAGTGCCCGTTCCTGTAAATGATGAAACACAAACGATTATAATACATTTAGACTCGCAGGGATTTTATAGACTAGTATGATGTACATATTCGGAAAATCAATAAATCTTTGCATACCTATGTCCAAAACATTAGCCTTTTTTCCTTGTTTATGCAGACAATCTATAGCAACTTGCAGAGATCTGTGGTATTTCTTATTTCGTTCTGTGTCATGCAACATGTCAGCAAACGCCGATCGTGCTATTTCTTGGTGGTAGTCATAATTTTCATCTTGTAGATCCCACTCTATACTTCCCGTAATAGGATTCTTTATCTGAGTAAACACGCTCATCTTCGAATCGGAGCTTTTAAATCTATAATATCAGTTATAGGAAGAAAATAGTTACCGGAAAAATTTAATAAATAAAAAATAACCAAAGTACTTATACCTTGTAGATTTAAATAAACTACGAACCCTTAGTAAATACAATAATTTCATGGATTTTTGAATCTGCGTTTTACTTAACTGTAGTCTAATTATCACAAGCAAAGAGAATACAATCACAAATAGAAACTATAAATATAAAACAACATTGAGATAACCTAAAAACATTAATGCCTGTCGGCTGTCACACTGACTGACAGCTGTCAGTAACAGTTTTTTTATTTCTTGTGCCAAAGTGAATTGGCTACGATCCGAACAATACTGCCAATTTATTTGGAAATCTTGGTTTTGGAGAAAGTCTCCCTCCTCTTTATCTTCTTTAGATGATGTTGGGTGTGAATGTTCACAAATATTTATTTATTATTTTCTTCGATGAATGGTCCCATCGATTTGGCCAACTTTAAGGTGGTGAAAAGGTTCGGATATGGATGAGACAAGGAGCCTCTTTAAGTATTGCATAATTACTAATGTAAAAAAGTAGTCTCCCTTACCTACTGCATAGAACATCCATCAATCAATCAATTAAATCCACCGATGGCAGTCCACTTCCACTGCTGGACGTAGGCCACCCCCAAATTACGACACAATACACGGTCCTGCACGTAGTATTACACCGTCCACGTCCAGTCTCCTCCCTACGACCTTTTTCAGGTCGTCGGTCAGTGCATTATCGCCCTACCCCACCTGTTCCATATTGCGATCTCCAATCCAGATTCAGAACTCGTTTGCTCCATCGACCATCGCTCATTTCCCCTACTGATGTGGCCCACTGTCACTTCATAGCATTCCGCATAATCTGCGAACTATGTCGAAGAGCAGCTGCGAAGCGAAGACTCTGGTTCTCTGACTACACAGGGCAGCGATGATCATAGGTTTGAAAGAGGTTCTAAATCTGATATCTTTTCTTGGCCAGTTATTCTGTAAAAGTCATATGTCAATTTATGTCGTTTTGACAATCCTGTTTCTAGGAAGTAAAAAATTATATTTATACCGTCTCAAATCTAATTGAATAGTCTATTTATCAATTGACTATAAAATATTCACATGTATGGTGCTTTTAGACGAATTGGTATTATTTTTTACACATGGCAGTTATAAATATGTCGTAAATGTCAGTCGATTCATCTTTCCGACGTTTTGCTATCATGGCGGCCGCCGTGGGTAGGATTTGTGGGGCACGACTTTTGAAAAAATATGGCTTAGTTGCACCCCAGGTACTTACAAACCATTGTAAACGATTAACTGTTTAGTGTAATATGTTAGAATGTATCCAGTCAGTGCGCTCTATGTTAATAATGTCCACAACGATGAAATTGAAGTGTCACACAAATTCACTACATTTTACCAATTTGCGAAGTACATATGGTATTCTACGGTGTTTAGAGTAATGCTGTGGTAGTGCAGAAGCAGTTGGAGCTAATATCCTCTGCAGTGATTTGTATACATTGTTCACGGGCAAGTGATAACCTTTTCTGCATTATGTAACCAGTACATCGAAACTAATGGAGGCTGTCGATTACAGGTTAGTCAGCTGTCCACGAACACTCAAGGATGGTCCAAAAACAAGAAAATGGTGAGTCTTTCAGTGATTTGTATTCTCTAAAAATATCTTAAAATAAATTTTGCTGACTGATTATTTGATTGTGTAATCCAAACACTATGGATTTATGTTTTTTGCTGTTATGGTATGGTATTTTTTTCTGCACTTGTGTCCGTACATCATTGTGATGACCCTGAATATTTATCTAGATAAATCTCATACTTGCATTGTGTATGATATTTATGATTGTAAATCTTAGTCATTTGTCAATAATATTGTGATGTTTTTCCTCCTAGTTCCACACTAATTTGTTCTTAGTAATATCCAAGTATGTAAGGAGCTTTTTTTGAATAGCATTTTTGTTTTATTTTCTTCACCAATTTGGTATTAGAATAAGTAGATCAGTAACAATCATATCAATATTACTGTCATTTCTTCCGTTTTCTTAAGCAATATAATTTTCAAGAGGTATTAATGCCAAAGAAAGTTTTCACTTATGTGTATCATAATCATCACTTAAATCCTTTCCCGTAGAAAATTATTTAAGCGGTAGGGAAAATCCTCAATAAGGTTGTTTAAAGAAACTAATCGACTGAGACCAATAGTAATAATATTCCAATAGAGTATTAAATTATTATATTAATATATGGCATAATTTGACAATGTGTGGGCTCCATTAGAACTTCCTGCATTTTGTTGATTGATAAGGGATAGGTACAAGGGTCTAAAGGGCAGTGAAAGGACACATGGTGGCTTCATTACAACTATTGCGGAAAATCTAGTATGTAGTTCTTTTAGACCAATCCCAATTTAACCAAAATACTTGTTTGGAAAATTTAAACAGAAAGGAAGAATTCCAAAAATGCTTAAAATAGTCATGGATTCTAAACACACAAAAATTTAGTTTTCAGTCTTGAATTCAAGCATGTTTGTTATCCGCATTCTTTATATGAATTGAATTTACTTAGCTGAAATAACAGAAAATTTACAAGTGCTTGAATTCACGATGTGTGGCAAGTTTCACCAAGTGCCATCAATATAACTGTTGATGGCACTTGGTGAAACTATACACACATTTGCTAGTTTTCAGACACTAAATAAACTTATTTTTTTTCTGCAGTGGCTATCAACTCTAGGAGTAGTTGGAGGTGGGGTAGGAGCGCTACTGTTTGCTCTTGAACAGTCAGTAGATGCCTCAGGAAGTGAGGCTCATCCTCCACATCTACCTTGGAATCATGAAGGCTGGTTCAAATCTCTGGACCATGCCAGGTAAGTCAATATTCTTTTTCATACAAACTTAAAGTTCTTGTTTTAGGTCTTCCACATGCACACGAGTTTCTCACCTAGAACTTATATTAGACTCGCATTTGGAGAACAAAGCGAGAACTGGAACGAAGAATATGTGCATCATATCCACATTCATTCTCTTGCTTGCTTCTCGAGATTCTCGTGTGAATGTGAAGCATGCTTTACACGCAATGTCACAACCTAGCAGTCAGTACTATACATCCCTTCAGTGCCAGGCACATAACCTATTTTTAAATGGCGCACCCTTTTCATGTTTAACTTTGATAAAATTGAGATCTTACCTTAATTGGCTGATAGGAGCCAGACGCTGCATTTTGTTTTTGTTTGAATTGCGATTACTGTCTGCTGGTGTACACCATGTCCTCCTAACTTTAATACCCTGTACCTTCTAAAGTTATAGTAGTGGAGTGAACATAATACAAAACATTTTTTGTAGCTATTATCATTTCCGTATCAGTTTTTCCAAATTTAAGAAAATTTATAGTTATTGTAATTAGAAAAACCCATCATGTTATTTTTGAAGATTTTCGAGATGAGCAAAAATCTGAAAAAAAGGTACCTTAAACCCCCTACGCCTTTAGCACACCCGCAACCACAGGGGATTGTTAGTATGTTTGTCTGGTTGTTAGTATGTCGATCAGCATGTTTACAGATGAGATGCTTTTTAATAAAATATTGTTCGAATGAACATGAATTTTCATACACTTCAGTTCATAATTCAGAAAATTATTTTAGTAAGAACGAATGATGTGCCTCGGCTCTGAAGGACTTTGTGCGTAAAGCGTGCTTCCGAACCTTTGTTACTTGTTACGTAAAACAAAATGTATACTACGTTACGTAGGTAGGTAGGTACTACGCCACGCCTGCACCGCGCCGCATCTGTGTAATTTAGAACACGCCTTCGTACATTTTGTTTGACAAAAGTTCGAAGCGGCATCGTGCCTGCGCTGCGCATGCCCTGCACCGTCACCGCATGCCGCTTCTGTATAATTGACGCCTTAGTTCAATTTCCAGGCAGTGGTTTATCTATTACGAAATATTAAGTAATCTGTACTTGCACTTGCATTGACTATTATCAATTCTGTGGTCGTTAATGACTAATGTGGTCGTAAATGTTTGCGCTGCTGATTACTTTCTTTATTTTTGTTTTGTGTCACGGAAATGTTCTAATATGAAATAGCCACATCAATCGATCATCATATAATAAGCCTATGACCACTGGTTGGTGGATATTATTGTAGACCTCTTACAATTTACGTACGTACGAAATGTGGGCATATAATATGCCTCTGCCTACCCCTTCGGGGATAAAGGCGTGACCATATGTATTGTATGTACAATTTACGCCATGTGCACTCTATTGCGCCCCCGCACCTTTCCTCTCTGCGACTTTTCCTAGGTCGTCGCTCCCTCTGGGGTAGCTTTCGTTTGCCGAATCGCGTTCTCAACTCCAGACCTTGTCAGCTCAATCGCCTGTCGTTTCTTCTACTGATATAACCAGTCCACTTTAACGTGTTTGCTCTGCAAATTATTGCAACTATTGTTTCTCTGACTAGAAGTTTTTTGAGTTCTTTACGTCTCAGTCAGACTGCCTTGGCGGAGTGCTTTATAATATCATTGTCGATTAACGCCCAAAACTGGGAATAACCCTCCTTCATACTGGGAATAAATCAGCATTCAGCTCTTTTTACAATATGTAAATATTGCTAAAAGGGAACTTATTACCGGCTCGTGAACATCATTGTACCAAAATTAATCAAAATGGGATTGACAATAACAAAGAAAACCTCAAAAGCGTCTATGCTGATTAGTACCTACTCGAATGATTTTTTTAAGCAATTTAGCCATCCACTAAGTAACAATTCTTTTGACTTAGATTTCTATGCTCACTGCTCCGACCAATGGGTACAATGTACAACTCGGCGGTCATTATGAGGCGATGATGTCATCGTAATTTAGTTGTAAGTTTTTTTTTTCAACTTCGAGACTTTGTGACCACCGATTCTTTAACAGAGCTTAAAATCCAGTTGTTCTAATATCTCAGCCTTGTTTGACTAACTAATAGTTTATTTTTCGGCGTTCTCAAAACGACAACTGTCCGACTTCCAAACTTCCCTTTTTTTTTCAACTTCGAGACTTTGTGACCACCGATTCTTTAACAGAGCTTAAAATCCAGTTGTTCTAATATCTCAGCCTTGTTTGACTAACTAATAGTTTATTTTTCGGCGTTCTCAAAACGACAACTGTCCGACTTCCAAACTTCCCAAATTTTGGTGGACTGATATTGTTAGTCGAATGGAGTTTTGCGCGCGGTTACTGTATTTTATGATAAAAAGTTTTACGTATTTATTTTACTAGATTTTTCGACGCCTTTAGGGGCGCCTCCATCAGTAGGAGCACTCCTTGCTTGACGGCTTGGGTCCCTCATCTGGAGCTCAATAATCTCTATGTCTTCTTGAAATAATATTAAATTTCGAGTTAGGATTTTTGTGAGACCAAAGCTTAATTCAATTGGAGTGTTCCTATCCTCAAATCTAATAAATAGGTCGCCTTTCTTAATGTAACGCTTCAGCGTCAAGTCTAGTTAGCCACCGATTCTTCAACAGAGCGTAAAATCCAGTTGATTCTAATATCTTCAACTTGTAGCCCGGGTGTCCAATTTGATTGACTGGTGGAGCAGCTGTTATTTCGTTTTTTTTTCCTTTGCTTTGTTGGAAATCGTTGCCCTTTGACTTTCAAAATTCGCTTCACTTGAGCTTTGTTTTAGACGAAAACTAATGTCAACTAACTATTCTTATAAGTTTATTACCTCGAGCGTTTTTTGAGTTATCTTCAGATAGATAAGTCTGTTCGAATTTTTGCAACGAATATCTATACTATTCTATAAGATAATGGAAAATGAACTCTCATAATACGGACAATAAGCTAAAAAAAAGATAAAGTCCCCATTAATTTTACATAATCTAAAACCGCCGCAAATGAAGCACACGTTAATTTTATGAGCATGTAGGTAGATAAAGTAGGATAGAAAGCAGCCCTAAGAAACCGCTAAATGGACTTAACATAACTAATTATTTTGAATGAAACCTTTTATGTATTTTCTATATTATTTACTTTTTAACCTGACCGATTACGCCCCACAAAATTTTCAAAGGTTAACGGAGCTGGTTTAGTTTAGAAATGACTGATTCGCGAGAAGACTGCAGTTTATATTATTGACCTATTCTTGGAATGTACAATTCTATAAGTGACTTACTTATTCTCACAACACTGAATAAGTTCGGACAATCAACACTGAATAAGTTCGGAATCCTTGGACATCCTTCAAACGGCTTATCCGGGGCTCCCGGCCGTAGGCAACGGTAGAGCACCATGTAGTTTTAGCCAGTAAGAGTCCGGCATAGCATCCATGGGGGAATTCCACACGTAAAAAATAAACAGTATGAATAAGTGTGTTCCTTTTTGTCGGCAGTGTTCGTCGAGGCTACGAAGTGTACAAACAAGTGTGTAAAGCGTGCCATTCGCTTCAGTACATTGCCTTCAGAAATCTTGTCGGCGTCTCGCACACCGAGGAGGAGGCGAAAGCTGAAGCTGCGGATGTAAGTTTGGTTCAACTAATTCATTTCACATAATCTAAATATTTGACTGCCTCTGTGGCGCAGTCGGTAGTGATACCGCATGCGGCGCTGGAGGTCGTGGGTTCGATTCCCACCGGAGACAAATATTTGTGTGACCCATAAATGTTTGTCTCAAGAGTCTGGGTGTTTCTTTGTAAAATTTGTATGTATTTAAAAGTATATAAGTATTAATATCCGTGGTCTGACACCCATAACACAAGCAGGTTTTCCTAGCTTACTTTGGGATCAGATAGCGTTGTGTGAAATGTCCGTGAATATTTATTTATTTTATTTATTTATTTACTTAAAATAAATCTATCCCTCATGTGTAGGCGGCCGGATCGTCCCCCCGGCGGCGGCGGTTCCGGCGTCCCCACAAGAAAATAATAAATAAAATAAAAAACCTGGCAACCCCACCCAAGAGCTGTGGTATATTTTTTCAATCAAGGAAACAAATAATTATTTTTACGTTTTAAATTTATATTTCGTCAATAAGTGATAAATTTTATAAAATAGTACAGAAAATAGAAACCTTCATTATGAAAATCAAAACAGAAATATATTTTTATCAATCGATAAACATGAAGAAAGATATTATAGAGGAGAATGACATGACATGTGTCATGTCAACTAAAATGTTTATTGAATAAAATATACTAATGCTTACAAGAGCTAGGAGACTTTTAGCACAAAAAACATCACCGGACTCGTCGCACAGCTCCGCCTCGCAGCATGTGGAAATCTCATCATCGGAACCGATTGCTGCTGAGGCGTCGAGCTCATCATCAAGCGACGAGTACTTCTCTCCGCCGACGTCGCCAACACCTACACGTCGGCAGGGGAGGACCCGGCCACCGACATGCTTGGGACCTCGAGGCCCGCCGGCCTCGAATAGGGCCCCCGCTGCCGGTGGTAATGTGCACCGCATGCGATGGACTTCATCTATGAACGAAAACGTCATGCGGGCATATTTTGCGGCTACAGAGGGAGGAACTAACCTCACTGCGTACCGTGTTCGTTTGCTGCCTTTGTTTCAGGCTCTTGAACCAACTATCAGCGTGTCGGCACAGCGGCTATCGGATCAAGTGCGGGTCATACAACGTAATCATATGTTAGATGATGCCGTGCTTGAGAGGCTTCGCTCAGAGCTACAGTGTAGCCTCATCATCCCTACTTCGTCTCAAACTATTGATCTACAAATCAACACAATGCAACCTGACGTAACTATTGACGAGGTAGTGGATGATGTTACTACAACAGTAAGTACTCAATACAATGATGAACTAAGGAGTATTTTGGAGCGAACGATTCAAGAGTATAGGTTTTGCGATCCCTTGTCTCGCCCACGTATACCGCGTTTGCCTATGCATAAAAAAAACATGGCCCTAGTGAGCGCTCTGGACTCGGTTCTACCAAGTTATTTTAATTCTTGTTCAGATATTAGTGATGCGCACTCAATTCTGTATTGCGCGGCTGTAGCAGTGTGTCGGGTAGCTGGTGTCAAATTTCGTAAATTTGAGCCAGCTACTAGGCCTCATTCTGTCCCAGTCTGGCAGTGCAGGATTGAGCGTCGTATTACCGAGACTAGGGTGCTCATTGGTAAGCTATGCTGCTTCAGGGGGGGTAATACCCGACCCCGAGTGATGCGTTTTGTGACTCGTGCATTCGCGGGGACTGATATTAGTCCCCGCGAATACTCTGTACGGGTTACGGAACGCATTGACTACCTGAAGCAGAAAATTTATGCGTGGGCAAACCGTATTCGGCGATATAAGAAAAGAGTGGATAGGTATACTCAAAATCGTTCGTTCCAAAAAGATGAGAGGTGTGTGTATAGAAGATGGGAGCAACCAGATTCAAGTGTGACTAATATGTGCCTACCTGATGCCGAAACCACAAGCACATTTTGGCAAGGTATTTGGTCGGTGCCTGTTAGTCATACAGAGTGTGATTGGATGCGGGATGTCGGGCGGTCGTGCGAGTCTATTGAGACCATGGCACCAGTCACAATAACACCTGATGACATTGCCAGTGCAGTTCGTTCGTTGCCCAATTGGAAATCAACTGGGCCGGACGGACTGCACAATTTTTGGCTCAAATGGTTCCATAGCTCGCATGATTGTTTGGCATCTTACTTTCAATCGTCACTAGAGTCTGGATCGCTTCCATCTTTTATGACTTCAGGTATTACGCACCTCCTCTATAAATCTGGTCGTACCACGGACCCGAAAAATTATAGACCGATAACTTGTTTGCCTACGGTCTATAAGCTTCTCACATCTATTTTGAGAGTTAAATTATCATCTCATATAGAAAATAATTCTATATTGTCCAACTCTCAAAATGGATGTAGAAGCGGGTCACGTGGTACTAAGGAACTCCTTATTCTAGACATGGCCATTAATCAGCAGGTTCGTCGTAACCGGAGAAACCTGACGACATGCTGGATTGATTACAAGAAAGCCTACGACTCCGTGCCACATACGTGGCTGTTGAAGGTGCTAGAGTTGTACAAAGTTGATGCAACTCTTCGCACCTTCTTGAAGGCATGTATGGGGCAATGGAGAACGGTTCTTGTTTATCCAGGATGTCGTCAGATTCTAGGGAACGGTGAACCTGTCAAGATTGAGAGGGGCATATTTCAGGGTGATAGTCTGAGTCCCTTATGGTTTTGTCTAGCACTGAATCCTCTCAGTACTTTACTGGAGGGTTCAGGGCTAGGCTATCAGTTTCGGAGAGGAGGTCAAGTTGTTTCTCACCTTCTGTACATGGATGACTTGAAATTATTTGCCTGCACCGATTCCCGCTTGATAGAGTTACTCAAGATCACTGAAACCTTCAGTAATTCTATCAAAATGGAATTTGGTGTAGATAAATGTGCAGTCATGCATGTAAAGAAGGGACGGATTGTGGAATCTGAAAGAGTACAACTTTCAGATTTCACAAAACTTAAATCCCTCTCCGCGACTGAAACCTACAAATATCTTGGTATGTCGCAGGCATTAGGTATTGCTGAGACAGGCATGAGACAATCGTTGATGGATCGTTTCTTTGGCCGCCTGAAAAAAGTACTGAGAAGTCTTTTATCAGGAGGTAACAAGGTGCGCGCCATCAATGGTTGGGCCATGCCTGTCTTAGGATATTCCTTCGGCATACTGAGATGGACTCAGACTGAACTAGACACCCTGGATAGAAAAGTCCGTTCGTTGTTGACCGCAAACCGAATGCATCATCCGCGTTCGTCTGTAATGAGGTTGTATATCCCACGGAAATGTGGCGGTCGTGGTTTTTTAAATATCAAGACGTTGCACAACCGTGAGATATACAACCTTAGGGAATATTTCCTCCATGCGGACGTGGGTATGCACCGGGATGTGGTAACAATAGACAACGGACTGACCCCTCTTTCTCTTGCCAAAGAGAACTGGCACAAACCAGCAATACTAACTACTAATGATCGCAAGGAGATATGGCAGGGCAAAGAGCTGCATGGACGATTCTATCGGGCCTTACATGGGTCCGATGTAGATTTACTAGCATCAGTATCCTGGCTACGTTTTGGTGATCTTTTTGGAGAAACCGAAGGTTTTGTCTGTGCAATTACTGACGAAGTTGTTATGACGAATAACTATCGGAAATATATTTTGAGAGATGGTACGGTTGACATATGTCGGGCATGCCACCGACCGGGTGAATCTCTCAGACATATAATTTCTGGTTGTCCTCGTCTTGCCAACGGTGAGTATTTGCATAGACACAACCAAGTGGCCAGGATTGTCCATCAACAACTTGCCCTAAAATATAAACTTGTGGATGCAGAGGTACCGTATTACAGGTATGTGCCCGACCCAGTTTTCGAAAATGGTCATGTCTCATTGTATTGGGATCGGTCTATTATCACTGACAGGACTATTGTAGCCAATAAGCCTGATATAGTGGTAATAGATCGATCAGAGCGCCTCGCAATAATCGTTGATATTACTGTCCCACATGACGAAAATCTCGTGAAAGCAGAAAAAGAAAAACAAATAAAATATTTGGATTTGGCTCACGAGATTGTCGACATGTGGGATGTGGATTCAGCGGTTATTGTTCCGATTGTCATATCAGCACATGGTCTGATTGCCAAGAGCCTCGATCAACACCTCAAGAGGCTCGGGTTAGGTAGTTGGGTCAAGGGCCAGATGCAAAAGGCAGTTCTCTTAGACACGGCACGTATTGTGAGGAGGTTCCTGTCTCTGCAGCCCTAACCACCGGTAGCTTGGTCCCTGTACCCGATGCCGGTGGGACACTATTTTTTTATATTTTTAAATATTTTTTTTTTTATATGATGTATTTAAAAATTTAAATTAATATGTTTTAAAATTGTAAATAAAGGAAATAAAATAATAATCCCTCATCTAAATCTAATTTATTCGATTTGTAATAGATTATTTCACATAACAGCAATTAATTATCGACTCCAGACTGATAAATATAAACTCATATAAACATTATTACATGGCGCATCTAGCCCAAATTGAGCTTATAATATATACTTTGTGCTTTAGGGTCTAAACAAAATTGTGTCGTGTTGACATACTGAATGGGAATTAATCCCACGACTTTCACCTCGACTCTCAATAAAATTGGCCACTGGACATTTACACAATTAAAAGTTTAAAATAAAACATCTCATAATCCTTGTTACAGGTTATGGTGAGAGACGGTCCTGATGAAGAAGGAAATATGTTCGAGAGGCCGGGCAAGTTGTCCGATTACTTCCCGTCGCCTTACCCTAATGAAAATGCTGCGAGAGCCGCGAATAATGGTACGTTTCATTTTGTTCTGTTATACGCAAGAGATCCAAACACCAAACTTGCGTCTAATATTCCATTCCATAGTTCATTCAGTCTGGCACAGTGGGGCCAATCGCCATCCCAAAATTAAAATTAGGAGAGGCCTACATCCATAGTTCATTCAGTCCAGCAGACCCAGACCAATCACTATTCCAAAATTAAAATTAGGAGAGGCCTACATCCATAGTTCATTCAGTCCAGACCCAGACCAATCAGGGTATACTACGCCAAATCGAATGCCAAATAATCGAACGTTCAAAATATCGAACGTTCAATATATCGAACGTTCAAAATATCGAAGATTACAATATCAATGTTCGATATATTAAACGTTCGATATTTTGAACGTTCGAGTATTTGGATGTTCGATTATTTGGCATTCGATTTGGCGTAGTATACCCGACCAATCACTATTCCAAAATTAAAATTAGAAGAGGCCTACATCCATAGTTCATTCAGTCCAGACCCAGACCAATCAGGGTATACTACGCCAAATCGAATGCGAAATAATCGAACGTTCAAAATATCGAACGTTCAATATATCGAACGTTCAAAATATCGAAGATTACAATATCAATGTTCGATATATTAAACGTTCGATATTTTGAACGTTCGAGTATTTGGATGTTCGATTATTTGGCATTCGATTTGGCGTAGTATACCCGACCAATCACTATTCCAAAATTAAAATTAGAAGAGGCCTACATCCATAGTTCATTCAGTCCAGACTAATCACCTCTCCAAAATTAAAATTAGGAGAGGCCTACGTCGATAGCTCATTCAGTCTAGGCCAGGGGTCGGCAACCCGCGACTCGCGAACCACTTGCGGCTCTTTGGGTGTGAAGCTGCGGCTCTTTAGTTCAAAAATTCTTTCTTTTTTAAAAACACCTCAACAACCTTATTAGCAGTTTAAGCAACCATGCAGGTTGATGTTGTGCTGCGCTCGAAAGCGTTATATGGACTCCAATTTATACGGACCGGTTGGAGCACCATTTTCTTTTTAATAGGTTTGCGCTGCGACATCCGCAGCGGGCCATGCCATAGCCCAGAGAATGGCTCGACCGTATCGCACCGTATCATATGAGGCGGCGTATCTAATTGCTTACAGTCTGTTGTGGGACCTAGAGGCCGAAGTTTTAGAAGGAATCTACCGGCCGAATGCTTTGGTGGGTCAAAATGGCAACCAAATCTTCGGAAGAGATGAGACCTGGCGTGTTAGGGGACGCAAAGATCTCACCCATAAATGGCGCATTAAGCTAGAGCCCGGCGATAAGCACTGAGCTGGTCTCTGCCATCTGGTCTATTTTGAGGTCCTGGCTATAAAAGCGGCACGGTGCACTGACATACCACCTCACACAGCTCCTCACGGGGTAGTGTACACATTTATTTATTTAAGACGGACGGATGACGGATGTTTTGGTAAATACCTGCAGGAGGTAGTAGGCATTGAGCCTAAGGCAACGTGCAGTCACTGCATTGACGGCGCCGTGGATACAGAGCTGCACCCGCTCGTCTTTTGTACGGAGTGGAGTGGCGAGTGCACCGCTCCAGAGACCTATATTTGCCTGGTCGCGTCGTTGTCTATTGTAATATTTTTTACGGAATAAAATAATATATTTTTTGCTGTTCCCCTCAGGTGCATACCCCCCGGACCTGTCGCTGATCTGTTCGGGACGCAAGGGCGGCGAGAGCTACCTGTTCGCGCTGCTCACGGGCTACATGGAGGCGCCGGCGGGCGTGGTGCTGCGCGAGGGACAGGGCTACAACCCCTACTTCCCCGGGGGCGCTATATCTATGGCGCAGGCGTTGTTTGACGAGGTATGTACACGGTTGCGTACCCTCCATTCACGTGGATCCGTACGTCCTTGGTCTGTTCGCGAATGACAAGAATACAAAAATAGAGGTAATAACTACGCCATGTCCTGAGAAGACCAATAGCATTTGTGACTCATCTGGAAGTTAATCTCAACATTTCTTTTTTCGATCATGAACAAAACGTGCAGGACAGCAGTTCTACTCTCATACAGTGGAGAAAATTTTCGTCAGAACTGATATATTTAAAAGATAGTTTTACCTTTGAACCATAGAAACTTGGAAAGTTGACAGCATATGTATTTCCTCCCTTTTACAATCCGGGGTTCTTCAAGCAAAGCACAGAGGCACGTCACTATGCCGACCACTTGAGCATAACTATTAAGAGTCTCGTAGACTGTGAGAAGACAAACAGACATACAGACAAACAAACAAAAATTCTAAAAATCATTGTTTTGGGTTCTATTGCGTTCATTAATACAGGGTTCTTCAAGCAAAGCAAAGAGGCACGTCACTAGGCCGGCCACTTGAGAGCCAACTGTTGATAGTCTTGTCAACTGTGAGAGTGACCCTCCATTCGCTTGTTTTCGCCAATGCGTTCCATCAGGCGGGCAGAATCTTTTTGACTAGCTGAATATTTAAAATCAAATGATTGGCTTATTATTATTATGATTATTGACAGAAACCCACAAGATTTCTTGTACAAGTATGTAATCGTATCAAACTAAATCTCTTTACCTAATCTTTGCTGGTATTATCGACATTTCAAAGATAATTATTATAGTATGAAAGTAGGTATATATAGTGACGTCATTTCTCCGATATATTGCTCCCTTTCTACACTTTTTTGCCAAGTTGTTGTTTAGCACAGAAAAAGTTGCCAGTTCAAAAATAGTCTCTAACAAGAACATTTTGTTCCAGGCTGCGGAATACAGCGACGGCACCCCCGCCACCGCGTCACAAATGGCTAAAGACGTGTCCACGTTCCTCCGGTGGTGTTCCGAGCCCGAGCTCGACGACCGCCGACTTATGACCATCAAAGCAATCGGCATATTCTCCTTGCTCATAGCAGTCGGAGCATACTTCAAACGCCACAAGTGGTCTACGCTCAAGTCCAGAAAAATAGCCTACAAACCAATCTCTAAGAAATAAACACACATATACATACAGTAGTATAAACAAACGTTTAGACAATTTTTTTTCTATAGGCACAGTAACATGTTAATTCTTTATAATATTAAATTAATTTATTATAATATTTCGACGCCTTTATTTCTTACCTTGAGTTTGATCATGTGCTTTTACTGTGCTGTGACCGTTACCGTAATGTCATTATAAGATTATCGTGCTGGCGTACTAATCACGATTCTTAATTACGTATTAATATTATGAATAGAGATTGTTGGGTGGTGTTGCACAGTCAAATTACTTAATCTTAGGTAATGCAATGATTGTAACTGTGCTTGTGATTTTCCATTGGCGTTCATGCTGACCGTCTGTGTACAGTTGAATAAATGAGTTATTGAAAATCATAGCCAAGGTTTTTTAATAGTCTCTTCCTTTTGCCTTTTTCTTGTTATTCCACCTATGGGATGAGTTCAATCCGCATCGAAAATGGTCCATAGTTTGGGCTGTTATGATGCCACAGGCAGATAAAAATACCTTTTTTTCCCTCCATTTAAAAAAAAATCCCTTGTGATACTTGATACTATTATTTCTTCGTCGACGACTTTGTGGATTTGTTTGAAAATGTTATGCAGGGCCAAGGGCAGTCCACACACACATAACATTAAATATTATTGAGTCTAAAATATAAAAGGGCGCAAGATAATAACGCTGCTCACGTATAAATTGTCCTAATTTTTTTGGCAGTGACATGCAAATACAGAAATAAATAAATCGATAAAATAATAATAAATATTCCATCCAAACAACATCATGTTATAACGATACTAGATGATGCTCGCGGCTTCGACCGCGTGAAATTCGGTATTCGTCCCCAATTCCCGTGGTAACATTTTCCAACATGAAAAGTAGCATATATGTGTTATTCCAGACTATAAGCTATTTCTGTACCAAATTTCAGCCCAATCCGTTCAGCTGTAAGAGCGTGATTGAGTAACAAATCAAACATCTTCACAAACTTTCACATTTATAGCATTAGTAGGATACGATAAGCATTCAATTGCGTCCTACCAGTTATGATATACGGTGCCGAGACGTGGACACTTATGGTGGGGCTAGTTCATCCCCTTAAAAGTTGCGCAGCGAGCTATGGAAGGAGCCATGCTTGGAGTAGGTATCTCTGAGAACTCCGAAATGAAGTTATTCCAGAGAGAACCAGAGTGGTCGACACAACTCGCAGGAAAAGCACATTAAGGTGACAATGGACTGACCACATCTGTAGAAGAATCGACGGCCGATAGAGCAAACTAGTTCTAGAGTGGAGACCGCAACTCAGTAAACGTAGGGTAGTACGTCCACCCGCCAGATGGACCGACGACCTGGTAAAGGTCGCAGGCTGGGACTGGATGCGAAAGGCACAGGACCGTGTAGGTACTGTGGCGTGAACTGGGAGAGGCCTACGTCCAGCAGTAGACTGCTATAGGCTGAGTTGATTGATTGATTGAAGCATTCAATTACTTTCTTGCAAGAAGCAACCAGCCCAGATGATAATGTCTCATCGTATAGTAGGTAGGTAGTTCAAATTCTAAAACGTATTCCGCACAGGCAGACCTTTCATTTTGCATTAAATTTCAGAGGCGTTATCAAATGGTGTTAGACTTACAGTCGCACAGCCTGGATCTCATACCTATGAGAGTCATTATGATTTACTTATTAAATTTGCCCCGTGTGGCGACAGGGTCCCTTGTTGCGACGGGTAAGAGTACAAAATGTCGCCACCCCAATACATCCCATCCCAAGGGTGATTACGACATCCCGAGGATGTCGTAAGAGGCGACTAAGGGAACACTTTCGCAAAAGATCCATTGTGTAGGTAGGGAAAGAAAACTCGAAATGAAATCTGGGGGGCCAAGTCTGCTATTTCAATCGCGTCAGAGTTGTCAGTAAAATGACAATCGTTAAGCCAAGTTGAAGGCCATAGGGGCGGCTTGAAAAATTTCAACTGCGGGTCGCCGCGACCTGCGCCTGTCCATTTCATCAAGGCAATAGGCTCACCACCGATTACGTGGGACATAAAACTATAAGCTGAAATGTGGGCGTATACTATGCCTCTGCATACCCCTTCAGGTATAAAGGCGTGAATAAAAAGTATGTATTTTTTAAAGTACAGTTTGTCTATAAAGTCGTGAAATTAAATGAGGGCGCTGCTGAATGCACGTAGCAACCCTATATAGTACGACCAAAATGATTTTGATACGAGGAGTTCGTTCCGATTACATTATCTTACTAATATTATAAATGCGACAGTTTGTGAGTGTGGATGTTTATTACTCTTACACGCTCGAACGGTTAAAGGGATCTGGCTGAAATTTGGTACAGGGATACATTATAATCTGGAATAACCATGGCTACTTTTTATTCCGGGAATAAGTTCTTACGGGAAGCGGGAACGGGAACAATACAAATATTATAAATGCGAAAGCTTATGAGTGACTCTTTCACGCTCGAACAGTTGAACTGATCTGGCTGAAATTTGGTACAGGGATACATTATAGTCTGGAATAACACATAGGCTACTTTTCATCCCGGGAATAAGTTCCTACGGGAAGCGGGAACGAGAACAAATTCGACACGGGCGAAGCTGCGGGCATCAGATAGTGAGTTAATAAATAAAACACATTATACATTTTTAATTTTCTGTTTTAATGAATCAGATCCAGAATAAAGTTATTGAACCAGATCCAGAAGCCCCGGTCTAATAGCGTCTTACAACCCACCAGCAGGTGCCTAGCAGTCCCAATTGCTTCGCCACAATCATGTAATTACATGTTTTATCTGTAACTTTCCCCCATCTGACAAGGATTTTTTTTGGCGCAGTGCTTAAATATTAAAATTGTCTATTTCTTTCTTTGCCGACCTTTTCTGTGTTTCCCAGGAGTTTCAAACTTTCCTTCATTATTAAAACCTTCGTTAACTATTCGCCTAACTGTACTCTCTGATTTTCCTGAAAAGAGTAAAAAAAGAAAATTAATTACATGGAAACAAACTATTAACATGAAGCAATTAATTCAAAATAAAAAATTGGTAGAAAACCAGATTGAACTGAGTATCAAAAATGTAGGTCGTACTATAAAATAACCTAGGTACTAACAATGTTATTCTAACCACTGACTTACATTATAGGTAGATTGTAAGTTTAAGATTCTAACCTAAAAATATGCAACGACAATGCCTTTTTTTGTCTCCAAATCGTAAATTCAGTAAATTTGTAACTTCAGACAGATTCAAAACAAACAATAACACAATTACATACCTACCAAAGATGCTGTTCGCTCACAAACATCCTCAAAATCCCACAACACAACAATTGTCCAGCTTGGTACTCCGCGAAACATCGCTGGAAAACTTTAAAAATCACTTCCTGCGCACCACTCCGATTTTCTTTACTCATTTCTCAAACCTTTATGCGTAGTTTGGTTTCAATTTGTTGCAGTTTAATCCAAACATTAAAGTTACGTGAGAGAGTAAACGAAATTCGACGATAGCATTGACAACTGACGTACTTATGTTTCGTGTTGCCAGTGTTGCCACACACATAACTATTTTTAGTTCCTCAAACATTCATGTCACGACTTTATAGACAAACTGTAATTTCAATACATAATTTACTCTGTGGGATTAATGTCAGTGTCAAACTGCAGACTGTCAACAAGTCAATGTTATTGTATGCTGACATTGACACTAAATAATTGACATGAAAAACCATTATGCTATGACTATGACATTATGACAGTATAATGCAAAATAAAGAAATTCCTGCAGAATTATTTATAATTAAAATAGGTTTAGGTAATAACAATGAATGGTAT
Organism: Miltochrista miniata; assembly: GCA_933228765.1. Taxonomy (NCBI): domain Eukaryota; kingdom Metazoa; phylum Arthropoda; class Insecta; order Lepidoptera; family Erebidae; genus Miltochrista; species Miltochrista miniata. The sequence goes on along the minus strand of OW121766.1, from coordinate 25,315,633 downwards.
AGTTGGTTTGTGCCATTTTTGTGAAGCTCACGGTCCCCGTCCGTTGTTTTGTACGTTTACTACAGACAACGAAACCCACACCACTGAATCTTCTAATGCTGGTGTTCAATGCAGTGGGTGTACCTCTTTGGGACAAGAAACAGTATTTGTGTCCAAAGACGAAGATGGAACCATATATTGCAGCAGAGAATCGGTTCCTAATGCTGATGTAACTACATTTTTGCGACAAGCTGCAATCAGGAGTATCACTTGTGAGGTAAAACCACTTTGAATGAACTCATTTAACTTTTGATTTTGGAACTGCACGGTGTACCAAATTAACTATATCTACAATGATAAGATATTCTATCCAAAAAAGCTAGATATTGCACTATTATGTGTACTCCATCTTCACCAGAGTGTACTCTCAAACGTTACATGGATTTGAATCCCGTTGTGCATCTTTACTTGACTGCTAGAAGCAGGCATTGTTGGAAGCTACTGCTGTGTGACATTCCAACCCCATAAAAACAGTGTAGTAACGATGTCTGTCAATCAGCATGTACACCACTAGCAGGTGAGGTTGCTTGGGCCCCAGAGATCTTGGTGGGGCCACTTGGACAATAAAGATGTAATTATATGTCTTTCTTTTGTATGTGACGCATATTACACAAAAGACAACCCATTGTCTAGCTATCTATATGACATGTACACAAACTGATTCGGCTCGAGAAAGACTTTTTGTAATTCTGACGTTTTGCCTATGGCTGTCTGATGATTTCTATCTGGTAGCCCACTCCATATATTGGAGTAAATAAATAGCTTTAGGCAAGAAGTTGCTATCAGAAATGCAGGAGCATGTCACCAGATATACTATGCAATCTTAACAAATAATGTTATTCCAGGTAAACTGGAACAAAGAAGGGGGAATAGTATACTTCAATGATGTGCATGGGCATGTACTGAGTTTAACATTTCAAGTGAAGGACACCTTAGCTCGGGGCTTGAAACGATGGTTTTCAATAGTAGTGCTCATGAAGGATAGAATGCTGTTGTTAAATATCACTTCATTGCTTTCTGAACATATGCAGGTAATTATGAATTGTATAGAGCTGTGAAGTAAGATTTCATGACTGATCAGTATTTTATAAATATTATGATGTTGCATGCCTAATAAAAAGTCATGGAAAATATTTTTAAAACGAAATGTTCCAACTACTGACTGACGAAGCAGTACTAATGAGATCCTAATGGTACACAGTCCTACAATGCCAATAATGTGTTAGCCTATCTATAGGATTATGCTTACTCCTGAAAACTAGACCATAGCAGCTCATTGCTCTTTATTTAAAACCTTTGATCTGATTAAGCCATCTTATGTGTATGTGTGTTTCAAGTCAAATCTTTAACTGTAGTAAAATAATAAATCATTACTACAGAAAATCTCAAAGGAACTACAAGCATTGGCCAATTTGGTATTTGATGCAGAACAAAAAATATGCTCGCAAAGGGCATTGAGATTAAAAACTGGCAGAAATGATTTTGGACAATCTAGGTCTTTGAAGCATTTGACTGGTGAGCACACTTGATAATTTTTTCTTTACCAAGTACTAGAAAGAGAGCTTATTTGCACCCTTTTTGAGCAGCTTCAAAGTACATTTTTAGAATTTCAATAACACTGCTTGACTCAGAAATATGTGCCACTTTTATAGTGTGGAGAGAATCCTCACCAGAACTGAGAAATTCAAGAGATCCTTTCTCTTTCAAATCTTGGAACTCTCTACCACCCACATGTTTTCCTCCTCTTTACAATCCTGGCCAGGCGAGGCACACTATTGGACAGCAACTTTGAGGGCTGCTGTCTGTTAACTATTGAGGATTTTGAGATTGCAGCCTCAATTCTCTTCTAGATGTTGCCAGGACTTTCCATTAAGCAGTTGGCGTCATTTTTGCGTTCCTGTAAAAATATATCGTGATAATTCTGTGGTGACTAATCTCTTTAAACAAAGCTAAAAATGTTTTAGGCCTGTCCACTCTCTTTCTGTGTAAAAAGCAATATTGTAACATCAACAAAATTTTGTTACCACCTGTTCCACAGTCTTGCTATGACTTATTGCTACAATTATTACAGGTAATGATGATGTGTTCAAAACACTACATTCCCACTTCACTTGGATGCTCAAGGCTGGTGCCCACACATACTCAGAGACTTTATACACCAGCCAGGACCTTCTCAAAAAGCTGTCACCACAAACCTTGAAGAATTCCATAATTGATCCTAGCACCTGTTCTGTGGCTAGCTATGAGGAATGCATGTCGCTTAGATCGCTGAGTCAGTTATTGTCTCAAGCAGTATTTAGGATACTTCTTTATTGTAGTCTTACTGGAATTCATGTAAGTTTTGTTTTTGTACTAACTATAATCATATTATAAAGCTGAAGACAAATACCTTGTGGTATTTTCCATTAACATTTGAAGGTAACTGCCCTGCCTGTTTGTTCAGGCAGGGCAATTACCTTGGCAGCAGAAATTTATTATTATTTCTATGTCAAGTGATGTATATCCTCATTTCAGATAGCAATAAAAACTACAACAGTGCCATCTGAAACTATAATGAAAGGTTTAACGAGATTGTTGCCTGTCAATAAACCGAACTATTCTCAAATACAACAAGCTGATGCTGGAGAAAGCACTTCACCTATGACTTGTGTTCTTGAAGAGTCTGAAAACAGTAATTTTAGGTGCAAATGGAGGGACACATTACCAGTCAAATGTGAGTTGCCTTAATATTTCAGCTTACAACAGACACACACACGCATAAGAATACATGCTCGCCACGCTTTCTGTATGCACGCACGTATACGCTATACACACGCACGCACTGAAGTAGGAGTGTCGGTGACAAAGCCAGATCAGTAGACTGTGGACTAAACATAAATCCTCTTCAAGGATAATCTACAGGTCACACTGAGCAGGAAGCGGAAATTCCATTCGACGAAATCGCGAACTTGCAGCCATTTTCGATTATTCAACTGCGCTGAGGTCCTGGGTTTGATTCCCGGGTCGGTCCAAATGTTCGAGTGATCCACAAAATGTTGGATTCGGAGTTTATGTGTTTTCTATGTATATGGTGCGAGCCTTTGGTATTGCAAACGTTCATATGGTGACCACGACCCATCAGGTGGGGCCGTACGCTTGTCTGCCGCCTTTGTGATATAAAAATATTTATAATGTATGTATTTAGAAATATATAAGAATAGCCCGTTCGCTATAAGTTTGCCGCTGGTGTAGATGCGTAGTAGGAGAGGCGACCGAAAAACTTAGAGCGAACGTGTAGTATGTCTAGATTCCATAGCACAAGACTAGTTCATTTTAGGTTAATTTGGCCCCAGATGAAATTGTGTGAGAATGATCAAAAATGATCTTATTCGATTTGACTGTCTGTGGTGGATTCCACTCTCTTATTATCATTCTATGAGGGATGATGGAAAACATATTGTTTGTACAACAAGTGATATTTTTGTTTGAAGGTCCCACACTCATGAATAGGATAGAAAGTGCAATGAACAATGACAAATTCAACAACGATGTATTACATCAACAAGTAAAATCGTTGCAATTGGAATGGCTAGGGTGAGTATTTACCTACACCAACATCCATTTGTTTCTTATCACAGAGCAAACCCTTATTTTTATACCAACCCCACCTGTTGAACTGTGCCACCGTAACCTATGAACGTTTGCAACACCAAAGGCGCTACACTTGCGCTAAAACTTATGACGGTGAGCGCCATCATCTTATCATCAGACTCGGGCCGATAATTATATGCGGGCTCACTTTTCGCATTATTGCAATAACTGAGCTTTTTGCTTTATTGCATACTAGCGGACGTCACGCGGTTTCACCCGCGTAGGTAGTTCCCGTTCCCGTGGGAATACGGGAATAAAATATAGCCTATCTTCACAACAAAGAGTGTAGCTTCCCAACAGTGAAAGAATTTTTTAAATCGGTTCAGTAGTTTCGGAGCCTATTCGATGCAAACAAACAAATCTTTCCTCTTTATAATATTGGTTTAGATTTGCCTCCTACACAAGGAAAACCCTTTGCCCGATGAAACATGGGACCGCACCTTGAAGCGGTACGGCTTACTACCACCACTTACTGCTAGTGTCAGTTTAAGTGGTGAGCCTATTGAGGTGGAAGTGGACAGGGATAGGTTGTGTCTATTAATAGTGTGTCTGACTGTTTGCTGTTAATTTGATGCACGACGCATTTTTGCTCATAGCACCTTGAAGTTTCTTAGTCTTGTTTTTGCATAAGAAATGGTCAACTTAACCCTTGGTTCAAGCCGTCTATAAAAATTCGCCACAGCCCAGTAGTCATCTAAATCCGATCCGCCTTAAATTTTGTGTCCATTTCGATTGCTCGGCCAATATGTCGTAGAAAAAAGAAACTTATGTCAGCATTTCGAAGGAATTCGTAGAAAACGAACAGTGAAAACCGCAAATTCGAAGAGTCAATATTTAGAAAGTTATAAGGGTTTAACCGTGGCCGCGCAGTCCGCATGAATTCAACTGCGCGGCCACCAGTTCTCTTGAACGGAGCTACGTACAAGTCTAATTATTTTTGCTAATCACTGACACGATTTCGAAGAAAATGTAGATTATAAAAATAAAGCCCTACTATTTGAACTTCACGACATACGGCACTCCAAAGTTATGGCCGCGCAGTCCGCATAAAGCGAACCGCGCGGCCACCAGTTCTCATTAACGGAGCATTGTAGAAGTCTAATTCTTTTTGCTAATCACTGATACGATTTCGAAGAAAAAGTAGATTTGAAAAATATAGCCCTAAAGTTTGAACTTCTCGTTCTACAGCACTGACGTAAGGGCGAACCGCGCGGCCACGTGTTTCTTAAAGTGGAGCTTAAACAGAATTTGGTAGAGGTCTCATTATTTTTGCTAATCATTGATACGATTTCGAAGAATATGTAGATATCATGAATGAAGTTCTAATGCTTGAAAATCACGAGTTACAGACCTTAAACCCTGTAACTCGAGTTAAAAGAAGGGTGACCATGATTTACGTTGCGTCGACGAGATATTCCCAAAAAAAAATTGAACCGAATTCATACAAATCCTTTAAAATATTTACCTAGCACAAAGTTATTATTTTGATTTACCAGATTTTATTCAATATCATATTGAAGTCGGCGCCAAGTAAACCCATAGGTATAGGTAGGTAGGTATTATTAATGGCAACAACTTCCATATTAAATTGAATAAAATCTGATAAATCAAAAACATATCACTATGTGCTAGGTATATTTTATTTTTAAGGATTTGTATGAAGTCGGTTCTATTGTTTAATTATTTTTTTAAAGTGACGGGTAGACCGATAAGTATATCTATCTAGGTGTAAAGTTCTCATCAACACAAATCAATCAAGCCGAAACACAAGGTAACTGCTGTAAATCGTTAAGAAATTCCCTCAACTGTCTTTCGGTTCCATCATCATATCGACTCCAGACCTTTATTAAATTGTAGTAGGTATACTTACTTATTAAAGCACTTAATCAAAAAGTTAGCAAACGCACTAGTTGTCCCAACAATTTTCGGTGGTTGCCCTCGATTTCTCCTGGATCCCAGCATCAGATCTTGATACCCTGGATATGGGACCACCTCAGAAGTAACCTCATTCAAACAAAAAAAATCAAAATCGGCGCCGCTATCGCGTAATACTTATACATAAAAAAAACATAGCGTACGAATTGAGAACCTCCTCTTTTTTGAAGTCGGTTAATAAGACTTTTTAATGTCACGTATATTGCTATACTTTTAATCGTAAAAAGCAAATAGTTGTAGTCCCTTGGTTTGAATTTGAATAGAGAAGTTTACTTCTAGGATATAAATAAATAAATATTCACGGACATCTCACACAACGCTATCTGATCTCAAAGTAAGCTAGGAATAACCTGCTTGTGTTATGGGTATCCACGATCCACCACGGATATTAATACTTATATACTTTTAAATACATACATATTGTACATAGATACACCCATACTCTTGAGACAAACATTTATGGGTCACACAAATATTTGTCTCCGGTGGGAATCGAACCCACGACCTCCAGCGCCGCAGGCGGTATCTCTACAGACTGTGCCACAGAGGCAGTCAAAGATAAGAAGATAAGAAAAAAAACACTCATCGATTGATTTATATTTCAGTAAATGGTGATGATCACAGTATAGGTTACGCCAGTTATTACTAATCCGATAAACAGCACTAACATTTTATAAATTTAATTATTACTTTTTACCCGTAAACACATTAAGTAGGTAATCATATGTCTCAGTAAGTGAAATTCAAGTTTCCTTTTTACTCCACGTTCCTCTGATATTGACTTTTTTTCTTTCGCCAGCAAATATGTTTACTTCATGCATGCTACTACAGATAATTTATAGAATTCTTTTTTCAAATTTATAAAAGTTTATTTGTTTTTTAAAGTCGCGATGTCGATGTGTATAGCTATGATACGTCCTTGTTTTCGACCATTTTTAATTGCTGATTTAATTTCAAATGCTTTAGTTTTACGTAAATTGAATCTAAATACCACTATTCAAGTAATATAAACTTTGCGTTTAACCTATAACGTTGGTAGTCTGGACAATAACAATATCAAGTAAGGTATTTCCGCAATACTAATATTTTTTACCCAATATTTAAGTTGGTAGGTAATGAGGTACTGTATGGTGTTTTTACGTATAGTACTTAATTAATGTAATGTAATCGAAAGTCAATACTTTACTTATATGTACCTACTTACTTTACTTTTTTTATAAACGACATTTTAATACCTACATTTATAGAATACTTCTAGTTAGTAAATAACACCTTATATAAATAAGTACGGAAAATGCTCAGAATAGTTGTGGACCGCTTCATCTTAGAAAAAGTTACAAATGCCATCAGGCGAATTATCGTACCGTCCATTTGTCTTCTTTGGGTTGGGCAGTTCGTTATCGTCGTGGTGATTTGCTAAGGTTTGTTTCCTCTTGGTGGTTGCTGTGGTTGGGATTGTTGAACTATGGGAGTGAGGAGGTCCTGCACCAAAAACCAATATTAAATGTAGTGGAATATCTATTTCACACAGCGCCATGTAGAATGAATGATTGCCAATCGCCAGCAAATATGTTTTCTTTTTAATAAACCTATTTTACTTAAAAGCTTACAAGCACATTTTCGTAAGACTAATTCGAATCACTAATTCTCAATTGAATTGAATTGGAATTCAATTGAAACAATCAGTAGCTCTTTTTACAAGAAAAGCTACTTGCTATATAAATATATTTACACTATGATATTAAAATAGTAAAAAGCCTGGATTCACACACTATAAATCTTGGTCACCCTATTTTTTCCTTCGATTATAGGTTTTAAGTTCTATACGTCATTTAGTTCTTAATTTGAGGCTTTATTCATACTGTCTACATATTCTTCGAAATGGTATCTGTAATTAGCAAAAAGAATGGGTCTTCTACTAAGCTCCGTTTAAGCTCCATTTAAGAAAAACCGTGGCCGCGCGGTTCGCATTGTGCGGACTGCGCGGCCATAACTTTGGAGTGCCGTATGTTGTGAAGTTCAAATAGTAGGGCTTTATTTTTATAATCTACATTTTCTTCGAAATCGTGTCAGTGATTAGCAAAAAGAATTAGACTTGTACGTAGCTCCGTTCAAGAGAACTGGTGGCCGCGCAGTTGAATTCATGCGGACTGCGCGGCCACGGTTAAACCCTTATAACTTTCTAAATATTGACTCTTCGAATTTGCGGTTTTCACTGTTCGTTTTCTACGAATTCCTTCGAAATGCTGACATAAGTTTCTTTTTTCTACGACATATTGGCCGAGCAATCGAAATGGACACTAAATTTTAGTCAGCCTCATTTGACAGCCTTCATTTCAATTTCAGGATTGCAAAAACCGTGAAAGCAGCAATCACATCATCAGGGCCAAAATCCGACGCGGTGGCGAAATTGAAGCTAGTGCTGGGAGTAGCTCAACATGACGAGTGTTTGCTGAGCTACTGGATCAGCGTGTTTTGTGAATAAGTGTTAATGTTTGATAACTGTAGGTGCAATAAATCTGTGATATGTTTATGTTGGTTTATTTGATGTAAGACCCTGACTGTATGACCACGCACATCATGCAGTCTAGAGTTCTAGACAAGACAGATCAATTGTACGGTGCGCTTACGATATCTCAATTCACAATGAAGGGGCAGCGACTTGGAACTTGGAGAGATGCCACTAGAGGAAACTGTAGGTAGGCTGGCGGCGGCGACGGCGACGCGAGAATACACACGCGTTTCGTTTCGTTTGGGACAGTCTACAATGAACATGAAAAAAAATCCGTCTACCTGTTTGACAGAACTACTGGTAATTTTTTTCCCATTAGTTCTGTGGCTTATGCTTTACACCTGACTTTCGTAAACTATTCCTATCACCTGTTCTGTTGGCAGAACTACTGGTATAATTTTTGTTCCCGTTAGTTCTGTGACTCATAAGACTAATCTATCTTATTTTTTTTCTTGGTAAGTAATTCTCCACTTACCTGTACCTTTATTTCTAAAGGCTGTTTTTTTTCGAGGTATAGAACTTTGAAATGGAATAAAACGAAAGTGATTGTTTTTATTGATATGGAAATGACTTTATTCGAAAGGAAATCTTCTGGCATTATAATTTAAATATGATTTCTGGCATATAACCGCCATGGCTGGCTCGGACGTAGTCTAATCTAGAGGTCCAATTTTCGATGACTTTCCCAACATTTGTGGCCGTATAGCGACAATATCGCGCCGAATGTTATCCTCCAAGTGGTCAAGCGTTTCGGGCTTATCGGCGTAGACGAGCGACTTCACATATCTCCACAGAAAATAGTCAAGTGGCGTAAAATCGCACGACTCTGGAGGCCAATCCACGTGTCCAAAACGTGAAACTATGCGGTAACCAAACGTTTCCTTCAATAAATCAATTGTGGCACGAGCTATGTAACATGTTGCGCCGTCTTGTTGAAACCACTACTCCTGCACATCATGGTTGTTCAATTGATGAACGAAAAAGTCAGTAATCTTCGCTCTATAGCAGTCACGATTGACTGTAACATTCTGGTCAGCATCGTTTCTAAAGAAGTACGGACCAATTATTCCACCAGCCTATAAAGCACACCACACAGTCAGTTTTACTGGATGTAACGGTGTCTCAACATACACTTGAGGATCATCATCACCCCAAATATGGCAGTTTTGTTTATTGATGTATCCATTCAACCAAAAGTGAGCTGCACCGCTAAAGAAAATTCGCTTATGAAAATCACGATACGCATTTCGGACAGAACCATGATTTTCAGAATAAATTTGCACAATTTGGAAGCATTGTTCAGGCTTCAGTCTATTTATGTTAAAATGCCAAACCATACTAAACATAAATCACTTTACAGCTGACAAAAATACCGCCGGTTAAAACAGCTAGGCCAACTTAAAGTTCTATACCTCTAAAAAAAACACCCGTTATAATGGAACTACTGGGACACGATGAAACATTTTAACAGTTCCATGGAACTACTGGGACAAAAAAATCCCAGTAGTTCCATCATGGAACTACTGGGATACGGCGTGCTTTTATACATGAACTAGCTGATGCCCGCAGCTTCGCCCGCGTAAAATTTCTTCCCGTTCCCGCTTCCCGTATTTAATCCCCTTGGGGGTTGAATTTATCAAAATCCTTTTTTAGCGGATACCTACGTCATAACATCTACCTGCATGCCAAATTTCAGCCCGATCCGTCCAGTGGTTTGGGCTGTGCGTTGATAGATCACTATGTCAGTCAGTCACCTTTGAGTTATATATATTTAGATTGCAGAGTGAGAACACTGAGGTCCAAACTATAAAGAACTATGTTGTCTCTTAATAAAAAATAATTTTATTAAGGTTAAAACACCTGTCACAGAGATCAAGTATCAAGCATAACATTTTACACTGTTGAGGATTCTACATGGGAGAATAACGTTAGTTCTAGAAATAATACAAATTTAGTTTTAAGTAGTCCTTATAATTAAAGAATTACACGTTGGACCGACGGCTAGGTCGGGCACGCTCGTGTCCCTTGGACCTCACGTACGGCTTCGTGTGCGAGCGAGGAGCTCCCGGCGCGGGCCCGAAGTGACGCACTGCCTCGCGGGCGTTGCGCTGGCCTTGCAGGAGCACGGTCTTTGCGCCCGTGGGGGCACGCAGAGCCAGTTGGTCGAAAGTCAAGATTTCACCTGTAATTTTAAAGGACATTTTGTGAAACCTTGTACATGTAGTTCAATATTATATGCAGCAGTGACACGGTGAAATGAGGTATACATATTATATTAATTAAGCACGCAATCTTAACTATAGGTCTTTAAACTTTGTCCAGATGGTTTTTAAAGGCATTAACAGTGGGTGCATCTACAAGATGTTCAGGCATCTTATTCCATTCTGTGACCACTCTAGTAGGTAGAACATGTTTCTGGGGATTTCCATTGAAAGATGTCTTCCACAGCTTGTAAAAGGTACAGCTCTCCAACATAAAATTTCAAAGACTAGAATGCCACAGTGCTGCACACCACTGCAGCATTGCTGTCGCTTCAATTGGTCTACGTCTAGTAGACCTCTTACTAAGGTAGATTCTTGACCTCATACAGGTTTGGCATCAATGGAAGCAAGCAAGACCAAATGTTGTGGTGGTACACATAGTTCCTGTTCCCATGGGAATACAGAAATAAAATATAGCTTGTCATCCTAGGATAGTGTAGCTTCCCCAAAGTTAAAGAATTTTTAAATCGGTTCAGTAGTTTTGAAGCCTATTCAACGCAAACAACAATCAAATCTTTCCTCTATTGGGCAAATGAAGGCTGCATCAACTGTGACATACAGAAACGAATGATTTCCTGGTATCCCCACTGTATCCCAATACCTGGAAGAGGAGAGTTTAATACTGGGTGTCTTATTTGAAGTTATTGATAATGAATAAATAAATCCCTAATATTATAAATGCGAAAGTAACTCTGTCTGTCTGTCTGTTACGCTTTCACACCTAAACGGCTGGAGCGATTGAGATGAAATTTGGTATAGAGATAGTTCAAGGCCCTGGGAAGGACATAGGCTACTTTTTAACTGACTGCGCAAAGGGAGGGTTATGATTTTACGCGATAACGACTTCTACGCGGCCGAAGTCGCGGGGAACAGCTATAATAAATATTTGTGGACATTCACACACAACATCATCCAGCCCAAATTAAGCTAATATAAACTTGTGCTATGGGATCTAGACAACTGATATACATACTTATATATTTCTATATACATACTTATACATATATTTCTAAATAAATACATATTATACATACAAAACACCCAAATTCCGAAAAAATATTTGTGAATCACACAAATATTTGGACCGACCCAGGAATCGAACCCAGGATCTCCAGCGCCACAGGCAGTATCACTACCGACTACGCCACAGAGGCAGTCAAATAACAAATAACCGTGGTAAGCAATGTGTGCTAAGGTCAGTCCTAGATGAAGTAGAGAATTAGGCATGCAGAGAGATAGTCCACTTGGCAGTATCCAAATCCTCACAATAAAATAAAAACTAAGGTCAGTTCTAAGATTAACTACTGTAGGTAGATTTTCATTTACAAGTGTTCCTATACTTCAGAAAGTATGCCTGTCCTTCTGAGAGCTTACCAGGCGCTCCCAATTGTAGGTAGGGAACATGTCCTACCTGCCTGTACGAAATTTCAACACAAGGTATCAACAACCTAGTTCTATTAGACTTGTACTGGGCTAGCCACAAATACAATTGGTGTAATTTGGATGTCTAGAATGCCTCAGCCTACCACTTTCAAGGAAAATGGTGTCAGTATGCCATTGATAGAGCTGTATTACAAAATGTTTCTCAACTCTGATTTTGTGATACAGTTCCACAATGTTTCAAAGTCCATGCTTCTCAAGTACAGATTAGTTTCTCATATATTCATCAGTTTCCTCAATTTTATTTTATTTTGTTGTATTGAAAACAACAAAAACACTATTTAGTGTTCATAATACTAGAGACCTTATTCTTGGCATTCCATGGATTCTCCGTGCGGGTGCCGGGTCCATAGCTAGGTACCGGGGGAACACCCCATCGGCGTCTGGGACTTGTGACCCATTTGAGTCAGTTTAGGGTGGCCACTTTTCTATGCGCATAAATGCTCACTTTCCACTAAACAATGGTCCCTCCCCTGCCCAACCAGATTTGGTGAGATCCTATCAATGCCACTTTGGATATTCGTTTAAGTAGAGAGCTTACTGAAGCTCTTGGCAATCTAAAATGCTAGTAGCAGCAAGTAAATTCAAATGGAGCTCTTATGCAAGATGTCTTCTAATAAAATATCTACCTTATCGGAGCTGATCAAGTAGGTAAATAAAACATTCTAGCTTTTAAAATCTTCCCTTACTTGTAACTCAACGGTATAAATAAATAGAGAGAACTCTAGGTTATGTATTTGCATAGCCATGAAATTAATGTAGCATCACTTTTGTTCAAAGTTCAAAATATAAACAATCATACAACTCACCTCCAGCAGCCAAGATACGTGCACGGGCCTTCTCGGTGACATGCAGAGCTGCAACTGTCATCTTAGGCACTTTGTACAGCCTCACATCGTTGGTAATAGCGCCAACGACGACGGCAATCAGACCCTCACGTGTAGGCTTCTTCATGTGACGGGCCAAACGCGATAGCGATAGTGGCGGCCTGTTAATGCGGCTCATGAATAGCCGGCGCAGGATGATCTGGTTGAACTTGGCATTTGTACGCCTAGCCAAGTATCTGTACAACTGCAAAACAATAACAGATTTAAGGTTATGCCAAACAGTTTGAAAACTAACATTCTTTATGTACTTGAGAGTGACATGTATACATGAATCTGGAGTAAATATTAATTTTAATAAGCACATTACAGTATTTACTCACTTTAACAAGCAATCTCAGGTACACATCCTGAGACTTGACTTCAGTACGCCTAACTTTCCTGTCGTGTTTGTGATTGATGTCGATACCCTGAAATATGCAGAGGAACACATATTGATGACACTGTTACACATGAAGAGCACAATAAACTTTCACAACACTTTGTATTTATCACGATTTTAACAGATTAATTCGTCAACATAACTTACCATCTTGGATTCGGATGAAAAAGAGACTATAGACAAAGAAAGGAGCAACAAAATATTTTTTTGACAGTGACAGCTTTCAGAGCTAAAATGTCAAAGTTGTCTGTGGCTGCTACTGCTTTCTTTTTAATTATTTGAAGCTTTGGCTTTTAAACATAATTTTTATCACTTTCCAACACTTCATCCGGTTAGTAATTTAAATATTTTCACATAATAAAATAGACTATAGTGAAAAATCACACACAATGACGGTTGCGGCTGCGGCTATGGTCAGTTTTGATTTTTTTGAAAAATCTGGGAACTCAAGACAAACGCTGCAATTTTTTTTATACCACTAATGTGGCAGACAAGCTTACGGTCCACCTGATGGAAAGTGATCACCTGCACCGTAGCCGACCACACGGAAACCTTTTAAGACCCCTTTTGAAAAATAAAAATAAAAAAAAAATTAAAAAATATTAACGTTTAGTACAGTAGAGAATAAACTGGTTATCATTTGGCGTTGTTTATGTAGGTAAAATAAATCAATACTATCAACAAGTCATAATGATGGGTCCACAGAAAAGAATTTTATTATTCCGTGGATGGGTCCATAAATCGTGTTGCTATTCTAATGACACGTCACACATCATAATCGGTCAAGACGTTGAGTTGAAGCTGCACGTTCGTTCCGAACCGAACATACATAGGTGCTACCTACTAAAAACATAACCAACCCTTTTTCCTGGGTCAGTTGGTAAAAACCACTGATCTGTATTATTACCACAGGTACTTTACAGATCAGTGGTAAAAACTAACGAAAAATTCGAAATCTATGGTAAAACAAACAGATTCACACACAGCCAGTTAGGTAGCTATAAATGGTCTCGAAAGAGGTAAAATTTAAAATACAGGGAATAAAAATAAATAAAGGCCATAGGGAATTAAAACAAATGAAACTACTGTCGCAAAGTCTGTCATCGCGACAGATAACAAGTTTCGACCACCGTTTTTTCGAAAGGAATGGAATTTAATTCGAAACATCGAAAATTATCAAAAAATAAAAATTCTGTTCGTATTCCTTCATCATCAAAACCCAGATTGACCAAAAAGAAGATTGTCACGCGAAAACGAAAATGCGTGTGCCTCCCTGAAAATTATTCAGTAGTAGAGTTTCCATCAATATGGAATGAGCTGCGACAAAACCTGCAACTTTGCGATGGGACTATCATCTGCAGGGATATGAAACCTATTCGTGTGCACCGAGCAATACTCTCAGCAGTTAGTCCATATTTCAAAGCGATATTCATAAACTCTTTAAAGAAAGGGGAGCCGGAAGAAACGGAAATCTTCGTAGATGTCCCCAGTTACTACATGAGTTCGATCCTCGATTATGCATACACGGGAACATGCACGGTAACAGCCGAAAACGTAGAGTATCTTCTGCCATTTGCAGATCAATTTGATGTGGTTGGAGTCATACAACTGTGCTGTCAGTTCCTTTTGCACGAGCTGATGCCGCATAACTGTCTTGGAATATTTAAATTCGCGCGATATTACTTCTGCAGTGAGCTAGAGAAAAAGGGAAATTTGTATATAAGGCAGAATTTTAGCAGAATACTTAAGGAATGTAATGAATTTAAATCATTGTCTTACGATGAATTGGAGGATATTTTGAGGGATGACGAATTAAATGTGCGTAATGAAGAGATAGTATTCCAAGCAGTTAAGACGTGGGTGGAGCATGATATTGAAAATAGACGGAAATACGTTCCTTCCTTACTCTCATGTGTAAGATTTGGACACATTAGTTATAAATATTTTAAATCAAAAATATTACAGTGGCAACCTGTTGCAGAGGATGAGGTAAGAAGATAAAACTACCTTCATTTTCGGCGTAAAAGATAGACTTTAAATGTAGGCATTGATGCACCATTTCTTTTGCGCAGAAATGCCAAGAAGCTTTATATCCGGCTGTGGTATTCCTCACCTTACTAGATTCAAGGCCCGGTACAGAGGCGGATCTTAATGATCCCTTAGCGAGGCCACGAATCCCTTTCGAGATTCTGTTTGCTGTCGGCGGCTGGAGTGCTGGTAGTCCGACGAGTTTTGTTGAAACTTACGACACAAGGTAAAAATTTGGAATGTTTTACTCTATTTTCTACATAATAAAATTCCTCTTCCTAAAGGGACAAGCCGATGCATATTAAACAGAAACACCCAAAGTTTACCTGTTGTAATGGTGATCCCACGTGACGATGAGTCTTATTGCTGTGTTGAAACAGACAGGCGCAACATGCAGTCAGAACCAACTGGTTAACGTGCCTTCCGAAGCACAAATCATCGTAAGACTTAACCGACGACCGTAGCATAGGCGCTTAACGCAGTGATGGTTTCCAATTTATAATTGCACAACGAAGCAGATGATGAAAGTTGATTCGATACAAAAACAACAGTTAGCAGATCTTGGCTACACATTTTCTGGCGATAAGTATGTGGCCAAAACCTGCTAACGGCGGATGCATATTTACTTCACCTGAAGCCATTATCAGAGAGGCGTAGCTATTATTCAGAGTCCATCAATAGACAAGTGGTGTTTTGTTACTCAGTCAACGCTCCAATTATACGTAGGAGAAAACTTCATCAAGCGGCGGAGCTTCAGACCTCGTCGGCACTAGGTATTCCACATTTTATTTATAACAATTCTACAGGGCGGATCGATGGTTCCTATCTATCCACATGGACTTGACACCACGCGCGTACCACGGTCTCTGCACATTACACAACCTGATCTACATGATCGGCGGTTTCGATGGCAGCGATCACTTCAACACGGTGCGGTGCTACGACCCAGTGGGCAATACTTGGCACGAAAGGGCCTGTATGTACCAGGCAAGGTGTTACGTCAGTGTGGTCGCCCATGGTGAGTATGTTTTTAATGCCTAAGCTAATGGTTTATTTGAGGGTTCGATATTGTTCGAATCAAGCATATAAACCATCACGCCTGAGGGGTTAGTCAGAGGTTGATTACATACATACACACCCACATTTTGCTTTGTTGGCCTCGCTGGGCACATAACGCACCAATCGTGATTATTTTGCTCGGACGCAAAATAATCACGATTCGTAATATTTTTGAAGGAACTCGGATGTTACTCTGACCAACCTGGTGGGCTGCGGCCTTACTGTTAATATTGGACCGTTGTCACGAGCAGCCTTATAGCGCGATTGAGGACTGGTAGTTTTTTTTTTTCACTAAGGCATATACAGATGCACTTGTAAAACGTCCCGAATATAAACCAAAGCATTTACCACCAGTTCACAACGCAATCCACCTGCGAAGAACTGGCAAGACACTCAGTCAAAACTTTCGTCTTGGTACCGACATATTGTGAGAGCTCTTCACTGTTGCGTTAGTCACCGCAGGTTATTTAGAGACCTGAACATAGATGTTTGATTATTAAGAAAATTTTGCAATGTACAGATGGTTTAATATACGCTTTGGGAGGATATAACGGTCGCACACGCATGTCGTCAGTAGAACGGTACTACCCCGACAAGAACCAATGGGAAATGACCACGCCAATGAACAAACAGCGGTCCGATGCTAGCGCTGCTTCGCTGGGCGGGAAGGTAAAATGAAATCATACATTTCTTGTAGTTTAAATCGTTTTTATTAGGTTAACGTTAGACGATGGACTTTACTACCCCACTGTGCTTTCCTGCTATATACTACGCTTACGCTGTCAATGATGTGGGTAGGTACTTACTTCCATCGTGTGGAGCACTAGCAGTGGATGGATTTGATCAGAGTACTATATCGCAGTAGCTGTGGTAGTGGTAACACCAAACCGCGAATACTGCAAGTGGGCCCTGACATCTAGGACGATACATCGGTTACCCTCACGACTTTCATCTGTTTCCTCTAAGATCATTGGGTCATCTCATTGCTGGACGTCGCCGGCCACTCTTAATTTACGCCACAACACACGGTTGGTCCTACGCCTTCCGTATTCAGTCCCTGCCTGGAACCTCTTCTAGGTCGTCAGTCGAATTAACAGGTGGGCGTGGTATTAATCGATATCCACCATTGACAAGTCTCTCTCCACTCCACCAAAAAGCTGTAGCTAATAGCAGTTTTGCAGTCGATCGGTTCTTATAGGTTACCAAAATATATTTTCAGATCTACATAGTGGGAGGTTTCAACGGCCAGGAAGTGCTTAGTTCTGCAGAAGTATTCGACCCTGACACGCGGCAGTGGAGCTTCATCAGGTCTATGCTAAGCCCACGCTCTGGAGTCTCGCTCATTGCTTACAGAGAGTGCCTTTACGCTCTTGGGGGTTTTAATGGATACAGCCGGTTGAATACTGGTTAGTAACAATGCTATTTTGATAATAGAAATTTCTATGTTTCCAAATCAGTGTCTAAGCTTAACTGGTACTTAATGTCATGTTCACATGATGTCACGGCCACACAATCTTCTTACAACATGATGAACCCTATTCAACTGTGGTTATAGTATGGTTTAGGTTCTATGATTTAGGTCTATTGCATTAATTTTGTTTATTTACTTATGAAGGTGAAAGGTTTAACCCACAACGCGGTGGCGACTGGCAGGAGGTCACGGAGATGTTCAGCGCGAGGAGTAACTTCGCAACGGTGCTGCTGGATGACATGATCTTCGTGATCGGAGGATTTAACGGTGGGTAATGCAACTAAACCTCTTACCAGTGCTAATCACGCTAGGCCATAGAAGTGAAACCATATTTCACTTTTATGGCCTATGGGCTATCAACAATCACATGACAAGATGGTCCAAGTTTTCTGACTTAGGTCTACCTTCCTGAGGAATTTTCTTGAACCCAGGGACTTCCCCTCTAGGTTTCAATTATTTTGGAATATAGTCTAGTCAATGAATGCTCACAAGTCAAGAGGGGTGTGGATGGAAAAGTCGAAAGCAGAAACTTTGACTTAGGAAATTTGTCCGGACTAGTTAGGGATAAACATACTAAAAGTCCTGATCCCTCCAAGGTGAGCCCGTGGGGAGGGGGGGGGGGGGGAGCACAAAGAAGGTCCCGTTAAATTCTCTACAACTTTGTCTTTTACACTTTGTTTTGTATCTATCTCCAATCATTGCCTAGCTATGAGCTTCTAAAGGTGGTCGATTTTCAAAGCGCGCATTGTAACAGTAATTTACCACTTTCCTTGTTTTTTTTTTTTTAACGTAAGGGAAAATCCTTATGGATGCTATGCCGGATGCCGGACTCCTACCGAATAATAAACCACATGTAACGCCCAACAGCCTATGGTCCCAGGACTCCCAACAGACCCACGGCCGCCACTGCGGCCTCGCCTAGGGGGTGGTTAGGGTGCTATCCCGCGTCTTTGGGGGGTTTCGGGTGTGATCCCACTTCTAAGGGCGCCCCCCTTAGAAGTGGGATCACACCCGAAACCCCCGTCCATACAGGCTGCGTGAATCCCTCACGTCACGTTGCCCGTATGGACCAAAATCATTTCTTACAATGCGCGCTTTGAAAATTGACCACCTTTAGAAGCTCATAGCTAGGCAATGATCGGAGATAGATACAAAGCGTAATATACAAAGTTGTAGAGAATTTAATTAGCTTTTATTATGTCGATATGTCGTACAACACAATTTCGTACAATGCACTATTTTCGAGAAGTAAACAAAAAAAAAACAAAAACATAACTTTATTTGTGCTCCTTCCCCATGAGGCTCATCTCGTAGGGGTCAGGACTTTTAGTATGTTTATCTCCTAACTAGTCCAAACAAAGTTCCTAAGCTAAACTTTCTGCTTTCGACTTTTCCATCCACAAGTTATTCGTTTACTAGACTAGTGGTGCACGTTTTGTTTTGTTTCTTAGTCTCAAGCTCATGTTTAGAGGGGTTTCAGAAGAACTGGCATTTTTCAGGTTCAACCACAATTCCTCACGTGGAATGCTACGATGGCGACACGTTGGAATGGTATGACGCCGCGCCGATGAACCTCAACCGGTCAGCCCTCAGCGCGTGCGTGCTGGCAGGCCTTCCCAACTCTCGCTCCTTTTCCTACCTAGCTAAGGCAGTTCCGGCCGCCGGCGCCGATCAAGCACACCATTCATGACAATCACACACCACTCTCCAAAATCCCCCACAAGATGCACCTCAAAACCTTTCCTTCGCTCCCTCAATAACATAACAGTTGGCAGTAACCATACTGTCGTAAGATTTTCGGATATATATTTTCGAGTGCCTAAAATGACTATTTTTTTGTATGTTTGGTCAAGGTACTGCAGTGACTGATGCGCATTATTCTGTGATATTTTGATTGTACATAGAGCTTTGTGAATCAATTTTATGTAATTATCATAAATCATGGTGGAAAAGCCTTATTTTTTATTATAGAGATCGTGACCATCATATTTTGTATTGTATTGTTTTATAAGTAAACATATCTAATAAATTATGTAAAGGATCTGCCTAGCAAGTGTAAGGGTGCAGATCGCTAAATATGGATATTTTAGATATTATTTTAAAGCGATGGACTTGTAAATTCTCAAGTTTTTGATAGTGTAGTTTGTGACAAATTTTATTTTCGTATTTTTGTGTACAGTTCGCGTCCGTGGGAAATCAGAGTGGTCGCGTTTTGGATGTGTGTACGATATTGCTGTGGGATAAACCTCTGTGATATTGTTGTATCTGTGATATTTTTCACTAGAAACTTGAGAAAATTCAAAAAAAGGTAAAATTTTACTTTTTAATTTACTGAAAAATTTACTGTACCTGACTGAAAGATGAGAAATTGACAAATAAAGAAAAAACTCGGAATATTTATTGCTTTTATTACAAAACCCTCTAGTTTAAGTTTTAGATGTGTGTACTGATTGTGAATCAGCTTTCTCCTGGCGTGGTGACTTACAACAACATATGGATGCGGATGTGCCTACTGGGGTGAGACAGTGATTCAAACTTATCACTGAAGACTGGCAGCAGAGCAGGGAATAAGCGACTGGCCTCGTGGTCTAGTGGTTAGCGTACCTGACCACGGATTCGGAGGTCGTGGGTTCGATTCCTACCCAGGACAAATCTCTTTGTGTGATGAGCACATTGATTTGTTCTGTGTCTGGGTGTAATTTATCTATATTATGTATGTATTTAGATATATATAAGTATGTCTATCAGTCGTCTAGATCCCATAGCACAAGCTTATAGCTTAATTTGGGCTAGATGATGTTGTGTAAGAATGACCAACAATATTTATTTATTTATTTAATTCTAAATTAAGTGGAATTAAATCAGGTTTGAATGTCCGTCCGAAGGGGTATGAATTAAGAAATAAAATTTAAGAAATAATTAATTAATAATTTATTATTTAATAATTAATTCTCTCTTTTAAGAAATAAAATTCGATGATTTAGATTGAGGAAAACTAAACTCTTCGTAACTTCTTGAATTCCGGTAGGATAGGCGGAGATGGCGGAGATCCCTCCGGAGCAGAATGTACAAAACGCAAAATGATCACCACACGCAAAATGTACAAATCGCAAAATGTACAAAAGCAAAATGTGCAACATGCAAAATGTACAATACGCAGAATGACCAACACGCAAAATGAACACCACACACAAAACGCAAAATGTACACCTTAGCCCCCATTTACACTTGTGTTGTTCTTGTCTTGTACTTAAGTAGGTACCTACCTATTACAGCAACAAGCATATATTTTCTGCTTTTTAAGATCGGTAGGTATAACAAATGAAGATCAGTGAAACAAATGAAGATCTGTAAAACAAACGAAGATCGACAAAACAAATGTAGATCGACGAAACAAATGAAAATCGAAAAAACAAATGAAGATCGAAAAAACATATGCGGATCTATAAAACAAAGGACAATATGCAAATTGATAAAGTCAAAAATTACTTGCAGCCATATTTTGTAATCTAGATCTGATTGCCATTCAAAAAAATAGGTGCAAGCAATTCTCAATCTTAATGACACTTACTTCAATCGCGAGTAAAGGTTACACGCACACACTTTTTTTTTTTCCTCAATTCATACGGACACGGGTTTGAATAGGTACCGAATCTGAGGATTGGGATATTCTCGGATTTTGGGTGTGTATTACCTACATGTATTTAGAAATATTAATACCTACACTAGCTGACCCAAGTAACTTCGTTTGCGTCATTTTTTTATCATAAAGTGAGCTGAAAAGCCTATCCCAAGTCGAAACAAAGCGCCTAATCTAGCCAAATTAAAAGTCGTTAATAAAATTGGTTCAGTACTTTCGGAGTTCATTGCGTACCTACAAACCTTCTGTTAAGGCATTTTTAACCAACTTCAAAAAAAGGAGGAGATAACTCGATTCGACCGTTTTTTTTATATACAAACCTCGTGTTAGGGCATTTTTATATAAGTATTCGATTTGTCGGTTATCTAGCACAATCAAGCTTTGAGCATTAATTAATATTCAAAATTTGTAACTGTATGAAAAGTTGTAATACACAAATGCATAAAGAATGTAACTGTAAAATATAACATTTCAATGTTTAAATTTAGCTAAAATCACAGGGATACTATCAATTTCATAGGTATTAATCCTTTAAAATATAATACGTAGTACGTTACTTAGCTATAATAATAATATTATTTAGCTCTGACAGCCTTCTATAGGTAGACATCTGTTAATGTAGGTACACTGATGTAACTTAAACCTACTCGATATTGTAAAACAGCCGAAAATAGCTGTAATTCACAAGTATGTACAACAAGGCTGAATCAACGAACAGGCATAGCGAGAGTGTAGTGCAATCGTGCGTATGTTTACTACAGAAGGGGGATTTGGGGAGAAAACGGGAGACCGCCCCCTCGCGCCGCACGGATATCCCGAGCGACGCGATCGAACCACAACGAAAGTGGCAGTGAGCACGACAGTTTCAGGGCGAGGCGCTCTCCATAAATAGAAAATAAATCGGTAATTATGGAACTTAAAGGGAAGGTCGCCCTTATCACTGGTGCCGCTGCGGGAATTGGACTTGCGTACAGCGAAGAACTTCTAAAACAAGGAGCCAAGGTAAGATTTTCTCAAAGAAATAAACATGACTTATCTACATACTTCGGGCGTTCCCAATGTAACTTTAAGTTCAAGGTAAAAGCTGTTGAATGGAGTAAGTAGGTACTGGAAGTACGCCAATATTGTCCAGTAATGGATGGGACAAGTAATGGGTGTGTGATGTGATTTTTTTTACAAAAGAGTGATGCACTTGAAGCCGGCTTTCGTTTGTATTGATTTTGCCGGCGGCGGCGCTCGGTCATTGGCGTAATTGGTTTCCCTTTGAAGATTTTTCGTACCTTATTTGCAACCTAATCATTACTTTTTAAAAACAATTGTTATTGTTCAGATTGTTCTATGTCTACGGTAGACATTTTATAGAATACTTATCCTGTTCTGATTTCACGATTTTTATAGAAATAAAATATTTCCTGCATGCGTTTTTATTCGTTTTAAAGTCGCAAGGTGACATGTTAAGACTAAGTAGTCGTGAATAAGAAATGACTAAGGAACAGGCAAGTTTATTATATCCATGACTAATACGTTACATTTTAAACATATTTAATGTTCCTTCGGTAGGATTCTTAACGAAGGATACTTTGTTGTTTTATTTTTGGTACCTGTTTCGTTATAAAACTACAACATTTTCCATTGTTCCGCGAAACTGCGGTAGGAATAATACTAATAGGTAGGTACATAACATAGCGATTAGTAAGCTCCCGTTTGTTAGTCCCACTAAAACTCGAGAACATCTGGATCGATTTGAGTGATTTTGTGGAATTCCATGTACCTATAAAACTTTTCTGTCTGAGATTATTTGAAATTATAAGTAAGTAGATATATAATTATATTAAACAGAAGATTTTTTTCGTATCGTAGCTAGAGATACGTCAAACTAATTTAACATAGACACCTTATTTGATTTTGAGGCATACAAGGTTAATCAAATCTGTTATTATCCCCCCTCCCCCCACTTCTGTTAAAGTGTTCTGTACTTGTAAACCTTAGGTACCTACCATTTACTCTGTCTGCAGTTTAGTACAGAGACTCTTAGTACCTACCTACTAGAAAGCGTAGGTACTATTATTCATTACCTAATACGCCGAGAGAGCGCCAAATAAGTACTTATGTGAAGAAACTCCTTAATAGTGTAGTCACTTTCATAATCAGATGAGAAAAATACATTGTCCCCAATACCCGTGAAGTGTGGGGTCACTAGGTACACGTAAAATTTTACTATCACGAATTAATTTTCTAGTTACTCGATAGTAAAAGTCGTGCAATTAAAATTTCAGTTTGTGAAATACTGTTTAAAAACTTTTATTAAATTTTTTCAGGCACAGTATACCTACCTACTTAAATAATATGTACTTATAGCCTAGTTTTCAAAAGGTAGGTAGGTACATTTTAGTATTAGGACATATTTAAATTTTAACTTAATTAAAAGCAAAATTAGGTAAGTAATCTATCTCAAGTACAACACAATATTTACGCACGCCTTTATCCTTCAAGGGGTAAGGCAGAGGCGTACTAATTATACCTACTAGGTACATAGGTACTAGATTTCATCATTTGTATTTTGTCCAAAGTGTGAAAGTCCAATAGGTGGTGGGTGAGCCTATTGCTATATTGAAGGGCGCAGGTTACAAAAAGATAAATCTAAAAATTACAGGTTTCAATATGCGATATCGACACAGAAATCGGTGAACAGGTGACCGATGAGTTGGGGGCTAAGTACGGCAGGAAGAATGTGCTGTTCTGTCGTTGTGACGTCACTGATTATCCTCAATACGAAGGTATGGGCCATATTCTGTCACAGAATAAGTTATAACATTACATAGTTCAAGCTTAGTCAAGAATACCGGTAAAGTAGTTCGGCCATTGCAGTAGGTAGTGCAAAACTTAACAAGGGAGGCATGTTGCAATACTTTCAATCTACACACTTCCAGTGAATTACAGTCACAAAGTGATCACCCACCCAACCGTAGCGCAAGTTGCTTATTGCAGTGATCGTTTACAGAATACCGAGTCATCTCGCTATGACTGCTACGAGCGTTTCATATGAAACACTGTGTGGAGAAATGTTCCTCCGACACAAAGTTAGAATTCTCCGACCAGGCATGGTCCAGGCACGCCTGGTGGACCGAAACTATAAATTTGGTTTAATTTATATCTCTGGCAAAGTCAAAATACAAACATTTCCACTCCCAAGTTCTTGTCTTGAATTATCTAGGTAATAAATAATATCTATTAATTACAGAGGCGTTCGAGATGACAATCGAAGTGTTTCACCGGCTGGATATCGTGATAAACAACGCCGGGGTAATGAACGATCGCTTCTGGGAGCTGGAAGTCGACGTCAATCTCGTAAGTACCTCGTCTTCTATTCATAGATTGTTTTATAACTTCCGAACGGAGTCAATTTGTAAGTCGAGCGCGGAAATCTGCTCGCATAGGATGTGTTATTTATTGCGAATGGAAATCTTCTTTACATTTTAATAATTATTATTTTTGTAGTAAAACAATAAATGTCCTAACTATGTAGAAGCAAATTGTATTACGTAAAGGTTGCGTTTCAACTGTTTACTTTTGACATGTTTTTTTATTAAGTATGTCATAACTCATAAAGATAAGGACCCAAGCAAGTGCCTTTAATGTCCAACTTTTCAGCGATTAACATGGACATCCTACTAATAGGCAAAAAAAACAACATGGGTACCTATCGACATCCGCGCCCTTGTTCATTATTTAGCTATTTATAATAAAATAATAAATATTCACGGACATCTCACACAACGCTATCTGATCCCAAAGTAAGCTAGGAATAACCTGCTTGTGTTATGGGTATCAGACCACGGATATTAATAGGTACTTATATACTTTTAAATACATACATATTATACATAGAAACACCCAAACTCTTGAGACAAACATTTATAAGTGCGCACCTTTCTTGCTGGTAGGATAAATAAAACCATTAAATCTCTATTAGGGGGATTACCTGTAACTGTGGTTAAAAGAAAAACATACTTACCTTGAAATTCCATTACCACCCATCTGGTTTTCTCCAATTTACTCTACTGAATACACTTCTCTGATGCTGGCTGTTTTGAATGACTTTGTATTAAACCCAATATGTAGGTAGGTTACCTACTGCGATTTAGGTGCTTCGCAAACGATTCGGTAATTTCACCGCGAACGATAGCACTATGAGAATCTAATACACATGAAGGGAAGACCGCGCCGCTAGTGCCCGTCGGACACACATTTTCGCGGTGAGGGCAGTCGCGGGCATCGACGGACGGTCAGACGCGGTCTTTATTACGTCGCGGTCAAAAAGACCTGCCCGCCCCCGTCGTCGTCTGCAAAGCGCCTTAATGTCATGATGTAGGAAGGTATATTTGTTTGTATATTTCAGAATGGCGTGATTCGTGGTACGTTACTGGCGTATCGTTTTATGAGTAAAGACCGCGGGGGCCAGGGTGGCATAATCATAAATACAGCATCAACTGCATTCACACGACCACAAGTGTCCACGCCTATTTACACAGCTACTAACTACGCAATTGTAGGACTCACCAGGGCCTATGGGGTAAGTAATTATTTCTCTTATTATTATTAGAATCTACAATTTCATCCTGATGGGAAAAACATAGCGAAATCCCAGGAAATCCAGAGATAGAATCTAGCTGCACCAACCAAAAACAGTGGTGCTCAACATTGCCGGAGGTCGGGGTCTCTGCCCACCTATGAACATATGAATAAATGGCTGCAGGCGCCTCCTTGTGGTCCGAAGATGACTGTAGCGTCCGCTTTCTACCTCCTCTGTATAAAGAGAGACGAGAAAAAAGCCCAAAAGTGTTAGATAGACCTTCCAATACAAACCACAAATAACTCGGCAATTATCAAATTTCAGGATCAGTATCACGTCAGCTTAACAGGCGTGCGAAGTATGGTCATCTGCCCTGGATTGACAGACACAGGTCTGGTCAAGGAGATCCGGAAGCAGCTCATGTCTTCAGAATACGAAGCTGCATGGCAAAGAGATAATGCTACCAGTAAAATGCAAAGGTGAGACAGAATAAGGCGGTGATAGAAATAAATTCAAATTGAATAAAGTGGCGCATTATACTGTACGAAAACGCCTAACCAGAATTAGAAAATTGGCAAGTTTTGGAAAAGAGAGCTATGAGTGACCATAATCTAAGGAGTGACCCTTGTTCTTCAGAAATTGCCCCGCTCATTAACTAGGGGAACCCCCTAAATTCACATTTTTTGTCACCTTGTTAGCCATACTCAGTGGAATAAATGTCAACCTTTCTCTATTACAGCTCCGAACACGTTGGTCGTGCGCTCGTGGAAATTTTTAACAAAGGCCAAAGTGGTTCAGTGTGGATCGTTGAGAATGGTACACCAGCGAGGGAGTGGCGCGGTTAATATTAGCAGAGTTCTTATGATTAAGTATTCAAACTAAACTATGTAATGGACTTTTCTTTGGGAATCGATGGAACTAGTCATCAGACCAGTTTGGAGGGTGCGAGACTGCGAAAGGCACAAACTGCCATCTGGCTTTCGACATGTGATAACTGCATATATTTAATAAACGCACCCATTTTTATTAATAACTGACATTTTGGGAAGTAAAAATTAACCTAGGCATAACAATACCTGTACGACATTTTGAATCGTAAGAAAATAAAACTGCAATGGAGCTGTATATGTCATAAGAGTAGGACTATAATACCGTTACCTCTTGTAGTGATTTAAAA
Organism: Miltochrista miniata; assembly: GCA_933228765.1. Taxonomy (NCBI): domain Eukaryota; kingdom Metazoa; phylum Arthropoda; class Insecta; order Lepidoptera; family Erebidae; genus Miltochrista; species Miltochrista miniata. The sequence continues at coordinate 25,288,602 of OW121766.1, read as the reverse complement.
ACACAATAATTAGTATTGATAAGTATGTCATTAACTCTAGGAACATACTAACAGATCATCACTATATCTTTGATATTCATCGGCACTATTTACGACCATAAGTTCCCCACCTTAACGAGGGCCTAACCAAAGGAAACTGGCATAATGCGGATTCACGTCAAACCTGTGTATGTGCCGGTCCTCTTTGCACGTATGTGATTCTCTTTAAAATTATTGTTCGTCTACCGCTTGACCTCCCAACTCCTGTCGGAACACTTGCGCTTGTCAGGCGTCATCCGTAAGTCAGCACTCAGCATGAGCTTTACTACCCGTTCGCTCTAACTTTGCCGCTGGCATAGAGGCGTTTACCCGAATTGTTAATTACACGAAGTAAATTGACAGTAGCTAATGTCACTTCGTCATAGAAATTAAGCAACATTATAAGAAGAAGTGACATTAGTTGCTGTCAATTGACTTCGTCTAATCAAAAATTCGACTTTTCTATGGAGTCGAACGGCAAAGTTAGAGCGAACGGGCAGTAAGTGAGCTTATGACCCCTTCTACTCCTACAAACCCCTATTATACACCAAACCCTTTTACTATTTGTAACATTCGAGTAGGTAAAGTAACAATTTACTACAAGGTAATTGTAATGTACCAGTTTAAGTATTGAGAAATGTGCTTTCATCAACTTTTGGATAACTCCTAGTTTCAGATCATAGACTGCGAAGCCAAAACTATTGTTTCATTCATTGGCAGCCCACTCAGTTTTAGCCACGTAACTGAGTTCTAATTGGCCCTTCAAAGTTCACGCTAGTCGTGAGCGTCTTTTGGTTAGTCAATGGCAGACTTTTACAATACTTACCATTTTCTCACCTCATGTATATAGGTTTTAAGGTCAATGTTTCAGATGTAAAGGCATTTAGAATCGTGATCGTCATTTTGTAAAAAAATCTCTTTTTCGTAGTACTGAAACATAATTGCATAAATCATAATATATATTTTGTAAGATAAGAATGAAGAAGAAGAAGCATGAGGAAAAATATTGTACGATTATAAATGTCTATAGTCGATCGATTAGAAAAGTAAGCAAGTGTAGCTACCCATTAACAGTGAAGTGTTTGATGAAAATTATAATATACGGATTTGGAAAGTATTAATTTGAGACAGAACATGCGTATGTAAATCTGATGTACAAGCGAAGTATTTTAGTCAATAAGAAAACGGTGACACTGGACGTACGTACTTTCACAGCGAGATTTCGAATATAACGTGTTGACATTGGGTGTAAACCAAAAACTGTCCTAGAACCCACCATATTAATTTGGCGAAATGTGGGTGTATAGTAGGTACCTATAGGCTTTAAGATACTATCTTCTCGTCTGACCTTAAAATTGAGTATAATCGTGTACTTATCTTAATTGATTGGATCTATTGAAGCAGAAGGCGTATCGATGAGCAGCAAATTTTCAATAATAACAGTAGGCAATTTATAGTAAGTTCACCATACTTCCAGCTGTTTTACATATTTACTCAGAATAGATAAGGCGCGTGCTTATTTTTAATTAAAGCCAAATATTATGTAACTTTAAGCGGTAAAAAAGATGAAATTGCTATGCTAAATTTACACAATTATGAATGAAAATTTGCTGCGCTTCAATATGTGTTTTATGAATGTACCGTGTATTTTACCTGCTAATTGCAGTAAGTTACGAATGTCAAACATTTTGTTGAAGGTTAGTATTATAATCCCTCAGGTTGGTTAAAATATTTTAAGAATCCATTTTTTATAACAATTTTGTATGAAGTTTGTTGTTTGAGTGATGTACTGCTGTCCGCCGAGTATGTTGTGTACTAGCTTAAATTATTTGCAATAAAATTGGTTTTCATAATAAGTTGGTTTAAATCAGAGGTTCTCAAGCTTATTTCGTCAACCACCCCCACTTTCAAAATTGAGGAACACACAATTTATTCGATTCGACCCGGGTATCCAACCTGGGACCTCGGCACAGCATTCCCATATTAATGATGGCAACATTTTTGTGGATCGCGCAAATATTTGGCCCGACCCAGGACGTCCAGCGCGGCTACACTACCGACTGCGCCATAGAGGCAGTCAAATCAAAATACACAATCTGTGAAAATTGCAGCTTTCTAGCTATCACAGTTCCTGAGATTCAACCTCACAGACAAACAGACGGACAACGTAGTCTCACTCATGAATAGACCCCCGTTTTTATCCTTTGGGTATGGAACCCTAGAATATTTTAGCTGTTCCTTAATTCATACACTAAACACTATTTGCATTCTAAAGGTCCTATATTCGCTTGAAGAGCCATAAAGTTTCGATTATCAGTCAGTCAGTGAGTGAGTGCATATTTTATGTATGTACTAACTCACTGCATACATACATATAACGCCCCTTTATCCCCGAAGGGGTAATCAGAAGCATAGTATACACCTACATCTCACCTAATAGTTTTATGTCCTACGTAATAGGTGGTAAGCCTATTGCGCCGTGTTGAAATGATCGGGTAGTGTTCTGTTGAAAGATACTTCAAACTTCTAGTTTTATCCACAAAGAAATTATAAGGGGTTGATATTAAAAAAAAAAAGAATCCTTATGATGAAGCCTTTCGATCGGTATGATAAAGCTACTACGGGGTAATTATTTTTTCTCGTGTAGAGGGTTCGATTCCCGGCTCAACCATGTAAGTATTTAAAAATCTATGAATGCAGTTTAAATTGTTTTTAAAATTAAAATAATGTCTTCTTTCAGTAAATTGTTCCATCTACAATATTTAAGGTACTTTCCCTCCATGTGGCATAGCCGCGGGACGCCCTGTATATACAGATGACCCAATAAAAGGCGTTTTGCAAACTAACGACTGGGCGGCCCGGGCCGGGCAATTTCACCGTGACGGATAGCGCTAAGCGAATCCTATAATACCCACGCTCATGAAGGGCAAAAAGACCGCGCCGCTGCACAGTGGATTCGTTTGTTAGGACTAATGGTCATATTAGATAACTGCTCTTTTTAATTAATTTATGAAAATCAAATGACTTATGAAAAATTATTAATTGACAAAATACATATATACATACAAATGGTCACGCCTTTATCCCCCAAGGGATACGCATAGGCATATTATATAAAATATAAAAATAAATATTTGTGGACATTCTCACACAATATCGTCTAGTCCAAAAATATTTTAATAAAAAAAAGAACCGACTTCATAGAAATACTTTAAAATTCAATTTACTTAGCACAAAGTTATGTGTATTTTTATATACCAGATTTTATTCAATATCATATTGAAGTCGGCGCCAAGTAAACCCATAGGTTTAGGTAGGTATTATTAATGGCACCAACTTCAATATTATATTGAATAAAATGTGATAAATCAAAATACATATTACTTTGTGCTAAGTAAATTGAATTTTTAAGGATTTGTATGAAGTCGGTTCTTTTTTTTTATTAAAATATTTTTTATTATTATTTTAAGTGACGGGTGGACCGAAAAGTATATCTATCTAGGTGTAAGTTCTCATCAACACAAATCAATCAAGCCGAAACACAAGGTAACTGCTGTTAACCGTTAAGGAATTCCCTCGGCTGCCTTTCGGTTCCATCATCAGATCGACTCCAGACCTTCATTAAATTGTAGTACATTAAAGCACCTAATCAAAAAGTTAACAAATGCACTAGTTGTCCCTACATTTTTCGGTGGTTGCCCTCGATTTCTCCTGGATCCCAGCATCAGATCCTGAAACCCTGGATATGGGACCACCTCAGAAGTAGTCTCTATCAAACAAAAAAGGAATTTTCAAAATCCATCCATAATTGGCCCTGTTATCGCGTAACATACATACAAAAAAACTCCTCCTTTTTTGAAGTCGGTTAAAAAAAGCTAATAATACGCTTGTGCTATGGGATCTAGACGACTGTCTTTTTGAATTATGCAAGTACTAGCTGGTGCGCGCGGTTTCGCACGCGTGAAATTCGGTACCCGCTCCCACTTTCCGTGGGAACATATTCCCGGGATGAAAAGCAGCCTATATGTTATTCCAGACTATACTCTATCCCTGTACCAATTTTCAACCCGTTCAGCCGTTAGAGCGTGATTGAGTAACAAACATCCAAACATCCTCACAAACTTTCACATTTATAATATTAGTAGTATTATTATTATTTTTTTGAAGTCGAAACTTATAAGTAGTATTAAGTATAATAGAAGACATAAAATATCCTTCTTAGGTCTGATTTTTTATATTTATTTAAAGATCTTGCATTAGATAGAACCGGATCTGAAGATAGAAGTAATCTGTTTATTAAATCGAAATTGGTAGCTGTTCTATTTGTTGGTACTGCGGTCTGTTTTCTATTTTTTTTTCTTTTCAGGTTAATTTAAAGTTTCCTTAATGTTAAGCCAATTACCGTTTTAAAAAAATATGGATTATTCCGTTAATCCACCCCAAAAAATCCACCCAATGGGGTGGATAACCGGAATTACATGTTATGGTATGTCCGGAATTCCACCCAAGGGGTGGATTTCCAGATCTATTCATGATAAATAAAAAAGATAAAAAAAAAACAAAAGAAGATCGAAAAAACAAATGAAGATCGGCAAAACAAATGAAGATCGTCTAAACAAATGACGGTCGAAAAATCAAATGAAGATCGGCAAAACAAATGAAGATCGTCGAAACAAATGACGATCGAATAAACAAATGACGATCGAAAAAACAAATGAAGATCGGCAAAATAAATGAAGATCGTCAAAACAAATGACGCTTGGATAAAAAAATGACGATCGCAAAAACCAATGAAGATCGGCAGAACAAATGAAGATCGTCAAAACAAATGACGGTCAAATAAACAAATGACGATCGGAAAACAAATGAAGATCGACAAATAATCTAGCTGCGTTTGCCATTGAAAAAAATAGGTGCCAAATTCTCGATCTTATGAACATGCATAATATTTTTTTTTTTTTACATAGTCATGATCAGTGATGTCTATTAACGCCTAATAGAACATTTTTAGAGAAGTGTCATTAAGGTCGAGATTTGCTTGCACCTATTTTTTTGAATGGCACACGTATCTAGATTACAAAAAATGGCTGCAAGTAATTTTTGACCCTCAAAAATCAACAAGACTGAAAGCTCAAATATCAGAACTCAGAACTCAAAACCCAAAACTCAAAGCTCATACTTAGGTCTTTTGTTTTATTAAGTTGCAAATTTTTTATCGGTTTTCATTTCTTTTCGATCATTATTTATTATGATGATCTTCATTTGTTTTTGATCGTCATTTGTTTATCTGACCGTCATTTATTTTGTCGATCTTCATTTGTTTTGTCAATATTCATTTGTTTATCCGACCATCATTTTGTCGATCTTCAATTGTTTTGTCAATCTTCATTTGTTTATCCGACCATCATTTGTTTTGTCGATCTTCAATTGTTTTGTCAATCTTCATTTGTTTATCCGACCATCATTTGTTTTGTCGATCTTCAATTGTTTTGTCAATCTTCATTTGTTTTTCGATCTTCATTTATTTTGTCGATCTTCATTTGTTTATCCGACTGTCATTTGTCTTGTCGATCTTCATTTGTTTTGTCGATCTTCATTTGTTTTGTCGATCTTCATTTGTTTTGTCAATCTTCATTTGTTTATTGTTTTTTTATATTAGTGGATTTTCCCTCACGTTAAACAAAAAAAAAATCTTCATTTGTTTTGTCGATCTTCACTTGTTTTTTCGATCGTCATTTGTTTATTCGACCGTAATTTGTTTTGACGATCTTCATTTGTTTTGCCAATCTTAATTTGATTTTCGATCGTCATTTGTTTATACGACCGTCATTTGTTTTGACGATCTTCATTTGTTTCTTTTGATTCATTTGTTTTGCTGATCTCCATGTGTTTTGTCCATCTTCGAAATCCACCCATGAAATGGGTGGATTAACGGACTAATTGGATTAATAATATATAATTCCGGAAATCCACCCCTTGGGTGGATTTTCGTGGGTGGATTACCGGACTATTTTGATTAATAATATATAATTCCGGAAATCCACCCAAGGGGTGGATTTTTATGGGTGGATTAACGGACTAATCCACTCTTCGTTGACAGTTCTGCCATTTTGATGTAAACGCTTTAGTGCTTTACTTAGAGATTAAATTATTATTTTATCCTTAAATATATTAGATTCTATATTACGGCCTGGCCACGGGGCAGTCGCCATGGCGAAAATTTGTGCGGCGCGACCGGCGAAGCGTCTTGCGACTCAAACAAATGAATAGAAATGTACTGAGCATGCCACGCGGCACGGCGAACGGCGATGCGACCGGCGAAATGTACCGAGCGAACGACACGGCGACTGGCGGTGCGGCGGGCGAGTGAAACAAATGCATGAATCAGTACGGTGCATGCCACGGCGTCGGGCGGCAGTCGCGGCGACTAGGCCAGTGATCAAATTACTGGTCGCGGCGGCGAACGCGACTGCCCCGTGGCCTGCAAACGATGCCGCACGATTTGTCGCCTCCGCCGCCGCCGCCGCCGTTCGCGCCGCCGTGCCCCGTGGCCAGGCCGTTACAGGCACTTTTAAATGCTTCCTGCGTTTATTGGAGTGGAGTTTAAAAGTACTATTACAATGTTATAATCTATGCCAAATGTTGAATATATCAAGACGACTGACTTTCAGTGTTAGCCCCATAGATTTAGAATTAGCGAAAAAATCTAAATCTATGGTTAGCCCTGAAAGCCTATTTGTCAATTTATCCTAATGTTTGCGCAAACAACGACATTGGCATTAAATAGCAAGAATTATGTAACTAGCTAACTTATATAAAATGAAACTACATAAGCAAAACTTACGCGTCTTTATAATTATGCAAGTATTATTATTTTTTATTTTATTACTTGATGTAGGGCGATAATTGGGGGCTAAAATCTACCTACTAAGTAAATTGATATCTTGAAAAGCTGAAGGCTTTCAGGAAGAAGAGAGAAATGAGAAGAGGTGACGTTTAAAATTTAAAAATCACAATTTATTCAAAAAAAGGAAAGAACTCGGGGTGTTTTCAGGGGACTCGGGGAGGTTTTGCGATTCCCGATGGTCTTCGCAGGGTTCCCGACTTATCTTGGGGTTTGGCCTTCTTGATGAGTGATGCAGTCAGCGACGTCTCCGTGCCGTCCACTCGTCGAACTGCACGGTATTGCTGAACCCGGAGGGTGAACGTGTGCTAACCCGGAGGGTGAAATATTGCAACCCGGAGGGTGATCTTCTCTCAACCCGGAGGGTGAACTATTTCCTTGTAGAACCCGGAGGGTGAATAATTCTTCGTAGAACCCGGAGGGTGAACCCTGGAATGTTCCATACTAGGCGTTAGTTTGACACCTTTTTCCCCGCATATTCCCAAAGACCAGCCGGCTCCCGTCTGCTATGAACAGCTGCGGGAATCGCGAGGTCTTACAATATCTGCTTAACGAAACTAATTCTACAAAATGTTTTTTCACACCCCTTTAACTACCCCCTTATAACAGGGTGGACCAACAGCCGTTAATTTTCACAGTTTAAAACTATATCACGTTATATTCAATTAACTTACCCAAATATGGGGTCTTCTGTCTAGAGCTATTTGCTCCTTATACTTGACAAATATACTTTAATAACGGCGACTTTTATACGTTTACTTTTCTCACTATTTCAATCGACACTTATACGTCCGTGAGCTAATTTAAATATTAATCTGGCGGTCCTCTTGCATTGATGCAACGCTTTATATACTAATGAATAGCGCCTCTGGTGGCATAACTCGATACTACTCAACGTCAAGACCGCAACTATGACTATGAACCAAACCTTCCGTCGTTGCGACACCTACTCGGTAGATGGCGCTTTCATTTATGTGACCTAAATTTCAATTCTAATTATCTAATTTTAATTAATTTATTCACACGTTGTTGCACAACGTTACAATCTATAAAACTTTTAATCAAAACAGGTCAGTACCCTGATGCCTTAAAAATGGGTTGTGTGAGGCCGGTGTATAAAAGGGGGGAACGACACAACGAAAACAACTATCGTCCTTTAGCATTATTATCGTCAATCGACAAAATTGTTCAAAAATTTATATGCAATCAAATCCATGAGTTTTATAAAAGAAATACTATCATAAATGAGTCACAATACGGTAGCGACACGTATTACGTAACACACGGAATAGCTCAAGGTTCCGTCTGTGGACCTCTGCACTTTTTGGCCTACGTAAATGACATGAACTCGATCTTTGATCATTGCAAATCCTACCAATTTGCTGATGACACTTGCCTTCTTATTGCAGGCAAAAATCTTGAAAAAAATATGTCACTCATGCAGCACGACTTTGATAGGCTCAATATGTGGTGTCATGATGTGGGACTCGTACTTAATGCTCAAAAGACAAAACTAATGCATATTAAATCACCACATTTAAAATACCGGCGTTGTGAATATCAACCAGTTGCTCATTCCCACAGTTGTCTACACAATTACAGCAATAATCGCACATCAACCTGCGATACCACATCATGTTCCACTATTGAACAAGTTGACACACATACGTACCTGGGTCTGGTAATCGACAGTAAATTTAACTGGGGTCCTCATGTCGGTCGCGTTTGTGACAAACTGCGTGCGTTATTAACTAAAATGCACATCATAAAAAATCGTATGCCTTTTAAAACTCAACTTTTGTTGTACAATGCATCTTTGACTCGGTCATTGGCTATGGCTTATCAAGCTATGGTAGAACATATAAGACTTACCTAGATTCGATCTATAATCTGCAACTTAGGATATTAAAATTAATTGTGCCACGTTATATCAAAAACCAATACAATGAGGACTCTAAAAAAATTTTTAAACATTGTCAAACACTTCCGGTACATGAAAAGACAAAATTTTATATCCTGAAAGAACAATTCTTTAATGAGAATTTTCAAGACAAAAAAGAGCACCTGTATTTACACGACGAGTCGCACAAAAGAAACTAGCGACGGTAGGTGCGAGAAATTGCCACGGCGAACGAACGAATACATTCCTTGCTCCGCGCCTTATCAATTCTTTGCCTACCTCCATGCGAGGTTTAATAAATGAGAGGAATATTAAATATAAGCTGAAGTCCTATTTTTTGGCGGAATTGTAGGTAGAATGCCTACCTTATTCGGCTAAAGAGAATGACTTTGACCGCTTTAAAATGAGAACCTTTTATACATTATGAAAATTCACTTGTACTATTCCACTTTTATTTTAATTTAAAAATACCTGACCGGTTTCGCTTTTAAAGCATTATCAAAGGTTCTTACACGAAGCGAAACCGGTCAGGTATTTTTAAATTAAAATAAAAGTGGAATAGTACAAGTGAATTTTCATAATGTATTATAACAAGTTCCATCAAGTGCCAACAATCGAAAGTATAACGGATATGAGAACCTTTTAAAGATAGTCTGTTTTTTTTTATTTGTTCTCTGTCTGTTTGTGTTTTATATTTAAATGTACCTACCCATATATAATGTATAATATATAAAATTTATATTTTTCTTCATTTTCTTTGTGTGATAAACTTGTGCATGTATGTACTGAAGTGAGATCGTTCTGTATCACACACAAGCTCCAGTAGCTTTAGTGGTACAGTCAGCATCAGATAGATATGTGCTTCCAAAGTAGTCAAAATTATGTAAAGAATATAAATTCAATTTTATGTTCGCAGACATAGGATTCAAATAGTTGTAAGCATCCAGAGTGTTCAAAACATCTTCGCTGTAAGTTGTCAATATTATGTTAGCTGTTACAGTGTTCATATTAATGTTGTCAAATAGGTCGTTTAAGGTGAAGTGGGACTCAAAATACATAATTTTGACATATTTCGAACCAATTTTGCAACGGTGTTAACAAAGATTTCACAATTTTTTAAATGGATAATTATTATTAAGTATATTGACTAGGGATGTCAGCTCTCCAAAACACGATTGAGTAAATTCGGCTCAATAGAAAATAATCCCAAAGTTCCCTCGAATCTGTAAATTTACCTGTGACCGCCTTGACTATAATCAATTTCATTCAGTAGTTATATAATATACCACACTATTTTTTTATTTCCATGTCCCCAATAAGTTACCTCGAGGTCTTATGCAGTTATTTATTAATTAAAAACATATTGTTTTAATAAAAAAAAACGTTTTGTTGAGCGGGAGTGCATTTTGCCGCTATCAGCCACCTCACAGAGCCCGCTCAGTCAGCCGACAGGCTTCGTTGAGGACACCCGTATACAACTTTGTCACGCCCGCTGACGTAATTCGCTGCCGAACGAAAATAGGTAATAAAAAAACCAAAAAAGGAAGTATTCAAGGCTTAAGCTCAAGAGCGTAAAAATATCGCATCTGTTTGGGGAAGTTTCTTTGGTGTATTATATAAGTTATAGTAACGTTTTCATACTTTCCAATGCAAAGTTTGCCTGATGCCACATAATAGATAAGTCCAGAAGATTCACCTATAAATGCGCTCATGTATGTGACGCCCTGACCGAGCGTATAACATGTACATTTATTTAAATTAATATTTAAGTAAAATCAATGTCATAACGAGTATAATACTAATGACTGATAAATCAGTGGGCCAATTCTCCTAAATTTACAATAAAACTCAAAAAATTGATATTCTTCTATCCAAAATTACAGCTTTCAAGGCACGTATTGCGTATTGTTGATATTCTCGTAGTCTTACTTTACTACTCGTACGTCGTAGTTGACGTAGGTAGGTATTGAATTTGAAATTTGTAAGTATGAGTCTTTTTTTTTATATTTAGCTCGCCAAATTGACGTCGCCACCAGCCTGATGGAAAGCCGTGGCGCATCTAGCGATTGGGGGCCACTTCTGACAGTGGTCCTCAAGTTGGCGGCCCTTTGATGTGCCTCTTCACGTTCCTCTTGAAGAACCCGGGATTGTAGGATGAGGGAAACACGTGTGCGGGCAAGTCGTTCCATGTTTTTATAGTTCGACAGAGGAACGATCTTTTGAAACGTTCAGTTCTGGCGAAGATTCTCTCCACTGTGTGTGAGTGTCATCTTTGCCTGGCACGTGTTGTTCGGGATCGGAAAGAAGAGGGTGGGATCAGGTTGAAGAGCTCTTCAGAACATTCGCCGTGATACATTCGATAGAAGGCAGCCAAGGACGCTATGGTTCTTAGTTCAGTTTCCGCTTTCCGTGGGAACTGATTGCCGGGATAAAAAGTGGCCTATGTGTTATTCCAGGCCTATATCTACCCCTGTACTAAATTTCAGCTAGATCCGTTTAGCCGTTAGAGCGTGAAAGAGTAACAAACATCTACACTCACAAACTTTCGCATTTATAATATTAAGTAAGAAGTAAGATAATTTAGAAAATAGCATAAAGGCTATTTTATCCCTGGATATGACCCAATGGTAGTAGGGAACGCGAACAGAATTCTACACAGCTGAAGCTGCGGTCAATAGCTATGCGAAGTGAAACGTAGAATGTTTAATTTAGGAAATGGTAATTATTTGGACAAGACTAAAGCCTAGTCTAGTTTAAATAACTAGTATCGAAATTTATTCCTTTACACCCTTGCATATATGCAAATAGCAATATTCGTTTTTGTATATTCTTCGTTTTCTTAGCCAAACGGGACCCTATTACTGAGACTGCGAAGTCCGTTTGTTCATCTGTATCTCATGAACTAGGCAGTAATACATTTCAAAGATGCGTTTCTGCTACCGCTGTAACAACTATAATAACACTAGATAAAGAAAAAACCGGTCAAGTGCGAGTTGGACTCACCCATGAAGGGTTTCGTAGCAGCAAGTAACATTATATAAAAGTTGTTATAGTTCATTGTAACTTTGATTGATGTTTTAACACGTTCGCAGTGGTAGTGATTTTGCTAACCGAAAATTGCGGTTTACGACGTATGAAAAAAACCCGACCAGCTCTCTTATCATTATCTTAGTTTAGAAGTTAGAGGGGGGGGGGACACATTTTTCCACTTTGGAAGTGTCTCTTGCGCAAATTATTCACTTTAGAAAAAAATAATGTTAGAAAACTCAATAGCATTTTTGAAGACCTATCTATAGATAACCCCACATGTATGGTATTGATGAAAAAAAAATTTTGAGTTTCAGTTCCGAGTATGGAGACCCCCAAAATTATCTGCTCGTTTTCTAGTTTTATATAAGAATCTTAATGCGGTTCACAGAATACATCTAGTTACCAAGTTTCAATAGCATAGGCCTTATAGTTTCGGAGAAAAGTGGCTGTGACACACGGACGGACAGACAGACAGACAGACATGACGAATCTATAAGGGTTCCGTTTTTGCCATTTGGCTACGAAACCCTAAAAAATAAGGTTACTCCCATACAACGTAATCTTCTGGCGTTTTTTTTTGTTACGAAATCCTCATCAATGTGCCAGTCCAACTTGAACCTCGGCCGTTTTTACAGTTCCGTATCCAAAGGGTAAAAATGGAACGAGGAGAAAGTATTGCCTTTTGAAAATGCTAAGAGGCAAAAGTGGTCAGGTGTAGAGTAAATAAATGCTGTAAAACAGTACAAGTGGTGGTTATTCAATATGCGCTGCAGGTTCCACCAAGTGCCAACAGTATAAATAATCTGTAATAACGCGACCCTATTACTGAGACTATCTATCTGTCATCTTATGCACCACTGCAATAGCTAGGCATTTGAAATTTACTAATCCTAAGAACAGAAAAAAAAATTAAGGAGGGGTCCCATACAGGTATATTTTTCAGTTTTCTTTTGTACAGAACCCTCCCTTTTTCCTTTTAAGGAAGTACCAAAAAATATAAACTAAGGATAGGGGCAGCAGATTCTTAATTTTTCAATAAACCTGGCAAAAATCGTCACAGGTAAAAAAATAAATAATTAAAGTACTTCTTAAATATATTATGTTCTATTCTTATTATGAAAATGAATTTCATTACATGTTAGTGATAAAAATTGCATCAAAATCAATTACGTAGTTGCTCACGATTAGAAGATCTAAAGAGGTTTATCTAAACAGGGCAAAAAAAATGTTATATAAACTTGTACTTCTGTCAATGATTTCAATTGCGTAGTGAACGGGTTAACGCGCGAAAACGTTTCCGACGCACGGAGCGTCCCGAACATCTTGCGTCTGCTTCACCCCCTCCGAATCGCTTGAGACACAATTGCACTTCGCCTTAATGGTATCTATGCACCGTAGAGCCAAAAGTCATTAAGGCCGGCTACAATCCCCTTTTGAGTCATGTTCCTCAAAACTAAGGCCTCCCACACATAGTGCATTGTTAGTTCGCTCACCAGGTGTGTTAAATGAATATTTAAAATCTGACGGCTTAAAACTAGTGCAACAGCTAGTCTAGTAAGAACTCACATAAACTACGTCAATGTTATTATATTAACGCAAAAAATCGCTGCGTTACCCATTTCTAGTAATATTTCGGGGCATATTTATTGCACTGACTGTATACAATACAAACTGTGACTGACTGATAATACTGTATAATAAAAAAAAATCTAAATAAAATAAATCAAAACAACGAGTTGTAAAAAAGAACTTATATTTTCTTAGAATCTAGTGTAACCACCGTTGGCATTGATTACATCAAGTAGGCGTTGTCTCATTGATCTAACTGTGTTAAAACAGAATGAACTTCCCCTCAATGATTCCCAAATTGCATTTACATGCATCCGTAAATTTTCGGTACTGCGAGACAGACGTTCTCAATAGGATTAAGGTCTGGGCTTTTGGAAGGTAGTTTTCAGAAATATAATCCTGAACCACTCTTGAATTATGTACAGAGCTTCCGTCTTGTATAAAAGTTATCGCCTCTTCAAAGGGATAAAATATTTGTGCTGTGGGTAACAAGTTAACAACACCTCTTCCAAAACATCTTTATAAGTCAATCCATTTAGACGCCCACCAACTTCGATTAACTCACCGGGTCCAACTTCCGAAATCCATCCCCAAAAACCAAGCGATATGCGTCCACTTCTGTTATTGGGCAAGATATTTTCTTCATTATATCTTGCATTATTGTATCTCCACAGAGAGAGGCGACCATGCGTAGAGTTATAAAACATTTTTTCATCAACAAAAACAACCTTACTAAAATCGTAGTCTAAATAGCTTAGTGCGAATTGGAGTCTTAAAGATTTATGCCTGGGTGTTAAATGAGGTTTTTTTGCCGGCACACGATTATGGAGGCCCGATTCCTTAAGCCTTCGACGTATTGTACTTTGGGACATGCTATGAGTAGTCGCCAATTGGGAAGTGTTAACAAAACGGTCCACTAGCACATTTTATATCAGTGCACGGTCTTGTTGGATGTTACTAATACGCGGACGACCTGTTGTAACATGGCGTGAAATCCCTCCTGTTTCACACCAGCGCGATATCCAGAGAGATACAGTGTTTCTCTTAAAGATTATAAAAATAGTTAGTCGGACATTGTATGCAATATAAATTAAAAGGAGAATGTTAATAATCCTGGTAATAAAAAAATACTCACGCTTATGCCAAGTTCATCGGCTATGTCAGTAACAGAAACATTTTCCCGATGTAAATTTATTATACGATATGCTTGGTTTGTTCATCTAAATGATATGGAGGCATGCTAATTTAATAAAATAATACAACATTCATTTAAATTTGCAATGTGTTCAGTGACATTAATATAATTTTATTAAAGTTTGTTATTTATGACATTTTCCTTAAAAGAGTTTCCTTTTCAAAGAAAATTCCATTCTATTTAGGGATGTTAGAACATATCTAAACTATGTTTCCTTTCTAATAATCAAAATTTCTAATAAACAAAAGACATATCAATTACCTACGTCATGCACGAAATGAGCAGGATGGATAATCAAGGAAAAAGGGAAACAAAATATTTATTACTAACATTTTATTCCAATATACACTCTAGCTACGGATATTAAAGATGACTTTCCTAATTGTGAAGATATTTTTGACTAGTATGAATGCATAGGTACCATTAAACGACCTATTTGACAACATTAATATGAACACTATAACAGCTAACATAATATTGACAACTTACATCGAAGATGTTTTGAACACTCTGGATGCTTACAACTATTTGAATGCTATGTCTGCGAACATAAAATTGAATTTATATTCTTTACATAATTTTGACTACTTTGGAAGCACATATCTATCTGATGCTGACTGTACATTTGGGTTAAGTTATTGTTTGTATGTGATCTAATAAATAAATAAATAATAATAATAATAATAATAAGTATTATTGAAAGGTTTAAATTTAAAAAATCTGTTTGAAATCCAATAGTACATATTTCACACAATTTAAATAAAAAAAGGAAATATAGCCACAAAAAAATATCAATTCAACTCGGTTTACCTATGATCCGGTAATTTAACAATATGAAGAGCAGTTATCGAATAATTAAATAGACGTCAAAAGTGTGGATAGTTAACTTTTTAATTCTTTTACTTTTGACCTCTGGTGAATCCAGGTGCGCTGGTGCCCGCTGGACACACATTTTCGCGCGGAGAGGGCAGTCGCGGGCATCGACAGGCAGACGCGGTCTTTATTAAGTCGCGGACAAAAAGACCGGCCCGCCACGTCGTCTGCTAAGCGCCTAAGGTCGGGAAGCACAAGAGTTGACGAGGCGACCCTTGGCGGGAGGCATGTGCCCCCAGCAGTGGGCGCTAAATTTGCTGCATTCCCAGCCGTAGCACTGTATACTTAATTATCTCCGCCGCAAAATTTCGAACATTGTTTTTTAGGAGCAGAACATTGATAGTCATACTACTTTCATCACTTAATTACACGTAGAAATAAAACGAATTGAATGCTAATAACATAATTATATTTCAACCAAACAAATAATCGCTTCTGTGAAAATATGCCGATGGGGATATAAGGCTCACAAAAATAATCGAAAATAAAAAATAGCTGAATAGTACTGTTTAATAAGAGATATAACCGCCACGAGCATCAATGACACATTGCAACCTATTTCTCATGGAATCCACAAGGCGGGAGCATAGGTTTGTTCCTCTCATTTCTTCCCAGATCAATTGGCAGTGGTTTTCTAGAGCTTCGTTGGTCCTTTCGTTTCTGTTCTCTCAACGCTGAACCATTAAACCCCATAGGTTCTGTATCGGATTTATATCTGCAGATTTTGCTGGCCAGTTTATTTTTACAAAATCACGGTGTCGGTAAAACCATTCACTCACAATACGAGCGGTGTGCGTGCGAGAATTTTCTTAAACAAAATTGATCTCAGGGAAATCGTAAATATTTGAATACAAGAAAAAATAGTAATGAATGATAACAATGACAGGAGCTGTTAAATCATATTTATAGTTTTAATCTTCAATAAGCGAAGAGGATGTAATCATTAGATTTATCTAACATGACACAACGTTATTGCAAGATCAAACTAATAAAAAAGTTTTAGTTCACTTATACATAGTCAAGGAAAATTGGTCTTAAGTAAATTTGAACTTTGTTGTCAAACAGTTAAACACAATTCTAAATACAGTTGTCTCGTCTGTCACACAGTTTAAAAAGGTAACATGTGCTTGCAACACGTAAATGAATTTCTTTCAAAACTGGTCAACCTTTTCATTCCGCGACTGTACATACATCACTGATCTGTATTACATACATACATTCATATAGTCACGCCTTTATCCCTGAAGGTGTAGGCAGAGGCATAGTATACGCCAACAGTTTACCTTATAGTTTTACGTACGCGTAGGGCCGGCGCCCATTATCGGCATGGGCAAGGAAAAGGATTTTTTGGTGGCAAATAGCAATATACTATAGTATAATGGCAATAAAGTAGAAATTTCCGTGATATGTGGTCGTAATAACGAAAATACCGCTTCGGTATGCTTGAGGCTGCTGTATCGGCAGCCTTGAGAATGCTTCGGGATGCTTCGGGATCCTTTGGCATCCTACGGTACGCCGCCGGCGCCGAGGCGAGGGGAGGCATCCGCCATTTGCATCAAAGGTTGTTCACCCAAAATCTTCTTGATTGATTATATTTCTCTTCTTCTTCAGCAAGAGTTGCTATGAACACTAGATCCCAGTCCACCATATTAAATACAATTCAGACAACTAGCTTGTAACAACTCTGAGACAGTTATGACGAGAAATACGATATTGAGACGCTTCGGCAAGCTACAGGAAGGTGCGGCATCCTTAAGGACGCCTCGTCATCCCTAAGAACGTTGCAGCATGCCAAAGCATAATTGCCGATAGTGTGCGCTTGCATGTGCTGAAGGATCCTTTTCCTTGCCGATGCCGATAATGGGCGCCGGCCCTAATAGATAGTGAGCCTAATGCATTTGTTTTTTTTTAATCCGCCCACAAGGCCTTCAATTTGTATTAAGGATTGTTGTTTTACTGACAACCGGCTTTCATTTCGAGTAAATATGTACCTTTTTTATTTAAACAAAAAAATACTTTGTGAGTAATAATATAATATCCCCGCAACGGCTGGCGGCGCGGGGTGGCGGCGTGGCGGGCTGGCGGTGCAGCGCCCGTTATCTACTAACGATTGAGTGAGGCCTCATTTACGGAGACGCGGGGCGTCGCGCGTTGCGATGAGCGGCGCGGCCCACTCTGAATTCAAATATATGGCGTTGTATGAGTGCGTTTACGGAGCAGAGATTTTAGACGCGTTTGTTTGAAATGGGGCGTTTTTTTGCGGCCGAGCCCGCGGATGGCACCCACGCGTCCCACGCGGCGTTTATCAGCAATTCTCGATGAAACACGCGCACTCCCATCTCTCGCCAACATAAAACTAGTCGATTTGATCGAGGCGAGCGTGCGCCGCCGCGATGCCCGCCGCGTGCTTCGCTACACGCTTGAGGTTTCACCGCGGGCGCAGCGGCGGGCACCGCCACTCTTCCCGTCTCGCTTCTCTATGAACAACGTCGTATATTGATATAAGTTTGTGTTTACGCGTGCAATGATGCGTGCCGCTTCACGCGCCGCACCACCGTAAACAGAAAAAACGTCCGATGTGCCGCGAGACGTCACGCCACACGCGACGCGAGACGCCCCGCGTCTCCGTAAATGAGGCCTAAGACGGGTGTAGAAATTTGAAAACGAGTAAGCGGCGTAGACAATAATAATCGGCTCATCACATGTTTCGTCAGTGATAGAATTACGGAATTCTAGTCTTTACAATCTTAGGGTTAAATTTTTGATTTACAAAATTAAAACTATTTTTCGATTTGAAAGTACTAGTCAGTCGGCTAGTACACTAGTACATTTCGTACATTGTCAAGTGTTGTTAAACTTTGGAAGTTCATATTTGTCTCTATGCGTGTAATAAAAATCAAAGGTAACAAAAATGCTGTCAGTTTTTTTTTATAAATAAATAAATATTCACGGACATTTCACACAACGCTATCTGATCCCAAAGTAAGCTAGGAATAACCTGCTTGTGTTATGGGTATCAGACCACGGATATTAATACTAATATACTTTTTAAATACATACATATTATACATAGAAACAACCAGACTCTTGAGACAAACATTTATGGGTCACACAAATATTTGTCTCGGGTGGGAATCGAACCCACGACCTCCAGCGCCGCAGGCGGTATCAATGCCGACCGCGCCACAGAGGCAGTCATACGGTGCTAAGTGTGCTGTAACATCGGTCATCCACAAAGAAATGAATACTCTTGAAACATACCTAAATCATTGCTCTCAATTAAATAACTACGAACTAACAACGGAACTAAATGTACTACCTACACGTACTAGAGTTCTGAACTAGTTTTTTTTTTGGATATTGTACTATATTGGATCGCACCGTTCACTGACTGAGCAAGCACAAGTCTAGTTTTAAACACAAACATACCTACTTCATGTAACTACCTAGTTCACTCGTGTCAATCACTTTGTTTAACTTTAGTCAACTAGTAGTAGGTATAGTACCAATTAGTAGGTACTTAAGTAAAATCAATTTATAGTCTTACCTTTTGGAGTTTTTTTTTTATACCACTAAGGTGGCAGACAAGCATACGGCCCACCAGAAGGACCGGTGGTCACCGCAGCCTATGAACGTTTGCAACACCAGAGCCACACTCGCGCTGCCGACCCTGTAAAAACCTTCTAAGACCCCTTTTGAAGAACAGGTAATCTAAAAAACGTTATCTCTGGGTGCGTTATTGACGCATTCATGCAACCAAAACAAGCACAATAGACTCTTGTCATATTAAATATTTTTAGTAATATTAATTTTTTGTAAAAAAACACGCGCGGTTACTAATTAAAAAACGACACACCGTCCATTCGTCTACTCGGCACAGTCGCGACTGCAGACGCTGCTTGCGTGCTGAAAGGCCTGCCGAAAACGAGAATCGTAGGTAAGGGAAACTGGGGACACTTGATCCCCCCTTTTGTTTTTTATCCCTAATTTCTATATTGAGTATCCGTTTAAAAAACCGTTGGTACTAAAATACGTGAAATTTATTTGCTTATAATTGCTGTAAGAGCCAAAGATATGAATATCTAAATTTAGTAGTTATTTGACTAAAATCAGTAATAAGGAATCGTACCATGTGTCCCCTATATACGTAAGACTTGATCCCCCCGTCTGGGTGACTTGATCCCGGGGGATCAAGTCTGCGGCCCGCGGTTTCAGTGTTCTGTAAACGATCACTGCAGTAGCGATTTTCACTAAGAGCCAGTCCTTGGATGGGTGACCATCCAGTTGATCACTTTGTGATATTTATTTGAGAGTTTCCGTGCTTCGGAAGGCACGTTAAGCAGTTGATCCCGGTTGTCAGTAAAATGGCAGTCGTTAAGCCAAGTTGTAAGCATTTTTATCATTATTATTGAAATTTTAACAGCAGGCCACTCCACAACTTGTTTGCTACACCGACCATCGGTTCTCCTACAGGGATGTGGCCAGCTCACTTCCATTTCAAGACGCATGCTTCTGCGAGCTATGTCGACCACTCTAGTTCTCTAACGGAGAACATCGTTCCAGATTTTATCCCTCAGAGACATCCATAGCATAGCTCGTTCAATTGCTCGCTGTGCGACTTTAAGGGCATGGACTAGCTTTATTTTCGTTCCCTGGCACCATTTTTCGGGCACCTTCTCTGGTTTTGTAGGCTCTTGGCATATTGTTCTGCAATGAATTGAAAAATAAAGGTAGGGGACACTTGAGCCAGGTGGATCAAATCTCCCATAATAAAGTGTACCAAGTATACCCTGAGCTATTTGAGGTTATAAACAAAAATATTTTCAAATGTCTATAATATTAGCACTTTATTACGTAAAGAATGGGTAATAATATAGATAATGGCTCGTATTAAATGCATACACACTTAAAAGTCCTATTTTAAATAACTGTTTAGTCACAATAAAAACTAATCAAAATTTTCTTTCTGCCGCAACAATTACTTACTCGCCCGCCATTTGCCAAAGTGTCAAATATGATAGGTTTACCATCTTTAGAAAGTTATCGTGTACCATATACAATCGATATTATCACTATATAACTAAATAAGACTTATACAGGTTCTGTAAATCTTGTGTACCTAGTCTCCCGTAAGGATCAAGTATCCCCAGTTTCCCCTATAGCTTGCGCTTCGTCAGTTTGTAGGGAGCTACAATACTGGTTAAACAACATATATTTATACTGTGGCCGTAGGTAGTGGTAGAGCACCGTGTGATTTTAGTCGGCAAGAGCATCCGTGAGGGATTTCCACATGTAAAAAAACGGCAAGGAAAAGGTAGGTATACGAACCCCTCCAAACTTGTTGGCAGAATGGAAATTTTCTGGACCCTCTACCGCTTCCTCTAAGACTTGTGGAAGTGAATGGATTCTAGTGGCCACTTGGGCAATTAGTGGTTTAAATAAAATCACAATTTGGAAGATTTGTAGTAAAGTTATATTTTTATATTCATACAATCACCAGGTACAGCTTTCGAGTTACAGATTTTTTTACAAATATACTTTGTCAGTTTATTTCAGATTTTGGAACAAAAGGACTTGGACATATTTAGGTAAAACATTCCAAATTAACTGCAAAACTCCTGTCTTTTTTATTCTGATTGACACGAAAATTTTATTTAAATTAATTATAAACAGGCTTCAATGCTTTCGTATTTTTGTTACCAATCAGCTTTTGGCAGTGGCTAACGCATAAGCTTAGCAGGTCAGCCGAACAACCACACTCTGCTAACATTACATAGGCAGCAGTCCTATCACATTTATTTAGTACTAACTACAAATAAACAGACAGTCAATAATAAACACTTTACATTTTATAACACGAGGCAGCCTCTAACCATCAATGATTTACATATAATTACACATCAAACATCCGGCCAGCAGGTACTAGAAACTAACATCCTCCATTAATTGGTCTAACATTCACTAGGACTGCTGCTAACTATCGCTCGTCATCGCTAGTTAATAAATAATTACGGAGATTTGCAATGACCTTTTCAGAGATAGTCGACTGTTTAAATATTTTATGGTTTTAAAAACTAAATAGGCACAGTACCACCGGGCGAGGAGACTAAGCTTCATGAAAATATTTATAATTCATTGCATAAATAAAAATATTTCTATGCAATTTTAATCGCATAGGCTTCATAAAATTTACAAGTGATCTACCTCACCCTGACGCATCGGCATCTCGAATCACGTTCATGTTAAGCCTAACATAGTAACTATTGGTCGACTTGTGACATTATACAATTCAATTTAGCGGATGCCGACGGCCCGGCCGATGTGTATTATCGGATCGCTCACCACACTCCTATACTTACATTATACTAACTGTGAGCCTTCTCGGTGAACAGACATTTTGTTCTGTCGCAAGTTTACGGGAAATTCCTTCTTACTCCTTCCATTATATTGGATACAACACTATCACACCAAATCAATGTCCATCTACTTATATCTCACAACTTCATAACTTCCCGCAGAGACAACTTTATCAAACATTACAAGACACTTTATCACCAAACAACACTTTTCCGTCACTGTATTGAGTTCCTGCGATAATATATTTTTGTTTCAGTGTAGCGGTCACGCTTCGTCGGTCCCTACTTGGCTGTAAACAAAAAAAAGACAATGTTAAAACATTTCTACATAATATTTTACATCAGTAATAATTTACAGGTCAGAGTGGGGTTTTAACTTTGACCTAACAACTTTATTTTGAAGAGGTTATGCTGTTCATTGAGTTGCGTAACAATATTGGAATATTTTTTAAAAAACTGTAACGCACCCCTGACCAGCCTTAGAGGTGTGCAAATGATAGGATGACAAAGGCCCCTGACGCTCCTCCCCCCTCAGAGGGGGGCAACCGGCTCGCCAGGATATACTTGACGGTTAGGATGAGGAGGAACATCAGTGCTTTGGTGGGTAAAAAATCTACAGGGCGGTGGGTTAGGGACGGCGCAGGATCGTTAGTGCGGGAGAGAAGTCTCCCGGGGTCCTGCCGTTTCCGAAAATATTTTTCGTCAAATTTCACTTCCTAAAAAACTTTTCGCATAGTTTCATTTTCCCAAAAGAATCTTTGGCAAACTTATATTTTGCATTTTAATCACTTCGTCAAATATTCATTTGGCAACTTTTTACTTGTTCAATTTTTATTAGGAATATTTGTTTATTTAGCAAATAATAATGTACAATAATAATAATAAATAAAAATTGAACCTATCTTACTTTAAATTAAAAATAAAAGCAAAAAAAACTAATCATAATATATAGTATATAATATACATACATAATTACATACATGCGTCGTAGAATTCCTCCGAATCATCGCCAACTGGAAACGTTCCCAGAAGGCTGGCAGCATTGCCACGTTGAATGGCAATGCTAATCCTTTGTGCAAGGAAATAGCCAGCCCTCTGGTCCCGCGAAGTGTCGACTAACCCGACGACGACCCCAAGGGCCTAACGTCTCAACCCCAAACGGCTCAAACATATAATCACCAATTAGATTACTATATTTTCGCCGTTTGAGGTTTTCTGCAGAAGCGGCAGCGGCCCCCGCACAACCCGCTGTGCTTGGAAGATGTGATGGCGCAAGGGTGTCGACGCATGTGGCGTCCCACACCAAAGGCCGACCCATCTTCCAAGGCAGCAACGACATACCATCAGGTCTCTTGCCATCGTCACGCACCAGCCCGTTAGGTTCGCGTACTGCTGGTATGCCAGCGGTGACAAGAGCGCGACGGATTATGTCGTTAAGGTTGGCGTGACGAGATATACGGCCTGCGCTTTTGCTGCACGAGAGGCCATGGCGTCCAAGGCTGTCGACTACTTCTCCACAGTGGCAATGATGCGGAGAAACACACGGCGCACCCAAACGGAGACAAGTGGCAAGGCGAAATACCTATACATTAAGCAAATGCTTTGTTTCGTAAAAAATATATTCCAAAATGTGAAAAATTGTCAAAACATGAAAAAATCTGATGTAAAAGTGGATTAGGTTAGGTTAGAACTGTAACCGGCGAATCGCGTATAATAGCAATTTGCCAAGATTTTTAATGCAATGAATTTAGACTCTAAAGGAAATCATATATGTAATATTTTGGAAAAAGTATGTTATGCCAAGGCTCTGAAAAATACCTACGACAGATGTTTCTCTGACGGATGAGCCGCCGACAGAA
Source organism: Miltochrista miniata (assembly GCA_933228765.1). NCBI lineage: Eukaryota > Metazoa > Arthropoda > Insecta > Lepidoptera > Erebidae > Miltochrista > Miltochrista miniata. The sequence continues at coordinate 25,264,898 of OW121766.1, read as the reverse complement.
CGTTTCGATTATGAGTTGTTCACCGACAGAACCTTTCAACTACGAACGTTTCGCAGACAGAACGATTAATTCAACCATAATAAGTGAATGGTTAACACCCCGACTCGGATAGGTTAGATTAGAAGGCTAAGGCGGGAGCAAAGCAGAGCGGAGCTCCCGCCTTAGCGTGGTTATTTTTTTTTTGTTTTGTCGACGAATTCTTATTTGGTGAACGATTCTGTCGTCGATTTACTCATGAGTTAATCGTTCTGTCGGCGGCTCATCCGGCCGAGAAACGTCTGTCGGAGGTATGTTACAGAATCTTATGCCAAACCGTATTTGCCTAATACTTGGTAAGTTTTGCCAAACCATATTTGACTACCTAATACTTGGTAAAATGAAACTTTGCCATATAATTACTTGTTAAACAATAAATTGCCGAAACTAGTATTGGTAACTGTAAAATTGCGAAAAATTGTTTTGCCAAATGAAAATTTGGGAAACATACTTTGGCATGTGTCACTTTGGGGAACGTTTTTAGGGAAACATTAGTAAACCAATTCTCCCACCCGAGTTCTACCGACGCGTCTTCGTCGAAGACTATCGGCTTCCATAACCGGGGGCCTGAGGACGGTGAGTGGGCAGCTCACCGTCCTTACAGAAGCAGGCTAATGACGGCAGCGTGACGTGAAGGATTCACGCACGCCCCCCCTAAGAAGCGGGATCACACTTGAAAACCCCCCCCAAGACGCGGGATAACACTCGAACCACCCCTTGGGCGAGGCCGCAGTGGTAGCCGTAGGTCTGTTGGTTGGGAGTCCTGGGACAAGCCTTCCGAGGGCTTACCCGGGGCTCCCGACCGTAGGCTGTTGGGCGTTAAGTGAGGTTTTTTGGTCGATAGGAATCTGGCATAGCATCCATGAAGGATTTTTCCTCACTTCCGTGTGCTGTCGCATGATTTGGGAGAGACCTTAGTCTAGCTGTGGACTGCTACATGTGGATTTGATTGATTTTGATGACTAGATGGCGCCGGCGTGAAATTTTGACCCTGCTTCCCAGACCTTGTTGCCGGGATAAAAAGCAGTCTCTGTTATTCCAGACTGTAATCTATCATCAAATTTCAACCAGATCCATTCAGTTGTTATAGAACGTGAAAATGTAACAAAAATCCACTCATAAACTTTCTCATTCTGAATATTAGTAAGGTATCCTTGACAATTAAAAATCTTGTAGAACAAACGTCGCTACGTACCAGGCGTGGCTTGCGGCGCGGGCGCGGGTGCGGGCGCGGGCGCAGAGACTGCGGGCGCGTTGCCGGCGGGCTGCGGTCGCGGCGCGCGGTTGTTGTTGCCGCGCCCGCGGGGGCCGCCGCGCATCGAGCGCCATCTGCCGTCGTCCGAGTAACTGCAATGGGAAGGTACTCGTTATTTACAGGATGCAGGAATAGGGAGTACTCGTTATTTACTGGATGCAGGAATAGGGACGTGTAAAGCTGGGGTCCCACGGTCCGATATCTCACAGGTCACGCCGCACCAGATCAGACCAACAGGCCCGTTGCAATGGAAACCGTTGCGTCCGATGAGGCCAGCGGTGGCCTGTTGTAGCCCTTTGTCGTTGATCCATCAGAAGAAAGTTATTTCAAAGGCGCGGCGCGGGACGACGCAACGGTAGACGTTTTGCGTTAAAGGCAATCTGCAAATAAGCCCTAAATTCGTAGCATCGTCCCCATAGGAGTTGCCCGCGTCGTGTGTGTTCACACTGCGTACTCACAAGTGCGGCGGCTGGTGCTGCGCGTTGTGGTGCGGGTTGTGCGGGTTGTGGTGGCGCCACCCGGCTCTACCGCGCCGCGCCGTCGTCCCTATAGGAGCTGTGCTGCAGTGGGTGGTGTGGTGTACTCACAAGTGGGGCGGCTGGTGCTGCGCGTTGTGGTGCGGGTTGTGCGGGTTGTGGTGGCGCCACCCGGCTCTACCGCGCCGCGCCGTCGTCCCTATAGGAGCTGTGCTGCAGTGGGTGGTGTGGTGTACTCACAAGTGCGGCGGCTGGTGCTGCGCGTTGTGGTGCGGGTTGTGCGGGTTGTGGTGGCGCCACCCGCCTCTACCGCGCCGTGCCGATGTCCCTATAGGAGCTGTGCTGTAGTGGGTGGTGTGGTGTACTCACAAGTGGGGCGGTTGGTGCTGCGCGTTGTGGTGCGGGTTGTGGTGGCGCCACCCGCCTCTACCGCGCCGCGCCGACGTCCCTATAGGAGCTGTGCTGTAGTGGGTGGTGTGGTGTACTCACAAGTGGGGCGGTTGGTGCTGCGCGTTGTGGTGCGGGTTGTGCGGGTTGTGGTGGCGCCACCCGCCTCTACCGCGCCGCGCCGACGTCCCTATAGGAGCTGTGCTGTAGTGGGTGGTGTGGTGTACTCACAAGTGGGGCGGTTGGTGCTGCGCGTTGTGGTGCGGGTTGTGGTGGCGCCACCCGCCTCTACCGCGCCGTGCCGACGTCCCTATAGGAGCTGTGCTGTAGTGGGTGGTGTGGTGTACTCACGAGTGGGGCGGTTGGTGCTGCGCGTTGTGGTGCGGGTTGTGCGGGTTGTGGTGGCGCCACCCGCCTCTACCGCGCCGTGCCGACGTCCCTATAGGAGCTGTGCTGTAGTGGGTGGTGTGGTGTACTCACGAGTGGGGCGGTTGGTGCTGCGCGTTGTGGTGCGGGTTGTGCGGGTTGTGGTGGCGCCACCCGCCTCTACCGCGCCGCGCCGACGTCCCTATAGGAGCTGTGCTGTAGTGGGTGGTGTGGTGTACTCACAAGTGGGGCGGTTGGTGCTGCGCGTTGTGGTGCGGGTTGTGCGGGTTGTGGTGGCGCCACCCGCCTCTACCGCGCCACGCTCCGCGCCTCGCCGACGCCACGCCGAACGTCTCCGAGTTCAGCTTACGCTCCGTCCGCCAGTCCGTGCGCTGGGACCGACCTTTCGACCTGGAATGGTCACATAATTCGATGTAAGACATTCTCATATGTAGGCATCTAGAGACCTCATTTTTTATGTGAAACATCTTAAACCGAGGGAAAACCTTATTTTTGAGGAGGCGACGACGTCGTCAGGCTTGCGTTGCGTTGCCAGCGCTGGCGACGGTATCGTCAATGACAGCGGGCGTCGTAAAGATTGGCGACGCTATCGCCGAGCTAGATATACTGTATCGATACTCAGAATTTGGATTATGGAGTTTGGTTTTAGAATTTTGGGTCATGGAGGGTTTTGGTATTTGGATTGTACAGAATAATATTGATGTTTCACATAATATATGGCAGTCATCCTGTCAGAAAACTGACACTGCCTATGCCTGCCTGATAGCAAGTCATAACGATATTTAGCAAATGACACTAACATTAGTATTGGAGTTAATGGGATATTTCACGTTTTTAACAGTGCTAAAATGTCAGTACTAAAGGTAAAACATGTAGCTAACGCACCTCTCTACAGCCTCACAAGAAATGTTGTCAAAGAAACTCTTGTTCTTGTCGTAGCCACTGTAACCATTCTGGTCTTCATCAACTTCGGGCTCACCCGCACCTGTCTCATTACCAGAATCATCTTTCTTGTCCACTTCACCCTGCGGCATAATAATCACTTCAGATTCCTGCGGTTTTCAGAAATTGAATACATTAATAAACATTGTAAAACATGTGGGTACATAGAGAAATATGAGAAAATATTTGTCACTATGGTAGGAGATCAATCAATCAAATCAGCCTATGCCAGGCCACTGATGGATGTAGGCCTCTCCAAATTCATGCCACAACACACAGTCCTGCACCTTCTCTTCTGTATCCAGTCCTTATCTGCAACCTTTTCCAGATTATTGGTCCATCTGACGGATGGAAGTGTTACTTTCGCTGGAAATGCTAAAGATTAATAGAAATAGAAAATGTAACAGCATAACAATGGACCTCGGGCTCCAAAGTAGAAGTTTGTTAGACTATAGAGTTTAAATCTGGCAGTGGTGAAGATTGCCGTGTACACTTAGACACAGACTATGGCATCTTATTGTTTAATCAAAGGTATGTGACCAATACAGGTAAGAGCAGCTAAGCACTGTCCCAGTTGCAATTAAAGTTGAATTTAGTGACCCTGGGATTGCATAGTTGCAAGTCATATTTGGCTTTAGGTGCTTCCAGAAAACTCGACGGTTCTACGAATCGGTAAGTGTATAATGATGATAAGTGGCTTCATTTGACGAGCGAAAAAACGCCAAGTAGCGGTAGGTTCTAGGTTTGCACGAGCGAGGTCTCTGCAACTCGAGGTCATTTGTTGCGCCTATTCTGCGTGGGGGGTTGTGGTATGGCTATTACCATCCCAGTACCTCCAGGAAGTCTAGCAGACTCATCTCTCACACAGCGCAAGTCGCGGTAAGAAACTACATTTAGAGTATTTTTGTAGGTGTAGTATAAATGTGTACACAACATGTAGTATAAAAAAATCGATTGGTCGATCTGATGCTGACAATCTGTCGCTTTTCTGCAGTAAGAAGTAACACTTCAAAGCAAACAATATGTAATCACTCACCGCCACCTTGACTTCGACATCAGAAATCTTGGTCTTGGCCAGTTGGCTCCTCAACTCTTCGAACTCAGTATTTGCTTGCTCAAAGTCATAGTCCTTGTCGAACTTGAGGGTATTCTTGTTGCGGGGAACGAAGCCACGACCGCGGCCTCTAGACCTGCCCCGCCAACCTCCGCGGTAACCCTGGCCGGTGTGAAATACTGATGAGAAGTTGTCTTGGCCTGCGGGCAAATACAAATTAAGTTAGTATTTTTAGACAAATTCGGAGTCGTTCCTTGATAATGAGTAGATTTGACGGAGAATTAGATGCAACCAAAACTGCTAGATTGGAATTCAAAGGATAAGCTCAAAAATAAAAAAAATACTTGAGCAAAAAAGGTTGATTTCGAATGTCTTGGAAATCATACCAACATCTTTGAAAATAAAGAGACACGAGTGGCCCAACCTCTCCAACTATAACTTGGATTACTCAATGAGTCTCACCCTAGTAACGGGTCACACTGTGACTCGTTCAGAAAAATACTCGCAACGAGTAACAGTGCAACTTGTCATCGAAATTTTATTCCCATCTATTAGCAGTGGCTGCAAGGAGGGAAGTGGAAAAATCAGAAGCGCTTTCAAATACACATTGATAAAATTAAGTTAGATCAATCTGGTTCTTAAGGCCCCAAGTACAGAATGGGCCATGATGGTCAGAGCAAGCTATCGCCATTTTAAATTGAAGCCGTGACAGATGATTTGCTATGACTCCATTCTTTTTTTTAACATCAGTATGTTGTCAGTTTTTTGGCACAATTCAAAGGAAGCAACCACCAGATGATGGCTCACAGTCTTGCATTGCAAAGCATGGTCCATCACTAGCCACTGTGTACTGGGGCCTTTATGCCCATATACTTAAATTAAAGGCATACTGACCATGGTGCTGCTGGTGTTGTTGGTGATAATTATGTTGTTGTTGATGTCCCTGCGATCCTTGACCGTGTCCCGATTGCCCTGCGTTCTGTTGATTCTGTCGACAATGTGCTACTTTATTAGCTTTTGATCGGAATCATTGACAATTGCGTTGCGTTGCAAGACAGCGTGGGTAGACTCTTCTGCAATCTAGATTGATGGCCATATAAAGGTCGATCATACAGCTGGGGTGCATCATTTGGTTGAGATGTTTATCTATACAAATATTATAAAGAGGAAAGATTTGATTGTTTGTTTGCATCGAATAGGCTCTGAAACTATTGAACAGATTTGAATAATTCTTTCAGTGTTGGGAAGCTACACTATTAACGGTAAACATAGGTTATGTTTTATTCCCATATTCCAACGGGAACGGGAGCTACGCGGGTGAAACAGCGTGACGTCCGCTAGTCTGATATACAAGCATGTTGCATGCAATGTTCTATTACTACTCGTCTGTGACTTTGGAAGATTTCTATAGTCACAACCACCCACAAATTCATAGTTACACCTGCTAAATGCCCATGCAGGAGTTGCAAATGGGACTTCATACAAGACAAGGGTGAGATACATACACAACCTGGACCTTTCGACGCATATGACCAGAAACGCAAATGACCCGACACGCAAATGACCATATTTTCATAAGCAAACGACCAGATACGCATATGACCCGAATTTATTTACGCAAAAGACCAGTATTTAACAAATGCGCATAAGACCAGAGACGCATATGCCCTGAATTTCTATTTTGCATATTATCAGTATTTTAAAATATACTTGCGAGTGGAAAGCCATAGTCTCTGCCTACCCCGTTGGGAAACAGGCGTGATGTTATGTATGTATGTATGTAAAATATACTTGTACGACCAGAAAACAAATGAAGATCGACAAAACAAATGAAGAGCAAAAAACAAATGAAGATTTAAAAAACAAATGAAGATCGACAAAAATAAACGAAGATCGAAAAAACAAATGAAGATCGAAAAAACAAATTAAGATCGGCAAAACAAATGAAAATCGCAAAAACAAATGAAGATCGGAAAAATAAATGAAAATCGAAAACATAAATTAAGATCGGCAAATAAATGACGATCGAAAAACATAATAATATGCAGATCATTAAAACAAAAGTCTATAAGCAAGTTGATAAGGTAAAAAATTACTTGCAGCCATATTTTGTAATCTAGATTTGATTACCGTTCAAAAAAGTAGGTGCAAGCAATTCTCGACCTTAATGACACTTATCTAAAAATGTACTTTTCGGCGTTTATAGACATCACTGATCATGAATATGTAAAAAATAAATACATTTCATGCATGTTCATAAGGTCGAGAATTGCTTGCACCTATTTTATTGAATGGCAATCGCATTTAGATTACAAAAAATGGGTCCAAGCGAATTTCGAACTTATGAGCATTCATAATATCTATTTATTTTTAATAAATTCGTGATCAGTAATGTCTATAAGCGCCTAAAAGCACATTTTTAGATAAGTGTCATTAAGGTCGAGAATTGCTTGCACCTATTTTTTTGAACGGTAATCAAATCTAGATTACAAAATATGGCTGCAAGTAATTTTTTACCTTATCAACTTGCTTATACACTTTTGTTTTAATGATCTGCATATATTTTTCGGTCGTCATTTGTTTTGCCGATCTTAATTTGTTTTTTCGATCTTCATTTGTTCTTTCGATCTTCATTTGTTTTTGTCGATCTTCATTTGTTTTTTCGATTTTCATTTATTTTACCGATCTTAATTTGTTTTGTTGATCTTCATTTGTTTTGTCGATCTTCATTTGTTTTTTCGATCTTCATTTGTTTTTGTCGATCTTCATTTGTTTTTTCGATTTTCATTTATTTTACCGATCTTAATTTGTTTTGTTGATCTTCATTTGTTTTGTCGATCTTCATTTGTTTTTTCGATCTTCATTTGTTTTTTCGATCTTCATTTGTTTTTTTCGATCTTCATTTGTTTTTTCGTTTTTCATTTATTTTACCGATCTTAATTTGTTTTGTTGATCTTCATTTGTTTTGTCGATCTTCATTTGTTTTTTCGATCTTCATTTGTTTTATCCAAACATCTTAGTAAAATGAACTTTTGTAAATACCTGGTCGATAGCGTATTAATTTCTGGTCGTTGGCGTATCTGGTCGATTACGATTAACATGTCAGGTCGTTTGCGTTTCTGGTCGAATGCGTTTTTATTCTGGTCATTCGCGTATCGGGTCATTTGCGTGTCTGGTCATTAGCGTATTTGAAATCTGGTCACTTGCGTATCGGGTCATTTGCGTATCTGGTCATATGCGTCGAAAGGAACCTGGAGAAGGGGTAGTATGATATAGGCCCACATTTCAATTGATCCATGTAACAGGTGGTGAGCCTATTACCGTGTTGAAATAAACAGGTGCAAATTGTGGTAACCTGTTGTTGAGGGAGGAACATATGACTATAGCTATCTCGGTGGCGCGTTCGGCAGTGAACTGACTGCCACGCTCTTGGAATTCCGGGTCGATCCAAATATTTTTCTAATCTATTAATGAGTATGTATCTATACCAATATTACAAACAGGAAAAATTTGATTGTTTGTTTGCACGAATAGGCTCCAAAACTACTGTACCGATTAGAAAAATTCTTTCACTGTTGGAAAGGTACACTGTTGCCTGTGAACATAGGCTATATTTTATTCCCGTATTCCTACGGGAACGGAAACTACGAGGATGAAACCGCGGAAGGTCCACTAGTTTAGAAATATAATGGCCATCAATCATCTAGATCTCATGGCTTATATTAGCTTAATTTGGGCTACATGATGTGTGAGAACATTCACAAATATTTACCTGTCCCTGATGCCCTTGATGTCCCTGATGTCCCTGATGCCCCTGGTGTCCCTGGTGCCCTTGATGCCCCTGTTGCTGCTGATGATGTTGCTGGCCCGGCGCGCCGCCACTGGGGTACCGGGTCCGGTTGCGCGAGTTGGTGCGGTTCCTCGCCGCCGGGTGTTGGTGCCCGCCCGGACCCTTCTGCGCCGTCGAGTTGCTGCCCCGCCGACTGTCGCGCTGCTGGCCTGACCCGCTGGCTACGTTTCCCACCTGGACCAAGTTACTTGTGTTATACTCTTACTAACAGAACAACTGATGGTAGAGCAAACAAGTTCTGGAGTGGAGACCGCGACTTGGCAAACAAAGGACGTCCACCCGCCAGTAGGACCAACGATCTAGAAAAGGTCGCAGGCTGGGTCAGGACGCGGAGGGGGCATGACCGTGTTGTGGAGTAAATTGGGAAAGGCCTACGTTCAGGAGAGGGCTGCCATAGGTCAATTTGATACTCTTACCAAATCTGGTTAGACAGAGGAGGGAACATTGTGAACGGTAGATGGTGAGCTTTGACGCGTCTTAAGGTGGCCACCATAAACATACTCAAATGGGTCGCAAGTCCCAGATACCCTCACAGTGTTTTCCTCTGGACCAAGCTATTGGACCCGGCGCCCGCACGGTGAATTTATGGAATACTGCTGTGAAGACTGCTGGGATATCCAATCCAATCCCAGAGAAATGGCTGGTGAAATGGACGAAATGGGCAGCAAAAAAGGCAGACAGCCTTTTTTGCTGCCCATGATCGTCCGGTTGGCATAGCCAGTGTCCCCCACAAGAAAATAACAATGTAATGCTGAGGAAACAATCTTTTACTGGCTCATTTTGACATTTGTAATTGCAGACTGATTCACAGATTTTGGATTCAGCAAACTGAATCTGAAATCTGCCAATGAGAGTGGTGCTTTCTAAAATGTCAAAATGAACCTATTTTTTTTTAACTTAATATACTGCTTTTAAGGATTCAAATATGGTATCTTGTAAAAGATGGGAATAAAAAGTACCAGGTAGCTAATGAATTGAACATTCCTTCTAAATGATGTTAGTACTGTCTTGTGCAGTGCTCACTTACAGTAGATTTACATATTTTAGTGGACTATTTCGTGTCAACAAAATTTTGTAAATTTTAGATCTGAAAGTGTTTGTCTATAGTACTCTGCATTCCGCATTTGGCTGCATTGTGTGCACTTGGCAGTCTACACAAATTAATATCTATACTAATATTATAAAGAGGTAAGATTTGATTGTTTGTTGTTTGCATCAGATAGGCTTCGAAACTACTGAACTGATTCGAAAAGTTTTTATTTTTTTTGACATCTCACACAACGCTATCTGATCCCAAAGTAAGCTAGGAATAACCTGCTTGTGTTATGGGTATCAGACCACCGTTATTAATACTTAAATACTTTTAAATACATACATATTATACATAGAAACACCCAGACTCTTGAGACAAACATTTATGGGTCACACAAATATTTGTCTCCGGTGGGAATCGAACCCACGACCTCCAGCGCCGCAGGCGGTATCACTACCGACTGCGCCACAGAGGCAGTCTTTCACTGTTGGGAAGATACACAATCCCCAATGAACATAGGCTATATTTTTTTATTCCCGTATTCCCACGGGAACGAGAGTAGCGCGGGTGAAACCGCTTGACTTCCGCTAGTGTAAAATATTTTATCATTTGTGTAGCACACAGCAACTGGAAACATTGACCAATTAATTCTCTATTAGTGCATTCACATTTTTGTTTGTGAAACACTCATGAGCTATAATGAAGCAAGAGAGAGCAAGGAGGGAAGTGGATATTAGTTACTTTACCTGAGTGCCCTGGTCAGCAGTAGGGCTCTTCCGGTGCCCGCCGACCGCCGGGGTACCTGACCGCGAAGCGCTTTGTTGAGATCCTCCTCCAATAAGGTCCAGCATCGAACCTACAAAATATCATTGCATATAAATATCTTACACTAGTGAACCACCCTGGCTCTACACAAACATCCCATTGAAATGAAGAACACCAGCCTAGCCTCTTAAAAATATTCAACTGGGATGTATGGCATTTAGACCTACAGGTCCCCTGTATACACCTGCTGACATGCAGATGAGGCAATGATGCACTTTCAATGCAAATGTAGCAGCCATTTTGAAAAACCTATGGAGTGAAATCACCGAAGATGAATGGAGAAATACTTTTAAAAACACAACTTCATGGCCTCAGGATTTTCAGTATTGCCACACTTGGTACATCGGTTGAAACACTTGTATAAGAAAATAATAGTAACATATCAGACTTTAAAATGCCAATAAACAGTAACTTATCAATAAATTGGAACCAAATAAAATTGTAGTAAAGATTTCCAATAACTGATCTGGTTGTGTAGGTAGTGGTTGTTTTAATCAAGAGAAGCTCACATTGTACTTATGATATATATCAGTTCAACACATAAAAAATGTATCAAGTATCATTCATTTCACACTTGTATCTGCTACCTGAGTACCAAGTAACTTGACACTAATAATCTTCTTACTATGAGATGAAGAATTCAATGAATTATATACAATAATTGTATCTACTTAACTACTTATATTGAACTAATACTTTCAAAGATGCTACACTACCAACATTTTCTGAATGTAGATGACTAGAATAGTTTTCTATGAGAACTTTTCTGGTTATTGGCATTTAATAGTGATGGAAATCTTAAAAACTAAAGCATAAAAGCTAATAAAGCTTCATATGAAACATACTGTAGCAAAAAGTATACATGTATTTTATAAACTTACATACAAGCAACAGACCAAGGGATGATGAAAATAGAAACATATTGCGATTTTTTATGCATTAGTAATGTGTGCATAGTTATGGAGTTAGTGCATGCTATGAATACCTATGTTAATGAATGTAATGTTACTACCCGTTCGCTCTAACTTTGCCGCTGGCGTAGAGGCGTTTACCCGAATTTTTAATTACACGAAGTAAATTGACAGTAGCTAATGTCACTTCGTCATAGAAAATAAGCAACATTGTATGAAGACGTGACATTAGTTGCTGTCAATTTACTTCGTCTAATTAAAAATTCGACTTTAGTATGGAGCCAAACGGCAAAGTTAGAGCGAACGAGCAGTATGTAATTTTTTCAAGAGTTTGAAAAAGCGGTTGTGGAGTCAACTTGTGACCCAAGGGCTGGCAGTTTTCTCGCTCAACGAATAGGTATTGCTATTCAAAGGGGGAGGCTGCTAGTCTTTTGGGCACAATGCCACGGGGGCCTTATTTAGGTGTAGTTTAGATAGTAATAATGTAAATATATAAGATATGTAATAATTATGTTTCTCTGTAATTTTTAACAATAAATTATTTATGAATGTATGTATTGGTAGCCAACTCCTAGATCATTGGTTTTCAAAGTGGGGGGCGCGCCCCCCTAGGGAGGCGCGAAGACATGTACATGGGGGCGCGGTCAGATTAGATTAAGATCACAAAAGCTGCTGCTATGGAAATTTTGAAAAGATGGATAAAGCACAATAAATTTTGGGTTAAATATCTCAAATCTCATAGGTACCTTTTTAATTAATATTCATGGTTTACAATTAAAATAATAAAAACAAAGTATAGAAGCAAACTAGATAGGTATTGTTAGTAATCTACTTTGTGTAATTTTCTTATCTAAATTAAATTCAGAATTGGGAATCTTGTCAAAATCATGCAATCTCATCCGTCTTTTTGTAAGAGGTGACCTTTTGTAAGTCTGACCTTGAATCGCTGGCGTCAGGATAATAAGAGGGTTACGCACGATCTCCGTCGAGACTGCATGTCTCCTACCCGGGAACCCTCCATAGGACCTGGAAGCGAGGGCCCTGGAGGAGCTGCAGCGATATCAGAGACCTGTTCTCTTGTAGTGGTATGGTAGCTTAGTTACCATAGTAGCCGCCAAATTGGAGAATCACTACTATCGAGATGGTGAAGCCGATCATGGAAGAGTAGCTGAAGAGGCGCCGTTGTAGCCTCACCTACCGCGTTTCATAAATATTTACCGGGCACGGGTGCTTCGGTAAGTATTTGTGGTGCATACACAGGGGAGTAACACCTGAGTGCCAGCACTGCGGTGGACATGGCGCCGCATATTCTGGCGGTACTCGGCATGGACGCTGCAACGCTGAAACCTGGTCGCAGGCCTGGTGTGGACATTCTCACGTTCAAGACCGTGTTGAGGGTCATGGTCCCAAGATGTGTCTTTCTGGGTGCAAAAAAGGTGGCATGGTGGGAGCGGGAGATAAATATGCCCAAGACTAACGGCCCCCGTGACCGAGGGCTTGACAACGACGTGTTTTCTGCTCGCCAGTCTTACAGAAGCAGGCCAAGATGGTGGCGTGTCTCTTCGTCCCTCAAACAAGTTTTTTATTTAATAACTGTATGTTTAGGGTTCTGTGTCCAAAGGGACAAAACGGGACCCTATTCATGAGACTTCGCTGTCCATCTGCCTGTCTTTCCGTCACGAGGTTGTATTTCAGGCACCTCAATAGCTAGAGAGCTAAAATTTTCACATAATATGAATTTCTGTTACCGCTATAACAACAAATAGTACAAATACTAAAATCAGAATACTACTTGCTGTTCCCTGGGCTGAGGGGAGGCGTGGGCCTATTCATTTTTACAGTAGGGAGGCGTGATACCTATAAGTTTGGGAACCCCTGTCCTAGATAAAAGAATGTAATGTAAAAATTGAGCTTTGGGCCTTGTAAAGTTCTACTGATTTCAATAAATTTATTTTACATTTTAGTCTGTTTAAGTATAACAGACTTGAGTAAGTTATTGTGGGTGGTATAGTGACTACTATGGCAGTTGTTTGTTTTATACTGCTAAGATTCATCTACCAGGCATGGAGACAATGCTCACTGCAGCCAGTAAATGCTAATGGCATCAAGCAAATGCTCATTGCAAGAAACAAATGCTCATTGCAAAAAACAAATCCTCATTGCAAGAAGCAAATGCTGAAGTCAATTTAACAATACACCCTCACCTAAAAAAGTGGTGAATTAATAATGTTTTGATTAATTATTGTGTCTTTAAAGATAATATAAAATTCACCAGTAAATAACTTATCACATGATTAGTTGCATTAATCTGTTTTAATAGCACAAACAATTAAAATTCAATGAACAGGAATCTAATTCATGATGCACATAAATTAGTGATAAATAGGTATTAATTCAGAGCATCATACTTGCAAAGTGACAGGTCAATCACCACCTAAATGTACCCACAACCAAGAAATATCAGTGGAATGTTGAAATTATTACTGACTAGCGGATGTCACGCGGTTTCACCCACATAGTTCCCGTTCCCGTGGGAATACGGGAATAAAATATAGCCTATGTTCACTGCAAAAAGTGTAGCTTTCCAACAGTGATTTTTCAAATCGGTACAGTAGTTCCGGAAAAAAAAAAAAACTTTTCTCGTTATAATATTAGTATAGATGATGTGCAACCCATATGAGGTGTGTATGTGTGTATAGAATTAAATTGAACCAAGAAACCCGAGTTAAAGAAATATGTATGTGCATATTAGAATGAATACTAAATAAATCATAACTAGAAACTTCAGTAACTATAAAAATTTAATGTTTAGGTATCCCAAAGTATCTCTTTATGATCCTACTGCAAAAATCGCAAGGTAGCATGTATTCAAAGCAAAAGCTAAAATCAACTATGAACAAAAACCTTGGTCTTTCACTTGGTTGCTATGGTGCACCACTCCTGAGCCAATTGGGGCTGTAGTTGGCATAGGCTGGGGTGCCAACTCCACAGATGTTTGCGGTGACAACTCACTAGTCTTGGTAAGCTGCTGGTGGACGCCTCCGGGAAAGCCAGCCATGGGGTGGTATTGCGGGTAGGGAGTTTGACCAACCACGGGATGGTTGTATTGCCCAGCGAACTGGCCAGGCGCACTACCTGTCCCAAGCGTTGGTGGCACAGACATCTGCATGATGGCAGGATCATTGGGCAGTGATGGAACATTGTTGAGCACACGGATATCCTTGATGTCAGAACCACGGAACAAAATGTAGTCATACACTTGACTCTGAGGAGCCACAGGGTACTGCGTCTCGCGATCTTCCGTACCGAATGACCGCACTGTAAAGAAGAAAAAAGAAATTTGTAAATATGCTAATAAGATCAACTATTGTCAATATTGGCCACTTGAGCAGGTATCTGGGAAAAAAATATTATTGTAAAGATGAATTAATGAGACATGTAACTTATAGTAGGTATCTAGAACTTACTGAAATAGTTCAGTAACATAGGTTCGTAACAAATAAAAATTGGGAGGTAGCTCTAATTGGAATCTTGTTCAATCACTTCTTACAATACTTTTCAACTACTAGAAACCCAAATATGCCTTGAAATATATTTTCACTTTTAGAAAATGATTTATTGGATCCATACAGACGATATCAACGTCATCAATGTGAAACCACGGTCAACAACAGGATCAACCAATTCACATTAAGAGGGTAGGTGTAAATAACGTGCTAATTGTAACAAAATTTTGGAAATTTTCTATGGAAAATGCCTATCAACAACTTATTAGACGCTTTCCCAAACAATAAACAAATATTGCTACTAACAGGCGGGGAGAAGAAAAACAGCTTCTAGAGACGTCGATCACAAATCCTATAGAAAAAATCATTGTGACTATAAAATACGCCTAGAAAACTCCAATTAGCCATGGATTAACAAAGAATCGCAACTTAGAATTTATTAACAGTATCCATTTGTCAACTTACCGCTAGCCAGAGCAATGGTACATTCTTGAGGATCAACAGTGAAAAGCCGGCCTTCGTATCGAATATCGGCTTTAGATATTAGGCTTATCTTGGAGCCCAATTCAGGCATTCCAGAACTCATAATGTCACTTTAAAATTATTCCGCCGATGTAAAAGATTTTTAACGATTTCGTCGACCATAGAATTTCAGCCACCGAACAAAATGACTGACGGGAAGTTGGCAACAAGCGATGCGTTTACAAACAGCTGTATTGAGTGGGGGGAAGTTTGAAACCTTACTATTTGGATAAAAAAATGTAAATATTTATTTTTTCTTGAAATTAAAGAAAAAAAGGATACCTAATTATTTTCAGGTATCATTGTACCTAATACTAAAAATAATATCACGGTCGCAGAAATTTGCGCAACCTCTTAATTAATTGAATAACCGACACTGCAAGGAAACTCGACTTCAACAACGGAACTTAGTAGTAAGAATATGGTTGGCTATCCTTCTTCTTTATTATAAAGAGCCTCCCTAGTTGTTTCCAAATCTCATCTGTATTTGAAGCCTGAAGTGTGCGTATTATGATTTTGATGAACTCCCAGTGCACTCAGTGCTACTAAGTTCCATCTCCTTTAAAATATTTATCATTAACTCATTTCCATTGCAGAAATGTAATATGACGTTCAGTGCTGTAATCTTTTTGTCGTCCAAGAAGCTAAGAGTCCTCAACAGCTGCTTCTATATAAGTCGCAAGTGCGGTGCATATGAAATACTGCTATCTTTACCATTGGGCTAGGGCACCAGAGTGTCAACTTCGTCCATTCAACTTGATCAAAGGCGTGCTCTCAGGTAGTGTCAAGACCCTTCGCGGCAGGAAAGTTCTACAGCCTGTACAATGTTTTGTGCGCTGAGAGATTGTTTACTTTTTATCATGGCACCACTCGGCATTCGGAGCGCTCGTGCACAGAGATATGAACTATTTATCTGCGCACGCTTAGATTGTAGAATGAACTGCCTACCTCTGTTTTAACAGCATGTGGTTTTTCAAAAGGGGTTTTAGAAGGTTTTTACAAGGTTAGCAGTGCAAATGTAATAGGTACATCTGGGCTCTGGTGTAGCAAACGTCCGTAAGAGCCGTATGATTGTCTGTCGCTTTAGTGGTATTGGTGGGCCGTAAGCTTGTCTGTCACTTTAGTGGTATAAATTATGGCAATTTATACAACTAAAATGACATAAAAAATTAGGGAAGAGATCAACATATTTTCTTTTTCAATAAATACTTATTGTTGGACATCACACAACGCCACCTAACCCAAAATAAACTAAATAAGTTTCTGCTATGGGATACATAGGTTCTCATTATTCATAGGAACACTCAAACTCCAAAACAAACGTTTCGTGTGAAGAATGTGAAGATTCGATAACATGTAGAAGAAAAAAAAACCTTCCACCTAGATGGAGAATAACTTCTGGGCAAGCGACGCGGTCAAACTGCTCTTGTCATGCACGTTTAATATGAATAGAAGTTGCTTCAGTGTGCGTGATTTCTTTGCATGTGTGTGTGCATCGACGTGTATGTACACTGATATCTAACGTGCATGACAAGTGCAGTTTGACCTTTAACGTGATTGACAATTGCAAGGCATGATCATGTCGCATGTCGGTACTTCGGTAGCCCATTACGGCTCAAGAGACAGTCAATACGACTTGTCAAGTATCATTTGAACATTTATGGGCTCGTGAGACGGTTAAATAACCATCAATAACTTGATGTCAATAAATGTGTACTTACATACAGTTTGTCTATAAAGTCGTGAAATGAATGTTTGAGGAACTAAAAATAGTTATGTGTGTGGCAACACTGGCAACACGAAACATAAGTACGTCAGTTGTCAATGCTATCGTCGAATTTCGTTTACTCTCTCACGTAACTTTAATGTTTGGATTAAACTGCAACAAATTGAAACCAAACTACGCATAAAGGTTTGAGAAATGAATAAAGAAAATTGGAGTGGTGCGCAGGAAGTGATTTTTAAAGTTTTCCAGTGATGTTTCCCGGAGTACCAAGCTGGACAATTGTTGTGGGATTTTGAGGATGTTTATGAGCGAACAGCATCTTTGGTGGGTATGTAATCGTGTTATTGTTTGTTTTGAATCTGTCTGAAGTTACAAATTTACTGAATTTACGATTTGGAGACAAAAAAAGGCATTGTTTACGTTGCATATTTTTAGGTTAGAATCATAGACTTACTGCTCGTTCGCTCTAACTTTGCCGCTCGGCTCCATACTAAAGTCGAATTTTTAATTAGACGAAGTAAATTGACAGCAACTAATGTCACTTCTTCATACAATGTTGCGTATTTTCTATGACGAAGTGACATTAGCTACTGTCAATTTACTTCGTCCAATTAACAATTCGGGTATACGCCTCTACGCCAGCGGCAAAGTTAGAGCGAACGGGTAGTACCTCTAATGTAAGTCAGTGGTTAGAATAACATTGTTAGTAGGTTATTTTATAGTACGACCTACATTTTTGATACTCAGTTCAATCTGGTTTTCTACCAATTTTTTATTTTGAATTAATTGCTTCATGTCAATAGTTTGTTTCCATTAGGTAACTAATTTTCTTCTTTTACTCTTTTCAGGAAAATCAGAGAGTACAGTTAGGCGAATAGTTAACGAATGTTTTAATAATGAAGGAAAGTTTGAAACTCCTGGGAAACACAGAAAAGGTCGGCAAAGAAAGAAATAGACGACTTTAATATTTGTGCACTGCGCCAAAAAATTCCTTGTCAGATGGGGGAAAGTCACAGATAAAACATGTAATTACATGATTGTGGCGAAGCAATTGGGACTACTGGGCACCTGCTGGTGGGTTGTAAGACGCTATTAGACCGGGGCTTCTGGATCTGGTTCAATAACTTTTTTCTGGATCTGGTTCAATAAAACAGAAACAAAATTATAAATGTATAATGTGTTTTATTTATTAACTCACTGCAGCTTCGTCTGTGTGAAATTTGTTCTCGTTCCCGCTTCCCGTAGGAACTTATTCTCGGGATGAAAAAATGAAAAGTAGCCTATGTCTTATTCCAGACTATAATGTATCCCTGCACCAAATTTCAGCCAGATCCGTTCAACCGTTCGAACATGAAAAAGTAACTCATCCACACTCACAGGCTTTCGCAATTATAATATTTGTATTGTTCCCGTTCCCGCTTCCCGTAAGAACTTTTTCCCGGGATAAAAGTAGCCTATGTGCTATTACAGACTATAATGTATCCCTGTACCAAATTTCAGCCAGATCCCTTTAACCGTTCGAGCGTGAAAGAGTAATAAACATCCACACACAAACTTTCGCATTTATAATATTAGTAATGCTTCCTCCACATTACTCGCAAAGTTGAACGAAGTTCATCGGCGAAGTTGCCCGAGTCAAAGAAAAATTTTGACGAAGTAGGCCGGAGGAACCCCTCTACACTATTCGTACTCGTCCAACTTCGCGAGTAATGTGCTACTCGGAACGAACTCCTCGTATCAAAATCGTTTTGGTCGTAGCAGCGCCCTCATTTATTTTCACGACTTTATACGTCGATGGAAGAAAGCCCGTTCACTAAAGCAACTTCCATTCATAAACATGTTGGGAGTCCATAACGTCGACGCACTAACATAATATCAAAGAATATATAAATACAACTCCCTGCCGCGCCACAACTGTTGACGGACGTGTTAAGGGAACATTTGCTTAGCATTATTGGTCACATGCACACATTCAAGCTGGAGTTTCCGCCCAGGGCGCCGATGCTCGACCACACGACCTGACGACGGAATTTGCGTCCACGCATTCACATCGTGTGGTCGAGAATCGGCGCCCTTTGATATGCAAAGAAAGCATGCACAATGACTAGAACCTACTTTCGTACGATCTGACATTTATTGCCGTCAAGTTATTGATGGGTATTGACCGTCTCGGGAGCCCATTAGATAATCGACTAATTATTATTCAGTTCGATGCATTGTTGAATAAAACAGACGAATAGCGTGACGTTACTGACATTTGTTTTGTAGATTTTAAAGCGGGGTGGGGTGCAGCACTAGAAATGTCCGTTGCTGTTGGATAAATTTTGATTTCATTCATTTGATTTGATTGGAGATTTTAAGTTTGTAGAAAGAAACATTCGTAATAAAAATAAAGAAGGGGAACGTGGTAAAGTATAAATAGTATTGTGGAATTTAAATACCTGTGTTGTTCTGTAAGAAAATACATGTAAGTGCAAATAATAATGTTGGAAACTCCAATATCATCAACACCTGGGATAAGCAGAACTAGTATTGGCGGGAGCAGCAATAGTTCTATACGAAGACGCAGCCTTATTCCGCAGAAGCGGCTAACGAACCATAGGAATGAGGTTGGTCAAAATGTTGCTCAAATAAGCTATTTTAATTTTACCTATTGTATATCAGTATGATCTGTCAAAATTGTGCTTGAATCCAGTCTCAGTATGTATTTAGTGCTGTTATGATTTCTCCTTCAATGAAATTAGATACTGCTTTTTTATTCCATAGAAGAATGATCTAAGCCATTATGGTACTCCCATCTTAGATGATTTTCTTCTAATATATATTTCAGGAACGCAATGATGATGATGCAGAACGCTCTTCATTGGTGGCATCGGAACGTGCTATGGTTACATCTACACCAGCACAGTCTCCTCGACATGGACGCGATACAATGTCCTCTTCACCCCAAAAAGAGCATTTTCAAGGATGTCTTAAACTTTATGCTGAAAATGTAAGATTGTTTTTGAATTTGTTATACTTTACATCTTGAATGTAACCCTTTACTTTTTTTTTAAACTGATGGAGTTCAGTTTATGGCATCATCAAAGGTTTATTTATTTAATATAATAATAATAATAATTGTCTGCAGTGGGGGTCCCATTTCCCATTACATTAAAAATCTCAAAGGGCCTCTGCGTGTTTGACCAATATGTCCCCATGTAAGCCTACCAAAAGACTAGGTATCTTCAATAAAAAAAAAGAAGATACCCGAGAAAAGAAGAGACACAATAATATAATTTGTTTATCCACTTATAAAATTTTACAGGTTCACATAGTTTTATACATTTAATTATTTCAATTAAAATAATACAACATTTAAATAAAATCTAACTATTATTTTCAGAAAATTACCAAAGACAATGCGTGGAATCTACAGTTGATAGATTTCATGACGAACATGCTCCGACGGCACGACTCTCGTATGGACAACCTGCAGACCGCCTCCACAGTAGTAGATGCGTCAGCTCGCATTTATTCCTTCAGGGTAGATGCTGTTCACTATGATGTGTTGAAGATGGCTGGGGGACTGAGTAAAGCTGCTCAGGTGAGAATACTACAATATTATTAATGTTGTTATCTTAAAAGATAATTAGCATTGATGTACTAGCTGAAACAAAGTTCATGGTATGTGTCACATTTATTGCCATATTTTAGCTTAGCATCTTTTTTGCTAACCCCTTTTATACCTAAATTTAAGCAGCTGAGTCCTTAAAGACGACTTTTGAGTGAAACTGTAGATGTAAATAGTAATAATTAAAATATGAATATGTTTCTCACTATTTCACAATACAAGATATCAGTAGATTTGTTTCTATGTGTTCTTGAGAGTGCTTTGTGCTACATGTAAATAAATAAATATTCTTGGACACTTCACACAACGCTATCTGATCCCAAAGTAAGCTAGGAATAACCTGCTTGTGTTATGGGTATCAGACCACGGATAGTAATACTTAAATACTTTTTAAATACATACATATTATACATAGAAACACCCAGATTCTTGAGACAAACATTTATGGGTCACCCAAATATTTGTCTCCGGTGGGAATCGAACCCACTGCACCACAGAGGCAGTCAAGGAGGAATGTCTAGGAAGTAGGAACTATCTAGGAATATCCTTTTTCTTGAAATCTTAATAGAATTTTATGCAGATGGAGACATGAGCATACTCTAATAAATAAAATATTTTTTCCAGACAAAACGAGGTAAGAAAGACGATGACAACAACACACCAGAAGATGGTGCTGTCGATGGAGATGCAGCAGCCCCCGTCAAAAAGAAAAAGAAGCGATCCAAAGGTGCCATTGCTGCTAACCCTGAAGTGTTTAATGGAGATTTTGATGCCAATGATTGCATAGGTAAGATATTTTGCGAACATGACTAAAGACTGCATCTTATTTACAGTATACACTACATACATAGGATGGACCGATGCGAAAAAGGGCTGCCTCTGTGGCGCTAGTGATACCGCCTGCGGCGCTGGAGGTCGTGGGTTCGATTCCCACCGGAGACAAATATTTGTGTGACCCATAAATGTTTGTCTCAAGAGTCTGGGTGTTTCTATGTATAATATGTATGTATTTAAAAGTATAAATAATTATAAGTATTAATATCCGTGGTTTGATACCCATAACACAAGCAGGTTATTCCTAGCTTACTTTGGGATCAGATAGCGTTGTGTGAAGTGTCCGAGAATATTTATTTATAAAAAAGGTCAGCAAGGTCAAAAAGCCTATTGATTTGATAGTAGGTGAAAAGCCTATCCTAAGCCACGTAATAATATTTAATTCAACAACTGCTATGTTACTGGCAACCACGAAAAAGACTTGTGAGTGCTTTCAGAAGCATGGAGTCACTCATAAATAAAAATGCCACAAAGTAGTAATACAGTTAGAAAAAAATGAATATCTTAACAACTTAGGAAACAACATTACAACCTATCTCAAAACATGCAGCTCCGAAGACGTTCAAACCTACTAGAATGCTATAGAAACAACAATCATAAAAAGTCTGAGGATAGAAAAAGATAAGAAAAGCAACAAAATATTCAACGAATCAACACTGAAGCTGATAGATAAACGTTCCGACTTGATCAGGAAAAGTAATAAAGACAAAGAAGCCAAGAACGAACTAAAAAACTTATTTAAATTAACAAATAGAGCGATCAAGAAAGATTACAAAGACTACAGAAGACATACCATAGAAAAGAACTTAAATCAGTATAGAAGTACTAAAAGAGGATTCAAGGAACTATCTACACATAAAAACTGGATAACAAAACTTAATAATGGACAGACAGAGATGAAAACAAGAAAGGAAATCATAGGCAGTGCGACAGAATTTTTCAAGGACCTTTATTCAAGTACGGATACAGAGATAACAGAGACTGGCCATAGTGCATACCCAAGTGAACCACTGGAAGCCATACTTGAGGATGAGGTAGAAAAACAAATTATTAGGCTCAAATCAGATAAATGTCCTGGACCTGACCGTATAAGCAATGATGCCATCAAAATTGGAGCACCAATACTTGTCAACATACTAACCAAACTATTTAATAAAGTAATTGAAGAAGGACATGTACCTGAACAGTGGTGTATCTCAGATATTGTTTTGATTTATAAAAAGGGTAATCCACTTGATATTAACAATTACAGGCCAATTAGTTTACTACCAACTATCTACAAGTTATTTTCATCTGTTTTACTGAAAAGATTAACACCAGTGATCGACAATAATCAACCTATTGAACAAGCAGGATTCCGTTCAGGGTATTCTACAGTTGACCACATTCATGTGGTTGAGCAGGTGATAGAGAAATATAACGAATTTAATAGACCACTCTACATAGCTTTCGTGGATTACTCTAAAGCCTTTGACAGCATAACACGCCAATCTATATGGCGAGCTCTAGAAAAAAATAAAGTCCATGAGACATATATGAAAATATTGCAAAATCTGTACTCCAGAGGAACAAGCAGAATAAGGCTGGAAAGGAAAGGAGCAGATTTTCCCATAAAGAAAGGCGTACGTCAAGGAGATCCCCTTTCCCCGAAACTGTTCATAGCAGTTCTCGAAGATGTGTTCCAAAATATAACAGAGAGAAGAAGCGAGGGCATATGGCTGAAAAATAGGCACCTAACTCACCTAAGGTTTGCGGACGACATAGCTCTTTTTAGCGAAACTGCGCCAGCTATGGAAAGAATGCTCCAAATCTTATCTATAGAAAGTAGAAAGGTGGGTCTTTATATGAACCTTACTAAGACAAAAATTATGTCAAGTGGACCACGAAAGCCAATAAAAATAGAGGAGAAACATATAGAATATGTAGACGAATATATATACCTAGGAAAGCAGGTTTCGTTTTACACTGACAGAAATGAGAAAGAAATAGATAGGAGAATAAACAACACTTGGAAGAGATACTGGGCACACAAGGAAATCCTGAAAGGCGACTATGATGTTGCATACAAGCGAATTGTGATGGACACCTGCTTACTGCCCTGCCTAACATATGGGTGCCAAACATGGGTCTTTAATAATAAGTCTTTATCTAAAATACGATCATGTCAAAGGGCCATGGAGCGAAGCATGCAAAAATTAAAACGAATCCACAAAATTAGGCATGTAACTAAAGTTAATTACATGCCTAATTTTGCAATTGCATAAGACGCAAAACAAAAGTTAAAGATGCTCTAAAACATGCACTAACATTAAAATGGCAATGGGCTGGACATGTCTCCCGTCAAAAAGACAATAGATGGACCCTACAAGCAACAAAATGGCCAGGGCCGATAGGAAAAAGAAATGTTGGTAGACCCCAGAAGAGATGGAATGAAGACATAGTTGAAGTGGCGGGCAGAGAGTGGATGAGGAAAGGACAGGACAGAGTACATTGGAAGCAGCTGGAGGAGGCCTATACCCGGAAGGGATCCACACCCTAAAGAACTTAATTTAAGACTCACTTAATTTAAAAACAAAATTTATTAACTAACAATAGTCTTAAGTATTACTAACGTATAATATTTAAATGTAATGAGGTATGGAAAATAAAGGCTTTATTATTATTATTATGTTTCTATCTTTACTCGGGTATCTTCTTTTTTTTTTCTTATGAAGATACCCGGACATTTGGTAGGCTTACATGGGGACATATTGGTCCAACACGCAGAGGCCCTTTGAGATTTTTAATGTATTGGGAAATGGGACCCCCACTGCAGACAATTCACGTCCGCCTTATGTAGAAGAACGGCAATGGACTGCCAACAATGGGAGCTTACCTATTGTAAAATATGCTAACTACAAAATGGGCTATTGCGTTGGGGGTTAAATGGAACTAGTAACTTATGCTATGGATGATGACGGCGTCTGCCATTTCAATATATTATTACTAAAATATTGGCAGACGGTGACTCGCCAACTCACTAGATGGGCCCCCTATACAATCGCCATAGGCATGCAAGCCTGTGAGGCGACAGAGGGCAACACCGATATGAGCGGCTAGGGGTGTCGAGCGGTGCGACGCCGGTTTCGCCATCGCGGGTGAGACCCGGAGCGGGTTTCCCCGTAGTTATGCCCTTGAAAATGACACTTCCACCCCCGAGCATAAAGCTCTGGCTTCCTCCCTCTGATCAGCCAATTAAGGCAAGCCAGAGTTGAGATTTGCTGCACTCCCGGGAGTGCCGTCTCCCGTTAGCCCATTAAATGCTAACTGGTCGAGGAGCGCAACAAAACTCTGAGGAATCGGGACCGATGTGTGGCCACGCACATTCAGCTCGCCACAAGCTGCCCTGCGGATGTGTGCTTTTCTATAACCTTGTGAAATCTTTTTTGTTGATCTCAAAAAGTGGATGACTCAAAAAGCAAATCTACTATGCCCTCATAGGGATGCGTTAATCCCATGAAAAGATAACGACTGTCCACGAGGGGTTTATTTATTTTTTTATTATTATTATGTCTCTTCTTTTCTCGGGTATCTTCTTTTTTTTATTGAAGATACCCGGTCTTTTGGTAGGCTTACATGGGGACATATAGGTCCAACATGCAGAGGCCCTTTGAGATTTTTAATGTATTGGGCAATGGGACCCCCACTGCAGACAATTCACAACCGCCTTATGTAGAAGAACGGCAATGGACTGCCTACAATGGGAGCTAAACTATTGTAAAATATGCTAAACTACAAAATGGGCTATTGAATTGGGGGTTAAAATGGACTGGGTGATTTGATCTATGGATGAAGACGGCGTCTGCCATTTCAATATCTTATTATTAAAACATTGGCAGACGGTGACTCGCCACTTCACTAGATGGGCCCCCTATACAATCGCCATAGGCCCGTAGGCCTGTAAGGCGACAGAGGGCAACACCGGTGTGAGAGGCTAGGGGTGTCGAGCGGTGCGGCGCCGGTTTCGCCATCGCGGGTTAGGACCGGAGCGGGTTTCCCCGTAGTTATGCCCTTGAAAATGACACTTCCACCCCCGAGCATATAGCTCTGGCTTCCTCCCTCTGACCAGCCAATTAAGGCAAGCCAGAGTTGAGATTTGCTGCACTCCCGGGAGTACCGTCTCCCGTTAGCCCATTAAATGCTAACTGGTCGAGGAGCGCAACAAAACTCTGAGGATTCGGGACCGATGTGTAGCCACGCACATTCAGCTTGCCACAAGCTGCCCTGCGGATGTGTGCTTTTCTATAACCTTGTGAGATATTTTTTGTTGATCTCAAAAAGTGGATGACTCAAAAAGCAAATCTACTATGCCCTCATAGGGATGCGTTAATCCCATGAAAAGATAACGACTGTCCACGAGGGGTTATTATTATTATTATTAGTAATACAGTTATTGTTTACGGAAAGTTCATTAATTTACTACAATTAGTTTAAAAAAAATTTATTTGATCCAACAGATCCATTTTTCGAGCGGCTAGCTGCGACACAGGGCGATGTGACGTCATCAAATCGAGCTTTCAACGCAACGTTACCCATCGAAGATAAGACTCTAGCATTGATATTGAGGTAAAGCATTGTTGGCAGTGATTACTTTAGTTATTTAGAAGTGCTCAAAAATATTACAAAAGAGATGTCAACACTTAACTGTTTTACAGGATCCGAGTGATTCGAAAGATCGTTTCTCTGTCGAACCATATAACATTGGAATGACCTACCAGCCCATGTTTCCCTCCTCTTACAACCCTGGGTTCTTTAAGCAGAGTGTGAAGAAGCAATTTATAGGGCTGCTAGCTTGAGAACCACTGTCAATCTGGTAGACTGTGGGAGAGGCCCCCAATGGCTAGATGCCGCCATGGCTTTCCATCAGGCGGAGCGGGCGAGCAGAGTTATTTGGCGAACTAAATATTTTAAAAAATTGTGTCATGGAACGCCTGCCTGGCTTTCTAGCAAAAAACAATAGTATCTGATTGGTCCTATTTCTTTTTTTATTTTTAAAAACCCAAATGTTATAAAATACAATTTTTCCATTTTCTCTATTTCAGAACGGACAGTCAATACTTGGATGAAATAAAAGAGAATATTCCTGAAGACATAAACCTTTCAGACCGACTTACCATAGCGTCCAAGTTACTACCAGCTTTCGTGGAAAGTGATCATATTTGTGAACCATTCACTGGGTTTTCTATTGCGAACTGGGATCCTGATACAGAGGACAGGTAAGTTGTTGATAAAATGTTATTTATTTATTTATTTATTTATTTAACTTATGGAGGACTTACAGCTTACATAATTTAAGATTGGAGATCACATAAAAACAGACAGCCAATAACAAGTCCTCGCTTATATAGGTGCGTTAGGTAATGTGCAAGGAGCGGGTCTCGGTCTTTTTTTTTAGGTCTTCTTTTTAGGTTTTAAATATTGAAAAAGAATTGGTTTCGAGCAGGATTTGAACCTGCATCTTCTCGCATTCCGTGCAAGATGCTTAACCACTTAGCCACCGAAACCTACTCGGAACCAACCAAATTTTCCACCTTATATACGTCTTGGGGCGACGTAGGCGCCATCTACCGGTACTTTTTAAGAAAGTTACACGGTCTCAGTCTTAGGGCCCCGTTTTTACCTTCGGGTTTGGAACCTTAGAAACAGAACTCTATTTTTTTACTCTATTTAGTGTAATATAATCATTGAAACACTGATAATACTGTGAACACTTCAATATTAAGCAACTCTATTTACCAGAATATGTAGAGTGCCAGCTGTTCAGATAATGTTAACATTACATATTTTGTTACACCCATACATGAGTTCAACCAACCTGATTACAGTTCTCAGGTCCTTTACAAAATATATTTTTATTTCCAGTGCTATGAGAGTCAATAATTG
Source organism: Miltochrista miniata (assembly GCA_933228765.1). Taxonomy (NCBI): domain Eukaryota; kingdom Metazoa; phylum Arthropoda; class Insecta; order Lepidoptera; family Erebidae; genus Miltochrista; species Miltochrista miniata. The sequence continues at coordinate 25,237,619 of OW121766.1, read as the reverse complement.
GGTAGAAGAGAACCAACTAAATTTATCACAGCAGGCACTTGCATTCGACATGAATGCTGAGGTCGAGCCTATTCCACAGGATGAACCTAATAATGACTTATTTGGTAAGTCACTCTTTGTCTTTTTAGTTTTGCCTTGTGTAGTATAATATGTGATTTCCTGTCCTATCCGTTTTGAGAATATTTGTTAGAATAATCAATCATAAACTTCAGTTGTGCTTCAAATCATTGATTATTAGATCTACGGTTGATCACCAAAGTTTATTTTCTTGATCAATCCATTTGTTAGTGGTGCGCACCATTTGGCAATCTTGACCTGTTAAAGCAATACTTCTAATAATAACAGAAAAATGTTTTCAATTTTCCAGAAGATGAACCGCTTGGAGGCATCGAAAGCGAAGAGGAAGCAGACGTGGCAGTGGCCGCGTGCGTGGCGCGCGTGGGCGCCGGAGGCGGCGTGGCGCGGCTCACGGACATGCGGCCCGTGGCGGCGGGGGACACGCGCCTCGAGTACTCGTACTGCGGCGCCATCGTGGCCGCCTGGGCCGGCCCCTCGCACTGGCGCCTCAAGAACAACAGAGGTACGACACGAGGCGACACGCTCCTTAGCGGGACGGGCCGGGCCGGGCCGGGACAGTGGCGGCGGGGGACACGCGCCTCGAGTACTCGTACTGCGGCGCCATCGTGGCCGCCTGGGCCGGCCCCTCGCACTGGCGCCTCAAGAACAACAGAGGTACGACACGAGGCGACACGCTCCTTAGCGGGACGGGCCGGGCCGGGCCGGGACAGTGGCGGCGGGGGACACGCGCCTCGAGTACTCGTACTGCGGCGCCATCGTGGCCGCCTGGGCCGGCCCCTCGCACTGGCGCCTCAAGAACAACAGAGGTACGACACGAGGCGACACGCTCCTTAGCGGGACGGGCCGGGCCGGGCCGGGACAGTGGCGGCGGGGGACACGCGCCTCGAGTACTCGTACTGCGGCGCCATCGTGGCCGCCTGGGCCGGCCCCTCGCACTGGCGCCTCAAGAACAACAGAGGTACGACACGAGGCGACACGCTCCTTAGCGGGACGGGCCGGGCCGGGCCGGGACAGTGGCGGCGGGGGACACGCGCCTCGAGTACTCGTACTGCGGCGCCATCGTGGCCGCCTGGGCCGGCCCCTCGCACTGGCGCCTCAAGAACAACAGAGGTACGACACGAGGCGACACGCTCCTTAGCGGGACGGGCCGGGCCGGGCCGGGACAGTGGCGGCGGGGGACACGCGCCTCGAGTACTCGTACTGCGGCGCCATCGTGGCCGCCTGGGCCGGCCCCTCGCACTGGCGCCTCAAGAACAACAGAGGTACGACACGAGGCGACACGCTCCTTAGCGGGACGGGCCGGGCCGGGCCGGGACAGTGGCGGCGGGGGACACGCGCCTCGAGTACTCGTACTGCGGCGCCATCGTGGCCGCCTGGGCCGGCCCCTCGCACTGGCGCCTCAAGAACAACAGAGGTACGACACGAGGCGACACGCTCCTTAGCGGGACGGGCCGGGCCGGGCCGGGACAGTGGCGGCGGGGGACACGCGCCTCGAGTACTCGTACTGCGGCGCCATCGTGGCCGCCTGGGCCGGCCCCTCGCACTGGCGCCTCAAGAACAACAGAGGTACGACACGAGGCGACACGCTCCTTAGCGGGACGGGCCGGGCCGGGCCGGGACAGTGGCGGCGGGGGACACGCGCCTCGAGTACTCGTACTGCGGCGCCATCGTGGCCGCCTGGGCCGGCCCCTCGCACTGGCGCCTCAAGAACAACAGAGGTACGACACGAGGCGACACGCTCCTTAGCGGGACGGGCCGGGCCGGGCCGGGACAGTGGCGGCGGGGGACACGCGCCTCGAGTACTCGTACTGCGGCGCCATCGTGGCCGCCTGGGCCGGCCCCTCGCACTGGCGCCTCAAGAACAACAGAGGTACGACACGAGGCGACACGCTCCTTAGCGGGACGGGCCGGGCCGGGCCGGGACAGTGGCGGCGGGGGACACGCGCCTCGAGTACTCGTACTGCGGCGCCATCGTGGCCGCCTGGGCCGGCCCCTCGCACTGGCGCCTCAAGAACAACAGAGGTACGACACGAGGCGACACGCTCCTTAGCGGGACGGGCCGGGCCGGGCCGGGACAGTGGCGGCGGGGGACACGCGCCTCGAGTACTCGTACTGCGGCGCCATCGTGGCCGCCTGGGCCGGCCCCTCGCACTGGCGCCTCAAGAACAACAGAGGTACGACACGAGGCGACACGCTCCTTAGCGGGACGGGCCGGGCCGGGCCGGGACAGTGGCGGCGGGGGACACGTGCCTCGAGTACTCGTACTGCGGCGCCATCGTGGCCGCCTGGGCCGGCCCCTCGCACTGGCGCCTCAAGAACAACAGAGGTACGACACGAGGCGACACGCTCCTTAGCGGGACGGGCCGGGCCGGGCCGGGACAGTGGCGGCGGGGGACACGCGCCTCGAGTACTCGTACTGCGGCGCCATCGTGGCCGCCTGGGCCGGCCCCTCGCACTGGCGCCTCAAGAACAACAGAGGTACGACACGAGGCGACACGCTCCTTAGCGGGCCGGGCCGGGCCGGGCCGGGACAGTGGCGGCGGGGGACACGCGCCTCGAGTACTCGTACTGCGGCGCCATCGTGGCCGCCTGGGCCGGCCCCTCGCACTGGCGCCTCAAGAACAACAGAGGTACGACACGAGGCGACACGCTCCTTAGCGGGCCGGGCCGGGACAGTGGCGGCGGGGGACACGCGCCTCGAGTACTTGTGTGCTATGGAAAGTTCAAGAATGGGAGACAATAAGTACTCGCCCGTGACTTAGAAAGTGAACTGGGCACCGAATTTCTCTCAACGTTCTCGATGAGGATTTCCTTTTGAGGGTGTTACAGGGATTAGAACCGTGTGGTTCTAGTTGTGTGGCTATCTTATCGTTAACTCTATGTCAAATTCTTGGGAGGAAAGTCCTGGCAACTCGCTCAACATACACAGAAATGAATAACCTGGTAATGAACAACATAATAATTTTTTGTTCACATACTATAATTTTATATTTTCAGCCTCAAAAATGACCGAACGCACCCAATCAACTGCAGGTCGTCTCACAGTGGATGGCAAGAAGCCTCCTCGCACGAAACGACAGCTGGATTTCTTGGTATCCGGCTTGGCGTTCGATTGCCGTTTGGATCCGGTAGGGGAATATGAGCCTACACAGCCGGCCAAGATCATGATCAGTAGGAAGACATTAGCGACTGGACATACATGGAATGAAGCCAACTTTAAAACTCCGATTGATAGGTGAGTTATGTTAGATTATGTCCTTTTTAGGGTTTCGTATCCAAATGGCAAAAACGGAACCCTTATAGATTCGTCATGTCTGTCTGTCTGTCTGTCTGTCTGTCCATCCGTGTGTCACAGCCACTTTTCTCCGAAACTATAAGGCCTATGCTATTGAAACTTGGTAACTAGATGTATTCTGTGAACCGCATTAAGATTCTTATATAAAACTAGAAAAAAAGCAGTAAATTTTGGGGGTCCCCATACTCAGAACTGAAACTCAACATTTTTTTTTTCATCAAACCCATACGTGTGGGGATCCATAGATAGGTCTTCAAAAATGCTATTGAGGTTTCTAACATAATTTTTTTTCTAAAGTGAATAGTTTGCGCAAGAGACACTTCCAAAGTGGAAAAATGTGTGTCCCCCCCTCTAACTTCTAAACTAAGAGAATGATAAATCTAAAAAAAATATATGATGTACATTGCCATAAAAACTACCAACGAAAATTGGTTTGAAAGAGATAGAGCTGGTAGTTTTTTTTAATACGTCATAAACCGCAATTTTCGGTTAGAAAAATCACTACCACTGCGAATTAGTCGATGCTACACGTGACCAGAAGGCTGGCTTTTATTTGGGACAAAGATTAAGCATTGCCATCCAACGTGGCAATGCTGCCAGTCTACTGGGGACGCTGCCACATGAGGACTGCGATGCGGAGAAATTTAATGACCCATTTTAGTTTCGTAGTTTTCCTTTGTTTATTTTTATTTTTATATTGGATTACTTTAATTTATTCTGTAAATATTTAGTTTAATTTAATTACCTTTAATAAACCTCTATGTAACCACTGCGAATGTTTTAAAACATCAATCAAAGTTACAACGAACTATAAGAACTTTTATATTAGGTGCTTACACATCAAATTGGCGTTTTTCGTACTGGCCACTTTAATTACGATTTTCTCCTCTTTGGTAAGGAATTCCAAATTCAAATTTTCCCAGCTATTTACTCATGTATTTATCCTTCGATGACCGTCATTCATTTGTTTTTTTCTTCTGTTTTTTTCTGTTTGCGTTACTCATTTTACAAAATGGAAAACTTAAAATATCGCATTATTTACGAGTACGAGTTCCGCCGTGGCACTAGTGCTGCGGAAACGACTAGAAGGGTGAATGATGTGTGGCGGTCATGTTGCAAAAGAAAACACAGTTCGTTTTTGGTTCCAACGTTTTCGTTCAGGAAATGTCGACCTGCAGAACAAGCCCCGTGGACGGCCTGAGACTCAAGTTGATAATGAAGTATTGAAGGCTATTGTGGAAGCGGATCCATCGCAAACCACGTCCGAGTTAGCTGCAGGCTGCGGTGTTAGTGATAAAACTGTTTTAATTCACTTGAAGCAAATTGGGAAGATTAAAAAGCTTGAAAGGTGGGTACCTCACGAATTGACTGAAGCAAACCGGCAAAAGCCCTTTAGTCCATATTCTTAACTATGTTTCTTAACTATCTATGAAACAAGAATTTTTATTCGCTTTTTCTTAACTGGTTAAGGAATAAGAATATTTTATCCATTTTAATAATAATAATAATAATAATGAAAAAATGTTCTATAGAAATTTACAAAAACAGCATACCGACACATCAGTAGAACATCACATAGACACACCTGCAAAAGAGACTTTGGAAAAATTTTGGTCCAACATATGGGAGGAAGAAGCACATCACAATGATAAAGCAATTTGGATACAAGAAGAAACTACAAAATGGAGAGCAATAGAAGAAATGGAATTTATCGAATTTACAGAACAGGATATAAAAAATATAACAGTTAGATTACACAATTGGAAGTCACCGGGAATAGATAATATACACAACTTTTGGTATAAGAAGCTATCTTCATTACATAAATTCATAGCTAAAAATCTGACAGATATAGTATTAGGTAAACAGCATATACCCGAGTTTATTACAACAGGAATAACATACATGATACCTAAAACGAAACACACACCGCAACCTTCCCAATATAGACCAATTACATGCCTACCTACGATTTATAAAATTTTAACATCAGCCATCACAAATAAAATTAACTCACACATTGACACACATAGCATAATAGCCGAGGAGCAGAAGGGTTGCAGGCGGGGCCACATGGGATGCAAGGAACAGCTTATTATAGACTCTACCATACATAAACATGCACACACAAAAAATAGAAATTTACATTGCACATATATAGATTATCAAAAAGCATTCGATAGCATCCCACACTCTTGGTTAATACATGTCCTCGAAATATACAAAATTAACCATACAATAATAGATTTTTTACGCAGTATAATGTCACGCTGGAAAACTACATTACATTTAAACAACGGGCTCAGTACTCTTATAACGCGTCAGATTCAAATCAGAAAGGGTATTTATCAAGGTGATTCCTTGAGTCCCCTATGGTTCTGTCTCGCCCTAAATCCTTTGTCTTATTTACTACACCAAAGCCGAATAGGATATAATCTTAAACTCAACACTGAAGAAACTTTTATCTCACACCTCATATATATGGATGACATTAAACTATACGCGAAAACAGAAAAACAAATGAAAAAACTTATAGAAACTACGACAGAATTTAGTAAAGATATTAACATGCAATTTGGTCTAGACAAATGTAAAACAGTACACATTATGAAAGGCAAAATAAAACCCGGCAGTTATGTTATTAACGATAATGATACAATAGAAGCTATGGAACCGACAGACTTATATAAATATTTAGGATACCAACAACTTAAAGGAATTAATCATACCCTTGTTAAAAATACACTGAAAACTGAATATCAAAGAAGAACTTCCGCTGTATGCAAATCTCAGTTAGCAGGAAAACATCTGATTAAGGCTCTCAATACTTTTGCTATACCAATACTAACATACTCTTTCGGAATAATTAAATGGTCTAAAACTGATATCGCAGATTTGGAGAGAACCACACGCACAACACTCACCAAACACAACAATCTTCATCCAAAATCTGCAATTGAAAGACTCACCATAAAAAGACAGAACGGCGGGAGAGGCTTAATTGATATTCAACACCTTTGGCAGAAACAAATCAATAGCCTGAGAACATTTTTCTATAGAAAATCTGATACTAGTAACATTCATAAAGCTATAGTACAAAATGACCTTAATTACACGCCACTTAACTTATGTGATTCGGACAACTCAGAAAACACTGACACCATTGACCCACAAAAGCAAAAAATAGTTAACTGGAAATCAAAAACACTTCAAGGACGACACCCTTATGATTTAGAACAACCCCATATTAACACACTAGCTTCTAACAAGTGGCTTAAAGTAGGAAACTTGTTCCCGGAAACTGAAGGTTTCATAATAGCTATCCAAGACCAAATCATCAACACCAAAAACTACAGGAAATACATTATTAAAGATCCAAATATTACAAACGACAAATGCCGCAGATGCCACACACAATCAGAAACTATACAACACATAACAGGAGCATGCACAACACTCACACAAACAGACTACACTCACAGACATAACCAAGTTGCGAATATCATCCATCAAAAACTTGCAATTAAACATTCGCTCATACAAGATAACAACACCCCTTACTATAAATATACGCCACAAACAATACTAGAAAATAACACCCACAAAATTTACTACGACCGAGCGATACTGACAGATAGAACTATCCACTACAATAGACCAGATATAATTTTACAGGACAAAACAAGAAAAAATACTTATTTGATCGATATTGCAGTCCCCAACACGCACAACTTACAAAAAACCATAGCTGATAAGATAAGCAAGTATGCAGAATTAAAAGAAGAAGTGTTACGAATTTGGCGACAAGATAACGTTTACGTAGTGCCTATAGTTCTATCCACAACTGGCGTGATTCCAAACCATCTCCTTAGTAGCTTAAAATTAATAGATTTACAGGAACATTTATACATTAATCTGCAGAAAGCTGCCATATTGAATACATGTAGAACTGTCAGGAAGTTCATGCAACTAGAGGAAAACACACCCACATAATACACACCACAAGCTGCATTTACTTGGTTTAGGCCCGTAAATGTAGTTAAAACCAGCCAAAGAGCTGAGAAAAAGGTAAAAGACAAAAATAATAATAATAATAAATAAATATTCACGGACATTTCACACAACGCTATCTGATCCCAAAGTAAGCTAGGAATAACCTGCTTGTGTTATGGGTATCAGACCACGGATATTAATACTTATATACTTTTAAATACATACATATTATACATAGAAACACCCAGACTCTTGAAACAAACATTTATGGATCACACAAATATTTGTCTCCGGTGGGAATCGAACCCACGACCTCCAGCGCCGCAGGCGGTATCACTACCGACCGCGCCACAGAGGCAGTCAAACTGGTTAAGAAAACCAGTTAGGAAAATGGATAAAATATTCTTATTCCTTAACCAGTTAGGAAAGTAGACCAAAAAAACTTATTTCCTAACCAATTATGATAGAGTAAATAAAAAGTCCATATTCATAGATATTAAATTGTAAATTATTTTTAACTAAATGCACACCATCATCCTGAAGTTGACAAATCATATCTTCAAACTGTTTTTGTATGGGATTTGTGTTAGTACAGACTTTTGTTTTTAGTTCATTATATTTTATCATGATATTATTTTTTGACGAATTTGGTACACAGCTGGCATTATGCGAATTTTCCTTAATAAAAATATTTTCACTGTTAGTTGTGATATTGCCTTTACATCCCTTAAAATTATAACACTGCCAATATTTATTTCCGTTACTGAACTTTTTTGAATTGTGGTACTGACGACCTCCGTAAAGTAATTTAATCCCTCCACGTTTTGTTGGTATGAAATCAAAATGTTTTTCTTCACTTATTTCCATGTTGGGAATATTGTATCTTCTGCTAATTACAAATTATTGCACAAAATCAACCCAACTTTACTGAAATGAAATGAAGTTGAACACAAATGACTTTAGTATGACATTTGAATATGATAAATGGCCAGTACGTACTTTCTATAATAGTTTTGCAATACAATATAATTACGGACTTTTTGTTTACTCCATCATAATTGGTTAGGAAATAAGATTTTTTGGTCTACTTTCCTAACTGGTTAAGGAATAAGAATATTTTATCCCTTTTCCTAACTGGTTTTCTTAACCAGTTAGGAAAATGGATAAAATATTCTTATTCCTTAACCAGTTAAGAAAAAGCGAATAAAAATTCTTGTTTCATAGATAGTTAAGTAACATAGTTAAGAATATGGACTAAAGGGCAAAAGCGCGTCGACTGCTGCGTTACATTACTGAACCGGCACAATAATGAAGGTATTTTAAACCGAATCATTACCTGTGACGAAAAATGGATTCTTTACGATAATCGAAAGCGCTCAGCGCAATGGTTGGAGCCAGCCAAATCCTGCCCCAAGCGAAAATTAACCCCAAAAAAGTTACTTGTAAGCGTTTGGTGGACTAGTGCCGGTATTGTTCATTACAGTTTTCTCAAATCAGGCCAGACTATTACGGCTGATGTCTATTGTCAGCAATTGCAAACCATGATGGAAAAGCTAGCGGCTAAACAACCTAGGCTGGTCAATCGCTCCACGCCACTGCTGCTTCACGACAACGCTAGACCACACACTGCACAACAGACGGCTACCAAATTAGAAGAGCTTCAATTGGAATGTCTAAAACATCCTCCGTACTCCCCGGATCTTGCTCCAACAGATTACCATTTTTTTCGAAATTTGGACAACTTCTTGCAAGGGAAAAAATTCAACTCTGATGGGGCAGTCCAAATCGCCTTCACAGATTTTATTGATTCCCGTCCGACTGGTTTTTTTAGTAAAGGGATCAATGAACTACCTATGAGATGGCAAAAATGCATAGAAAACAATGGTTCATACTTTGATTAATTAAATATATTATATTTAAAAATATTCGACTTTTTGTTCCTCCTATACAAAACGCCAATTTCATATGTAAGCACCTAATATTATGTTACTTGCTGCTATGAAACCCTTCATGGGCGAGTCCAACTCTCACTTGGCTGGTTTATTATTGTAGGAACACTTTTCTTACTTGTATTCCCTTCGTGCTAAGTTACAGTTGATTTTAAGTATATAAAACTATTTGGTGTCTTACAGTCTAATATTCGATTCCGTGGGCAGTTATGAGTAGGTCTAAATAGATTTTATTTCTTTGTATGCTGATAAAGAATCATGAAGCTTTGGTAACCAGCTCAACTTCTTATTAAATTTTGTTTTAAAAGCATTTGCTAGGATGAAAGGAAATGTTTTTTAACATTTCCTTTCATCCTAGCAAATGCTTTTAAAACAAAAATGTTCTTACATTAAACTGTTTATTTCAGAGGTTTAGACGAGTCCCACTTCCGCAAGCTATTCCTGAGGAGCAAGGTGATGATGGTCCGCAAGCGGGACCTGGAGCTGAGCAAGCAGCCGGAACCGGAACCCGTCACGGTGGAAGAAGCGCGGGACTACGACTATAACAACGAGAATGACGCCTCCTACTGCCCTAATAATATTCCTGTGAGTGTAGTTTGTGAATGTATTATGGTTTTTAAAAACTTGAATTTTAGTTATTTGTAAGAGAGCTTGTTAGAAAAAGAAGAGTCAATAAAAATGCATATTGTCTAGGACTGATATTTTGTTATAATATTATTCTTGTATGTGAAATGAGCTCATCGCCTAGGTTTCTCCAATATCTACATCAAGGGGTTCTTCTTAGAAAATTTTTGCAGAGTCACAACTAGCACTTCTCGAACGTCTGACGGAAAATTGATGTCAAGTGAATCCTCTGTCCGGAATGTAAAGAGATGGCGAATTTTAGGATAACATTACTCCCCATTTTTGGTACATGGCTCCGTTCACTGTGTACGTGAGGTAAATCCTACATGGATGCTATGCCGCACTCATAACGACTAAAAACCACACGTATTCTACCTAACAGCCTACAGTTGGGACACCTTAAAGTTTGTCCAGAATGTAAATTTTCATGAGGACAGTGTTGTTAACTTAAATAACTAAATATTGTACCTTCAGGACGGCGACGACTGGGGTAACGAGGACGCAATGGCCGCCGGCGACCTTCACGAGCAAGTCAAAGCGGCAGAGCTGGAAGAGATTGGAGACATGTTGGAACCACCCACTAAGGTACCTACATATTTATTTATTTTCAACAGAGTTGAAAATCCCTACTAATATAATAAATGCATAAGTAAGTCTGTCTGTCTGTTTCCCCCCTTTCACGCCTGAATCGCTGAAGCAATTTAGATGAAAAAACTGTAGGGTGACTCCCTGGCAAGGACATAGGCTGCTTTTTAACCGAAGGCGCAAAAGGAGGGTTATGATTTTACGCGATAACGACTTCTACGCGGACCAAGCCGCGGGGAACAGCTAGTAGGAAATGAAAGTTAAAAATATGCTTAGAAACAAACTGGTATCTAATTTATTTATTCAATGTAAACGAATCCCAAGCCGCAAAGTTTGGACACAACTGGGTTTTTGAAAATTTTTAATATACAGGTGAATTTTTAAAAAGGGCTTCGATGGCCAAATCCGAAACTATAAGGAATATGTAAATATGCTCAAAAGAATCTCTAGTCCAATTTAGATAAAACTTAAAACCTCATCATTAGATTTTTGAATTACCAATAATCTTAGCCGGGCATCGAACCCATAGATTTTGAAAAAAAAAGGACACACCCTTTATTATTACACCATACGATAGTGTCGCTGACAAGGATCAAATTCTGCTAAGTGACGATATACGGCAAATTTAAGGAAAGTTTAGAATTTTAATAGAATTCATATTTCATGAAATTATGATACAAAATGAATTCAAATTTTGTATCATAATTTGTTTTGTTCGAAATCCCAAAATAGAACGTAACTATTCCGTGTTTTCAATCATGCTCAGAATGATTCTTTGGAGAATATTATAAACGGAATCAATTATATTGAATGCAGTACGATCCCTGAGGTCTCGAATCCAGCTATGTATTGAAAACAATGGTCTACATTTAAAAAAATTAATCAGTTAACGTAAGACAAATAAATTGTATTTTGTTAAAAATGAGCACTTTCCTTTAGTTTGCCGTATGTCACTACTTCCCAGAATAAGATCCTTAATAGCAACACTATCGTATGGTGTAATAATATAGGGTGTGTTTTTTTTTCACAATCAATGGGTTCGATTCCCAGCTAGGATTATTGGTTTTTCAAAAATCTAATGATGAGGTTTTAAGTTTCATCAAAATCGGGCTCGTGACTCCTTTCAGCATTTTTCGCTATTCCATAAAGTTTCGGATTTGGCCATCCAATCCCTTTTGAAAAATTCACCGTGTATAAATTTTTGGACCATGTTATCTACCTATTTTGTGGAATAAAACATATTTTTCTCTGATCTTTGTATTGCGAATGAGATAAAGTTATGCCAAAGGCATCAGTTGTAACCAGACTTGCAAGTAAGGTCCGGTTGCATCTGTTTCTAAAGCTTTATTTTAAAATTGTTAAATTTAACTTTTAAATCATATTTTTTATACAATTCCAGGTAGCAAAAATCTTCATACCATACGCGATGAGAGCGAAAAAGGTCGACATGAAACAACTTAAACACTGTACATGGAAAATGATCACAGAAAATACTCCCGAGGGAGAAAAAGAGAGTGTTTCACCGACTACTTTCTTCTCTATTTACTCAAGGTTACCGAACAAATTGTCTTCGAACATGCGCGAGTCTTTGAGTGTACCTTTAGCGCTATTATCTGTACTACATTTAGCCAATGAGCGGGGATTAATATTGGAAAAGTGCGATAATCTCAAAGATATCGGTATTGTAGGTCTTATTAAATAATTTAGGTCAATTATAAGTTTATTGTAGTATGTAAAGTATAGCTTGATTCAAGTGACAGTTGTAGATAAATGAAAAGACTTCATTTCAATGGTAGCTTTTGTGTAGATATGTAGAGAATGAGAACACAAGCGGCTTTATTCCAAAACATGGTTTAATTAGTACTGAACTAAATATGTAGAAAAAGAATGTATAGAGCTTTCGTGTCATTCTCAGAAGTTTATAGTCTCAAAATCGAGAGTTTTAAGGATTGTTGGCCAGGATTCCAGTGCCAGGTTGGATGAAGATGATCTTCATCACCATTATCATCATCATCATCATCGTCATCATCGTCATCATCACATGATTAACCAAATTCATTTTACGGTAAATGAAAGAAAAATTGTAATACTTCATTTAATAAGTGACGTTTTTATCAGTATAGCCAGCATGCAAAATTAGTTTAGTTTTTCTTAACATTTTGCCAAACTTTTATGCCTTTGGAATGACAGTTCATATAGTTGGCATTTGGCATAAATACAAGTGACACAGAGCTCAAGCTGTATTTTACAGACTGTAGCGGTAGTGATTATTTTAAAATGAATCTTTCTATCTCAATTTTAGTGTATATTTAAATAGATTTTTGTAAAATCTTTTATGAAGTGTGTAATATATTTGACTAAGCATTATTAGTCAGCGACAAGTACAAATTTCAGCCACTTCTTGTATAGATCTAGATGCATGTTTTTTTTTAAAGATGGTGTGAACTAAAATCCGAAATATTTTAATCACTTTGATTAGTTTATGACAATTGTGCAATGAATGAGTGTTGGTATTAATTACATCCTTAAAATAATATGATATTCATCATAGTTTTTTGTAAGCGGTGCCCGAGTTAAGGTCTTACTCTATGGTTAGTTATAAGCTGAATGGTCGATTGTGGCATTTCCAATCAAGATGATAGTCATTTGACCATACCAAATAGAAGATAGAAACTATAGAAGAAAATTTTCAACCGTGGCTGACATAATTAAATACAACCGCGCCTGTGACATAATTAAATGTGGTCATTTAGTATCCTCTGTCTATCCCTTCATATTTCATACATCATCATTTAAAAAATCAATGTGCATTTATAATTAATATTGAATTTATACTACTAAGGTGTTAAAATATTTCGGTTTTTGTGTGTGAACTGAAGAAAAGATCTCTACATAATTGGTCGGTTAAATCCACATAACAGTCCACTGCGGGACGTAGGCCTCTCTCAATTTACGCCACAACATACGATCCTGCTCCAAACGCTCCTTCTCTGCGACCTTTTCGGGGTTAAATTTGGCCTTTATCATTTTTGTATCCATAAAATAATATGGCAAACGTCTTTGTTGCCATATTCATCCCATATGTGCTGGACATTGTAAATATTTTTTTTATATATTTTTGTAATTGTTTTTCCTTTTCCTATATAAGGTAAGCACTATGAGTTAATTGCTATAGCAACACTGTATAGATATTTTTTAGTCCATATATTTTCTAGGTAGGTACTTTTTGTAAATGTAGAATTAAATGTTGGACAGACAAATTGTTTTTAATTTTATTTTCTCTTAAAAAGATTATAAACGAGGTTATCCTTCCGAGGGCTTATTCGGGACTCCTGGCCTTAGATTAGACAGATGTCAGGCACCGTGTGGTTTCAGTCTGTAGAAGTGGCATGACATCCATTAAGAATTTCACTCGAAAAAAAAAGAATATCCGGTGCTCCCGACCATGGGTAGCGGTAGGGCACGCGTGGTTTCTTTCAGCCGGCAAGAGACCGGCATAGCCAGCTGTTCCGCCTATCCCACTAGGAGCATCGGGAGGGATTTCCACATGAAAAAAGAGAAGCCTGTACATTGAAGCTGGCAAAATCTAAGACTTGCCTGCACGTGTCTGCCTGCCGCTTCGCCACGCTTCGTCAATTGAATAGGCTCCTTTTGCAAAGAACTTAAAGGTCAAAGCCCACTTAAACGCCTCCGCTTCAACACCGCTCCCACCCAACACTGCCCTAAAAGAAGACTACTGCTCGCAGTCTACGCGGCGACAGCTAGCACGCACCCAGCAGTCCACGCGGCGACAGCTAGCAGACGGCCAGGGGGCTGAGTCTGCTATTTCAATCGCATCAGAATAGAATAGATATCGTAGCAAAATAGAAGCTCATCGGTACAATTTGACAGTTTTCGTAGTCGCTAACTCGATAGCTTCTATCTTGTTTCTATTGAAGAGCGATTATGGTCGAACGATGGCCTCTCGATAGAATCGCCAGTGTATTTGACATTTATGCGTAGTCTGCTAATATTTGATGGGATTTGTTTTGGAAGTCGCGTAATTAATGTTTGACAGCTAGAAATAGAAAGTGCGAGGCTGGTTATTTTCGTTCGGTATACATACAATGGGTATTATTGTTTAAATTAATCAATTTGCAGATAAACTAAATAGAAGCAAGTTTACAATTTACATCAAAATGATGAAGATTGATTAATTGTAAGACATAGCCTAACATTTTATCCGAAGCAGACTTTATTTATTTCACTCATACATTGGATGGTCGTAGTGCTATAATAAGTCTCCAAAAAGTGAATTTAGAGCTGTGAGTGAGCCATTGTCGCAGGGTCAATGAACTTTATCTATACATATAAAAATCAATGCCACTTTTCGTTGTAATTTTATAACTCGAGATCGGGCTCACTTATCCAAACCAAATGTTTAGGCTTTGTTCGGACTATTTAGTAGATGGTTTATGTGAAGTTTGCACAAAATCGGTCAAGCGGTTCTTGATTTATCACGCAAACGAAGTTGCGCGGGTCAGCTAGTTAGTTATAGATACATAGATGGCAACTATTCCAAGTAGCCAACTCAACAAGATCAGCAAAATAGTATGAAGACATGTATGCAATTGACATGCATCTATTTTCTGTAAGTACTGTCCAATATTCTTTACAATCACTCATATCTAAAATACAAGTCACATTTCTAATACTTACAGTAGGTAGTTATTATTGTTTTAGTACATACTTACCTATGTACACTCAATTCCCAATATACTGACTTAATTGTTTTTTACAGTTTTTATGAACATTTAAAATACCCAGTTTACCCGGGTGCACAGCATATTTTCACCGTTTCACCCACATAGCTCCTGTTCCCAAGGGAATATGGGCCCAAAATATTGCCAATGTTCACCGGGAAGAGTCTAGCTTCCCAACACTGAAAGAATCCGGACTTCCACTCCGACCAACTAAACCGACCAACCGTTGTTCGGAATGGAACTCAATAAGGGACTTTATTCCTATCGGACCAACTGGCTGATGACAGATGTTAATTCATGAAAAAATGTTCCACTCGGACCAACTGCAATACTAACTGAAACGGATGAAACGGATCAACGATTTTCTTTTTCACCTATACATACTTCTTATAGTTGTTCGATAGGAATATTGTATTGATTTAGCTGAAACGGATGCAACGGATCAACGATTTTCTTTTTCACCTATACATAATTCTTGTTCGATAGGAATATTGTATTGATTTAGGTATGTTAGGTCTTTACCTATGAAATTACAGTTATCTATGAAAAAAATTAAACGATTTTTTTTCATGTACCTATTTTTTATTTGCATTAATCGAAGTAATCACCCATGCAATCAATGCATCTTTGCCAAAGCAGCGGCAGTTTATTTATGCCCTTCTTATAGACATCAGCTGGACGGGAGCCTACAAATTCTTCAAAGGCACTTTGTACTGCTTCTCGGGTATTGAATTTCTTTCCCGCCAAGAAGTTATACAAATTCTGGAAAAAGTAGTAGTCTGTAGGCGCAAGGTCCGCGATATTCACCATATATCGCGGTTGACGGAGAGCTTCCAACCCCAGTTCTTGCAACTTGGAGATCGTCTGCTGTGCAGTATGAGGTCGCGCATTGTCGTGCAGGAGCAGCAGAGACGAGCGATTGACCAATGCTGGTTGGAGATGTGCCAGCTTCTCCATCATTGTGTTCAGTTCTTCACAGTACACATCTGTAGTAATGCTCACCCCGTTTCGTAAAAAGTTGTGATACATCACACCGGCGCGCCGTTGTGATGTGCCGGTGCTAGACCACCAAACAGTGACCATCACTTTTCTAGGGGTAAGTTTTCTTTTAGGGCTTTAGGTGCTGAACCAGGATCCTACCAACTTGCTGAGCGCTTGCGGTTATCAAACAAAATCCATTTTTCATCGCAAGTATGTAACAATTTGTGTGTCTGTTGAGGAATGGAGCACTCATTTGTCAAACTCTTTTACCTTGCCGATTTTACGCAAATGGACCAATATTGTTTTGACGCTAACGTCGAAAGCTGCTGCTAATTCAACCGTAGATTGTGTATTATCGGCTTCCACAATCGCCTTTAATTCGTCATTGTCGACCAAAGTTTTCGGACGACCGTGAGGTTCATGTTTCAGGTCAAAATTTCCAGAACGAAAGCGAGCAAACCAATAACAGGCGGTGCGTTGGTTTGTAGTGTTAGCTCCGTAAACGTCGTCGTTGATCATTGATGTTGCGTGCCGCTTGTGCCGCGTTGCTGCCACGGCGATAGGTTAGGTACTCATATTCCATAATAATTCGAATTTTTAACCCCTTTTGATCGAGTTACCTTAAACGCGAGATGCCAATGAAGGTGTTCTGCCTAAAAATAAGATTTGCCTAAAAAGCTGTTTGCCTTAAGTGAGAAATGCCGATTAAGCTGCATGTCTGAAATGTAAAGTCGACTAAGAAGCACATTGCCTAAAGTCGTTGCCTATGAAGCAAAATATTTAAGTGGTTAAATACCTACGCAGCAAAATGCCTAAGTAGTAAAATGTTTTCAAAGTAAAATACCTAAGCGGTTAAATGCCTTATGTAATGTAATATCTATGTCTGTAAATATTATAATTGTAGCATTGGTCACTTGAAAACTTTTCCCTTAATAATAGTGTAGGTAAGTACTGAGGTAATTCTTTTCTTCGCTGCCATTTTTGCTAAGGCTATGCAGACATTAAATTTATTATAGTATTTCAGGCAATCGGCTTCCTAGTCATTTTACATTTCAGGCATGCTGCTTCATTGTCATTTCTCGTTTAGAGCAAACAGACCTCTCAGACATCTTGTATTTCTGGCAAACTGCCTTATAGTTAAATTAAATTTAGGCAATGTACTTGTTAGTCGACTTCACATTTCAGACATGCAGCTTCATCGGCATTTCTCACTTAAGGCAAACAGCTTTTTAGGCAAATCTTATTTTTAGGCAGAACACCTTCATTGGTATCTCGCGTTTAAGGTTACTCGATCAAAAGGGTTTTTAACGTATCCATGATGACGATAAAGATTGAAATGCGATGAAAACGTTACACTAATCAATAAACAAATGTCTACTTTTGGAAAATGAATTCCATGTTTTAGCCCCTCTCTATAAAATAGAGTGCAGAGGGGCTTATGGCGAGACTTTGTCTGTAGTCTGTGACTCTGTTGCATTAAACTACGTCACTAGGTCACGTGGATCATCTGTTCAAAGTTTGAAATAAAACAAAAATTACAACGTCAATTGGATTGAACATTCACAATAACGTTTTAGAGAGGGGCAGTCAGGTGACACCATCTCACGGCTTCTTTTTAAAATTAAATTAATTTCAAATTAGAATTCTGATTCAAAAAAAAATATTTTAACTTGAAATGGCCAGTACTGCAAAACGGCAATTACTTATGGTAAGTGGTAAAGACCTATTATTTTATTCTTATCCGCAACCAAAGCTGTCACTTTGGTACCCATCAAAGCGTGAGTAGGTATTGGACCTTTTTCATTAAAGTATGGTTCAGTGTAAAGAAAGGGGTTATTGTGGGATTCAAATGTGCCGGTTTCCTTGTGGTCTGACAATATGTTTCATTCGTGGTGATGGCGAGGACTTCCCTGTCCGTCTGTCTGTTAAAACTAGAGGGGCGAGAATTAGATTCTCCCCCTCTACATATCTACATACTTAATTGTTTGTATGGAATAGATTCTAGTTCGGAGTCTATGCGATGCAAACAAACAATCAAGTGTTTAGAACACAGATACGAGTATCAGAAAATATCTTTTTTCTGATCTCTGTGGTTTAGATAGAACACTTGATTTTTTGTTTGCATCGAACAGACTCCGAAATTGATTGTGATATGATTACATATTTGAATAAGAATTATGGGAGTCAGTGCAACTTTACCACTTTTACATACATACACATGGTCACGCCTTTTATTCCCAAAGGGTAGGCAGAGGCATTTTAGAATTTGTCCCACGTAATAGGTGGCGTACCTACCCGTATTGCCGTGTTGAGATGGGCAGGCGCAGGTTGTTACTGCTTGCTGTTGAAATTTTTCAAGCCGCCTAAAAGTCTTCAACGTCGCTTAACGACTGCCAATTTACTGGCAACCTGGACGTTCTTAACGTGCCTTCCGAAGCACGAAAACGCTCAAATAAATGTCACAAATTATTTATACTGTTGATTGAGAGCACTTGGTGGAACCTGCTGCACATATTGAATAACGGCACTTGTACTATTCCACACACAACAAATGTCATAAAGTGGTCACATGGGTGGTCACCCATCCAAGGACTGGCCATAGCGAAAGTTGCTTAATGCAGTGATATCGTTACAGAACACCGAGGCTACGAGCGCGCTTTTACCTAAAGAATTAATAGTGGCAGGTTGGCAAAACATTCAATTGGAACCGGAACATGACAGGATTGATTAAAAAAAATTGCTGTATTGTAGGACGTTTATTTAAAAAGTTGCACAATAACATCAGATTTTACCTATTTCTCTTTTACCTTGTACCCTCACTCACACTTGATCATATTTATGTGTGGACCGCATAAACAATTACCAATACACACTGAGTCTTTGGCGGAAACTGGGATCGCCAAAAGGTAAAAAAGCAGCCTTTTTGGCCTCCGCTATCGAACGAATAATGTTCTAGAAATCTAGAGTCTTTCCATTCTGCACTTAATAAATCAAAATAAAATAAAATAACTCATAAAAAACTGTTGAGGGTCGAGAGTCTGTACATGGAAGATATTTTGAAAATTTTAATTGTAGGGCGTTCTCTAATCGATACTGAAGCCAAAAATGTAATTTAAAATTTTCATGTCTGTCTGTCTGTCTGTATCCCGAACTAGCGGACGTCACGCGGTTTCACCCACGTAGTTCCCGTTCCCGTGGGAATACGGGAATAAAATATAGCCTATGTTCACCGCAAAGAGTGTAGCTTTCCAACAGTGAAAGAATTTTTCAAATCGGTCTAGTAGTTCCGGAGCCTATTCGTTACAAACATACAAACAAAAAAAACAAATCTTTCCTCTTTATAATATTAGTATAGATAAGTATCACGCCGAAACTACTTAATCGATTTGAATGAAACTTAGTACAATCTGAGCTTATAGTCCGAGGAAGGTTTTAGGATACTTTCTCCCGATATTTTGTGCGGTTGCTTTGAGAGAGGGGATGAAAGAGAAAATGGTTTTTTAGTTGTAACTTCTCACTGCGTGGTCTGATTTCGAAAATGTTTTCAGTGTCATAAAAGGAATACTCTAAGGATTGTTTCACACAAGTTTCAATGTTGAGGGTTTTGCAGTTCAGGAATTAGAGACATCTCAGAGGAAGTAAATTCGACGGAAGGAAGTAAATTACTTAAATATGAATAACACAGCTCTCTCTTTCTTTCTCCCACGTAAGGCAAATGTAGTTGTACGCGTCAGCTGGTTTATAATAAAAGGATATTGTCTGTCCAAGCTTGAATTGTATTTTATTGAGGTCCTTTGTTGTAGCTGCAAACCGTAAACTGATGATGAGATGTACATTCCTTGGCTGTGTTAGTAAATTAGGTGGTAGTGTGTAAATAAGAAGGACAAGTTAAGATAATTGTTGATCTTTATTTCACGCTTTAAGTAGGTACAGTATTCAGGTGACTTGTAAAAACTATATATTAGCTAATACAAGTTATTACATTTTGGTATTGCTAGGTCGTAAAATTAGAAGATTCATGACATGGCTAATAAACTTCGATGGTTGTGGCTCTTACTCTGGGACCAGGATGGTATAAAGTTCTTAAAGCTTTCTTTTGTGGTAAAAATAATTATGTTCTGTGGGTATCTTCTGAAGAATGATTTAACTGAAGAATTACTGAAGTAGACTATTCTAACCATTTCAACATCAGTGATCCGTTTAATTGTTTTAACTGCATATGCAGCAGAACTTAATTTAACTGAAAATATTTTTATAAGCGGGCCTCACTGCAGGTCATAGTAGACCAAAAATAATAGTCTTAGCAGAATCCGCGAGATCACGCCGTAAAATATTGCTTTTCATGCCATACCTACCTCAAATGCAGAAGGAAATCACGACGATTGTGCTGATTAGAGAACTACTCGAGCACTTGAAGTCCATTGTAGCACCTGGAGACATTCACCGCTTCCATCTTTCATCCTGATATATAAAATGGTTTGCTAACATCGTAATAAATGTAACAGTTTTCGTTAATTTGTAGGAAATTTACAATAAATGCATTACAAAATCGTCAGACAAGACTACATAAACAAACAATGTTTGGGACTGCCAGTATAACTGACACTGATAGTTTTACATAACGTCAACCTGATTTGGCACTTTGTCTTTTACGGTATACCTATTTATGGTACCTAGATGATGCTGGACGTACGGACTCATCAACCGTGCAGGAAGCTGGTACCTCAGTCATACATACGGCCTTGTCAGCAGCACGGCAGTGGAAAGCTGCTAGAATATGAGGCATTGCGGGATGGACTTCTGGCTGCAGGAGTTTAAAGGCGAAGCGTTTTGCGGAGGAGATAGGGCGTAGATTATGTTAGCTTCTATGCAGCGCCGCTAGTTCTTTGTGATGGTATTAAGCATTATACCATCCGTCGAAAATAATTGAGTCATAGTAGTCCCCTTCACCAACCCATAGTCTTACCAGCCTCTTGGCTGATTTACACGCCGTACTTGCGTGTTATCTGTCCGGTGCGCTCTCCTCGTCCTCTCCCCATTCTGGAGCGGCCTTGCGTTCTTTGCGTTCATTTCCCAGTTTAGGGATACGGCACGATTTACAGGCTACTTCGCCGTACTATCTCGGGATCTCTAGCTCCAGCGTGTTTGTCGTGCCCGTGAATAGTAAATATGGTAGTTGTCACAGAGCAACACGTCTACACGCGGACGGAACGTATCGCTCTGTAGTGGTTGTTTACTATCCAGTTATCCTCTTAACGATCCTGTAAGGTACAGTACGAATTTTCAAAAGATCTTATGAACTCTTTGTTCCCCATTTTTTTTTCAACATTTTGATGACATTTGAATGATGTCATTTATAAACGTTACGTCTACTACAAACATGTAGGTAATAAAATCGTAACGCGCCGGTGTTTGTACGTAAATTTCTTAAATTGAAGAATAATCATAAATAAGAACTCTTACTTTTTTATTTAAAAAATTACCGTTTTATGAAATATTACACCTCCCTTTTAGTAATCTAATCTATAACTGTAAGCGTCGTTCACTTTTTAAAGAAATATATTGACGATGAAAGTAGAAAAAATATTTAGTTCGTGCAAATACCTACTAAAGACAAAAAAATTGTCTTTTTTCTTGCGGGTTCATGGAAGTAGGAGTAGGAAGGGTATTTACTTTCTAGATGATGCGTTAATAATAAGAAGGCATATTATTTCCATCGTTTATCTATTGATATCAACTAGTTACGTTAAACCAACCAAAGTTAATACAGGCAAGTGGCAACCCGGTTCATTCATGGCGACACTTGGGTGCCACGCATTATTTTGATATTGTGATTTTGCTTTATCACATGGTGATCACCAATTCATTTAATTTGTATGGTGTAAAGGACAAAAATTTGTCTTCATTATTATATTCAAGTCAACTAACGTAGGTACCTATTTAAAATAAATTACACAATGAATCTGGCTTATTCAATATGACTCCTAAGATCCAATATCTTAGGGATCTGCGGACAAAAGAGCCTACTTTAGGAGGAAGGGTATAACGGCATCCCGTTCTTTGAGCAACTCGCCTGGGGCAGTACCTCAGCCCTGCAGAAGACCGCGGTAATAGTAACCTGGCTCTGTGCTGGGTTATGTTCTCCGTCGGTGAGCAGGGTTCCAGAGCTCAATGGGCTGTACGGGACCAGAACCTGGGGATTACTTAATCTCCGCCCCAGGAGGCTGATCTGAGGCAGCAACCTGTGAAAAGTCCCTGTGGTCGTGCCGGAGGAGGATATCGGAGTGGAAGCGACCATTGCATCAGGGGGGGACCACGGGCCCTTCCGTACGCCGTGCCTATACACCGCACTACCTGTACCTGCCTTTGGAAAACATGAGTCTCGCTTAATCTCTTGCGCCACCGGTACTTAGGCACCCCCTACCTTCTTATATCCCCTTCTATTTAACAAAATCATGGCAAGGAAAAAAAGGTATCCACAGCGCCTTCGTCGTCATTTGTTTTGTCGATTTTCATTTGTTTTGTCGATCTTCATTTGTTTTGTCGATCTTTATTTGTTTTGTCGATCTTCATTTGTTTTGCTGATCTTCATTTGTTTTGCCATATAGACATGTGGGTATATTGATAAAGTAGACATTATGGACATTATTTATTTTATACAGTCACAGGTGGGTGGTTAGGAACTTTTATTCCCAACTGACCAACCAGGTGCACAAGGTGGGTGGTTAGGAACTTTTATTCCTAACTGACCAACCAGGTGGATAACTTAGGTGGTCGGTTGGGAACGGGGGGGAATCAAAATAGGGACCTGTCAACATTATGGGCGCGCGGTGACGCGGACACTGTCCGCCTCTTTGACCACCTGCAACAATTGTGAGCGAGACCGTAGAGGTAGTGATTGTGCGGGACTTCAATCACCACGCTGACTGGTTAGGTTCTCGAAAAACTGACGTTGCGGGGAGAACTGCTCACGAACACTGGTCGTCGCACACGAGGATACCAGACCGGGAGAACGAGAAGAGTTCGTTGCTGGACCTTCTGCTGACTACGCGCCTATACTACGCGGATATACTGTCTCAGCGGATGCGCCCTTTGGCTCATCGAATCACGGTGTCATTTGGGCGTGAGTGCTACGAGTGCCACAATTTTTTAAATTTGAATTTTCTGGGATACCATCATCAAATCCTGGTTTCCTTGTAATGGGACCAAACGGCGAGTAACAACATTCAAACCAAAAAAAAAATCGAAATCGGTCCACCCATTTAAAAGTTATGAGGTAACAAACAAAAAAAATCCGTCGATTTGAAAACCTCCTCCTTTTTTTTGAAGTCGGTTAAAAAAGAATGCAAGCAACGTTCGACTGTATCAACTTGCCGATAGTCTTTTGTTTTATTGATCTTTTAAAGATCGGTCTTCACTTGTTTTGTCGATCTTCATTTGTTTCGTCGATCTTCATTTGTTTTGTCGATCTTCATTTGTTTTGTCGATCTTCATTTGTTTTGTCAATCTTCATTTATTTTGTCGATCTTCATTTGTTTGTTTTATTGATCTTCATTTGTTTTTTTATGTATGTATTTAAAAGTATATAAGTATTAATATCCGTGGTCTGATACCCATAACACAAGCAGGTTATTCCTAGCTTACTTTGGGATCAGATAGCGTTGTGTGAGATGTCCGTGAGTATTTATTTTTTATTTTTTTTTTTATTTTTTATTGATCTTCATTTGTTTTCTCGATCTTCATTTGTTTTCTCGATCTTCATTTATTTTCTAGATCTTCATTTGTTTTACTGATCTTCGTTTTTCATTGCAAAATTTCCCGTGACACGTGGTTACTAAAATATGTTCAGTTAAGAAAGAAAACTAGATGATTTTTTTAAAGTTGTGTAGTTGGTAACAAATTTTCATAATTAAAATATTCCTATCGAACCAACTAGCAAGTTGTTCAGTTGAGAAGAAAATAGTTGTTCCGTTTTATTCCTATCGGACCAACTAAAAAAGTTGTACCGTTGGGAATAAAAATAGTTGATCCGTTTGAGTTGATCCGTTTAGTTGGTCGGAGTGGAAAGACAGGAAAGAATTTATTATTCGGTTCAGAAGTTTTGGAGCCTATTCCGATGCAAACAAACAAAAATCCTAATCTTTCCTCATACCTAATAATATTGGTATAGAGACTGCAGGTTTTAAATTATATAGGCATCCCTAATGACTTATATACCTATAAACTCATAAGAAACTGAAAGAATTCAGGTGTTAAATGGGAATATTAAAGTATACTTAGGTATAAATAAAAAGTCAATCACTTTTTGAACTCTACTGTAGGGTACCATTCCAAGCAAACCCCACCTGTAAGTAGTGTTGATGGGAGTATGAGACTTCATTACTAATTGGTCAATATTCTAACAGATCATTTAAATTCTGAGTTTACAAACTTTCTTCTGGTTCCAAATTTAAAGTAACTAGCAAGTACCTAGTGCATCAGTACACCGACGGACAAGGACTGGGTTGGTTGGAGAGCAGCCCGATGATAGTCACATTCACATCTAACAACGCTGATACAAAACTGGTCAACTCACAGTGCTCCTAATACCCTAATAAATGTGATCCAGATCATCAAACTTGGTGAAGATGATTAAGTCCTTACCATTTTATTTTAATTGCAGATGTTTGCTGCGAGTACATTCATTACATTATGATCTCAAAATAGCAGGGAAGATTGTTAATGCATGTTGTGCATGGCATAACTGTGTTATAAAAACATCTGTAGTACTTCCTATCTCTCCTTTAGAAGAAGAACGCACAATGGCCATGGAAACATGAGGTGGGTAAATAAGAGTTGACAAAATTGGTAAAATTATTTATTTAAATCAATGTTTGACACTTAAAATCACAGTCATTTAATATTTCTATCAGATAAATCTCATTTCCTTTTAACAACATCTTGAAATCACTTTTTAATCATCAATCATAATTCACAAGCTTGCAATAGCTGAAATAAATCTAATTGTATTGTAATCTATTTCAGGATACTCAAGTTGAAAATTGAAGTGTTAACCCTGATCTTCAAGCAGCGTGGCTATTACAATAGTATTTTTGGCAAGATGAAGATAATGTAAAAACAATAATTGTAAAATATGAATATTAAAAATATTTTTCCATATTTCATTATTTTTAATGTTTCCAAATCCAAAATAAGCTATCAAATAACCCTATTACAGTCTACCACTATGCTCAGACCTAGGCCTTACCCAATTTCATTTTGAGGAGGTATTAATAGAAATATTGTTGTTGGACATTCTCACACAACACCGTCTAGCCCAAACTAAGCTATAAACTTGTGCTACCTTTATTTCCCGTGGTCCACCTCGTAGTCCACCCAGGTGAACCACGGGATTTTTTTTTACCCGTGGTCCACCTGCATAGCCATATGTTTGTAACAGTAAATTATATAATAAAATTATGGACATACTTATGATCAATAAAGTAAAAAATTACCAGTAGTACTACTAAGTGGTCCTAGTAGTACCACTGGTACTTAAATTTTACCCATGGTACTACTGGATCAAAAATAAATGAAGATCGGTAAAAACAAATGAAGATCGAAAAAACAAATGAAGATCGAAAAAACAAATGAAGATCGGAAAAACAAATGAAGTTTGAAAAAACAAATGAAGATCAACAAAAACAAATGAAGATCGGCGAAACAAATGAAGATCGACAAAACAAATGAAGATCGACAAAACAAATGAAGATCGAATAAACAAATGAAGATCGGAAAAACAAATGAAGTTTGAAAAAACAAATGAAGATCAACAAAAACAAATGAAGATCGGCGAAACAAATGACGATCGAAAAAACAAATGAAGATCGGCAAAACATGCAGATCAATAAAACAAACGTCTATAAGCAAGTTCATAAGGTCAAAAACTATTTGCAGCTATATTTTGTAATCTAGATGCGATTGCCATTCAAAAAAATAGGGGCAAGTAATTCTCGACCTTAACGACACTTATTTAAAAATGTGCTTTTAGGCGTTTATAGACATCACTGATCACGAATATATAAAAAATAAATAAATATTATGCATGCTCCTAAGGTCGAAATTCGCTTGGACCCATTTTTGTAATCTAGATGCGATAAACATTCAAAAATAGGAGCAAGCAATTCTCGACCTCATAAATATGCATAATATTTATAGATTTTTTTACATGTTCTTGATCAGTGATGTCTATAAAGGCCACAGAGCACATTTTTGAGATGTGTCATTATGGTCGAGAGTTGATGTTTTTGAATGGCAATCTTTTTTTTTTTTTTTTTTTTTTTTTTATACCACTCGAGTGGCAGACAAGCATACGGCCCCACCAGATGTACCGGTGGTCACCGCAGCCTATGGACGTTTGCAACACCAGAGGCGCCACAATCGCGCTGCCGACTCTTTAAAAACCTTCTAAGTCCCCTTTTGAAGAACCCCATACTGTAGGCGTTTGGGAAAACCGAGGCAGGGAGATCATTCCACAACCTAAGCGTACGCGGAAGAAAGCCTCTACCAGATCTCACCGTGCTCAAGCGCTCAGGACGCAACGTGTGAGGATGAATACCCTGTCTATGGCGAGCGGTGCGATGATAGAATGTAGCCGTAGGCATCATATCAAACAATTCTTCAGAGCACAAACCGTTGTACAGGCGGTAGAACACACACAGAGAAGCAAAGTCTCTCCTGTCACTAAGAGGTTCCACACCACCTGCAAGTATGGGATCGTTGACAACTCTCATAGCTCGCCTTTGCACCGAGTCAAATGGACGAAGCTGGTATTCGGGTGCCCCCGCCCAGAGGTGACAGCAGTACTCCATATGCGGACGCACTTGCGACTTATAAAGAAGCAGTGCTTGCGCCGCAGTAAAGTACCGCCGCGCCCTTCTGAGCACTCCGAGCTTCCTGGACGCCAGCCTGGCCTTGCCCTCCAAGTGACTGCGGAACTGCACATCACTGGAGATGTCAACACCAAGGATCCCTATACTTTCAGAGATGGTGAGAGATGTGCCCTGAAATTGTGGCGCCACAGTGAATGGGGTCTTTTTTGCGGTGAAAACACAAACTTGTGTCTTGGTAGGGTTGAATTGGACAAGATTTTGTCGACCCCAATCGGACACTCTATTGAGAGTAGCCTCGACTTCAGACACAAGTTGTTCACGACTTTCTTCCACTGCAACCCGAGAGATACCGGGGCGGCCCGTGTAATAAGTGTCGCCCGTACTGTCGTCCGCATAACAATGAATGCCGTCAATAGACAACATGTCATTGATATGCAGCAGAAACAAAGTAGGGGACAACACTGAGCCTTGTGGTACTCCAGCGTTTATGGCCATGCAGTCAGAACAGCTGCCGTCAACGACGGCCCTGATGCTTCTACCGGCCAGAAAGCTGGACACCCATCCGCATAAACTCTCGGGCAGTCCATAGGAGGGCAATTTCGTAAGAAGACCACGGTGCCAGACCCGGTCAAAGGCTTTCGAGATGTCGAGGCTCGCTGCTAGAGCCTCACCCTTACTCTCGATAGCCGCCGCCCAGCGGTGTGTGAGGTACACAAGAAGATCGCCCGTCGAGCGACCGTGACGGAAACCGTACTGCCGGTCACTGAGCAGGTCATGTTCCTCAAGGTACCTCAGAAGCTGTGTATTAATCACACGCTCCATCACCTTAGATAAAAGGGAGGTGACGGCTATAGGCCTATAATTGGCCGGGTCGGTCCTGTCACCCTTCTTGGGCACAGGATGCACGTGCGCGATCTTCCACGACGCCGGGACTTGCTTCATGGAGTATGAAAGCGTGAAAAGACGTGTAAGTACCGGACACAACTCCGGACCACACCGCTTAAGTACCACCGCGGGAATGCCGTCCGGCCCACTCGACTTATGAATATCCAGGGATTGAAGCTCCCGCCTGACGTCCCGTTGCTTGAACTTAATTTCTGGCATGGAAGTGCCACACCAAGGGATACCAGGCGGAAGCACACCTCCATCGTTCATGGTCGAGTTGGAGGCAAAGAGAGAACCCAAAAGGTCGGCCTTCTCCTTGGCACTCTGGGCCAGACTACCATCCAGTCTATGTAGAGGTGGTAACCCCGACCGACAAAAGTTTCCCTCGGCAGCTTTGGCGAGCGACCAGAATTCACGACTTCCAGAGGGGTAGCCGGCTAGTCGCTGACCAATTCTGCCGACGAAATCGAATTTAGCCCTGGCAACCGCTCTTTTACTGGCCCTCGAAGCGGCATTCAGTTTGCGTTTCACTTCAGAGATGCTAGGATCTGAGTTAGCGCGAGCCGTGGTCCAAGCTCTGTAGGCAGTATGGCTGCGAGTAGTTTTTGACCTTATAAACTTCTTCTTCATTTGTTTTATCGGTCTTCATTTGTTTTTTCGATCTTCATTTGTTTTGCCGATCTTCATTTGTTTGTCGATCATAATTGGTTTCGCTGATCTTCATTTGTTTCGCCGATCTTCATTTGTTTTTGTCGATCTTCATTTGTTTTTTCAAACTTCATTTGTGTTTCCGATCTTCATTTGTTTCGTTGATCTTCATTTGTTTCATTGACTTCATTTGTTTCGTCGATCTTCTTTTGTTTTGTTGATCTTCATTTGTTTTGAAAATTATTTCATTACTTTATACATTTTACCTTTTAGATGTTCTTCGTAAACCACAACCTATAATGGATCTTTTTCCACTGACATGTCCTAAAAGATCCATTTTTCATAAAAAATACTTTAAGGTATTAAAGTGGACATGATATGTCCACAAAGATCCATGATGAATCTTTTTAATGGATTTTAGTGGATAAAGGGCACTTGCATAAAAAGGTTACCATAGCTGTAAGTGTTGATAGAAGAGCGCTAAGTGTCAGGTGGACCACGGGTAAAAATTATTTCCCGTGGTACACCTAGGTGAACTACGGGTAATAAAAAAATTTCCGTGGTACACCAGGTGGACTACGGGTAAAAAAAAATTCCCGTGGTTCACCTGGGTGGACTACGAGGTGGACCACGGGAAATAATGGGATCTAGACGCCTGATAGACATACTTATATTTCTATATACATACTTATTATAGATAAATTACACTCAGACACAACAAAGTAATATGATCATCACACAAAGAGATTTGTCCGGGGTGGGAATCGAACCCACAACCTCCAAATCCGTAGACAGAGAGTACCTGACTACACATTAGAGTTACAGTTAGTATGTGAGTTACATGTTAGTGGTTAGAGTAGTAACCACGAGGCCAGTCAAAACAACAAATTGACATTAGTCTAGCTCTAGTGCATTGGTCATTGGAATCGAAGGCATGGCTTCTCATCATGGCAGGCTTGGATGGCCAAGATCTCTGTACATGCACATTACTCTTTCATAATCCAACATACTAATGGAAATAAAATTGCGTGTACTTAGTGTACACACGTAAGAAGTGAAACTTCTTCATGAACTTAATTTTCACCTCACCTTAAATTAAGTCAAAAAGTACAAAAGTCCAAAAGTCCAAAAGTCCAAAAGTCCAAAAGTCCAAAAGTCCAAAAGTCCAAAAGTCCAAAAGTCCAAAAGTCCAAAAGTCCAAAAGTCCAAAAGTCCAAAAGTCCAAAAGTCCAAAAGTCCAAAAGTCCAAAAGTCCAAAGTCCAAAGTCCAAAAGTCCAAAAGGCCAAAAGTCCAAAAGTCCCAAAGTCCCAAGGTCTCAAGGTCCCAAAATCCCAAAGTCCCAAAGTCCCAAAGTCCCAAAGTCCCAAAGTCCCAAAGGCCAAAAGTCCAAAAGTCCCAAAGTCCCAAAGTCCCAAAGTTCCAAAGACCCAAAGTACCAAGGTCCCATCTAAAAGTCCAAAAGTCCCAAAGGCCAAAAGTCCCAAAGGCCAAAAGTCCAAAAGACACAAAGTCCCAAAGTCCCAAAGTCCCAAAGTCCCAAAGTCCCAAAGTCCCAAAGTCCCAAAGTCCCAAAGTCCCAAAGTCCCAAAGTCCCAAAGTCCCAAAGTCCCAAAGTCCCAAAGTCCCAAAGTCCCAAAGTCCCAAAGTCCCAAAGTCCCAAAGTCCCAAAATCCCAAAGTCCCAAAGTCCCAAAGTCCCAAAGTCCCAAAGTCCCAAAGTCCCAAAGTCCCAAAGTCCCAAAGTCCCAAAGTCCCAAAGTCCCAAAGTCCCAAAGTCCCAAAGTCCCAAAGTCCCAAAGTCCCAAAGTCCCAAAGTCCCAAAGTCCCAAAGTCCCAAAGTCCCAAAGTCCCAAAGTCCCAAAGTCCCAAAGTCCCAAAGTTCCAAAGTCCCAAAGTCCCAAAGTCCCAAAGTCCCAAAGTCCCAAAGTCCCAAAGTCCCAAAGTCCCAAAGTTACAAAGTCCCAAAGTCCCAAAGTCCCAAAGTCCCAAAGTCCCAAAGTCCCAAAGTCCCAAAGTCCCAAAGTCCCAAAGTCTCAAAGTCTCAAAGTCCCAAAGTCCCAAAGTCCCAAAGTCCCAAAGTCCCAAAGTCCCGAAGTCCCAAAGTTCAAAAGTCCAAAAGTCCCAAGGTCCCATCCAAAAGTCCCAAAGACCCAAAGTACCAAGGTCCCATCCAAAAGTCCAAAAGCCTAAAAGTCCAAAAGTCCCAAAGTCCCAAAGTCCCAAAGTCCCAAAGTCCCAAAGTCCCAAAGTCCCAAAGTCCCAAAGTCCCAAAGTCCCAAAGTCCCAAAGTCCCAAAGTTCCAAAGTCCCAAAGACCCAAAGTACCAAAGTCCCAAAGTCCCAAAGTCCCAAAGTCCCAAAGTCCCAAAGTCCCAAAGTCCCAAAGTCCCAAAGTCCCAAAGTCCCAAAGTCCCAAAGTCCCAAAGTCCCAAAGTCCCAAAGTCCCAAAGTCCCAAAGTCCCAAAGTCCCAAAGTCCCAAAGTCCCAAAGTCCCAAAGTCCCAAAGTCCCAAAGTCCCAAAGTCCCAAAGTCCCAAAGTCCCAAAGTCCCAAAGTCCCAAAGTCCCAAAGTCCCAAAGTCCCAAAGTCCCAAAGTCCCAAAGTCCCAAAGTCCCAAAGTCCCAAAGTTCCAAAGTCCCAAAGTCCCAAAGTCCCAAAGTTCCAAAGTCCCAAAGTCCCAAAGTCCCAAAGTCCCAAAGTTCCAAAGTCCCAAAGTCCCAAAGTCCCAAAGTCCCAAAGTCCCAAAGTCCCAAAGTCCCAAAGTCCCAAAGTCTCAAAGTCTCAAAGTCCCAAAGTCCCAAAGTCCCAAAGTCCCAAAGTCCCAAAGTCCCGAAGTCCCAAAGTTCAAAAGTCCAAAAGTCCCAAGGTCCCATCCAAAAGTCCCAAAGACCCAAAGTACCAAGGTCCCATCCAAAAGTCCAAAAGCCTAAAAGTCCAAAAGTCCCAAAGTCCCAAAGTCCCAAAGTCCCAAAGTCCCAAAGTCCCAAAGTCCCAAAGTTCCAAAGTCCCAAAGACCCAAAGTACCAAGATCCCATCCAAAAGTCCAAAAGTCCCAAAGTCCCAAAGGCCAAAAGTCCAAAAGTCCAAAAGTCCAAAAGTCCAAAAGTCCAAAAGTCCAAAAGTCCAAAAGCCCAAAAGTCCAAAAGTCCAAAAGTCCAAAAGTCCAAAAGTCCCAAAGTCCCAAAGCCCCAAAGACCCAAAGTACCAAGGTCCCATCCAAAAGTCCAAAAGTCCAAAAGTCCAAAAGTCCCAAAGTCCCAAAGTCCCAAAGTCCCAAAGTTCCAAAGTCCCAAAGACCCAAAGTACCAAGGTCCCATCCAAAAGTCCAAAAGTCCAAAAGTCCAAAAGTTCAAAAGTTCAAAAGTTCAAAAGTTCAAAAGTCCCAAAGTCTCAAAGTTCCAAAGTCCCAAAGACCCAAAGTACCAATGTCCCATCCAAAAGTCCAAAAGTCCAAAAGCCCAAAAGTCAAAAAGTCCAAAAACCCGTAAATGACATGCTATCCCTGGATAAAGTACTCTTAATTCGAATCCACCGTGGTGAGGAACAGAACAAAGATGGCGCGTAACCAAAAATCGTGACGTGACGTGACGTGACGTGACGTGACGTGACGCAAATTTTTTTCCAACGCCGATAAAGAAGTTTCACTTCAATAAAAAATGGAAGAACTATAGGATATAGTTCTTCCAACCGCGTCTCGGCAACCGTGGGGTACCACCCGTTAGATGGATCGACGACCCTGGTAAAGGTCGTAGGCTGGGACTGAATGCAGAAGGCGCAGGACCATGAATTGTGGCGTAAATTGGCAAAGGCCTACGTCCAGCAGTGGACTGCGATAGGCTGATTTGATTGATAGTTCTTCTGGATAACACTGTCACTCTTTGCTTTAAAGCCGTTTATAAAGTTCACGTTTGTTTATAGGTAAAGTTCACAATTTTACATCGTAATTCTCTACAAAAGTTTCATAAAGGTAATTTGTAAATAACCTAAAAAACACCTACTAGTACTGACTGACAAGAGTCAAAACAAACAACCAAAATAAAGCCCTTGTCTCTGCTTTTGCGATTCTATTTATATTCTATCGATGTTCTATAGTGGCGATAGACAAGATTTACGCGACTAGCAGATTTAGGACCAATCGCTATAATAACGTAATAGAATCGCACTGGACCGGCTTTTTGATGGAAAATAGCAGACTCGGCCCCCTGCTGTCCACCCGCCGACCGCTCTCGCTTTTCGCAATAGACACAGTTCGCGATCGGTTTCCATTAAAGCAACTCGTAGTAGCGAGCCAGTGAGGCGACTGCTAGCAGTGAGCGCGCGGGCACCGCGCCGACCGCTCGTCTACAACGCACGGCCAGCGAGGCGTCCACTCCCGAGCAGTCTGACGGCGGTAAACTCGCTGTAAGCGAGCTGTCTGCTAATTGATGATGGCAATGTAAAATATATCTAAAGAGCAATATTTAAAGCCTATATTTGAATTATATTGTTTTTGCCGGGTGGGAGCGGAGTCGTTAAAGTGGGCTTTGACCTTTACAAGGAACACCCCGTTTCCAGACAAGCAACAAACGGTGGATAAATAGCTGCACTGTATTTGAATGCCTCTGTGGCAGCGTTGAGAGAGTATGAGACTGTAAGTTGTCCTGCCAAGGTTTCCGGGTTGGAACCACGACTTCGATTGGTGCGTTGCTCTATGGCAATAGTAATTTAGTACCTCGGTTCCCAAAGTGGGTTCCGCGGAACCTAGGGGTTCCGTGGACCAGTCATCAGGGTTCCGCGAAAATTACGACCCACTGCTGTTGAAATAATACCTAAAGTTTAGGATATCACACAATTTTCCAAAATTAAAGCTGTAGCTGACAATAAAGACAACAGTCATCAGTATTCTCATAAGTCATGACAGCATGTAGGCCCATGACTCATGACAATAGTGTGTTGTAGTTGTAGCTGGGTTAAGGTTAAGCCCACCCCAATTGGACACTTGTGTAAGCGTAGCCTCGATTTCAGACAAATTTGTTCACGACTTTCTTCCACTACGCACCGAGGGATCTTGGGTCAGCCATACTTTAGGAGCATAAGGTCAAAAGCGCACATAGTCAAAGGCGCAGATTGTCAAAAGCGCACACAGTCAAAAGCGCAGAATGTCAAAGGCGCACAATGTCTAAAATCTTACTTAAACAGGCTAATTTTGTTAATAAATAGTGTATTCTTTTAACATAAAAATTTAGTTAAAACCCGTCTCGCTGTGTTCCTTACCCGAAGGAACAAGAGTAAAAGAAGATTCAATGAGGTTAGGTTAAGTTAGAGCTGTGACCCCCTGTGCACGAGCCGAGCGAGCGAAGCAAAAATGGAGTGGGCGGCAACACCGAGCCTCGTGGAACTCCAGCATTTAGGGCCATGAAGTCAGAACAGCTACTGCTTGCTGATGCTTCTACCAACCAGAAAGTTAGACACGTATCCACAAAACCCCTCGGGCAGTCCATAGGAGGACAATTTGGTAAGAAGACCACGGTGCCAAACCCGGTCAAAGGCCTTATAAATATCGAGGCTTACTGCTAGAACCTCGCCTTAACTTTCCATAGCCGTCGCCCAGCGGTATGTGGAGCACACAAGAAGACCGCCAGTCAAACGATTTGGGTACAGGATGCACGTGCGCAGTCTTCCACTAAGCCGGGAAGCCTTGTTTCATGGAATATGAAAGCGAGAAAAGACGTGTAAGTACCGGACACAACACAGGACCACACTGATTTAGTACCACCGCAAGAATGCCGTCTGGCCCACTCGAATTATGAACGTCAAGGGATTGAAGCTCCCGCCTAACGTTGCGCTGCCGGAAGCTGCTCGGGTGCATACCAGGGGGTGCCAGGCGGCGAAGAACCTCCATCGTTTACATCTTCTTCCATCGTTCGTAATATTGACGTTCATAGTCGAGTTGGAGGCAAAGAGAGAACCCAGAAGGCCGGCTTTCTCCTTAGCACTCTAAGCCAGGCTACCATCCGGTTTAAGTACGGGTGCCAAACCCGACCGACAAAATTTTCCCTCGGCAACTTTGACAAGCGACCAGAATTCAAAACACTTAGAACAGTTGCCTGCCAATCTGTGTCACCGCTGTGAGACCTGTACAAACACGCGTAGATCTCAATGTGGCCCAGCAATCCACGCGTGCCCACCAATTCTCTTTGTTCAAGACTCCATAGACAGCGACAACAGATATCATCCCGGACGTGCTCCAGCTTGTAGCCAGGGAATCGTCCTGACAGTAGATTTGCGTCTCCATCAAGAAAAATAGGGTCAGCTGCGCATTTTCCAGATGGTGGTGGACTGCGTTGACGTTCTCTGATGTTACGAAAGTCCATCTGAAGTGTGGACGACGATGCCACTGTAAAACGTTCGAACGAAGAAGTAACGCCTTGATCCCCGAGGGTACAGGTATATATCATGGTCTGCTTAGCCTAGCTCTTCAACCTAATCCTGCCCTCTCGTTTTCGATCCCGAATAAAACGTGCCGGCCAGACGTACCGCTCCTACATTGGAGAGTACTTCGCCAGAACTGAGCGATTCAAAAGATCGTTCCTCTGTCGAACTATAAAAAATTAGATAGACCTGCTCGCGCACGTAGGTATTTCTTACCTCTATAAACCCGGGTTCATCAAGCGAAGCGTGAAGAGGCAAATAACAGGTCACCATCTTGAGGACCACTGTCAGAAGTCTTACACTGTGAGAGTGGCCCCCAATCTCTAAATGCCGCAATGGCTTTGCGTTAGGCGGGCGACGTCAATTTGGTTAGTATAATAAAAAGAAAGCTTTTTGTATCCCGGGAAAACACTCCAATTGGAAGCAGGAACGGCAACAGGATTTCACGCAGGCGGAACCGCGGGCATTATCTAGCTAGTTTGTTATAATCTATTATGGGGTTCCGTAGAATAAAACATATTTGTTTGGTGTTCCGTTGCCTTAAAAGTTTAGGAAGCCCTGATTTAGTATATAGTTATATACCTATATAAAGTTTTGAAAATGAGTTTATTTTATTGAAGTGAAACTTCTTTAACGGCGTTGGAAAAAAATTTGCGTCACGTCACGTCACGTCACGTCACGTCACGTCACGATTTTTGGTTACGCGCCATCTTTGTTCTGTTCCTCACCACGGTGGATTCGAATTAAGAGTACTTTATCCAGGGATAGCATGTCATTTACGGGTTTTTGGACTTTTTGACTTTTGGGCTTTTGGACTTTTGGACTTTTGGATGGGACATTGGTACTTTGGGTCTTTGGGACTTTGGAACTTTGAGACTTTGGGACTTTTGAACTTTTGAACTTTTGAACTTTTGAACTTTTGGACTTTTGGACTTTTGGACTTTTGGATGGGACCTTGGTACTTTGGGTCTTTGGGACTTTGGAACTTTGGGACTTTGGGACTTTGGGACTTTGGGACTTTTGGACTTTTGGACTTTTGGACTTTTGGATGGGACCTTGGTACTTTGGGTCTTTGGGGCTTTGGGACTTTGGGACTTTTGGACTTTTGGACTTTTGGACTTTTGGACTTTTGGGCTTTTGGACTTTTGGACTTTTGGACTTTTGGACTTTTGGACTTTTGGACTTTTGGACTTTTGGCCTTTGGGACTTTGGGACTTTTGGACTTTTGGATGGGATCTTGGTACTTTGGGTCTTTGGGACTTTGGAACTTTGGGACTTTGGGACTTTGGGACTTTGGGACTTTGGGACTTTGGGACTTTGGGACTTTTGGACTTTTAGGCTTTTGGACTTTTGGATGGGACCTTGGTACTTTGGGTCTTTGGGACTTTTGGATGGGACCTTGGGACTTTTGGACTTTTGAACTTTGGGACTTCGGGACTTTGGGACTTTGGGACTTTGGGACTTTGGGACTTTGGGACTTTGAGACTTTGAGACTTTGGGACTTTGGGACTTTGGGACTTTGGGACTTTGGGACTTTGGGACTTTGGGACTTTGGGACTTTGGAACTTTGGGACTTTGGGACTTTGGGACTTTGGGACTTTGGAACTTTGGGACTTTGGGACTTTGGGACTTTGGAACTTTGGGACTTTGGGACTTTGTGACTTTGGGACTTTGGGACTTTGGGACTTTGGGACTTTGGGACTTTGGGACTTTGGGACTTTGGGACTTTGGGACTTTGGGACTTTGGGACTTTGGGACTTTGGGACTTTGGGACTTTGGGACTTTGGGACTTTGGGACTTTGGGACTTTGGGACTTTGGGACTTTGGGACTTTGGGACTTTGGGACTTTGGGACTTTGGGACTTTGGGACTTTGGGACTTTGGGACTTTGGGACTTTGGGACTTTGGGACTTTGGGACTTTGGTACTTTGGGTCTTTGGGACTTTGGAACTTTGGGACTTTGGGACTTTGGGACTTTGGGACTTTGGGACTTTGGGACTTTGGGACTTTGGGACTTTGGGACTTTGGGACTTTTGGACTTTTAGGCTTTTGGACTTTTGGATGGGACCTTGGTACTTTGGGTCTTTGGGACTTTTGGATGGGACCTTGGGACTTTTGGACTTTTGAACTTTGGGACTTCGGGACTTTGGGACTTTGGGACTTTGGGACTTTGGGACTTTGGGACTTTGAGACTTTGAGACTTTGGGACTTTGGGACTTTGGGACTTTGGGACTTTGGGACTTTGGGACTTTGGGACTTTGGGACTTTGTAACTTTGGGACTTTGGGACTTTGGGACTTTGGGACTTTGGAACTTTGGGACTTTGGGACTTTGGGACTTTGGGACTTTGGAACTTTGGGACTTTGGGACTTTGGGACTTTGGGACTTTGGGACTTTGGGACTTTGGGACTTTGGGACTTTGGGACTTTGGGACTTTGGGACTTTGGGACTTTGGGACTTTGGGACTTTGGGACTTTGGGACTTTGGGACTTTGGGACTTTGGGACTTTGGGACTTTGGGACTTTGGGACTTTGGGACTTTGGGACTTTGGGATTTTGGGACTTTGGGACTTTGGGACTTTGGGACTTTGGGACTTTGGGACTTTGGGACTTTGGGACTTTGGGACTTTGGGACTTTGGGACTTTGGGACTTTGGGACTTTGGGACTTTGGGACTTTGGGACTTTGGGACTTTGGGACTTTGGGACTTTGGGACTTTGGGACTTTGGGACTTTGGGACTTTGTGTCTTTTGGACTTTTGGCCTTTGGGACTTTTGGCCTTTGGGACTTTTGGACTTTTAGATGGGACCTTGGTACTTTGGGTCTTTGGAACTTTGGGACTTTGGGACTTTGGGACTTTTGGACTTTTGGCCTTTGGGACTTTGGGACTTTGGGACTTTGGGACTTTGGGACTTTGGGATTTTGGGACCTTGAGACCTTGGGACTTTGGGACTTTTGGACTTTTGGCCTTTTGGACTTTTGGACTTTGGACTTTGGACTTTTGGAATTTTGGACTTTTGGACTTTTGGACTTTTGGACTTTTGGACTTTTGGACTTTTGGACTTTTGGACTTTTGGACTTTTGGACTTTTGGACTTTTGGACTTTTGGACTTTTGGACTTTTGGACTTTTGTACTTTTTGACTTAATTTAAGGTGAGGTGAAAATTAAGTTCATGAAGAAGTTTCACTTCTTACGTGTGTACACTAAGTACACGCAATTTTATTTTTAAAGTGAAACTTCTTTATCGGCGTTGGAAAAAAAATTGCGTCACGTCACGTCACGTCACGATTTTTGGTTACGCGCCGTCTTTGTTCTGTTCCCCACCACGGTGGATTCGAATTAAGAGTACTTTATCCAGGGATAGCATGTCATTTAAGGGTTTTTGGACTTTTGGACTTTTGGGCTTTTGGACTTTTGGATGGGACATTGGTACTTTGGGTCTTTGGGACTTTGGAACTTTGAGACTTTGGGACTTTTGAACTTTTGAACTTTTGAACTTTTGGACTTTTGGACTTTTGGATGGGACCTTGGTACTTTGGGTCTTTGGGTCTTTGGGTCTTTGGGACTTTGGAACTTTGGGACTTTGGGACTTTGGGACTTTGGGACTTTTGGACTTTGGGACTTTTGGACTTTGGGACTTTTGGACTTTCGGCCTTTGGGACTTTAGGACTTTTGGATGGGATCTTGGTACTTTGGGTCTTTGGGACTTTGGAACTTTGGGACTTTTGGACTTTTGGACTTTTGGGCTTTTGGACTTTTGGATGGGACCTTGGTACTTTGGGTCTTTAGGACTTTTGGACTTTTGGACTTTTAGACTTTGGGACTTTGGGACTTTGGGACTTTGGGACTTTGTGACTTTGGGACTTTGGGACTTTGGGACTTTTGGACTTTTGGCCTTTGGGACTTTTGGACTTTTAGATGGGACCTTGGTACTTTGGGTCTTTGGGACTTTGGAACTTTGGGACTTTGGGACTTTGGGACTTTTGGACTTTTGGCCTTTGGGACTTTGGGACTTTGGGACTTTGGGACTTTGGGACTTTGGGACTTTGGGACCTTGAGACCTTGGGACTTTGGGACTTTGGGACTTTTGGACTTTTGGCCTTTTGGACTTTGGACTTTTGGACTTTTGGACTTTTGGACTTTTGGACTTTTGGACTTTTGGACTTTTGTACTTTTGTACTTTTTGACTTAATTTAAGGTGAGGTGAAAATTAAGTTTATGAAGAAGTTTTACTTCTTACGTGTGTACACTAAGTACACGCAATTTTTTTTTTATTTATTTATAATAAATAAATAAATAAATAAATATTCACGGACATCTCACACAACGCTATCTGATCTCAAAGTAAGCTAGGAATAACCTGCTTGTGTTATGGGTATCAGACTACGGATATTAATACTTATATACTTTTAAATACATACATATTATACATAGAAACACCCAGACTCTTGAGACAAACATTTATGGGTCACACAAATATTTGTCTCCGGTGGGAATCGAACCCACGACCTCCAGCACCGCAGGCGGTATCACTACCGATACCGACTGCGCCACAGAGGCAGTCATACTTGTACTATACATACAAATAGGTACATTTTAATCGTTGTCCCACAAAACTGTTTTCACAGTTTGTCTGCAGGAACGAATGAGTCTAACATGCATAATTTTTTATTTTTATAACATAATATTTATACTATACGAGTGTCTATAGAATCGAGAGTAAGTAGCTCTTGATTTTATTTTTAAATATTTTTCTGACCGGTTCCCGTCTTATGGCAGTCCATTTAGCAGGTATGGTAATCGTTTTTTTAACGTTCTATCTCCAAAGTAATTTTTCACTCTAGGCACCTACTACAAATTTGCCTGCAGACATAGAACGAGTGCCGTGACTATTATTGACTAGTGTTAGATTATGCTCCTGAGTGCCATGATTATTTATGGCTAACAAGTACTTATGTTTTAAACTTACTGGAAGAATCTTGCAGATAGAAAATAATTTTGTGTAGTCTCCTTTACATTTTGCTTTAGTTTTTTTTTTGTTACCAAAAGTTTTAGAAATCTAATTTGTAATGTCTCTAATTTATCAATATTAGTTTTAAACGTTAGCCCGTAACTATCAAGAGCATAATCCAATATAGAATCTACCAATGAAAAATACAAACATTTCAGCGTTGAACTTTATGACTCAAATGATAGAATTTACTTAATATTAATCTTAACTTGCCACATAAGTATTCTACATGAGATGACCAAGAAAAGTCAGCATCGATTTTAACACCAAGGTAGGTCACACAGTCGACTTTTTCAATAGGTTTACACTGACAACCCACAAGGTCTTTATGAAGGCATGAAAAAGAGTGCGCGTATAGGTTAGGAGGACAATCCTCAGGACGCAAATTTGGCGAACGAATAACCAATAGCTTGATTTTGTCTGAATTTAGGATGATACCATTATCATGAGACCATTTTACGACTGCATCTATGTCGCGTTGTACTAATTTACATGTCGCCACCAGGTACCAGGTCGTTTCCGCCCCGTAGGGTACACAGATCGTCTGCTAACATGTATGCAGAACAGTGTTTGAGTACGCCGCATAAGCTGTTTACATGCATCAGATAACAGGTCGGAGCACACCCTGACCCCTGAGCTACCCCCCACCTAGCCCCAACAGTCTCACTTTTTGCTCCACCAACGCTCACAAGATACATACGCGACGAGAGATAGTATTTTTGTAGAATTTAGTGCGCTCTTTTAGGATTTCAATTTTGCTGCTCGCACCGCCACATTGGAAAAGCGGTCAAGTGCGAGTCGGATTAAAAAAAGGCAAAAATCACGTTTTGTATGCCCCCACCCCTTTTTCTGATTTTGTATTTGTTGTAACAGCGGCAACTGCAATACATCTGTGAAAATTTCAGCTCTAGCTATCACGGTTCCCGAGATACAGCCTCGAGACGGACAGACGGACGGCGAAGTCTCATAATTATTCCTAGTTAGGGAAACTGACAAATTAGGGAGACTGACGAGATAGCGAAACTGACGACTAAACGAAATCGAAAAAAACTGATGAATAAGGAAACTCGACTATTTAGGGAAAATGAATTCGAATAGAGGAATTAGGTCGCCACCCGTGTCGCGTCAGTTTCTCTAATTAGTCATTTTCACTAAATCGTCGGTTTCCTTGTTCGTCAGTTTTTTAGATTTCGTTAAGTGGTCAGTTTCGCTATCTCGTCAGAACCCTAAAATGGTAACAGCTTTTGATGATATGTCTTTAACATTATGTAATCACGATGAAAACCTGTTTTGCATACATTTATAGTTAAACGTAGCTAACATTCACTTTGCATTTAGTCATACTTTATACCTGAAGCGGTAGGAAGAGGTAAGTATACGCCGCCTACATTTCGCCTTAGATTTTTTTGTCCCACGTGGTGACCCTAGTGTCGTGTTGAAATGGGCAGGCGCAGGTTGTGACGACTAGGTAGGAACAAATTAGCGGACGCGTCCGTAAGCCGCGGCTGGTACAAGCATGCCTGCTTGTATCTGAATAGTACAAATAAACGAAACTGTGCGAACTATCGGTCATAAGTAGTGGACGTGACCTTGTGCTGTCCTCGAGCGCACGGACGTCCTAATAGAATCTGGCCGGCTGGATATTTTTGCTGCCGCGGACGCCTTATGAACAATCGTACACATTATTAAGCCGCGTCCGATAATTTGTTCCCACCTTTTCTGTTGAAATTCATAAGGTTTTCAACTTGGCTTAAAGACTCATGTTACTG
The DNA here is from genome assembly GCA_933228765.1 of Miltochrista miniata. Classification (NCBI taxonomy): domain Eukaryota; kingdom Metazoa; phylum Arthropoda; class Insecta; order Lepidoptera; family Erebidae; genus Miltochrista; species Miltochrista miniata. Next base: position 25,195,782 of record OW121766.1, on the reverse strand, counting down.
ACAAACAGGACAGGCTTAACGTGTGCGCACGTTAAGCCGTTGTCCTGTTTGTAGCAAATAAATGGGACACATTGGCGGTCACCCATCCAAAAACCGGCTATAGTGAAAGTTGCTTACTGTGGTGATCGTTTATAGAACAATGAGTTCGGTTTTTGTGTGCGGGTTCTTCCTGGCTCGCCATAAGTGAACAGCGTCTTGCATTGTGTTGAAAGTACCTACTTACTGAACGCGCTGAATGTTATACAGAGACGTGCTATTCACATCATTCACAAGTTTGACTTGTGACGCATAGGTGAAACGCCCACACACTACGTTTTTAGGGCGTCTTCCAAGCATAACTTCCACTGACTAGATACACATAAACATAATGCAGTAGGTACCTACTGTTCATAATGTGCGCACTACCTTTGGACTGGGGCAACTGAATGTCAGCTTCGCACATTTGACTCGATATAAAGGCGAGCCATGTGAGTTGTGGAGACTTGGCAGAGATCCTCCAAGACTTGCCGCTAGACGATTATGGTACTGTATAGTTATGGTCGGCTTCCACAGCGACAGGACAGAGTAATGAGCGGGGATGGTGAGGTGAACGAAAAGACGTCACAAAAATAATTTGTTGTTTGGGAGCCCCCCTTTTTCTGATTTCAGCATTTCGTCGCTGCGCCTGCAAAAGTCGCTATGTGATTTCGCACAAGGTGCAAAAACCAAAGGTTGCCTGGAAGAAATCGCACTTAGCGATAAGGCCGCCCATTGTACATTTTAAACTCTGTATTCCATATACATGTATATGTTAATTAGTGTACAATAAAGCATATTCTATTCTAAAAACCAAAATTTAAAAAAACCTTATATTAACGGAGTTTCAAAAAATTGCTATGTGAAATCAATACTTTTTTGCGCCCTCAAAATAATAATGTGCTTCAAATCACATAGCTAAAAAGTTCACCTTAACTAAAATATACCAATTTAGGTGTAAACAATCCATATATCCTGTCATTGTCTTAAAAACTTACTACTACTATACTTTTAGGTATATCAAGTTTTAATCATAATTATCACAGTTGTTTTATTCGTATAATCACGGCAATGTTCTACTATTATACATATAATGATAGTAGAACATTGCTGTGATTATACGAATGAAACAACTGTGATAATTATGATTAAAACTTGATATAAAAGTACTAGACTAGTAGTAGTAACTTTCTACTAGTAAGTTTTGATGATGAGGATACAAATCATGAATGTTTGTTTTTTGTTTAATTATAGCTGCGGGCATGGAAAACGTCTCATTCAAAGAAATATTGTTATATTAAGCGGAATATTTCCCAATAATCTAATTCTGTACCAATAATATAACGAGAGAAGATTTGATTGTTTGTATGTTTGCATCGAATAGGCTCCGAAACTACTTAACCGATTTGAAATATTCTTACACTGTTGGGAAGCTACACTCTTCCCGGTAAACATAGGCTATATTTTATTCCCGCATTCCCACGGGAACGGGAGCTACGCGGGTAAAACCGCGTGACTTCCTCGAGAATCATTAGAAGTTACAAATTTTGTACACGACTGTACATCAATAGAAATGTAGGGAAAATAAAAAGTTTATATTTTCACATTAAATCAACTCAAATTTATTATAGCTTCATACGACTATTTCATGACTATTTTTTGGCACAAACTTTGAACCGAAATTCGCAGGCGTTCCGGAGAAATTTGAAGTTTTCAAAGGTTCGAGCCATAATCCTCACCAGGGTACCTTCATATCTCGGGAACCGCTTATGGACTATTTCTGAGATTTGGCAGGTCGTTACGACTATTTCACGACTATTTTTTGGAACCTAAACCAATTTTTGGGTGTAAGGGGCCCCACCACCACCTAATTTTGGGGGCCCAAGCGACCTCACCTGCACGTGGTGCACCTGCCGAAAAACTAACGAGGCTCCGCGATTATCAGGTACCCCCATGGTGGCCTAGGCTCCCATATAGTACAGGGGCCCAACTGGGACTAACCACCCTGGGAGGCTGCCCCACCAGGCCGCGCATAATCCCGATGTGGTTCGTCGTGCCGGATGGTGACCGGACCGGGACCCGGCGACCACACTCGGGGGGGTACGGGGGCCCTTCCGTCCGGCGGGTCGGCCTCAGTCTCACCACACGGTCATAGATGAAGCTAGCCCCTACGCCTTGTCACTCACTGCTGTAGCAAATGTCGCTCCGTCTTCACGTCTTCCCTCCAATTCCCAAATATGGCAGCGCACAAAAGAGAAAGAAGTGTCACAGCGGCCGCTGCAACCAGTCCCGGAAACGTTCCGTTTGAGGTGGAGTTCGCTAACATCCGCGGACTCCATGCTAACCTCAACGTCGTCCATCACCATCTGGAGACGGCACGGCCAGCTGTGATGTTCCTAACGGAGACGCAAATACTCCGCCCTGCCTGTGACGTCTCGTGGTAAGTAGGTGTGTCGCGGGCACGTAAGTAAAACACGGAGGCTGGCGGCAAACTGGTCTATTGCAATAAAATGGCGCGTGCACGCAGGCACGCGTACCTACCTAATAGGGATGACCAACGACAATTAGTGTTGTCATCATTCGTTACATTCTCTCCCTCCTAAGTTACAGAGTAGGTTTTAACTACCTAGATAAAATGACACAAAAATGACACAAGAAAGACACATAAGATTACAGATATGGTATAACAATTAATTTTCACAAATGCATCGTTTAGCTCGGGTAATTGCACGCAGTGCACGAGCTGACACGCTCGGTGGTGATGGGGTCGGCTGGGGGTTCGACTCCGGGCCCGTTTCCGGGGGTTGAACAGGTGGTCCTTGCGGAGGGTCTGTCAAATCTGTCGGCGCGATTTCATCAGCACCAAGCGCGTCTTTTTGTTGACCAGTGACCCCGGATACGTCCGGACCCTCTTTCCCGTTTCCCGGTTCGACACCACTAGTTCGCGTAAGTGAATATCTATTTTTATAACCCGCAGCTATAATTTGATCGGCGTGCCTTCGCCACTGATATCCATCTCCTACGTCTACATTGTACGATACAGGACCTGTTTTTTTACAAATGGTGCCCGACGTCCACTTCTCCCCTTGTTTTGAGTAATTGCGTGCATAGACCTTGTCACCTATTTCAAAATCCCTAACTCCGTCAGGCCCGTGACGTACCTGACGCTCTTGAGCGGCGCGTACTACCTCTCCTACCTCCGGGCGTAAGGCGTCGAGACGACTACGCAGCCGCCTACCCTGCAACGCGACGGCCGGTGATATGTTTGTTGTAGCGTGCGGGCAGTTCCGATATTTAAATAAGAATTTACTTAGAGCCGTATTAATATCGTCGCCTTCGTGTTGCGCTCTCTTAATAGCTTTTTTAACAGTTTTCACGGCATTTTCTGCGGCGCCGTTTGTCTGGGGCCTGTAAGGGGCCGAAGTAATATGTTTAATACAATTTTTTTCACAGAACTCTTTGAAGTCCGCAGAAAAGAATGGTGGACCATTGTCCGTTATTAGTTGTGACGGCAACCCGAAACGCGCAAATATACCTCTAAAAGCATTAATGGTGGAACGGGCATCCGTGTTTTTCATTGGCAATGCTTCAATCCATTTAGAGTGTGCGTCTACTATTATGAGATACCTAGTGCCTCCACAATCCCCAAAGTCTGCGTGAACGCGCTGCCACGGGTGCAGCGGGAACTCCCAAGGGTGCAGCTGCACCCGCGGTGGCGCGTCCCGCACAACTCGACACGCAGCGCATGCTCGGCATGTCTCTTCAATATCTTTATCTAAACTAGGCCAGTACACATAGTTACGCGACAAATTTTTCATTTTATTGATACCTAGGTGACCCTCGTGAATTTCCTCTAAAATGCGTTTTTGTAATGATTGGGGAATAACTACCCTATACCTATACATTAAACATCCCTGATCCAAGGACAACTCGAGTTTACGTGCAAAGTAGGGACTCTCTGCTTCGCAGCTTGGCATCCCCGGCCAACCAAATAAGACATAGCCCTTTATTTTGTTTAACACTACACAACGTTCTACCTCGCGTGCAATGTCTTTAAATGATATAGGGAACGTATCTTTTATTAAATGTAAATATTCTACCGTAGTTTCCCTCTGCCCCAGTTGTGGTAACGGTAATCGTGATAGTGCATCAGCCGGTCCGTTGTCCGCCGATCTTACAAATTCCACCCTAAAATCGTATGCAGCCAAACGTGCTGCCCACCGTTGAAGTCTACTGGCCGCAGTTTGAGGTATCCCCCCCTTTTCCCCGAAAATGTGCGTCAGGGGTTGATGATCTGTCCGCAGTAAAAAATTCCTTCCAAAAAGGTATTGATGATGTTTAGTAACACCGAATACTATCGCCAGTGCTTCCTTGTCTAGTTGACTATAGTTACGCTCGGCCCCGCTAAGCGTGCGCGAGACGCAGCTGACGGGCCGCTCGCTACCGTCTTCATAGCGATGCGCAAGTACTGCGCCCAACCCATACGCGCTGCTATCTACTGACAGTACGAGTGGTCTCCCTTCCTCATAATGCGCTAGTACCTGCGAACTTAAAAGAGTCTGCTTCGCCTGACTGAAAGCCTGTTCACATGTGCTATCCCATTTCCAACTCACCTCCTTCCTGAGTAGGTTATGCAGAGGGTGTAACAATGTACTTAAATTTTGAATAAATCGACCATAATAATTTAACATACCTAAAAAACTTTTAAGTTGAGAAACATTTTCAGGTTTGGGGGCATTGGAAATGGCCTCTATCTTTTCTGGGTCTGGTTTCAACCCGTCTTTGTTAATAATGAACCCTACATATTTGACACAATCTTGTAAGAAGCTACATTTACTTTGTTTAACTGTAAGCCCTGTATCGCGTAATCTTTCCAGAACTGCCCGTAAGTTACTTAAATGTGTTTTATCGTCAATTCCCGTTACGCAAATATCATCCAAAAATACTACACACCCTGGTATCCCTCGCAACGTTTCTTCCATAAGCTTTTGAAATTTCTCCGGGATACACGATAGCCCATAAGGTGTACGTCTATATACAAAAGTACCTATATGCGTAGTAATCGCAGTACACAATTGAGAATCCTCCGTTAATAGGCATTGTTCGTAGGCGTGGCTTAAATCAATTTTGGAAAACTTTTTCCCCCCGCTTAAGGTAGAAAACAGTTCTTCAATACGTGGTAAAGGGTAACAATCTCGTTTAAGTTTTGGATTAATCGTGATCTTATAATCGCCACAGATCCTTATATCCCCATTGCGTTTAATCACGGGCACTATAGGAGTCCCGTAATCCGAGTAATCTATACGATAAATGGTCCCGTCGGCCTCAAGCCTAGCTAGCTCCCGCTCGACGCGTTCGCGTAATGATAATGGTACGGGGCGCGCCCGTACGTATACAGGGTCCTGGTCCGTGAGTTGTAGTCGAATGGGGCGATTACAAGTACCGAGTGTTTCGGAAAATACTGTAGGAAATTGTTCACAAAATTGGTTCACGAATCGATCGTCTGTAATGACATGGAGTTGAATTTCTTTCATTTCTAATGCACGCATCCACTCTCTCCCCAATAGCGGACGAATTCCGCCTTTAATAACATATAATCGCAAGGCCTTACACGTGCTTGTTTTAAACACTACGTTAACGTTGATATAGCCCAAACAGTCGATTCGTGAACCACTATAACTACGTAAAACTAAATAATCTTTTATAATGTCTTTATATGAAAATAATTTTCTAAACATTACGTCGCCTATCGCGGATATACGACTGCCCGTATCAACCTCGCACTTCACTATAACTTTATCTATTTTTAACGAAACGAAATAAGGTTCATTACCTGCATTCTCCGTACTTGCCAGGCTCAGGTTAAATAGGTCTTCACTATCACTTACGAAATTTTGGCGATCGACTCTGCCACGCCCATTTTTACACACTACTTTCAAGTGTCCTTTTTGACCGCACTCATCACAAGTATAGTTTTTATATCTACACTTATCCGCCGCGTGTCCCTTGCCGCAGCGCCCACAAGCCCGCGCGCGCGGGTCCGCAGCCACGTTCCTGCTGCCTGGTCCCGCGCGGCCGCTGCCCGCGCCCGCGCCTCCGGGTGCTCGCGCCGCCTGTGACGCTCGTCCGTCGCCACCATAGCGCGCATAATGCAGGCCTTCGCCCGAGCTGCCGACGCCCAATGCGTCCACTGCTTTCGAGGAGCCGCTCACCTCCGCATGCTTTTCCGCTGCCTCTAGTGCCAGTGCTAACTCGACCGCTTCTTTATATCCGACATTTTTCTCAGCAAAAATTCTAGAACGCATTAGGTCGTTCTCTAAGCCTGATACAAATTGGTCACGCAAGTTTTCTTCGAGTGTAGAACATGATTTGCACTTGGCGAAATTGCACGTGGCAGCGAGATGTTTCAACGCCTGTAGGTATTCCGCGAGGGGCTCGCCGGCACGTTGGCGGCGTAATCTAAACACGTGGCGTTCGGCAATTTCGGAACGCTGTGGTTCTAAGTGTTCAGTTACGAGTTTCACTAATTCGTCGAACGTTTTATCTTCGGGAAAGCCAGGCGAGCACAAATCGCACATTAGTGCATACGTTTCATCCCCCACGACTGTAATTAGCATAGACACTCGCAGTTTGTCTTCTATATTGTTTAACATAATGTACTGATTTACGCGACGTATGTAAGTCGGCCATTGTTGTTTCGTATTTAGGTTAAAAGTTTCTATTTTGCCTATAGGCATGTTTATTGTGTCTAAATCACTATCAATACTATATATACTCAATCACACACGAATATTCGGTTCGCTAGAAGAGGCCTCGTCGCCAGTGTGACGTCTCGTGGTAAGTAGGTGTGTCGCGGGCACGTAAGTAAAACACGGAGGCTGGCGGCAAACTGGTCTATTGCAATAAAATGGCGCGTGCACGCAGGCACGCGTACCTACCTAATAGGGATGACCAACGACAATTAGTGTTGTCATCATTCGTTACACTGCCGATCAGTCATACCTTAGTTACCCCGGCTATATCATCGAGGAACTATTTCGAGAAAAAGCTGGGGTGTGCGCGTTTGTTAGGGCGGATGTTTGCTGTCGCCGGCTGCGCTGCCTTGAGGACCCTTCCCTCTCCGTCCTTTGGCTGCACGTAGATCACGGCTCCACGAGTCAGATCTACGTGTGTGTCTATCGATCCCACTCAGGGACAGCTGGGATAACAAGGCTGTTTCAGCACCTCAGCGAGGGGGCTGACGACGCGCAGGTGCGGTTCCCGAACGCTGAATTGGTTTTTCTGGGGAACTTCAACGGTCACCACACTGAGTGGCTGGGGTCCCGCGTGACCGATCCAGCGGGACGGGCCGCGCCCACGCGTTTGCTCTCTCACATGGTCTGACCCAAGTGGTGCGCGGGATTACGCGCATACCGGTCAGGTCAGACCATGAACCCTCCCTGCTGGACTTACTGCTGACGAGTTACCCAGCACAGTACAGTGTGTCGGTTAGCGCCCCACTGGGTACATCCGACCACTGTGTTGTGCGTGCCAGCCTGCAGGTGTCATCTCCTGCAAGGGCAGTAGAGGTGACGCGGCGACTGTGGCACTACTCGTCAGCAGACTGGGACGGACTACGAGAATACTTTGCAGCCGTCCCGTGGAGTCAGCGCTGCTTTGCAGGAGGGCTTCATCGGAAAGCGCCTCTGCGGTTGCTGGTGAGATAGCTTTAGGTATGGAATACTATATTCCATACACTGATGTTGCCAGCATCCGCAAAGCCCGCCCCTGGTTCGGACGTGAGTGCGCCGTAGCTGTTCAACAAAAACAGACGGCTTACCGCGCCTGGATCAGGGCTCGGGCTGTACGCACTACATCGAATCTATCTTTGTGTTGCAGAAAAGGGCTGTCCGGGCTATCTATGGTATGGGGTTTCGGGAGTCATTAAGAGAAAAGTTTAAGGATATCAACATACTTACTGTGTATTCACAGTACATATATGAAAACTTATTATATACTCATAAAAATAACAGTAAATTTATTAAAAATAGTGATATCCATAATCTAAACTTAAGAAATAAGAATAAATTGGCTGTACCTAGATTTAGGCTTAATAAAATAAGCAATTCTTTTGCAGGCAATTGTATTCGAATGTACAATACATTGCCGACAGCCATAACAGGTTTGTCAGTTAATACCTAAATTTAAAAAACTAATAAAACTTAAATTGTGCCAGAAAGCTTATTATAGCATTAAAGACTTTCTAGAAGACAAGGCTGCCTGGCAGTGACACGAATTGCTCCTTTCTACATAAAAAAAAACTGTATTAGATACTAAGATACTAGAAGAGAAGGGACCAGACTGAGTTTCTTGGGGTGTTCTTCTCAGTCTGTAGTATTTCCGAACCCCCGGTAGAGTCACAAAAATTTTGACAAACCTAAATATTTTTTTTAAAAATTTCAAAGGGAATAAATTTTATTTTATTTATTTATTTATTTATTTACGCGACCCGAATGTGGCCCAACTCAAGGCAGCGTACAACAGAGCCACTAGGTCCAGTAAGAGGGCCTTCAAGAGAGCGGACGCCCAGCGCGTCACGCGGCTTGGTCAGGAGCTCACGTCTCATCCGACGGGCAGCCGTGGATACTGGCAACTGGCCAAAGCCGTGCAGGCCAACTTTTGCAAGCCCTCGCTGCCGCCGCTACGCTATCCTGACGGATCACTGGCTCATAAGGCCCAAGAGAAAGCGAAAATGCTGGCCAATCTCTTTGCGGCTAATTCCCGGGTTGATGACTGTGGCAAGCAACCTCCCACTATCGCCAACTGTGGAACCACGATGCCGGATATTAAAATCCGGCAGTGCGATGTGCGAGCGGTGCTACAGTCACTCGACACGCGGAAAGCCAGTGGTCCTGATGGCATTCCGGCAGTGGTGCTGAAGAATGTGCAGCTGAATTATCTCCAACGCTAACACGCCTGTATCGCCTTTCCTATTCCTCGGGAGAAGTGCCGGAGGCTTGGAAGGAGGCGAACGTCCAGCCGATCCCCAAGAAAGGGGATCGGTCGGATCCGGCCAACTATCGACCCATAGCCGTAACCACCGTCATCTGCAAGGTGTTCGAGCTAATCATCAACAAACAGCTCATGCGCTATCTGGAGGATCACTCGTTAATTAACGATCGCCAATATGGCTTTAGGCCGAAACGATCAACGGGTGACCTCCTAGCGTACGTAACGCACACCTGGGGTGAGGCTATGGAGAGGCACGGCGAATCTCTGGCTATTGGCCTAGACATCGCTAAAGCCTTTGATAGGGTATGGCATGCGTCGCTTCTTTCCAAGCTGCCGGCATATGGTTTATCGCCTCAGTTATGCCGCTGATTGGCCAGCTTCCTGCACGGGCGACGTATACGGGTCCTCTGTGAAGGTCAGGCTTCCTGCTTTTTGCAGGTAAATGCCGGGGTACCACAGGGATCGGTATTGTCCCCAACTCTCTTTCTTCTGCATATCAATGACATGCTGTCCCTTGGGTGCATTCATTGTTATGCGGACGACAGTACTCTGCATGGGAGCTATTCTGGCCGCCCAGCGGAGGGGCGTTGTGACGTGGACGAAAAGAGACGGCAACTCGTGGCGGATCTCGACCGGGACCTGGGTCGCATTGCCCAATGGGGTTCAGACAACCTGGTCGAGTTCAATGCCAGAAAAACGCAGGCGTGTGCGTTTACAGCTAAGAAGTCCCCATTCCTACCCCTACCCTCTCTTCAGAACATTACGGTTCCACTAAAGGACAACCTGGAGATTCTTGGTATAGACGTCCGGCGTGAGCTCAATCACAAAAACTACATAGAGAGTTGTATTGGGCTGGCCTCGCGGAAACTCGGAGTCCTAAATAAGGTGAGACGGTACTTCACGCCACATCAGAGATGTTTGCTGTAGGGTCAAGTGTTCAACAATGAAACAGTGGTACACAATAAAACATAGTAATATTTCCAAAACGCGACGTTGGCAGTTAGTGCAATATATCGCGTAAGGACACTCAATAGATACCACTGGCGTATTCCAGTTTGCGGCGGCACCGCGTGAGAAAAGACGCGTCTGCGGCTCATTTTTACTATTTTCGTCAAAAATTGAAGTATTTCTGGCTATCTTTAAAGATTTTTCATTATTTAATGGTTAGGAATATTATATTTTTTATGATTATCCTGCATTCTACATGTTTTGTAGATTATTTTGGCATATTTCATTTGTTTCAAAGTTACAATTTTGTGAACATAAATTAAAAGTTAGTTAGATAAACCCTAGGTAGTCAACTATGAAACAGTTTAACAATGGACACAATGAAACACTGTTTGATAGATTTTTATTGGTTGATATTGTGAAACCTTATCTATTAAAATTTGTTTTAATTTTAAGATGGCGCGTAACAAAGCTGTAAAAAGGACGAGGGGTGTATTGCTTACCAAATGGCAAAAATTAACAATATTCGATATTCTATTAGCTGGGAAAATGGCTGGAATCGAATGTTTACGGTCTTATAAATCAGGGCATGCATAACTGTCATTAAAAAAGCCTGAAGCATGCGGCATGGCACGTCGCACGGTGGATCCTGTTGTATGGGATGGTTGGTCAATATTATTTAACTACGTTCCGAGACTTAAGCTAAGTCTTAAAGGTGTATAATACATTCATACGTACCTAAATACATAAAATCACGCTTATTACTCACTGGGGTAGGCAGAGACCACTGATTGCCACTTGCAACGCTCCCGGCAAACATCTTTCGCTTCCTTAACTTTCATAATTGTCTTTATTAAAGGTGTTTTGAGGCAAAATAACTATATTAATGTCTTTATTACTCTAAACAATTTAAATATATATCACAATAAATGGATTTATGAAGGCTAGATTCTTTTAATCTGGTAAAATCATATCTAGCACCTCACTAGGAAGAGTAGTTTTACAACCCTTAAGCACGATACTACTGGATCCGAAAAACTTAAAAACAAATTAAATACATCCATTAGACTTGAGAGTGTCCTTTCTCGAAGTTTAACGAGCGTTAAGTTAAGAAGGAAAGATATGAGGCGCGTAGCTTTGTACCATGTTATACTGCTTCTTACTTTATTTCGCTTCAGTATCTAAACATAGACAAAGCGGTTTGAGGAGATGCTGCCTCTTGTTCATTTACTGTGGTTTTCGGTGATAGAATATCTTTTAATTTATTTAATTGGGAATGGTGGCCTTCAGTTCGAAAATACATTTGAGCAGAATAAAGATGTTCACTGCCAGAACCGGACGCACGTAAAACTTCGGTCTTCCCACGCTTACTGCGGACACTACACTGCTCAATATCCTTCACCCTTTGCTTAATAATATATTTTTTTTAATGCAAGTCTCATCTAGCTACGTTGAGTTATTTTTTACAAACTTTTCTTTGATTCTGTTCGACGATTGCCATTTTATTTTGAAAGATTTTTAAAAAATATGCAGTGTTTCTTTAAGGGAAGTTATATCTGAAGCAGGGCAGTTGGTTTCTGCAATAATTATCTCCTCTAATTTCAAAAACTTGCTATCTAATTTCTTGTATTGAATTAAAAATAATTTGTCACGCAAATCTCTCCTTTTTACTGGATAATCCACTATTCCTAAGAAAAAAAAAACGAAAAAATAACCTATATAATTGGCTACAGTACAATTCAAAACTATTCATTCATGTTAAAGACGAAAATTTTCACAGTTAAGTGTAATACTACCCGAAATACGACTGGCTCATATTTTTAATCTACTACCGTGAAACTATAAACCACTGCCATTTGAAAAGGAGCATTTTGTCTGAACTTTTGATATCAACTTTATAAAATACACTAACTAAAGAGTTACGGAGAACTAATTAGTACCCTGACAAAATGCACTTTTTCGAAAAAAAACAGTATCAAAACTGCACTTCTGAAGAAAAGTGGTTTTTAAATAAAAAATTATTATGAAGAAGTTATTTTATCGGGAAAAACTAAATTTATACATTTTAAATACTACATACCTTCAGCATCACTCATGATTTTTTTAAATAATTATACCCTGTTACTTTTAAAGTAATACAATGTTTCAATACTGCACCATACTTAAAAAACGTAATTGACTACAAGGAAAATACAAATATGGTCAACTTTGTCGTATCATAAAAAGTATACTAGACAACCAATACTACTTTAATTACATATAATAAATGTGGTATACCCTCTATTTGCTAAATCTATGAAAAAATATTATCTACCGGCATTTTTTTAATTTTGATTAATGACCAACCAGTTCATACTACAGGCTCCAACGTGCGTCGTGCCACTGCATTTAACGTAGAAACGGACTGCTCTTTCTTTAATAACTACCTACATTAAACAAAATTTTAATTAGGCACAGTTTATTTATGGTGTTTCATTGTTGAATATATGGTGTTTCATTGTGTACGCCTATTTGGACACAATGACACAAATCCCATTTCTTAGTTTTTTTTTCTTTGTCGATTCAAATCACTTTATTTAAAAAAATCTATAAATGACATTCGATACCCAATCATATTGACTACATGACTGTAAAATTATAGACTTCTATCAGCAAAAACATGAGATGTCCGAGGTTATGAACTTTTAGTGTTTCATTGTTGAACACTTGACCCTACAAGACGCAGATTCGTCCCTGCGTCGAGTATTGTTCTCACCTCTGGGATGACACCGCGAGGTACTTGTTGGACGCACTTGACGCTATGCAGAGACGTGCTGTCCGAATAATTGGTTGTCCTGAGGTGACGGGAGGCTTCGAACCATTGGCGCAGCGAAGAACCGTAGTGTCCTTGGCTGCCTTCTCAAACTCTAACTCAAACTCAAAAAAACATTTATTTCGCATAATCCTAATACATAGGCACTTGCGACACGTCAATGAATACAATGCAAATAGTACCACCAGTTCGGAACGCGGCCCGCTTGAGAAGAACTGGCAAGAAACTCGGCGGGCTATTCTTTTTGTGCACTACATATTTACAATAAGTAGACTCCATCAGTAGAGCAAGCAGATCACTTCCAGGCTTCCTTATCAATCAAATAATCGTCAACTGCATAGTAGCCCCCGCAGCACAATTTACTTTTTATACACTTTTTAAACTTAATTAGAGGCATGCTTTTAATTTCGCTTGGAAGCCTGTTGTAAAAACGTATACAGTTACCCAGGAAAGAATTACTGACTTTGTTCAGTCTACAATGATAAACGGCAAGGTTGTTTTTATGTCTGGTGTTCACATTGTGTCTATCGCATAACTTAGTAAAACTAGATAAATTTTTCTGAACATACATAAGATTTTCAAAAATATATTGTGATGCCACAGTCAGAATATTTAATTCCTTAAATTTTTCTCGCAGAGAGACCTTTGGACCTAATCTATATATGGCTCTTATGGCCCGTTTTTGTAAAACAAAAATTGTATTTATATCTGCGGCATTGCCCCATAGTAGCATACCGTACGACATTACACTGTGGAAGTAACTGAAGTACACTATTCGCGCTGTTTCTACATCAGTCAAATGCCTAATCTTTTGGACAGCAAATGCTGCTGAACTTAATCTGCCAGCCAGTTTTTCAATATGTGGGCCCCACTGCAATCCAGAATCGATCGTCAACCCTAAGAACGCAGTAGATTTCACAAGTTCCAACTCTTGGCCATTAAGTTGCACATTGGTTTCTGCCTGTGTTACATTGGGCAAGGTAAATTTAATACATTTAGTTTTGTTTTCATTCAGGCTAAGATTATTAGTGTTAAACCAATGTACTACTTTTAGGATTGCATTGTTAACATCGTCATAGTCATCTAGTTGTCTTTTAATTTTGAAAATTAAGGAAGTGTCATCTGCAAACAAAACAATCCCGTTAGTGTCCCCTACGTAATAGGGTAGGTCATTAATATAAATTAAAAATAAAAATGGTCCGAGTATCGAACCCTGCGGGACGCCCATAGTAACCACCGATCCCCCGGAACGTGTGCCACCGACATCGACCCTCTGAGTTCTATTGTTCAAATATGAAGTCAGAAGATCGAGAGCCTTGTTCCTTATCCCGTAGTGCTGTAGTTTCCTGATCAATGTCTCATGTTGGACGCAATCAAAAGCCTTAGACAAATCGCAAAACACGCCAAGCGCATCATGTTTATCTTCCCAGGCCTCATAAATACTCTTCAACAAATCTACACCAGCATCGGTCGTCGAACGTCCTTTAGTGAAGCCAAATTGTTTATTATGAAATAATTTGTGACTGTTAAAATAGGTCAGCATCTGCTCAAGTATTAATTTTTCAAATATCTTGCTCAAAGTCGGCAACACTGAGACAGGTCTGAAATTACCTGGATCAGAAGCACTGCCGGCCTTGAACAAAGGTATAACTTTACTGTGTTTCATTAAATCAGGAAACACACCACCCGAAACGCAATCGTTAAACACAGCTGCCAAGTAAGGGAAATCTACCGAATGTATCACGGCGAATGTTCTGAAGAGCTCTTCAATCTGATCCCACCATCACCTTTCCGATCCCGAACAACGCGTGCCGGGCAGAGATGCCACTCATACACAGTGGAGAGAATCTTCGCCAGAACCGAGCGTTTCAAAAGATCGTTCCTCTGTCGAACTATAAAAACTTGGAACGACCTGCCCGCACACGTGTTTCCCTCATCTTACAACCCCGGGTTCTTTAAGAGGAGCGTGAAGAGGCACATCACAGGGCCGCCAACTTGAGGACCGCTGTAAGAAGTGGCCCCCAATCGCAAGATGCGCCACGGCTATCCATCAGGCTGGTGGCGACGTCAATTTGGGGAGCTAAATATAAAAAACTAATAAACTTTTTACACTTTACTGAAATATTCTAGCTCGAAATCTGCCTTATTATTTCAATACATTCCTGAACAGATCGTTAACATAAATATCCAAAACGACTGAGATAGCTAAGTGACACTTGATTTGTGCAATGCGCGATGTTTCAGGTCAAATATTGTACACCAATATCGCTATGTGCCCTTTAAACAGTGTGCTTCAAGCTGTAATCCTCACATTTGAAATCTCAATGAAAACGAATTTTGACAACGCCAAAAAATAGTCGTAGAGGAGTCTCGAAGAACCCGGGATTGTAAGATGAGGGAAACACGTGTGCGTGCAGGCCGACAGAGGAACGATCTTTTGAAACGCTCCGTTCTGGCGCAAATTCTTTCCACTGTGTATGAGTGGCACCTCTGCCCGGCAGGCACGCGTTGTTTGGGATCGGAAAAGAGAGGGTGGGATCAGGTTGAAGAGCTCTTCAGAACATTCACCGTTATACATTCGGTAGAATGCAGCGACGGACGCTATGGCGCTAATGGTTCGAGGCCTCCCGTCACCTCAGGACAACCAATTATTCGGATAGCACGTCTCTAAATAGCGTCAAGTGCGTCTAGTAAGTACCTCGCGGAGTCATCCCAAAGGTGAGAACAGTATTCGACGGTCTCTGATGTGGCGTAAAATACCGTCTCACCTTATTCAGGATTCCTAGTTTTCGCGAGGCCAGCCCAATACAGCTCTCTATGTAGTTTTTGTGATTGAGCTCACGCCGGACGTCTATACCGAGGATCTTCAGGTTGTCCTTTAGTGGAACCGTAATGATCTGAAGAGAGGGTAGGGGTAGGAATGGGGAGTGGGGACTTCTTAGCTGTAAACGCACAAGCCTGTGTTTTTCTGGCATTGAACTTGACCAGGTTGTCCGAACCCCATTGGGCAATGCAGCCCAGGTCCCGGTCGAGATCCGCCACGAGTTGTCGTCTCTTCCCCTCCACGTCGCCTCGCCCCTCCGCTGGACGGCCAGAATAGCTCCCATGCAGAGTACTACTATCATCCACATAACAATGAATGCACCCAAGGGACAGCATGTCATTGATATGCAGAAGAGAGTTGGGGACAATACCGATCCCTGTGGTACTCCGGCATTTACCTGCAAAAAACAGGAAGCCTGACCATCACAGAGGACCCGTACACGTCGCCCGTGCAGGAAGCTGGCCAACCAGCAGCACAACTGCGACGATAGACCGTATGCCGGCAAATTGGAAAGAAGCGACGCATGACGCATATCAAAGCCTTTAGCGATGTCTAGGCCAATAGCCAGAGATTAACCGTGCCTCTCCATAGCCTGTTACCTCCCCGCCGCCTCTTTTACAAGCATGACCTGCTCACAGAAAGACGCGGTGGCACGGAGTCTTAATTAATGCCGCTGGAGATGATTGCTCACACCATAGTCGAGAGAATATCCACGCCCAGACCTGCAACGAGAACCTGGCACTGCTGCGCCCACGCTATGTACTCCCTAATTGTGGGAAGTGCTGTGGCCTCGCTGAATTTTATATATTCGCCTAAAATTCAAGTGGCTTCCTTCCGTATTCGCTGGCTCACTTGAATGTCTATTTTATTCATTACCCCATAAAATACCAATCTCCTTTACGTAAGCCTGTTTTTCCCATAAATTTCTTGCTCAAAAATCCGAGCTCTGCTCTCATTCCTTTTCAGCCATTATTTTTTTGGATCACACAAATATTTGAGTCTAATCGAGAATCAACCTCCTTACGGGAGCTTAGCACAACAGTCGCATACATTTACAGACAAGTATCTAAAACTACTAGTATTGTAGGTGGTATGTAGGTACATTTCCATACCTACCAGGGTTCCTTAAAATATAGTAGAGGAAAGGAAGCATATGTGGAATACTGTTGGCAATTTGGAATAGTAAGGTACCTATTATAAAAACCAACAGTGCCATCTTCATTATAAACGTTAACTCTTAGCCCACACTGTCACTTATAGTTAGGTTTTGACAGCGAGCCAGCCATTGTTCTTATATGGCATCCAAACACACGAAACCGAAAGTCGCACTTTAGAAAAAAATAAGGTATGTGATTAAATCTGTTTTTTTTTAATAATCCTGTGTTTTATTCTTTTCGACTGTAATTAATCTGTTAGATAACAATTGAATTGCATAAATTATATGAGATTTTGTTGTTATACGCGTTTATTAACCTACAAATTCAGTTTCTGTCGGATAACGCCGTGTTGCTAAATTGGAATATATGAGGTGATGGTTATTCGGAATTCGGTATTCCAATTAATGTTCACCATTGCTATTCCAAATTAATATTTTATATGTTTATTTTATTCCCAAATTTGTATGTATGTTTCATTTTATTGGTTAAAAGGGTTATTTTTTGTGGGTAAACTTCTGAAAAGCGCATACCGCCGATCAATCTGAAATTTTGTGTAATAACGTATTTTGACCTCCTAATCACGAATATCATAACGAAAATTGGCAATAAGGGGGGGTGTGTGTGAGTGGCTTTGTGTGTGTGTGTATGGGTGTGTGTGTGTTTTCGTGAATTTCCGTTATGATATTCGTGACTAGGAGGTCAAAATACGTCATTCCATATAATTTCAGGTTGATTGATTGATTTCAGAACTTAATTAAATAATTTTGCATAAGTGAAGACAAATTGGAATATTCCGTATTTCATAATGGTGAAGGTAAGTTGGAATACCCCAATCGTCTAGTGCAGGTAGATTGGAATACCTAACTCAGAGTAGACACTGATTTGAGTTAGTTTGTTTACATGATAAGACTACTTTTCAAAATACTTACATGTTCTTCTAAGATAGTTTGGTATCATGCGTCACATTTCTTATCTAAGCATGATGAATACAAATTGAAATACCCCTATACCAAAATACCTGCACCAGATCTCCAAACAAGATTTCAGACATTTTGTGTTAAATTTGAAATTGTACCCACTCATGATGTTCAATTGTTTTAATACATAATGCTTGCCGCCGACATATCTTTGCCCAAGACTATCAGCCTCCATGACCGGGGTCCTGAGGACAGTAAGGGAGCTACCCACTGTCCTTACTGAAGCAGGCCGCCGCCGCGGTCCTTATAGATGTCAGCGTGACGAAGGGATTCACGCACGTCCCCCCCTAAGAAGCGGGATAGCACCCAAAGACGCGTGATAGCACCTGATCCCCCCTAAGTGAAGCCGCAATGGTAGCCGTAGGTCTGTTGGGAGTCATGGGGTATCTTTCCGTGGGCTGACCCGGGGTTCCCAACCGTAGGCTGTTCTACAGGGTCCGTGAGGTTTTTTAGTTGGTAATGGTCTGGCATAGCATTTATGAGGATTGCTCTTGCTCTCCCGATCCTTCCTCGGCGCCTTTATGGCGTACAAAACATTCTCACACATCAAGGCAGCAGAGTTTTATGGCAGAGAACACCATGTTTGCCATAGTTTATTTGATATTATTTTCAATTGACACCTTTTATTAAACAGCTATGTGTAATTAAACAACGTGAATTATGTTTCATTTGTTCCCGCTATGTGCTCGGCAAGACATGGCGATATTTGTGACCCAAACAATTTTAGCTATGTGTCAGATCCACAATATTACTTTTTTGGTATTTTCGTTTTAAACGTTATCTTTCCAAGTCATTTTCCACAACGTAAATATAATATTTACATTATAAAAAAATTATGTACTTTCTCTATCACAATTATATTTCGAGTAAATCGGTTTTTACTTCCTCCTGAAAAGTAGGGTAAAAATACATAGCGACTTTTGCAAGCGCAGCGACGATTTGTTGTTATAGCGGCAACAGAAATAAATTCAGCTCTAGCTATCACGGTTCCTGAGATACAGCTTCGTGACTGACAGACAGACAAACGGACGGCGAAGTCTCGTGAATAAGGTCCCGTTTTAACCCTTGATCATGTATTTATAACTATAAAACTAAATGTCAGAATTTAAACAATTCTTAATTTCTCAATTAAATATTTGATGAGATTTGTCATTTATATGATGAAAAACATTCGTCCAGTCCATTCATTTCGAGCGTTTGTTGGTGGGAAAACATAATTGTCTTAAAAAATATTTCACATCATGAGTGCCTATGTATTTAGCATAATCCTAATACAAGGGCACTCACTATGCATGCGGTACTATTGCGAGTTGAGCGGTTTCCGCGGACCCCACAGCTCGTGAATAAAAACGGGCTTAATGCCCGCCTTCCACTGCGAGCGAGTCGGACCCATTACGGACTCCGCTATACTCGTAACGACGATTTTCATACATGTCCTTCCACCAAAGCGGACATGACATGTATCGAAAATCATCGTTACGAGTATAGCGAAGTTCGTAATGGGTCCGAACCGCTCGCAGTGGAAGGCGGGCAGAAGAGTGCTGTCCTTTGCGTAGCAATTATGTTCCCGGGGCACGGGGACAGCAATATAGCATGTCATTGTTTACCCTGAACAGGTACTTCTGATACTTGATAGTGTAAACTAGTGCATTATGACTTGGTTACAGAGTTACAAAAAAAACATTAAAAACCATTTTACATAGCTTTATTAAAAAAGAAACGTATTTCTACAGGATTTGCCGAATCTCAGAGATTCCTAACAAAAAAAAAAGATCAAGAGCAGCCAACAATCAACTTAGCAGCATGTAATGAATGGCAGGTGAATGTGATTGAACGTTTTGAAGGGAATGTGTAATTACAGATAATGTGTATGTACATTCTTATTTATTCTCTCAAACGGCGTTGGCATACAAGTCATACATTATAACAGGCCATAGTATACGTAAACTTTAATCACTAAAGTTTCTATAACATAAAAAAGAACTTAAAAATAAAAAAATGAGTATTTATAAAAAAAAACAAATCAATAATTATATTGTCACAGTAATTTCTCAACGAAGTTCTATCCTTACAATTTATAGGTAACACTAAATATAGAAAAACCTGTCAAAGGTTTTAACATGTTATCTATAAAATAAACTCAACAGTTCAACAAAAATAAAACGTGTGTACCAAACATACACAAAAACACAACCACAATGGTTCTCCGTTCACTTATAAAAATATTCTGTGCATAAATCAAATTATCACTGGTTTAAACATGTGACTGTATACTGTTTATAAATGTTAAAGTACAGTTGCACTTTGTTCCGTTGTTACATTCCGAGCACAAATCACTGTTTATTTTAAATTTATTACACATCTTACATATAGTTATAATGAGCAGTTTACGTTGTCACTTGGGATTTTTCTGGAGATTGCGTAATAGTTTCTTCTTCGGCATCAGTTTTATCTGAAACTGCATCTTTTGCAGCAACTGTTTCTTTTTCTGTAGCTTTTTGTTCAGGTACACTAGTTTTTTCTACGACCTCTTTAGTATTCACACTGTCTTCACTCTTTGCTATGGAATTTGCAACAACTTCTTCAACCAAATCTTTAGCGACGTTACTTTCTACAATTGTTTCTTTTACACTGTCTTTTTCTGTAACACTATTTGTAACTTCTGATGTTTCTACAATTGTTTCTTTTACACTGACTTTTTCTGTAACACTATTCGTAACTTCTGATGTTTCTTTAGCTTTTTCCAAAGGTTTTTCTGGCGTGTTATCTAATTTTTCCGTTTCATCAACTCTATTTTCTACTGACTCTACGTCTGTAACATCGGTATTTGGTGTAAAATTTGCTTCAGTTATGATATCAGAGACTGTTTCCGTCGCTTCTACTTTTTCGGCAGGTCTTACAACTTCTTCGTCAGAGATATTTTTCGTACATTTTGCAGTGAGGGGTGTTTCTTCACTAGTGTATCCTGTGTCTGTATTTTCGGAATCTTTAGATCCGTCTTGCTCAGGTGTGGTTGATGATTCCAGACTGTCAGTCTCTGTCAACCGATCACTTTTCGGACTAGATGTAGCTACTGCTTTCTGTAATCCCGCCTCTAATTCATCGGATTTTGAAGACACATCCTTCTCTGATTCCGATGCCAGTTCGTCTGATTTGTGTTCATACGATTTGTTTTCGATGACTGTGTGGTTACTATCCATACTTTCGTCTAAGTCAGGTTGTGATGTGTTGAGATTAACATGTTCACTATTTACATTCTCTGCTTCGTCAACTAAATTAGTTTCACTTGTGATGGTGGAAATAAAATCTTTTCCGTCGACCAATAATTTGACCAGTATTGGTTCTTTAGTGCTATCTAAAAATTCAATTTGGAATGTTGTATCTTCAATAATGAGCTCGTCTAGTTTATTTTTTCCTGCTTCATTAAATTCGTTGTCTGTTGAAGTGCCAGCCAGGCGACAACATTTTGCCAATGGATCAATCACTGCAACTTCTTCAGGCAATTGTCTGAATTCTTCGCATTTCGCTTTATTACCGTAGTCTATGAATTGAACGTGGTAGCCTACGTCACAAAACTCTAAGATCTTGGCTCTGTACCACTGTTCGTCTTCCAACCAAAATGCAGCGCAAATTGACCCTACTTTCAGTTCGGACGCCGGCTCAAACTCCAAACTATCAATCAATTTAGCTGTCACTTTGTCAAGATCTGAAGACGCGTCATCCAATTGAACATAAAACTCATCAAGACTGTTCACGAAGCAGACTTTGCCATTGCTAAGTAAATCTTGTCCAACTGGAGTCGGTCTTTCAATGGGTAAATCTTCACATAGTCTTTCACTGGGTAAATCTTCACATAGTCTTTCACTGGGTAAATCTTCACATAGTCTTTCACTGGGTAAATCTTCACACACTTTTTCACTAGCTAGCTCTTCACATACTTTTTCACTAGCTAGCTCTTCACATAGCGCAACAAGCTCCTCAGTAACCGATTTACCTTCAAGATATAACTCCACTATAGAAATATCACCAGACGCAATAAACTGAACATTAAATATCGTAGCTCCCTCTGCAGCTAACTCGTTAAACTTAATTTCAGACTTACGGGACCATTTAATATCACGAGGTTTCTGTAAGGCACATTTTCTTGAAAGGGCAGGTTTAGCTTTCAGTTCATCTGGAAGACTTCTCAATTCGTTTGCAATTGAAGCATTGCCATAATCCATAAAGAGAACTTCTGTTCCTTCTGACCCATCTATAATTACTTGAGCGCGATACCACGCTCCGTCCTCAGGATATTTGGCCGCGCAAATAACACCTTCTTCCTTTTCCTCTAATTCCGGGAAATTTTCCGCATCCTCCATGGCTGCTTCCATAGTTTGCAACTCTGGAGCAGCAGATTCTAACTGAATCCAAAATTCTGACGGGGAATTAACATGACTGGCGAAACATGACGGTAGATCTCCGCAATCGTTATCCTCAGATCTAGTGGCGTGGCCTTCAGATACCAGTTTGTCAGTTACGTTTTGACCATTGACAAAGATATCTACGTAGGTCGTGACATCCTTTAGTACTACTAAGGCATCAACTGGAACAGACAAGTCACCGACCAGTTGAGTAAAGCATTCAGAAGCTGGTTCCGACCATTCCCCTGTCCCCGTTGGTACAGCGTTCACACTCGACTTGATCGCATAACGTTCTACATCTTTCAAGCTTTCCGGCAACTCCTTTATCAAGCCAGGCTGGTTGTCAAGCACATCTGTGTTACCATAATCGATGAAACGGACCGTTGTAATATCAGAGTCTGAATCGAGAATCTCGGCACGATACCATTGGTCATCAGCTAAGTATTTTGCTATACAGAGAGTGCCAAGTTCACGATTTTCGAGATCGGTATAGTTGCTAGCGTTGGCTTGTAGTTCTGCTTGCACCTCTTCGATTTTATCTTCTTTGTCTAACATTTGGAGCCAGAAATGACCAGGTGTGTCAACATGGCTGATGTAAACTTGCGTGCACCCTTCTGGCAATGAAATAGGTTCAGCCGAGGGTTCCTCTACTTTTTCTTCCTCTTCGCCAGACGCTACTCGAGGTGTGGCATACTTTTCGTTAACTAGTTTCATGGCTAAGTCAACGCCATCTAGATGCAAGCTGGCTAGCCATCCGTCTGTGCCGAAAGCCAGAGTTACTTGAACCTCTTTTTCGTCCGTCCATTCTTTTAGCTTATCGAGTGCGTCTTCTTTCAAGGCTATGAGTCCTAGGCTGGCCACTAGAGCGAGCGCGCAAGGCTCAAAGAACTTAGCGTCAAGCTTTTTAAGGGACTCTTTAGGAACAACTTCACTGTTCCCGTAGTCATTGAACTGTATTTTGACTTCGTTCTCCTCAACGCTAGTGATTGTTGAGCGGTACCAGTTGCCGTCGGTTGATTTGGCTACGCATAATCCATCTACTTCGCAACTAGGCAAATCTTCCGGAGTTCCTGTGAAACACGCAATTCTTATTACGACAAGTAAAATTTTACCTCATGAGACTCCAGGGAAAAACGAATTTAAAGGACACCTCACACTTTTTACGTACGGATATCCCCCATGGATACTAGGCAGAACTTTTACCAACTAAAACCACACGGTGCCCTACCACTGCCTACGAACGGATGCCTTGGGTAGGCCCTAGGAAGAATGTCTCAGAATTCCCCACAGACTTTGGTTACCATCAAGGCCACAACTAGGGTTTTTGTTACAACCCGTGTCTGTGTGAGCATAAAGGTCTTGTAAAACAAATAAAATTACACCAGACATGTGGAACCGTGCGTAATATGAGGATTTGTAGTACATTTACATACATTATGATCACGCCTTTTATACCTGAAGGGGTAAAAGCAGGGGCATATTATTTGCCCACATTTCGGTAGCACAATTAAACATTTCATATTCAACACACAACTCACCTTCTTCATAGAACTTGTACAAATCATCAAGCAACTGAGCAATCCTGTCTCCATCGCTAGACTTCTGCAGATAGAACTCATTAAGGTTCTCCACATGCGATATATAGCATACTCCAAAGCTATAGTTGAACACCGCTCTCATACAAAGTTGGACCACTTCGTCGTAGGCTCCTTCGTCCGGCTCGAAAATGGATATTTTTTGACCGGTGGTTGAGTCATATAGTGTGGACACCAGGCTGGGAATGGTATTAGAAAATTACAGTTACTACAATGGGTGGGAGCATAGACTGTATTGAGTTTTGCAGATTCATTTGTGATATACTTCAACAACTAATTTTCAGCGAAGTCTTAAGTTATATTAGTACACTTTGGCATACCTTCAAAATGTCAGAAACTAATGTATTTACAAACTAAAATACAAAAAGCATATAACAGCTATTTACAATATGTATTAGGAAACAGTTGACTAATGGATGGTGTTAGTAGCTGGACACAGACGCACACACACACACACCCAGTCACTCACACTCACTCGCTCACCTCACGCACACGCACACACACACGCACACGCACGCACACACACACACACACACACACACACACACAATCATTAAATTGGCTGAACTACTGACATTTTTGTAAACCTAAGAAAAATAATATCTGCACATACATTTGATAACAGGGATGTATTACTAACAAGGTAAAAAGTTAGTCAATGACAGGTTACAACTATACAATTATATACAATCACCATTTTAAAATTGTCACATAAATCAATACATATAATAAAATCGTAACAAGTCGCTGTCTGTACATGGAAGATATATAAGAAAAATATTATAGGGGGGGCTTTATGAACGCAATAGAACCCAAAACAATGATTTTAGAATTTTTGTCTGTTTGTCTGTATGTCTGTTTGTCTGTACGTTTGTGCACGCTAATCTCAGTTACCGCTTAACCGATTGCAATGCGGTTTTCTTTATTGTCTTGAGGTTTGCTCCACCTAACATTTAGCGTTTATTTCATGTCAATCGGTTTATAAATAAAAAGTTATATCAATTTAAAGAATCGTGCATAGACCTAAGAATCTAAAAATGGGTAGATCTAAACTGGCGTGTTGGCTTAATCATAAAAGAGCTTAATCTTTAAGCTCTTTTATGATTAAGCAAACAGCGCAGTTTAACACGCTGCTTGAAGAGTCTGCTTAAGAAATACCTCTCT
Source organism: Miltochrista miniata (assembly GCA_933228765.1). Lineage (NCBI taxonomy): Eukaryota > Metazoa > Arthropoda > Insecta > Lepidoptera > Erebidae > Miltochrista > Miltochrista miniata. The sequence continues at coordinate 25,170,896 of OW121766.1, read as the reverse complement.
TTTTATACACCTTATGTGACGTAAACGAAGTTGCGGGTTCAGCTAGTGTAGTAATATAAATAAAGTAGTTCCTATAAGTCGCATATTATTTACGTCAAAAATGTACTCTAAAACAGAATATTTACCTGATTCCTTCAACTTCATTGATATAAATGATGACGTTTTGGTCGGTGAGCTTCGTCTTAAGCTCTTCAAGCGATAACAATGTATTGGACTCGGTCGTGTAGTTATTTAGGCAACATTGCAACGATTGGTAGTAGTATACACTCAAATCCGTTGGTAGAATCATGAGCTGAAATAAATATTTTAAATTCAAAATTACACATCTATGAAACGGTTTTCATAAAAACGCTTGAAGTAATCTTCTTATACATAAAAATGAATTGCTATTCTCGAGACTTTGCTGCGATTTTGAAAGTTCAGGGAACGTTTAAATTGGTTTTCAATCAAACACTCAAAGTTTGAGTTAATAAAATAAAAAAAAATAACACTCACATTTTCCAATTTAGTAACGATCGAGTTCCCATAGTCCGGTAGAGTGGCCTTAATGTTAGTCGGATCGGAGACATCTTCCAATATGGCGCGGTATATTTTGTCCTCATGTTTCAACGTGCAATGGATACCCTCGCATAGAGTGTCCGCACTTAGAGCAGTCAGCTGCGTGAAAGAAAACATAAATAAATATAGGTACAGGTTAACCACGTTTATAAGTCGCATCGACAAAGTTCGCCTGCTCAGAAGAGAGCAAGCTAACGCCGATTAATAATGTTGAAACACCCGACTTTATTGCGTTACGTTAAGATTGAAAATGCAATAAATCCAGAGAGTAGTGCCATCTCGCTCATCGTTCCTCATTGCACGCACGAACATGGCGCGCAGGCGGCAACTAATAACAAAGGGCCGTGTTTGGCGCGTCTATGCGGAGTGCTGTGATTGTTAAGATTCTTTTTTGTTTCCAATATGAGACTTCTGCGCGGGCAAGTCGGTGTAACTTATAAACGTGGTACTGATGTACTCTTTTTTAAAAGTCGGTTTACGGACGATAATTTTATGTTGAAAAAAGGTGGCTTCAAATGTGGGGCTGTTAGTTATTATGATGCACTTATATGAAATACGGCTATCAAATTGATTGTTGAAAAGAATAATGGTTTGGGGGAACCTACTGTATGAAGACCGATAGGATTGTGCGATAAGGCCTGTAAGAAATGCCCTAATCATTTCTATCGCTCTACCTCCGATCAGCTAAAGGGACAATCAGCGAAAGAGACATTCAGTGAAAGCGACAATAAGCGAATGATACATTTTCAGACCGATACAATATCTGCGAGTAAGCCTTACAAAATAATAACTCACTTTGCTGGGATCGTAGTTGGCGATAGCAGATTCCACAAGCTTTGCCTTCTCCAAGTCCAGTTGAACGTGGAATCTCTCGAACGACTCGACATGAGTCACTCGACACAGTATTTGTTGGCCAACTATTATTGTTAGGTCTATAGCTTCATCTGAAAGAGTGGAATTTTTTTAAATATCATATCAAAAAAAGTTTGGTTAGCAATTGAAAAATAAACGAATTTTAATCACTCATCAATGCATGACAACCAACTATTCAATTGTATCGAATTCCCAGGTCAAATTGAAATAAGTTATTATAACATTAAATGAATTAAAGCAAAAAAGTGACAAGTATAAGAAAATTTTACCTTTTAATGTTACAGACGTTTGATGCTCCGACAACTTAGCAAGCTGCTTTTCAACCAACGTATCAGCAACGCTGACTCCATTATTCCACAACGACACCTTGTATTGATCTTCTACATTCTCTTGGAACACGCACTGGTATCGAGGTGCATTGAAACATAAGTCTATCTCTGGATCCGCCTTCCATTCTCCGTCAACTGGCATCACTCCCGTCAACGAACTGTGTATCGCCATCTTTGGCAGTTCCATCAACTCTTTATCCATCTGCCATATGTCTTTGGCATCTACAAGTTGCTTGTTTCCGAAGTCGACGTATCTCACAATGAATTTTGAGAACGGTTGGATGGATACTATAGTCGCACGATATAACACGCCATCGACTGGGTAACGCGCCAATACCGAACCACCTACCGGCACTTCACCACTATAGGACTTGACACCTTTGTATAATTCTGGTATTTTGTGCATCATTTCCAGAAATTTGGGTTGAAGCGACATTATTTGAGTGTAAAAGCTTTCTGGAGATATTATCCAGGTCACAGATACTTCGTGCTGTGTACCGATTTCGATTACATGATCTGTAAACTGGGTCTCCAAGGGTAGTGGTTCGGATAGTTCTTTATATTGAACTTGAGTGAATTTGCCTCGCGGTTTATATGCGGGTGCGCGTCCCGAACGCTCTCCCCTACTGTCCTGTGACTTGAAGCTCTTTTCTGAGCGTTTGTCGTCGAATGATCTCTCAGCGCGATCTCTGGGGGTGAAGTTGCTACGAGGTGGTCTATCGTTCCTGTCATTTCGGAAATCACGTTTTTGGTTCCAGTTCTCTTTCTTGTCGCCCCAGTTGTCGCGTCTGTCGCCTCGATTGTCTCGGCTGTCTCGATTGTCTCGGCTGTCTCGATTATCTCGGTTGTCGCGACTATCTCGGTTGTCACGGTTATCACGGTTTTCGCGATTGTCACGATTATCGCGACGGTCAGGTCGGTCAAAACGGTCTCGGCCAGTCTTATTTCCCCAGTCGTCAGATTTTTTCTCTTGCCAATCATCTTGTTGATTGTTGTTATATTTGTCCCTGAAAAAACGGGTACAATTTATAAGAAGACGTATTTAAGATCTTTTTTTACAACAAAGGAATTTATTTTGTTAATGGGGGTCCACTAAGATTTTAAGTTAACATGGTCCAAGTAATCTGCAAGTTCGCCTGAAGACCGATAGCTGAAGTAGTTTCACAAAAATTCTAAGGTCGGTCAGCAGTTTATTTCAATAAACCAAAAAAAAGACAATTAAAATTTTAATTGGAGTTAACTTTGGATGCAAGTGGAACTTAAATTTATTAATTTGGAAGAGATTACAACATAGTATCAAAATTGGGCAACGGATATTTATTTTGTAAGTAGGTATTTTTTAATTACAAAATGCTTAGTTACATTATACACCACACCAAGCGTGTATTAACCTAATTGTCAGTGTATTTACATTATCTACATTTATATCAAATTAATTCAATGAAATGATGGTCTGTAATGTGCTAAAGTGATATACATTTGTCGGGGACAAACACAGTGCAGTGGAATGTTATACAAACGTTGCAAGTATGCAACACATTGAGAACTTTCGATATGTGCACCGTAAACCAAGCGTAACAAGCAAATAGGGCGCAACAACGAGTACGACGAATCAACTGTTAATGATTTCTGCAACACTGAAAGATGCTCGCAAAACTGTTATGTTGAAACGTATTAGAAATTCAAGTGTCAAGAAAATATTCACACTTTAATAAATGCTGAAATTGTGATAGAAGCATAAAGCATTATAGTTGAAGACACAAAAAGCAGATTTAAATCGCTTTCCAACAACAGGTGTGTGATGCTCGTGTTATGTACACCACAGTACCGTTTGAGTCTGTCCTGTATAGACCCGCTCTTAGCACTCTGAGCATCCATAGACGCCGCTTCCGCCGCCTGCTTTAGCCTTTTGCCGACCCCATTGCTGTCTTTCTTCCAAGTGGGCTTTTGTCCAGGCTTATCGGGTTGTTGTTCCCTAGGTTTTTTTCTGTCGAATCAGTTCAACTATTGTAAAAGAAATACCAAATTCGTTGCATTGGAATCAGTGAAAGTTGCAATTATGAATTTATAAGTATGCTCGCGTTATGCCTGTGTTACGTGATCGGGCATTGCCGAGTACTAATCGCGACTGAATTATACTTTTTTTTTGCTGTTGCTATCTAACAAGGCTTAGTCTTTTACTGGACATATAATATTCATCATATGATGGAAATTTAATCCAGTTCCTTGCACATTTTAGCCTCAGGCAGCATATAACAAAGATCTCTAAAAGTACCTTTGAATGTAAGCAACTAGTTTCACTAAAACTAGCTGATACCCGCAGCGACTTCTGTTTCTGCATCCCATGGGACTCTATTCCAAGGATAAAAAGCAGCCTATGTGTTATTACAGACTATAAGCTATCCCTGTACCAAATTGTAGTCAGACCCTTTTAGCCGTTAGAGTATGTTTGAATAACAAATATCCAAACATCTTCACAAACCTATCTATGTTGTGGCCGGGGTATATAGGGTTCTATCAAGTTATTCGGACCAAAGTCAATCTACGAAACTAGTTTGGCAGATATCTGCCTTTTAACCAATGTTTTAGCCATTTTACGTCACTAGGACCACCGTATGGCTTGCATTGGCGCTCGTCGCAGTCATTGTAGCTAGAATCTGCAGATTATGCAGTCCATAAATTATCCTATCCACCCCTGACACATTTCATCCTCCTTTATTACATTCCAATTTATAAGATCCTGTGCCGCTATGCAACGATTGGCGAATATCAAAATACGTACCTATATTTTTAAGTACATTCGCAAATTAAATAATTTTAAGTTTATAAATCAAATGAAGGAGAATACACGTAATACCTGCTGTCTTCATTATACTGTCTCTATACAAATAAAATAAAAGTAAATTGTGTAACAAATGTTCACTGAAGCAATGTAGAGCATATTCTTGGTTTTTTTTTTTCATTTTGGCATTGTTACAAAATTTTAGAAATAACGTAGTAAACCTAACTTAATAACTTGAGCTAGAAATGTATTGAAATCTAGAATGACGCGTGACGTGAACGCAATAACTTTCTTGGATTTCCTAAACTTACTTTGACTTATAAGTTAAAAACTTGAAAATTATTCTTGACAATTCTTCATTTTATTATACTTTCTCATCTTCGTTTTCCAAAGCGACTTGTTGCGACTATGGCTTGGCACTATGGCATGGTTTAAAAAAAAGAAATAGTTCACAAAAACAATCACTGATTTTATTTTCGTCTCTTTCGTAGATACCTACATATTCATAATTGTAAAGGTGCCTTTCCACTACTACGCTGCTATGAATGCGTTTGATATCCACCAATGATGACATTCGTCGGTTCAAACTAACGTTGACAGTTTATATTGTCAAAATGTGCGAGCGACAAATGTGATTGGTGGATTTCAAACACATCCATAGCAACGTACCTAACATACCAAATAAGTTACACACACGGTGGAAACACACTCTAATACTTTTAGAATTTAAAATTACACTATAAACTAATCACAAAATAAAAGGCCCGCTTTGACATTTTTGAGAAAGCGCCACTCTCATTCGCGCCAATCCGCCAATGAGAGTCATCGCGATGACAAATGTCAAAACGGACCTATTACATTTATACGAGTATAGTAGGTTTAATGTATACATACCGGTCTCTGGTCCCCTCTCGATTTTCCCTATAACTGTTTTGCCTGGCGGGAGGTTGGAACGCAGGCTGTGGACTTTCTTCCCATTCATCGTCACCGGCTGATGTGGCGGACGGTGGCGGATTATTTTCACGAGGTCTTGGAGGGCCTCCACGTCTGTTGAATTTATATTGGCAGTGTCAATAAATGGTCGTGGGGGTTGTGACTTATATCTAAATGAGTATAAGCAGACATTTTTTTCTATCTGCCCTGAATGCTTTAGGCTGAACTTTTCAATGAATTTTAAAATTAAAAGATCTCGCGATGTAATCCCATTTTTAAAATACAACACATCTGGTAATACAGTGGGAAAAAGCAAGTACTTTCTAAAGAATGAAAAAGTACTATTGTTTATCCATTTTAAGAATAGGGGAATTTGGATAGTATTAACTTTCAATAGTGTTTACATGGCAATAGGCTCACCACCTATTACGTGGGACATAAAACTATTAGGTGAAAATGTCGGCGTAACTATGCCTCTGCCTAAATAGGCTTACGACCCTAGGCAGTGGTATGACACGTGTTGGTTTTACTCGGTAAGGGTTCGGTATTCTCTTGTGAGGACTCCGGCACCGCCGAGCAGATGATCCGTCCGGTATAGCATCCATGAGGGATTCCGGGGGCCTGAGGACGGTGAGAGGGTTGCTCACCGTCCTTACAGAAGCAGGCCCATGACGGCAGAGAGAAGCGTAATCACACCCGAAACCTCCCAAAGACGCGGGATAGCACCCGAACCACCCCCTAGGTGAGGCCGCAGGGGGCCGTGGGTCTGTTGGGAGTCCTGGGACATCCTTCCGAGGGCTCACCCGGGGCTCCCAACCATAGGCTGTTGGGCGTTACGTGGGGTGTTTAGTCGGTAGGAGTCCGGCATAGCATCCATGAGGATTTTCGCTCACATTAAAAATAAATCCATGAGGGATTTCCACACGTAAAATAAAAAAGAAAGTCTAAAGACATACAAGTGGCACATAACTCTGAACTATGTTAATCTTAGAAACGTTTGAACAAGTGTTCAATCGATTACTTAACATACATTTGATTTCTTTGTGTCTTGTGCTACGCCTGTACGATACAATTTGAGGCACGCTAGGGAACAGATATAGTTAGGAGAAAAGAGTACAATGGCACTGCTTATTTCTTGAAATCTCCAGCAGCAGGCTGCATTGAAAAAAGTGGACTAGTTCAGTTTGTAATTGACTTCAAAAATGAGAAGGTTCTCAATTCACTTAGTATTTTTTTTGAACATAAAATACGTAAATGTGTAAAAAGCGAGCTCATCAAGTTTGCTTAGTGAAAGTTATAAAATATTTATAATGATCCCATATTCTTTATTCAGAACAATGAACAGTAAATATTTGTTTCTCTTCGCTATAATACTATCATTACATTCCACGCGAAGGTAATTATGCAATTAATTAAACCAGTACAGTGCAAATTAGCATAAGTAAGTCATAAAAATGTGTATCTTATTATATACAGTTAGATGTTCGTAAACGTCTCGAATGTTGCGTGTTGTCCTAGGATAATTTATACACTTTGAATAAAACTATTTGATAGTACAGTATGCCGAAGCAGGCCCAATGTGTGATGCAATTTTATTTACCAGCTGATGCCCGCAGCTTCGCCCGCGTAAATTTTGTTCCCGTGGGAACATATTCCCGGGATAAAAAGTAGCCTATGTGTTATTCCAGACTATAATGTATCTCTGTACCAAATTTCAGCCCGATCCGTTCAGCGGTTTGAGCGTGGAAGAGTAACAAACATCAACACTCACAAACTTTCGCATTTATAATATGTTGCTTAATTTTTAGAGTGGCAGTTTCGAGCCATTAGGCTCGAAGTCAAGCCTCTCCATGTGGTCCTTTTGATTTAAAAGTTTTTTTCAATTTTTCGTCTTTTCCTGCCTGCTTCTTGTTTTTGTTGGGAGAAACTGACTCATATTTGTCTAATAATCTAATATTTTTCTGTAATCAGCTCATTACTCTTTTGTTCTGTTTCGATTTCTTTTATTGATTTAAATAAGTTCCTCTTCCTTCTTCGTAGGAGCCCATTCCAGTGGTGATGCCATGATTCAACTGAATTTTGTTAATTAGGAGTGTTTAATACAAAACGATCATGAATAGGCCATATTTCAGGCGGGAACATTTTCTAGAATCAGGAAGAGACGGACTCCAGTCTCTCCCAACAAAAAAAATTAACAAAAACAAAACCGACTTCAAACAAAAACTGAAAAATATTTTTTTTGCCTCGGTTGCCCTCAGTTTCTCCTGGATTCCATCATCAAATCCTGACCTGGTGAAAATGGGACCCACCTCAGAAGTCAACCCTTTTCAACAAAAGAAAAAAATATTAAATCCGTGAATAATTGACGGAAATAGCGGTTAACATACATAAAAAAAACATACAGATAAATTGAGAACCTCCTCCTTTTTTGAAGGCGGTTAAAAAAGAAAAAGCAGGCAGGAAAAGCAGAAAAATTGAAAAAACTTTTAAATCAAAAAGACCACATGGAGAGGCTTGACTTCATGAGCTCGATGGCTTACGTTTACCACTCTAAAAAATAAAATAACACCATATATTTTAGTTTTTTATCACATTTTATATCAATATTGCTTAATTAAAATAAATACCTACTTGATTAAAAATTATGTTTTTTCATCATACATACCAATCAATTTGCATGTAACTACTCTAATAAAATTTAACATTCGAAAGATCAGTCCATCGATTAATAAATATTCGAAGAATCGTTTTGTCGAAGCAGCGTTAAGCGACAAAAAGTTGTTTCGCAATAAACTCTTTTCGCACAATCGTTCAATCGATATTTCAATAATCGAACATATGTCTCTCGAAATTAAGTTACGGACCCACTGTCAAGAGCGTCTTATTTCCAAAAAAAACGGGCCTAGGACGGAAACGCAACGGAGGGTTTCTTATCTACGAATTTGTAACATTTTTATTGCAATTTTTTTTACACATTTTTCAGAAGGTCAATGATCTTGTAATTTAGTATGTATGTATGTCCCTGAATTTCACACATACCCAGTACCAATCGTTTAACTGAAGAAAGGGTTATTTTCAAAATCTTTGTTCCGACCCAATAATCGAGCCATAGATTTCTGTAATTCCTTTTCACTTCTAGACAGTCATATAATCTTCATGAAAAGAGATAGACAGTCTCAGTTATTGTCGTCACGCATTTTTGACTGGTTTTTGAGTCTAATGTGTCTTTGGTACATTAAGTTTGCACGCATATCTAATTATATGGACAGTGCCGTTATTCGAACTCGACTGTAATTTTAAGAAGGGTATTCATTTTAATAATTTCGTTTTTACTTATCCAGATCGGTTGACAATCATTTAAGTCTTAATAAAATAATCAATTCAAAATGAAATTTGCCAAAATTTTGAAAGAAATTCGGCAGAATACATTTAGTAACCATGTCATAACAAAAGAATATAATAAAAAAATTAACTCACCGGTCTCCTCTGTCAGATCTGCCGCCAAATTTCTCGCTATGCCTACCCGGTCCCGATCTTTCAAAGCTGTTGTCCTTGTTCTCTCTAAACACAAAACATTCCACATATTACAACTAGTTTAAAAAAACCAACTCCACACACCATACAACACATGATTAGTACGTCAAAACGATTATATCACAACCAAATACACATTTACCTATACATATCTGTAGCTGATCAAGTTCTGACTAAAACCGCGAGTTCAAGGAACGTAGACGAAGGTCAGTCCATGAGTCAGTTCTCTATTATTACAGTTTTTGTTCTAAAATAAAAAAACTCCTGTTACATACAACAACGCGAGAATAGCATTGCGTGAAATTTATAGTCGAAGTTGCCATGTTCGAAAGTAGTGTGAATTAATTTTAAAGGTTTTTGAACGTTGCGTTACAGTTTCCATTGGGTGAATCATTTTCTGCAGTCTAGTAGTAGAAGATTGTTTCCCGTCAACGGAGCGAAGCAAAACAAGAGCGAAATTAACTTCGTTGTAACCATCGCTTTATGATCGTCACGTATATTATTGCTGCTTAGTTATAACATTTTTGTGGTTATTAGAATATTATATTATAGTTTCACATTTACATTTTTGCTTTGTGAAAATGAAAGCTTACTGAGATCAAACAACCTATGGATGAATATTCTTCGATTCAACTGAGAATGAGCATAGGTACTTGTTAGGGGAATTATTACAGTACTGCTTTAGTTTTACAGATATTGATTTTTAATAATACATATCGGGGTTAAACTGGGCCCACAACCTGATGTGTCAAGGGCGGTTATATTTTTAATAGCAAAATGTGTAACTGTAATGCATTGAGCTATATTGTTGTGAATCCCAGTCCCTAAATAGTGATCTTTTTCTTCCAATATGTGCTTGGTTGGCATGTTATCTCTCTTCTAGCTAAGGACGTAAAGCGTACGTGAAACCTAGTTCATGCTGCCGTCTTGGGCCCGCTTCTGTAAGTACGGCGTGAAGCCCACCCGCTGTTCTCTGACTGCACGTATTCGACAGGTATACCATTTGCAGGCGAAGTTAATTTGAGTACACAGTAACAGAATTCGATCATTGTTACAAATTACAACGATTTCAAAAATCTTGCTCAGGACCTGCTGCAGAATAATCTAGAACTCTTCGTTGCCTTGAATTTTAAATTAAAAGTGCGAGTTACCTCGCTGTTACCTCCGCCGGAATATGATAGCAAATAGTAAAACTGAAGAATTGTAAAACGTAGCTACCTAATGAATACATGTTATTTGAAAATTATTTATACTTAAGTAAAATGTTTTCAAATGAACATCATGTTTCTTTGGAATGGAAATAGCCTACAAATGTCTCCAGACATTTAAATATTGTTTAAATTATATGTTACTAAGAAGAGTATAAAAAAGAATTGTATGTTACAACAATAATATGAAAATACCAATACAGAAAAATAAACTGTGTCATACAATACACTGATAACTTTTCGTGATGACCGATAATATCGAGGAATGCCTTTTCGAGATACTTATCAAACCATTTATATTTATTACTAGCGGTACCCTGCCACGCTTCGCTGTGACTTTTTTAAGGTGGTTTTATGTACCTACCTATGAGAAATGAGTAACAAACTAAATGATGGGTACATTTAAAAAAAAATGTGTGCGTGTACTATTGTACACACGTAAGAAGTGAAACTTCTTCATGACCTTATTTTTCGAAAGAAATATCATGAAATATACATAGGAGTTAGTAATCCAAAAGTTCAAAAGTTCAAAAGTCCAAAGTCATAAGTCAAAAAGTCCAAAAGTCCAATAGCCCTAAAGTCCAATAGTCCAAAAGTCCAAAAGTCCAAAAGTCCAAAACTACAAAGTCTAAAAGTCTAAAATTCTAAAAGTCCAAAAGTCCAAAACTCCAAAACTCCAAAAATCCAAAAGTCCAAAACTCCAAAATTCCAAAACTCCAAAAGAATAAAAGTTCAAAAGTCCAAAGTACAAAAGTTCAAAATTCCAAAGTACAAAGTTCAAAACTCCAAAACTCCAAAACTCCGAAACTCCAAAACTCCAAAACTCCAAAGCTCGAAAACTCTAAAACTCCAAAACTAAAAAACTCCAAAACTCCAAAGCTCCAAAACTCCAAAACTCCAAAACTCCATAACTCCAAAACTCCAAAAGTATAAAAGTTCAAAAGTTCAAAGTACAAAAGTTCAAAATTCCAAAGTCCAAAGTCCAAAACTCCAAAACTCCAAAACTCCAAAACTCCAAAACTCCAAAACTCCAAAGCTCCAAAACTCCAAAACTCCATAACTCCAAAACTCCAAAAGTATAAAAGTTCAAAAGTTCAAAGTACAAAAGCTCAAAAGATCAAAATTCCAAAGTCCAAAGTCCAAAACTCCAAAACTCCAAAACTCCAAAACTCCAAAACTCCGAAACACCAAAACTCCAAAACTGCAAAAGTATAAAAGTTCAAAAGTTCCAAGTACAAAAGTTCAAAATTCCAAAGTCTAAAGTCCAAAACTCCAAAACTTCGAAACTCGAAAACTCCAAAACTCCGAAACTCCATAACTCCAAAACTCCAAAAGTATAAAGTTCAAAAGTTCAAAGTACGAAAGTTCAAAATTCCAAAGTCCAAAGTCCAAAGTCCAAAGTCCAAAGTCCAAAACTCCAAAACTCCGAAACTCCAAAACTACAAACTCCAAAACTCCAAAACTCCAAAACTCCAAAACTCCAAAACTCCAAAACTCCAAAACTCCAAAACTCCAAACTCCAAAACTCCAAAACTCCAAAACTCCAAAACTCCAAAACTCCAAAACTCCAAAACTCCATAACTCCATAACTACATAACTCCATAACTCCATAACTCCAAAACTCCAAAACTCCGAAACTCCAAAACTCCAAAACTCCAAAACTCCAAAACTCCAAAACTCCAAAACTCCAAAACTCCGAAACTGCAAAACTCCAAAACTCCAAAACTCCAAAACTCCAAAACTCCAAAACTCCGAAACTCCGAAACTCCAAAACTCCGAAACTCCAAAACTCCAAAACTCCAAAACTCCAAAACTCCGAAACTCCGAAACTCCAAAACTCCGAAACTCCGAAACTCCGAAACTCCAAAACTCCAAAACTCCAAAACTCCAAAACTCCAAAACTCTGAAACTCTGAAACTCCAAAACTCTAAAACTCCAAAACTCCAAAACTCCAATACTCCAAAACTCCAAAACTCCGAAACTCCGAAACTCCAAAACTCCGAAACTCCAAAACTCCAAAACTCCAAAGCTCGAAAACTCTAAAACTCCAAAACTCCAAAACTCCAAAACTCCAAAACTCCGAAATTCCAAAACTCCAAAACTCCGAAACTCCAAAACTCCGAAACTCCAAAACTCCAAAACTCCAAAACTCCGAAACTCCGAAACTCCGAAACTCCGAAACTCCAAAACTCCAAAACTCCGAAACTCCAAAACTCCGAAACTCCAAAACTCCAAAACTCCAAAACTCCAAAACTCCAAAACTCCAAAACTCCAAAACTCCGAAACACCAAAACTCCAAAACTGCAAAAGTATAAAAGTTCAAAAGTTCCAAGTACAAAAGTTCAAAATTCCAAAGTCCAAAGTCCAAAACTCCAAAACTTCGAAACTCCAAAACTCCAAAACTCCGAAACTCCATAACTCCAAAACTCCAAAAGTATAAAAGTTCAAAAGTTCAAACTCCGAAACTCCAATACTCCAAAACTCCAAAAGTCTAAAGTCCAAAACTCCAAAATTCCGAATGTCCAAAAAGTTCAAAAATAACATACAAAACATATATCTGACCTCTTTATTAGGTGCGTACTCTCTTTTATTATTCTGAATGCAAGGAGGCCGCAATCAAACTTCTCTTAAAAAACATCAATCTGGTAGGTACCTTCTAAATAGGTTGTTTATAATATTTTGTTCTGAAGCTGGCAGAATATAATTAAAAACAAAACGACCAACGCCATCTATTGGTAATATCACTTTTTAAAGCTATTTTATTCTTATTGCTGTTATGATAAAAGTGTATAAAGTAGCCTAAAACCATCTCTGAATTCTATTGTATATCGTGTCCAATTTTGAGCTCAATCGATTCAGTAAATTTTGAGTTTTTAATAGATACACAAACGCACACAACATTTTTATATATATAGATAATACACTATTCATTAAAGGTTTACATTTATTTACATATCCACATTGTTAGGGGAACCCCCTAGTGATGGAAGAAGTCCTGATATTTAGGATAGTGGAGTTCGTCGGGAACATTTCCCCCACATATTATTTAAAGTATTTACGATCGGCAGCGCGTATGTAACACCTCTATTTGGTGTTGTAAACAACACACACCTTACTGTTTACTATCAATCAAGTGGGCCATATATTTGCCTTTTTTTTACAAGGAGAGCTCCGCTTACGGACTACCCAAGCTGGCGAGGCATGGGCTCGTGTAAGGGTCGCCCAGCACCTAATCACGATAGCACTGGGAATACTCACTAAAACTCCTTGACACCGATCTGCCCCTGTGGGAGTGTTCTGGGATCTGCCTAATTCACCAGAACACCGCCGGGCGGCTCAGGGTAGCTGAGCTACTGCTCCGATAGAGGATTACCCCGGTAGTTGCCAAGTAATCCTCAGACGTGGTGACCTGTGCAATGCACACGTGAGTGCCACTCGACGTGTGCAGGCCAAAGGCCATATATTTGCCTACCACCATGATGGTCTTAATAGATTTCTTCAGTGGATGCTTGCTTCGATTTCGAGAATTCGTTAATCGGTTGAACAAGTCATCATATGACAGAGAAATCTGAACGGTTGCGTGTGAAATCGCTAACATGCTGTAAAATCTGTAAATTAATGAGGAATATGAGGATTGATTGTAAAAAAAAATACACTTTTCTTGTGCTTACCTGCCACGGAAACTGCCTCCTCTTTGTGAGAAATCCTCATTGCCCTCTCTATTTCCTCTCCTGTCTTCCTTGAAGCTCTTCTCTCTGCGGAAACTCTTTTTTCTACCATCGTCCGATACGCTCTCGGGCGAACTGAAGCTTTCCGGCGCGTCTTTTCGTACAGGCGTGGTTGGTTTTATCTATTTTGAAAAAAGTTGTGTGATGATTATTGCATACAAAACCAAGCTATTAACGCGTGAATACGATCGATCGCGTGATTACGATCGATGGATGATCGCGTGACAATGTTTTCTAAGACATGACGAGAGGAGAGAAACGTGTCTAACTGTATATCTATAGTGCCACGCCTCTAACGCATTTCTTTTTAAAACAGGCGTCTTTCCGTCTTCTATAGAGTCAATTGTTAAGGTAGACTAAAATAAACATGACTTTATTTTACGACTGTTTTAAAATGAATAAACTGAAGGGATTACTTTTTTTTTCGTCCAATGATAAGATCCCTTGCCACCTGTATAAACATTATCATTATCACCTTTACCATTGTGCTTTAAACGATAAAGTCGCCCTCATAATCCCGAATCTTTAAAGTTAAGCTATATCTGACCGCACCGAATCGCATTATCTTAAAATTCTATAATTTTTAGGGTTCCGAAGTTCACGTTTCGGAACCCTTATAGTTAGTAGTAGTAGGCCGTAGTTGCTTCATGTCCGTCCATCCTCGGCTTGCCATCCAAATTGTTACTTAGCATAGAAACATAGGTAAGAGAGAGGGAAGAGTTGGGCCGTGGCTGCACGTGGTGCAATTAGCGACGGAAGCAATCGCACTACCGCCTTCTTTCTCACATCGGGGTATTGTATTCTGGCGATGTGTATAAAGGACATCCTTTTAATATCCTAGCCTACAATATCGATAGTACTTTGTATAAACAAACATGAGCATTTAACACAATAAGTCATCACTCAAAATAACTCGAATGTGAAGTCTCATTACCTCATCTGCATATAGTATGGTTTGGATACTATGCTTAAATGGTTAAACCTATGTGTGTGCGAGGCACTCGGCAGTTTTAAAACTAGGCCTTGTGGACTAAATTATTTAGTAACATTTTGCTGATACTAACAATGCAGTAAAAACATTCTGCTAACTTATAATTTCCTTTAAATCATATCAGCAATTTAATTTTATACTCAAATCTCTTTGGTAGAAAAATAAGCTGACCTGCAATTGCAAAACTGAGTTGTGAGAGTCATTAATATCATTAATAAGTCAATATAGGTACTCACTTCATGGGAACTCCTTGGCTGTGAGAGTTGAGTCATTCTCCTTGCTACATCCAAAGGTGGACTTGCAGTTTCGTCAATCAGTGAAACAACCATGGTTGTGGATAAAATGCCTACTACATGAGCAGTGAGAGTCTTCTCCAGAGCAAGCATTTCCAACTGATTAGATGTTTTTGTCTCAACTGGTCTATTTTCATAACCCTAAAAGAAAATTCAATAAGTCATGGAAGTCTAGTATCATAATCTATTAGTTTCCTATAAAAAAATCACCATACCTTAAGTGCACATTTCAAGGCTTGTGCCGGAAGCCTGACCAGCTCAGGAGTAATGGTCCTGAGGTCAGAAACATCCACTTCTTGCTCATTACCATAATCAACATAAGCCACAACGACTCTTTTCCCTCTGTTATCTCTAACTCTGGCTCTATACCAATTATTGTCATCTGAAAACCGTGCGCAGCATGCGGCTCCTACTTGTAGCTCACCAGGGGAGGAACTAGTCTCACAGTGCTGCCTCACTGCATCCATTACTGCATTCAAATCATCTATCTTGTCAGATAACTGCACATAGAATTTTATACAGCTGTCCACATAAGATACAAGAACTGATTGTTTTGAACCTAATGGCAGCATTTCAATACATTTGAACTGCAGGTTATCCTTTATATTAGCCATTAGCAAATCCAGAACATTGTTTTCTTCTAAATATAATTCTCCATACTGTATCAATGGAGGCCCTTCTGGGGATACAACCTTTAATGTCATAATTTTACCGTTAACTAGTCGCTTAAACGATTCATTCAATTGTGGACTCCTCTGTAATTTCTTCACACCAGACAAACAAAATCTCATAGCAAATACATTTGGTTTCACAAACTCTTCTGGTATATCAAAAATATCATAATAAGATACCATTTCTGTGTCACCAAAATCAACAAAGAATAACTTGCACTGTGATCCGGAGAGATTCATCACAATTGCCCTGCATATGATGCGGTCACCAGACATACGCCCAAGACAGACAGTACCTATCATCGGTGGCTCTTTCAAACTGCTATGTGGTCTCTTGTTAATATCATCCATCATGTCTTGAATTCTCTTCCCATCACTACACAGTTGCACTGCAAACAATTCTGGGCCTTCTTCAGCAAACGAGACAAATACTTGGTGTTGTGAGTTTGCTTCCAATAACCTACTCTTGTAAGTAGTGGACTTCTTGGGTGAAACTGGTTTACTTAGAGCTACTGGAGCAGGTGGTGGAGTGTTTACAACTACTGAAGCATTAGTATTTGCCTGTTGAGGCTGACGTACAGGGGCTCTTAAGTTACTGGCATTTCTAGACACTTTGTTAGCCAGTATGCGGTGACCAATCAAAGGTGGTGGCATATTTCCATTGAAAGGTAAAGTTACATTTTGATGCTGGAGTCTCATGGCTGACGCAGGGTTTGATGGAAAATTCTGATTGATTAAAAATGGAACATGTTCTGGATATGGCGATTCAGTCAGAAAACTAGGTTGCCAATGAGGTATTTGCTGGTTTTCACCAGTTATCTGAAGAAGGAAAACCTCTTGTTTAGCTGTAGGAATGGATACCCCAAACCGAATAGAAACAAGATGAGTGGAAAGATCCATTCCCTTGAACTGGACTGATATTATAGGTAAGGTGCGAGTTTGTACCTCAATAGTTGCAGGATATTCTGCATAGCACAGTAGACTTTGAAGCTTTAATAAAAGTGGTTCCTCCCATCTTCCATTAGGGTTCATAACTCCAGACAAGTAGTAATCTGTGGCTTGGCCACGTAATTGTAGAAACATTGGATCATACTTATCAAAAAACCTAATAGCGCTCAAAGAAATTATATCTTTATTTCCGTAGTCAATGAAGTGCACGCCGACGAGACCGGTGCCCAAGTTAGATGTGTTTATAATCTTCGCTCTGTAGTAAGTACCGTCTTTATATTTCGCGGCACATATTACACCTTCATGAATAGCGGCCGGTGCAACACTTCCAATACCTTGTTCCAATTTCTCGCGCGCAGCCTCGAATAAACTTTCTATCATTAAAGATGACTGATGATCGACCTGCCCACTTATTTTCAGAAAGTGAGCTTCGCCGTCAACGTGGGTCACGAAGAGTCGAAAAGACCTGGGAATTTCTGATGGCAAAGCCATTTTCAGATTATTGTATTCTCAATGGGCAATGTCAAAAATAATCACACGTAAGTATTACTATCTTAAGAAACAGAATTATAAAGCCGAAATATATCACATTCACATCGCACTTTCGCTAAACTTATTTATAAAAAACACAGCCAACTTTCTTTTACGTTTACGATACTCTACGTCTAATAAACATGGCGCCTAACGACTGAGTTTGGTTGGCTATCCATTTTTTTGAAACAAATAGAGGTGTTGCCAGATCAACGATATGGACTCCAGAGACGGTCAATGGGACTTGACAAGTCTGCAAATATATGAATGAAAGTAATTTTTTGTATGGACTCCGGAGACATTCAATGAAAATCAATAAATCTTAGATCGTATGAGAGTAGCTTCTAGTGTGCAGTGCATGCTTGCTTTGAAAGTGTGTGTACACATGACACTTGTCAAGTCACATTGATGGTCTCCCGAGCTCAAAAATGCATCTGTATACGATCAATATGAGTTGTCAACAATGCGCATAAATTTTAAGCATTTGAAAAAGCGCCTTGTAGAGTCGACTGGTGCTCCAAGCTCCAAGGGCTGGCAGTTTTCTCACTCAGCGAATGGTATTGGTATTCAAATGGGGAATGCTGCTAGTCTTTTGGGCACAATGCCACGGGGATAGTAATAAAATAATGTAAATTATGTATGTAGGATTGAGTGGTGTCAGGTGGCACGTTGCTACATTCCGATGTAACCATCACTTTGTAGGTAGTTCGGCGAGGAAACCAGGAATCGTGGTATAAAGAAATAATGCGTGGTTTAGTTAACACTCATTTAGTCAATCGTATAACTAACACTAAACACAAAGAACCTCCTAGGACTAACTAAATCTACACTGTTATAACATTCCACCAGAGCACGTGGGCGCGTGCGCACCGGTCGATCGTTGCACCAATAATGACCGAGACTCGACTGACGACGTCCTGATATGTCGTGCGTGGCCGCCCCATGAAGCTATAGGTAAACATGGAGGCCACACTTCGAATACCTACTTGAAGCGTAGTCTGTATATTACTGTCTTGCTCTGTGTGGGCTCTACGTCTCTTTCTAAGTAGGGTAGCCCTATTTTTATTTTTGCCAGGATACTTCATTTTCTATATATTCTTTATTGTACACAATAAAGACAATATATATTCATAATACAATTGGATTTCAATACATACATACATACATAAGGTCACGCCTTTATCCCCGAAGGGGTAGGCAGAGGTATATTATCATTTCACCTTTTTAAGAATTGGTCCCACGGAATAGGTGGTGAAAATTTATTATATAAATTAGATGTACAAAGGCGAGATTAAATATTTTCTCTGTTTTTTACGAAGACTGATAGGTAGTATTCTCTGCAGATTGCATAGGTACATTGCGAATAACGAAGCTATTCATACAAGTGGGTTATTTTTCTAGGTTAATCAACTGTACGTCTCGCGCGCTGCGGCTTTCCGTGGTAGGCTGTGACGTAAGCTGCCGCTGCAGCTTGTGGTAGCTCGCAGTCTGCCGCGGCAGCTCGTGGTAGTTCAGTCTGCCGATGTCTCTTCATGTCAAAATAAAGAAATGTTAGTGTTAAAGTCATTGGAATGAGATTTTAAATAATTTGATCGTGTGGCTCTCCGCTTAGGCTGCAAGGTGTGTGAACCTCACGAATGCATCTGCGGTGCCATGGTGGAGAGCGATGGTCATCATGCTTTGAGTTGTCGCTGCACCTGTAGGCATCCGCGTCCCCACGCTCTTAATTAGTTAATCCGGCGGGCTCTGGGTCGGCTGAGGTCCCCTGTATCCTTGAACCACCAGGTTTGTCCCGCGCAGACGGCAAGAGACCGGACGGTCTGACCCTTGTGCCATGGAAGAACGGCAAGTGCTTAGTGTGGGACGCAACATGCATCAGCACTTTCGCCGCCAGTCACTTGGCTCGTACCGTCCATTCACCGGCGGCGGCAGCTGTAGAAACGATGGGCAGTTGCGGGAGTGATACTAAGGCTCTGGTCTCGGAGATCGGCCGTAGGCTACAGGACAAGACGCATGACTCCCACGTCTGGTCGTATCTGGTACAAAGGATAGCTATACAGCGCGGCAACACTGCTAGTGTATTGGGCACCTTTGCGCCTGGTATGATCAGTGGTGGTATGTTCAGTAGGCATTAGTTTAGTAGTTTAGTTATTTAATCTATTTATTTTAATTTTATGTATGTATTTTTAAGTTGATTATTGGACAATAAAGTAGGAACAGGATTATTGGACAATAAGTTAGGAACTGTTGATGGTTTTAAGCGCTTTGTTACTACATAATCGGTTTTTTGAAAATACAAATTGCAAATCCTGGCGCTTTCATAGAACTTCATTTATTTTTAAATATGGAAAAGGAGGAATGGTTGGAAGGATGAATGGTCCCTTAAGGACTTTACTAAATGTTCTTTAACCATAGATAAGGTACTCAAAACATCAAATGATAACACTGAGCGCCTTAATTGTTTCCTAAATGACCACTCATGCAATATTAACTGCCCTAAAGCAATTGAGCCGGTGGAGGCTCAGGGCGAACCGGTTACCGCTGAGCCCCTAGCTCCCATTACCATGTGCTCACCCAGTACATCAGTGGATATATTGTGTGACAGTGTAAATAATAGTAATAGTTGTACTAAATTAATTGTATTTAGTGATGATATTGGTACCAATCTTAGTTCATTTTTAAAACAAAACTTAAATTCAAGTTATTACACGGTTATTAATAATTGCTATCCGGGTGCTTCATTAAGTGATATTATGCAAAAGATAATAGAATATAAATTTGACGCTAACAGTAAAATAATAATTTTCTGTGCAAACAGGGGCAAAATTAGCAATGATGATTTGTCTCTATACATGAATTACATCTTAAACTTAAATGCCATACAAGTTGTAATGTTCACACTTCCATTTATAAAAGGTGTGCCAGATTCGGAAAATTCATTTAGATATAAGATGAGAATCAAATGTAAGTTATAAGTTATTTTTTGATTCCTTTTACAATGAGTTCAACTCCATATTCAAGTCTAAGGAAGTCACAATCGGTGACAGGCCAGTCTTCAGTGAATGGGCCACTGAGGATATACATAAAAGTAGATTAAAACTGTATGAACTATACTCAGAAAGACAGCTTAATAGAACAGATGAATTTCTAAATTATGTTAAAACTTATTCAAAAAAGTTTAAAGCAGACTGCTTAGCGGCCAAAAGAAAGTATATAAGTAATAAAATTATCAATAGTGTAGACAAAGTTAAATCTACTTGGAAAATAATTAACGCAGAAAGAGGCGAAGCAAAATCAAATGATAATAATTTTAAACTTAAAGTAAATGGTAACATAATTACAACAGATGCCGAAGTCGCTAACGAATTTGAACAATTTTTTTCTCGTATTCCAGTAGATTTGACCAGAGCCCTAGGTTCTTCTACCCCAATAGCAGAATCCTTGTTGAAAGCAAATGTTCCTTGCTGTATTGAAATATTCAAATTCAGTAAAATTAGTTTACACACTATCATAAAAACTTTTAAATCTTTAAATATTAAGAAAACGGCTGACCTCTGGGGAATTTCTGTACATTTAGTTAATTCGTTAATTGAAATGGTTGCTCCTGAATTATCAATAATATTTAATAATTGTGTTGATAGTGGTGTGTTTCCTGACTTAATGAAGTTTAGTAAAATAACTCCTCTGTTTAAATCGGGTAGCACCTCGGATCCGTCCAATTTTCGTCCTATTTCTGTACTACCCACGTTTAGTAAAATCTTTGAAAAGGTAATGCTTAATCAAATGCAAAATCATTTTAATACAAATAAACTATTCCATACTAAACAATTCGGTTTCACGCGCGGTCGGTCTACCACGGATGCTGGAATCAAATTATTAGAGTATATATATGAGGCCTGGGAGGAGTCGTATGATGCTTATGGTGTATTCTGCGACCTATCTAAGGCCTTCGATTGCGTCCAGCATCAGACTTTAATTAAAAAACTTGATCATTATGGGATCCAGGGGACGGCCTTGGATTTAATTAGTTCTTACCTAAGAGATAGAGTACAGAAAGTAGTTATAAATGGTAAACAGTCACATGGTTCTGCTGTAACAATGGGGGTGCCTCAGGGTTCAATTCTGGGACCTTTTCTATTTTTAGTGTACATAAATGATCTCCCTCACCTTATAAGAGACGATCACGAGGTAGTTTTGTTTGCTGATGACACATCTTTAATATTTAAAGTTGAACGTGGACAGCGCGATCTTGACGAAGTAAACAATGCCCTCTCTAGGGTAGTCCACTGGTTTAACGCAAATAATTTATTGTTAAATGAAACTAAAACAAAATGTATTAGATTCACCTTGCCAAATGTTAGGCTCGTTAACACCAGTATTAAGATTAGGGATGATCAAGTAGAATTGGTTGATGAAACTGTCTTTCTGGGCATAAAGTTAGACTCCAACTTGCAGTGGGGGCCTCATATCGAGAAAGTCTCGGGCAGACTGAGCTCTGCAGCCTATGCCGTTAAAAAGATCCGACAACTGACAGACATTAGAACAGCGCGTCTTGTCTACTTTAGCTATTTTCACAGTGTCATGACCTATGGCATACTATTATGGGGTAACGCTGCCGACATCGAATCTATCTTTGTGTTGCAGAAAAGGGCTGTCCGGGCTATCTATGGTATGGGGATTCGGGAGTCATTAAGAGAAAAGTTTAAGGATATCAACATACTTACTGTGTATTCACAGTACATATATGAAAACTTATTATATACTCATAAAAATAACAGTAAATTTATTAAAAATAGTGATATCCATAATCTAAACTTAAGAAATAAGAATAAATTGGCTGTACCTAGATTTAGGCTTAATAAAATAAGCAATTCTTTTGCGGGCAATTGTATTCGAATGTACAATACATTGCCGACAGCCATAACAGGTTTGTCAGTTAATAAATTTAAAAAACTAATAAAACTTAAATTGTGCCAGAAAGCTTATTATAGCATTAAAGACTTTCTAGAAGACAAGGCTGCCTGGCAGTGACACGAATTGCTCCTTTCTACATTAAAAAAAACTGTATTAGATACTAAGATACTAGAAGAGTAGGGACCAGACTGAGTTTCTTGGGGTGTTCTTCTCAGTCTGTAGTATTTCCGAACCCCCGGTAGAGTCACAAAAATTTTGACAAACCTAAATAATTTTTTTAAAAATTTCAAAGGGAATAAATTTTATTTTATTTTATTTTTATTTTGAGGCACCATCTACCGGCACTTTTAAGAAAGTTACACGACACGAATGTATAGATTTGCACCCATATCCATACGTTTATAAGGTACGTGAGAAAATAAAATTTATGATCAGTTAGCATACTAATTGCTTTTATAAAAAACTAGCTGACGTCACGCGGTTTCACCCGCGTAGTTCCCGTTCCCGTGGGAATACGGGAATAAAATATAGCCTATGTTCACCGCAAAGAGTGTAGCTTCCCAACAGTGAAAGAATTTTTCAAATCGGTACAGTAGTTCCGGAGCCTATTCGTTACAAACAAACAAACAAACAAAAAAATAAATCTTTCCTCTTTATAATATTAGTATAGATATCTTAACTTAATTTTTAATGGTACAATGGATAACCATATTTCTCGCTGAATACTATTTTTAGGAAACCTAAAACAATTATTCATCATTAACATACGATAACAATAGTTAACTTATTTTATTTACTCTAATAATGACATTCGTGTTTCTTCTAATAATACACAGGAAGTCCCAGAAAAATCCTCAATATAGTCACACTACTTCACAACGTTTCCTATTGTGTGAAAACAATGAAGTCAACCGCCATTCTATTGTTCGTAGACACTTTGACAATTGACATGTAGTACCAATGTTGCCACATTACAGAATCCTTAGAAAATGGGAATGTAATTCACTGATTCGAAAACCCAATCATGCGTATTATGGTATAAAATATTTCAATTTACGCATTAAATAATCGTAGTCGAACTATAGAGCTATTTATAAATTATTTTACTTGCATTTTTGGTTAGTATGGTCTATTTCTATTATTTTCTAGGAGATACTAATAAGAAGATAGCAGCACTGCACAATTCCCTAGAAAGAGAAGGTTAGCCCACAGAGAGTGGGATAGAGATACGTAGGTATTTGACTCAAGCGGTTGTTCGAAGTGTGGCCTCCATGTTTACCTATAGCTTCATGGGCCGCCCCTCCAGCGCTCGGTGTTATGTCACCTGTCAATGTCACTTGTCATTAGGATCACATTTGAAGTGTGCCGTCACGGCCAACCCTGACTATCGCACGTCCTCGGGCGAAACACCTGTAGAAATTTAAGAATGCGTTAATGATCGCTCGTCCATTCCTGACAGAAATTGTGAACTTAACTTCCTTTCCCAATAAGCCGGGCGTACTAAGCCCTTTAAACCAAATAGTACTTGAAACGGGTTGAGGCATCCGAGGCCTCTTAAACTAGCTAGCGCAACACACAGACATGGCTCAGGCATACGAGGTCTTCCCAACCAGTCCAACCTTCAACAAAGACGTGGCCCAGGCGTACGTACCTCTTTTAACAAGTCTAAGTAGACGTGGCCTGGGTATACGCAGCCTCTTCAACCAGCCCTACCAACATAGACGTGGCTCGGGCGCACGTACACATTTCAAGCGTACGCGGCCTCTTTAACCAGTCCGACCAACACAGACGTGGCCCGGGCGCACGTACACATTACAAACGTACGCGGCCCCTTCAACCAGTCCGACCAACACAGACGTGGCCCGGGCGCACGTACACATTTCAAGCGTACGCGGCCCCTTCAACCAGTCCGAACAACACAGACGTGGCCCGGGCGCACGTACACATTTCAAGCGTACGCGGCCCCTTCAACCAGTCCGACCAACACAGACGTGGCCCGGGCGCACGTACACATTTCAAGCGTACGCGGCCCCTTCAACCAGTCCGACCAACACAGACGTGGCCCGGGCGCACGTACACATTTCAAGCGTACGTGGCCCCTTCAACCAGTCCGACCAACACAGACGTGGCCCGGGCGCACGTACACATTTCAAGCGTACGTGGCCCCTTCAACCAGTCCGACCAACACAGACGTGGCCCGGGCGCACGTACACATTTCAAGCGTACGTGGCCCCTTCAACCAGTCCGACCAACACAGACGTGGCCCGGGCGCACGTACACATTTCAAGCGTACGCGGCCCTTTCAACCAGTCCGACCAACACAGACGTAGCTCGGGCGCACGTACACATTTCAAGCGTACGCGGCCCCTTCAACCAGTCCGACCAACACAGACGTGGCCCGGGCGCACGTACACATTTCAAGCGTACGTGGCCCCTTCAACCAGTCCGACCAACACAGACGTGGCCCGGGCGCACGTACACATTTCAAGCGTACGTGGCCCCTTCAACCAGTCCGACCAACACAGACGTGGCCCGGGCGCACGTACACATTTCAAGCGTACGCGGCCCTTTCAACCAGTCCGACCAACACAGACGTAGCCCGGGCGCACGTACACATTTCAAGCGTACGTGGCCCCTTCAACCAGTCCGACCAACACAGACGTGGCCCGGGCGCACGTACACATTTCAGGCGTACGCGGCCCCTTCAACCAGTCCGACCAACACAGACGTGGCCCGGGCGCACGTACACATTTCAAGCGTACGCGGCCCCTTCAACCAGTCCAACCAACACAGACGTGGCCCAGGCGCACGTAACCTTTTCAACCAGTCCAACCAGACGTGGTCTAGGCTTACGCGGCCTCTCCAACCAGTCTGACCAACAAAGACGTGGCCCAGGCGCACGTATCCTTTTGAACCAGCCTAAACAGACGTGGCTCAGGCATACATGACCTCTTCAACCAGTCTTCCCCATAACAAAAGCGTGACTTTGTATAGCGGCAGAGGTTCATACATAAATCGACTCACGAATCTGTAGAACGTGAAAGAGGCACACAAAGGTCGCAAATCCTGGCGATTCGCTTCAGAAAGAAAAGGAACAGTCTCACCGGATGACGTCAGCAGTGCACCTCCAGCTGTGATGTTAGTTCTGCGACACGGCCATCACGACGACTCACACGTCCTCGTGTGAAGCATCGCAAACATTTACAGCATCTGAAACAACAGTTTATCCAAAGTACAGAATCTTTTGCTCGACCTTCCTGACCGAAGAGTCGGGCATCAGCTAAATAAACTCGACATATTAAGTCTGCATTATTTTATTCTAAACAGTTCGCAACGCTTATTAAATCTGATCACAATACATACATACAAACACATACACACAGTCACGCTCCCATAGGCAGAGGCACAGTATACGCCCACATTTCACCTTATGGTTTTATGTCCCACGCAATAGGTGGTGAGCCTATTGCTGTGTTTCTGCTATTTTTTTACTCTTGATTATTTTGATCTCTTGAGTATGGCTGATCACAATAGGTACTCAATTAAATCGAAATCGGCCAGTTCAGTATGCAATACTCTTAACTCAACCTAAAGCCTCCATCCGGCCAGGTAGTGGGACTTCCATCCTGTACCCACTTCAGATAATGGTATGAATTGAACCAGAAAATGCCTACCTTCGGCACTTTTTTTTATACCACTAAGGTGGCAGACAAGGACTTGTGGTCACCGTAGCATATGAACGCTTGCAACACCAGAGGCGCCACCACTCCCGTGCTGCCGACCCTGTAAAAACCTTCAAAGACCCCTTTCAAAGAACCCTATGCTGTAGGCTTTTCCTTACGGCTTGACGACGTAGGTCACTATAAAGACCCATGGCTAGCATGAATCTGCGCGCGGCCAGAGTAATTCGCATACTACACTCACTCACTCACGTGAAGGTCTTACTCCTTCATCATCATTTGTCAGGTAAGTCTTTAAAGAATCTACTCACATGAAGGTCTAACCCCTTCGTCATCTCAACGACCTACTTAATGGAAAAGGAAAAGGACTACGTGACCTGTAATTTGCAAGGTCCATCTTCATAACTACCCAGCAGCTCGATGAGGATACGCCTCCCGTAGCTCCGGCACAACATAATCTGCTAGTGACCGCGCCGCCCGTGCCGCACGCTGTTAGTTTTCACACCAGAGCTCGCGCAAGCCGCTGTCGACCCGCGCTCTGCTTCTCCGCTGCGCTGGCGATGGAGCACCCACAGCGCAACCGTTCACGAAGAAGTTACATGAAAATTAACAAAATTTAGAGTTAAAGTACACCGGTAACAAGTTACTGTACATGTCTTCCGCCAAAACGTTATGAGGGATGACATAATATTAGTTCCATTCCCTGAATAGATTATTTTTTGCCCATTATATAAGCGGCGGTTGCTCATACCTACATTTCATTATTTATAACCAATATTTTGAGGAAAGATTATGTCACATTGGAATAATCAAACCATTCGAACTTGTATCACTCCTGGTCAACAAAACACTCATTGGGCAACCATTAAACCATCTTGTAGCCGGTACCGTCAGTTACAACTAAAATCACTGGTCTGATAATTACACTAAGAAATTACGATCAGATATCACAGGAGTCATAACTTGTAAGCGAATTTTATTCACAGCTTGTAATCTATCAAAAATTTAAACCTTACAATCTTACCTATTAAAAGTTCTAAGGGACTAGCCTGCGTGACCTAATTCATGGTGCAATTGAGAGAGAGCTGTACGTTTGAACAGAGCATCCCGTCACGAGCGACTACTTAGTTCCATATATGTTCATACATGGAGTTCATCTTCAGTATCTCGGAATCTCTCTTCCTGGTTGTTTTCGAATTACTTTGGTTAGGCTTTCGAATTACATGTTGCTATTAAATAAAGCTTGATAATAACGGACTCACAAAATTCCTTGAAGTCTCTGCTGGCGGAGTACCGTCCTTGATCGCCAATCATGTAGATAAGTATGCCGAATAACGAACACTATAATTCAGTGTCTTATACTGCTGCTTATATCGATGCTAAGTGTAGGATGAAATGATGCGTACTTAGTACCTGGTATAATGACAGCCATTTCATCGACAACCGGGACCTTACCGCTAACCTCCGAAGCCCGAAAGTGCTTGTACATGAAAGAGTCACAAAGTGGTTACCCATCCAAGGACTGCCACAGTAAAAGCTGCTTACGACAAAATGAATTTACAGAACACCAAGACCGCAGGACTCCAAGCGCTTCTATTGAACTGATAGCTTACTTTTGGTTGTTCATACACTAAGTTTTCTGGTCGCATCAATGTGTGTGGTGTGTCAGGGTAGTGCCACCCTGGTATTGGTGTTCGTTTTAACCTGTACTTTACCTGATAAATGATATCGCGCGGCTGTCTGTAAATTTATTTAAATTTTCTTATAACCCTCGGCATGTTCTTGAAGCAATAAAGTTCATAAGCGTGAACGCAGTAACCTCTCGTGGACATCGTTGATGACAGAACATCAGAACGATCTAAGGACCATTTGCAACAAAGAGTTTTACCAAATCGCTAGATTTCCGGTGTAGCACATCTGATCCTGGCCCTTTGGGTCCTGAGTGATCCCCGAGGAAGCTTTCCATTATTCAGGTAGGATACGAGTTTTAAGAGCTCTCCATCCTTCTGCTGTTCCGCAATCAGCTATTGGTCAGCAAATTCCGCTGATTGATCAATACACTCTCTTTGCAGTACTGTAGGGGATTATTTTCTGAAAAGAAGTGTGCATGTAATATTTCCTAGCCAATGCCTTCCTAACCAATTCGACATCACCATATGAAATTCAAATGAGACAAGCGGCACTATGTCCGCTTTCGCCCATGTGGACTGCATGGATGCAGTCTTTGACCACACCAAACTTGCTGTTATGCAAATGATGATAACATAATTTCCAACTGCATGAGTGAGAGCTTCGAACCTTTTCTGACGCTAAATCTAAGATCGTAGAGAGATCGACCTCCATGTAACCTTACTAATTGTTCCGAGAAGCAACAAAAAAAATATAACGGTTTAGGACTGTGTGTCCTCAATCGCAGTAGTCTACACACATCCTGTCCGTACAGTCTTGTTTCATTTTAAACTACAGAATGGAACTTGCAAATAATGATCAACTACAGCGAATTATATTGGCTCTTAAGTATGTACGAGAACCGACTGGTGTGCTCC
The DNA here is from genome assembly GCA_933228765.1 of Miltochrista miniata. Classification (NCBI taxonomy): domain Eukaryota; kingdom Metazoa; phylum Arthropoda; class Insecta; order Lepidoptera; family Erebidae; genus Miltochrista; species Miltochrista miniata. The sequence goes on along the minus strand of OW121766.1, from coordinate 25,142,377 downwards.
TCCAGGGTCAAACTGCAAGGGTATCACCGGTAATAAACGTGTGATTGAAGAATTCAAGTTTCTGATTTCAGTTTCCTTATAGGAGGGATGTTATTGTCTCACGTACTGGTCAATCTAATTTCTATTTTTTTTATGAAGGGCGCCATGTGATACGGTTGGACGTAAAATTACGTCAAATCATGATCGTTTCTAGCCAGCCTAGTGGCCTAGTAAAACAAAGAAAAAGGGATTTCAAAAGTTACGCCATCAGTATCAGTGGTCAGAATTTCTACAGGCGATCTCACGAAAGTTAATCCAGTATCTGTTGCAGTCACACTATAACAAAGTCTTTCTTTTTATTCTTAAATTTACAGAAGATAGAATCTTCCACTGCCGAATATTCGGTATCAGAATAGAAATAAACATGAAACTGCTCACCAAAGTAATCCTGAAGGTGCGTGCGTACTTTCTGTGACAGAAATTACCGCGTTACTGCTGCTTCAACAGAAAATGCCATATTTCCGTTTCTGTATCGCCATAAAAATGCATACTCTATCGCCACGTGGGCGACTGAGTTTCATCCCACTTCTGATGTAGGATTGAGTGGTGTCAGGTGGCACGTTGCTACATTCCGATGTAACCATCACTTTGTAGGTAGTTCGGCGAGGAAACCAGGAATCGTGGTATAAAGAAATAATGCGTGGTTTAGTTAACACTCATTTAGTCAATCGTATAACTAACACTAAACACAAAGAACCTCCTAGGACTAACTAAATCTACACTGTTATAACATTCCACCAGAGCACGTGGGCGCGTGCGCACCGGTCGATCGTTGCACCAATAATGACCGAGACTCGACTGACGACGTCCTGATATGTCGTGCGTGGCCGCCCCTCCAGCGCTCGGTGTTATGTCACCTGTCAATGTCACTTGTCATTAGGATCACATTTGAAGTGTGCCGTCATGTATTAATTATGTTTTACTGTAATTTTTAACACTAAATGTATTTTTGTTGACAAACATTCGATGCACTTCAAACTTATGAGTTTTTTGTCTGTGGTATGACTGTTTTCTTAAAGTTCTTGTAACCAAGCCAAAACTATTTTTACAAAAACCAAAAAAAGTTGAATAACTGTTCATTTGACATTATTGACTGTGACAGATACTTTATTTTGGAGTAGAGAAATCGAATTTCGAAATATTTCGATCGAAATCGAATCGTACGGAAGATTGAACAAAGAGAAATCTTAAGTAATAAAGTTAAATTGTTAGCAGATAATATTATGGTAGTGTTTCGAGTACTATAAATAAAGTAACGATATCAGTTCAGTTGCAAATATGATTGAAACTTGCTCAAAAAGGTGCATGTTATTTGGGACCGTCTGTTTAGGAGTGTAAGTTGTTTACTAAATTCTTCTTGCCTATCAGTAATTTATAATTTGAGAAATATTATGCAATTCAATAATAATTTAATAAAATTGTTGTATCTAGTAAAAACCATAACTGTAGAGTCATTACTGCAATAATAATAACATTATTTCAGCTTTCATCACATTGCTTCTTAGACCATTTAACTACTTTAGTTAAATAGTCTAAGCATTGCATACATGTCTGTTTTGCTATGTGTCTTCTTTGTAGATTATATATGTACTTTAAACATATAAGTATGATTAAAACTTTGTATACTTGAATTGTGATTAATTTTCAAATATGTTTTATTTATTCTTGTGTTACAGTTTGACGATTGTAGTATTAATATTAGAGTCACAATTGGCGGACTCTTTATCCGGCAGCCATAGGAAGAACAAGACATTTCCTACAGAAAACAACTCTACTTGTTGGCAACATCAGCCATATACTATTATTAGTGAATGTCATCCTTGTTCGGGTAAGTAGGACCTGCTATCACAGCCTAAAGATCACATTTCTCTTTGTACTGTGCTGCTATCTTGAAGGAGTAAAGTTTCTGAGAACAGTATTATTGGTTTAACATTCCACAACATCTAACTACACGCTCAACAGAGCTTTTAATATCTTTATATAAAAACTTGAGATGCCTGACTTGTATACTTTTTTGACAATCCCTACTAGTCCCTACTAATATTATAAATGCGAAAGTTACTCTGTCCGTCTGTTTGTTAAATTTTCACACCTAAACCGCTAAACCAATTTTGATGAAATTTGGTATAGAGATAGATTGAGTTAGGGAAGGACATAGCCGACTTTCAGCTGACTGCACAATACTAGGTGTTCTACGCGGACGAAGCTGCCAGGAACAGCTAGTATATGATATTCTTAAAAAAGTTTCAAGAAATAAAATATATTTCTACAAATTTCACATAGAATCCACTAGTCATATCAGATCCTTTGCAGTCTCATCCTGCTGCATCAAATTAAGGACCTGCTCTACCCTCTCTCTGTGACCGACTTCACTTTAATTAAAATCTTATCCCTGAAAAATTTTATAGCAAAGCGTTCAGAAATTTAGAGATGAACAAACAATAATGTTGCATTTATTGCTGTCACTTGTAAACAGATTTGCCTTTATTACTTTCCAGACTTTGAAATAAGAAGCAAAAGCATAGGAGTATGCATACACACAAGCTTCAAAGAAATACTGAAATGTGAAAATGGTGAAACAGTTACCAGAAGGTACAAACTTTACTATACCTTGATTTTTAAACTTTGCATGTATAGAAACACATTTTGAGAATTCATAAATTTGTAACTTGAGATTATGCAAAGTTGTAGTTATTAAATACTAGCGAACATCACCTGTGCAGCTCCTGTTTCTATGGGAATACAGGAATAAAAATAGCCTATGTTCAGTGGGGATATTACCCAACAGTAAAAAAAAATTCCAAATCAGTTCAGTAGTCTCGGAACCTACTTGATGCAAACAAACAATCAAATCTTTCCTCATAATAATATTATAGTAAATATTGTCTATTGTGATATGCATCAATATGCTACTGTGCATATTGGTGAATAAATAGATACAAAATTGATTAGGGATGCACAGGAGAGCGCAAATTCCTTTATTTCCCGTGGTGTCACCTCGTAGTCCACCCAGGTGAACCACGGGAATTTTTTTTTACCCGTGGTCCACCTGCATAGCCATATGTTTGTAACAGTAAATTATATAATAAAATTATGGATATACTTATGATCAAAAAAGTAAAAAATTACCAGTAGTACTACTAAGTGGTACCACTGGTACTTAAATTTTACCCATGGTACTACTGGATCAAAAATAAATGAAGATCGGTAAAAACAAATGAAGATCGAAAAAACAAATGAAGATCGAAAAAACAAATGAAGATCGGAAAAACAAATGAAGTTTGAAAAAACAAATGAAGATCAACAAAAACAAATGAAGATCGGCGAAACAAATGAAGATCGACAAAACAAATGAAGATCGAAAAAACAAATGAAGATCGGAAAAACAAATGAAGTTTGAAAAAACAAATGAAGATCAACAAAAACAAATGAAGATCGGCAAAACAAATGAAGATCGACAAAACAAATGACGATCGAAAAACAAATGAAGATCGGAAAAACAAATGAAGATCGGCAAAACATGCAGATCAATAAAACAAACGTCTATAAGCAAGTTCATAAGGTCAAAATAGCTGCGAATAGTTTTTGACTCAAAAACTATTCGCAGCTATATTTTGTAATCTAGATGCGATTGCCATTCACAAAAATAGGGGCAAGTAATTCTCAACCTTAACGACACTTATTTAAAAATGTGCTTTTAGGCGTTTATAGACATCACTGATCAAGAACATGTATAAAATCAATAAATATTATGCATGTTTATAAGGCCGAGAATTGTGAGCATGGCAATCGCATCTAGATTACAAAATATGACTGCGAGTAGTTTTTGACCTTATAAACTTGCTTATAGTCTTTTGTTTTATTGATCTGCATATGTTTTATCGGTCTTCATTTGTTTTTTCGATCTTCATTTGTTTTGCCGATCTTCATTTGTTTGTCGATCATAATTGGTTTCGCTGATCTTCATTTGTTTCGCCGATTTTCATTTGTTTCGCCGATCTTCATTTGTTTTGTCGATCATTTGTTTTTTCAAACTTCATTTGTTTTTCCGATCTTCATTTGTTTCGTTGATCTTCATTTGTTTCATTGACTTCATTTGTTTCGTCGATCTTCTTTTGTTTTGTTGATCTTCATTTGTTTTGAAAATTATTTCATTACTTTATACATTTTACCTTTTAGATGTTCTTTGTATACCACAACCTATAATGGATCTTTTTCCACTGACATGTCCTAAAAGATCCATTTTTCATAAAAATACTTTAAGGTATTAAAGTGGACATGATATGTCCACAAAGATCCATGATGAATCTTTTTAATGGATTTTAGTGGATAAAGGGCACTTGCACAAAAAGGTTACCATAGCTGTAAGTGTTGATAGAAGAGCGCTAAGTGTCAGGTGGACCACGGGTAAAAATTATTTCCCGTGGTACACCTAGGTGAACTACGGGTAATAAAAAAATTCCCGTGGTACACCAGGTGGACTACGGGTAAAAAAAAATTCCCGTGGTTCACCTAGGTGGACCACGGGAAATAAAGGCAATTATATACTCCTTAAACCAAGTGCCGCCTTTATGGACCTTCATGTAAATTCATGGAAGGTTTGGATCTTTACAAATGACTGCTATCTGTCCACCTGATAGATTAGTCAGTTGCCTTGGGCTACTGAGGTATCTCTAGACTAGTATCTAGAGATACCTCAGTAGCCGTTGTAGGGTAGTCCCTAAAACCATTACAAAAGTGGTAACATAGGACGTACCTACCTGCAAAATAATATTATTTTTTATTACAGTTGCGACAGAGTGGCCTATTTGGAGGAGAGAGCATACTGGAAGTTTACGATTTGGTCCTTCGCGATTGGCGCCGCGTCTTCACTGGCTGTCATGTTGCGATTGAGGGTCTTAAATTACCGAGCGAAACGACGTGCGAGACAAGTTTTGAGCAATGGTGCTATTAATTAGAATTTTTAAACGCCTGTCAGCTTAGGTTACTAATATACACTTACAGATAGAAAATTGGTCACTCATTCAAGGACCCCCATAGCGAAAGTTTGTTTACTGCAGAGAACATTTAGAGTTGAGAAAACAAGCGAGTCCATGGGGCCACAAGTGCATAATTGTTGAAGGTTATATCAATTTAGTCATTCCAAAAAATAAAATTGGTGATGCTTACTGAAATTACAAAACCACTTTGCAACCCATTTCTTCATGTATAATATGTGTATAATCTAAGCCTGTCAGTGTAAAGACGAAGTAGTGCCTATTATTAGCAATACTGTTCAATATTGGGAAAAATTAGGTTGTGCTTTTCTGACTTGAAAACTAAAACCTGTTGAATATTTTAGTCATGAAATATTTTAACGTGGCGACAGAGAAAAGCGTAGCGCCACTATAAAGTATAGAAAGAGCGAGCTTGATCATGCCACAAGTCAAGATGATCAGCAACCAACATATTTTCTAGCGGAACCTATTAATTAGAATATTTTTTGGATGCTGATATGATCAGTCAATTTATAAATTGCTTAAGGGCTCCCGACACGATCATGCCTTGCAATTGTCATGCACGTTAAATATGAATGGAAGTTGCTTCAGTGTGCGTGATTTCTTTGCATGTGTGTGTGCATCACATATGATATGTAAACATGATATTTTAACATGCATGGTTTGACCGTGTCGGGACCCCTTGAAATGTTATCTTGTAAGTTCAAGGAATTGGTAAATAATGGAAAAAACCGTACGTCTTCGGCTGGAATAAATATTTAGCTCTTAGTTTATCCTACTAATATTATAAATGTTAAAGTTTGTGAAGATGTTTGGATGTTTGTTACTCAATCACACTCTAACGGCTGAATGGATCTGGCTGACATTTGGTACGGGGATAGAGTAAAGTCTAGAATAACACATAGGCTACTTTTTATCCCGGGAAAATGTTTCCACGGGAAGCGGGAACGGGAACCAAAATTCACGCGGGCAAAGCCGCGCGCATTAGCTAGTACTTAATAGGCAGCATTTGTGACTCCGTGAAATCTCGTGGTGTGAAATAATTTGTGTCGCTGTGCGGTTTATACTACTTTCAAACTTCGTTGTCAGCTCTTCAAGATAAAATCATTAGAACTTTTAAAAATAAGTACATAGGCACGGCACACAAATTAATGTCGATGCATCTCTGTGATAAGCCTAAAATCAATGTGGAGGCTTTCCATATTATTGAAAGCAAAATAGATAATTAATTACCTGTAGAGTTTATATTGTTTTTGTTCAATTTAAAAACTGTATGTTAAATAAAATATTTATTATGAAAATAGTATTTTCAACAATTCTGATATTACTTTCACATTGACACTGTTCCCCAATAATCTATAACATTGTTTTCTGGTAACTGTGGATGGAAAACTATAGTCCTTTGGAAAAGCCATTAACCTTAATACTTCTTGAGGTGTAAAATATCTCAGCTTCATATCTTTATAGGATGCAATGAACAGATCACTCCCAATTTCATAGGAATATGCTTTTTCATAACATGTATTGACAAATTCAGGACTTTTATCAGTGAAAACTGAGCCCATGCCTTCTACATAGTGAGTGTATGCCTTCGTAAAGCAATTTGATCTTTTTGAGTCCTTGAAACAGATATCCAATACCTTTCCACATTTCAATTTTTTTTCTGGAACTAAAAACTCTTCGGATACATTATCTTCTAATATAGATTCTATAGAGTCAGGTGCTCCATAGTCATTTGGAAGATTGGTTATCTGAAAATAAATAAATAAATACATGTCAGTGCTACCTTTACCAATGGAAGCAGTGCGAAACTAGCAAGACTACAAGTTCAGTTTAATTACTCAAATTGGAAATAAAATTTCTATTACATTAAGATAATCTTCTTTACGTTAATAGGGAGAATGATTCATCCAATATTACAGGATGGTCTGAGGGCCTAAAAAGGTGAAATTGTATAATAATAATAATAATAATATAATCATTTATTGCGTGAAACATGGTATTTTAAGATGTTACATATTAATACAGGTCAGCATGTTCCGCAGATTCATCTGCATGCAAAATTTATAAAGGTACATTATGAGAATACATTACATTACCAATATTAAAAGTATATAAAAATATCAATTTCAATTATCAATTCAAATACCAAAATTAAAATGTCAGTTATCCATAGTAGTAAATTTCAATTTATCAATTCAATACCAAATTTAAAAAGTCAGTTATCCATATTGGTAGTCAATTTCAATTATAAAATGTCAATTGTACCCATACCACGTCTATATAACTATCTCTATATCTACATGTCATGATTCTTCAATTATTTCAGTTTATTAAACTATTGAACTAAATTTATACATTTAAAAGAATAAATAGGTACATAATTTTTTCTACTTATCGTCAAGAAACTCTCTGACAGTATAGTAACATTTCTCAGTAAGCCAGTTAATGAGTGTAGTTCTAAATTTATTTATTGTCATTTCTCGTATACTCTTTGGTATATGATTGTAAATTTTTATTGTCATAAAATAAGAATTATCTTGACATAGTGATGTGTATGATTTGTATGTCTGGTATTTCAAATTATATGAAACATGCATTGTTGCCTTTTTAGATCTGCTGAACGGTTATTGTCCTTGATACTTACAATTTCATCTTTCCTTTTAAAAGGCCATGTGAGGGAGCATCTTCTAGCAGTGCAGTAATAACGAAGTCTAGAATTAGCAATACCTAGGGACGATGGACATATTAAAAATTCTTGGTATTCAAAGTTACATTCTTTTAACTTGTCTATGAACAAGTTTCTTACAGTAGAAGTTTCAAAACCTTTCACATTTTCCATAAGAATGTATTCAATGTTATCTAGCTGGCCAAGAATTTCAATGATGTATAAAAAAGAGTTTGTCCTGGGATCACTCATATCAAGATATTTTCCATTTCTTGTAAAGGGCTGACATGGTGGAGACATGAGTATAGTGTCCACATTTAATTCTTTTATTTGCCCTACTGTCACCGATTGGATATTGCGACATTGTAAATTTATTTCTGGAAAGTTATGTCTATAGACTTCATTGGCAACTGTATTTATGTCCACCGCTGCAATGATTTCTCCTTGTAATGTAGATTCTGCAACATAAAGATTAGCTAAACAGTTCCTTCTACTGAATTAATATAAAAGCTTAGTATGTATGACACATGACATTGCAAGTGATGCTTCTGTTAAGTAACATACATATAATCACACCTTTATCCCCGAAGAGGTAGGCAGAGGCAAAATTTACGCCCACATTTCACCTTATAGTTTTAAGTTCACGTAATAGGAGGTGAACCTATTGCCATGTTGAATGGCCTTCAACTTGGCTTAACAATTGTCATTTTACTGACAACCGGGTCTCATTTGAGTTTTCCTTCTCTATGCAATGGATCTTTTTGCTAAATTGTTCCCTTAGTAGCCTCTTACGACACCCTTGGGATGTATTGAGGGGCGACATTTTGTACTCTTACCTACCTGTCGCAACATGGGACCCCATCGCCACACGGGTTGAGTAACAGATGATTATAAAGATCAAATGAGTCTAACATCAAAATAATCGCAACACAGCAAGTAGTCTTAAGCACCCGGTCCACCACCAAGGTTGAGTTGTTCACTAACAGTATTAATTAAGAAACCTATAAAAACATTTTATTTCTGGCTTGGTGTGTGACTGCCATGTTGAGGTCCCAGGGTAGATTCCCAGGTCATAACAATTATTTGCGTGATTCGCAAATTGTCTCGGAGTCTAGAGTTTTTTATTTCTATGTATTTGAAAAGTACATTATGTTGCTTAATACTTAAATCTAGCTAACCCAAAGCTAGAGTTAATTTATTTATGTTCTTGAGAATAAAAGAAAATGCATACCATTCCAAGCACAGTGCATCCCACCAATGCCACTATAAAGTTCTAAAATTTTATGTGGCATTTGTGTTAAAATGCAGTCCAGTTTCTAAGATCCAGGTATTCTTAACCAACGTGAGAAGAAAACTATGCGTTTATATATGAGACGGTCTGATGTTCGGGCCACACTAAGGGGAAATGCCATTAATAATGGCGTTGATGAACGTTAAACGTTAGTGTAGCCACCGAATTATCGCGATAATTCGACAACGGCATTCACATTGCCGTTTGACGTTAGGCGATAGCTCAAGTGGCGGCACATCAAAGAGAATTATTACGTTGAAGCGGCCACACTACGCGTGTCAGTGCGCACCGTGAGAGTGTGACCGTTTTCAGTATTTTAATACCTTTTCGGTATATTTTATTGACTTTTTTCGATATCAGTATATTAATGGGTATATTGGTAAAAGTCAGTATTTTTGGGTATATTTTGAATAAAAGGTTAGGGTAAAGGTGCTCCCTCACCGGGAGCATTCGCCTGTAATGTAACAAATTAGATTCGACTTTGAGCATTACGTTACGGCCTGCCTCCCTGACCGACGAGCGTTCGCGTGTAATGTAACATTTATAGATTCGACTCGAGCATTACGTTACGATGCTACCTCCCTGACCGACACGAGCATTCGCGTGTAATGTAACATTTATTATAGACTAGCTGATGCCCGCAGCTTCGCCTGCGTGAAATTTTGTTCTCTTCTCCGCGTCTCATGGGAACTTATTCCCGGGATAAAACTTGTATCATTTCAGACTATAATCTATCTCTGTGTGACTACATGATAATTTTGCAATCCAATATGGCTGCCGCACCGAAATCACAAAATTTCATGATGGGTATCGTTTAAGGGGGTTTTTGGTATGCTGAGTACGAATTTCGGGTTAATTTAGAGATCCAATATGGCCGCCGCGCCGAAATCACAAAATTTCATGATGGGTATCGTTTAAGGGGTTTTTTGGTATGCTGAGTACGAAATTTATGATAATTTTGCAATCCAAAATGGCCGCCGCGCCACTATTACAAAATTTCATGATAGGTATCGTTTAAGGGGTTTTTTGGTATGCTGAGTACGAATTTCAGGTTAATTTAGAGATCCAATATGGCCGCCGCGCCGAATTCACAAAATTTCATGATGGGTATCGTTTAAGGGGTTTTTTAGTATGCTGAATACGAATATCGGGTTAATTTAGAGATCCAATATGGCCGCCGCGCCATTATAACAAAATTTCATGATGGGTATCGTTTAAGGGGTTCTTCGGTATGCTGAGTACGAATTTTATGATAATTTTTGCAATCCAATATGGCCGCCGAGCCGAAATCACAAAATTTCATGATGGGTATCGTTTAAGGGGTTTTTTGATATGCTGAGTACGAATTTCGGGTCAATTTAGAGATCCAATATGGCCGCCGCGCCATAATAACAAAATTTCATGATGGGTATCGTTTAAGGGGTTTTTTGGTATGCTGAGTACGAATTTCAAGATAATTTTGCAAAATTAACCCTAAATTCGTACTCAGCATATCAAAATTCCATTTATACGATATGCTACATGAAATTTTACAACGGTGGCGAGGCAGCCATATTGGATAGCAAAATTTACCTAAAATTCGTATTTGGCATACCAAAAAACCCCATAAACTATATACAACATGAAATTTCACAACAGTGGCACGGCGGCCATTTTGGATGGCAAACGTTAACCTGAAATTCGTACTCAGCATACCAAAAAACCCCTCATACGATATACAGCATGAAATTTTACAAAGGTGTAAGGCGGCCATCTTGGATTGCAAAATTGACCTTAAATTCGTACTCAGCCTACCAAAAAACCCCTTAAACGATACCCATCATGAAATTTTGTGATAACGGCGTGGCGGCCATATTGGATCTCTAACTTGACCCGAAATTCGTACTCAGCATATCAAAAAAACCCCTTAAACGGTATCCAACATGAAATTTTACAACGGTGGCGCGGCGGCCATCTTGGATTGCAAAATTGACCTTAAATTCGTACTCAGCCTACCAAAAAACCCCTTAAACGATACCCATCGTGAAATTTTGTGATAACGGCGCGGTGGCCATATTGGATCTCTAAATTGACCCGAAATTCGTACTCAGCATATCAAAAAACCCCTTAAACGATACCCATCATGAAATTTAGTGATAACGGCGCGGCGGCCATATTGGATCTCTAAATTAACCCGAAATTCGTATTCAGCATACCAAAAACCCTCTTAAACGATACCCATCATGAAATTTTGTGATTTCGGCGCGGCGGCCATATTGGATTGCAAAATTATCATGTAAAACAGCTGGGTGTGGGGCTCCCGGTTCCGGAACGGGGCCGTCCTACCCATTAAACCTGGTGGTATTCCTCCTCCCTATAGCCGGGAATCCGGAAAGCCGGGAAAATCTTTGGAAATTCTTTGGCTTTCGGCCGAAAGCCAAAGAATTTCCAAAGATTATTCCCGTCGAGAACCGTTCGGCGTCTCTCCTCGGGGGAGCAAGATGGGAGGTTCCCCCGGAGCTCGCTAAGGACCTGAAAAAATAAAAACCCAATTCCTCATCGCAATGATTTTTTTCTTTGTAGGGTTTGTTGCAATAACATTCGATAATTTTTTTTTACGAAGCGTGTTGCAGGTGAAGGACGTTGAATTCAATCCTTCAAATAAAATGTTAAATGTAAATTCTAGGTTCTTCTTTTATAAAAATAAGGTAGTAATTAAAGAATAAACACGTTTTGATAATCGGTATTTTTATCGGTATATTTTCTCTGTGCCAGTATTATATATAGATACATTCAGTATATTTTTAAGGAGCTAAGGTATTTTTGTAAAATTTAATTCGGTCACACTTAACGTCAATTTTAACGCCAAGAATGGGCATTCACGCGAGAATTATTACGTTGAAGCGGCCACACTACTCAAATGGTGACGTTAAGAATTAACGCCATAATTAGCGCAATATTTATCGCGATGATGGGCATTGACGTTTTCTTTAATGTGGCCCCGGCTTTGAAAGTCACTTGTTGAATAGAATAATAACAATTTAGTACATTTGTAGTACGTGCTCTGGTTAAGTAATAGTCAAATTGATTATTTATTTGTGGACCAGCTGGTCTCAGGCAAAGAGAATGTAACACTCAGTCTGTCGCAACTACGTACAAGCAAAAAAAATGTATGAAAATTGACCAAATTGTAATGGCGACTATATGTGTCTCACTCAATTACTCTATCTGCCTCGCTCGTTCCTTGAGGAAATGTCATCTGTCTGTCACTGTAGATGTCAAGTTGATATTCGTTATTTTCAATTTATTTTTCTCTGAAAGATATTATTGAAATAATTGAGATAATAGCTTATTTTTGCTATCAATTCGTTCTCTATATTATATTCTCTTGTGTTTGTTCTACATAGTTTATCTAATTATGCATTATAAAAAGTGTGAAATATGGGGTTTAAAATCTGGAAGAAAAGACGGCACAAAACGGTTTTTCATGGCCAGATTTCCTATGGATGAGCTTCGGTGAGTAGTATATTATTAAATCTATCAATGGTTCATAGGTTATATGGGTGAAAACAATGAAAATTATATATTGTATAATCGTTAGGAAAATAGTGTGGTAGTAGTTTTGCAATTACTTATATATCGATGTTTTATTTTTAGTTTTAAGGAATGGGTGAAGAAAACAGGAAACGAGGATTTAGCATATACATATACCCATAGAGAAACTCCACCAGTTAAAATTTGTTTGCGGAAAACATTTTACTGACAAAGATTTTAGGAAAAAAAGGACGCAGTTAAAGAAACTTGCAGTTCCATCAATAAGACTCACTGCCAAGCCACTTAACACAAAAATATGTTAAAAAAAAAACACAAGAATAATTGTCATTATTTTTGTTTCAGCCAATTACCATTATTTACCATGTGTATAAAGTGAGTGGTACAAAGTGATTAAAGACGAAGGCAATAATGAAGCAAGCATCCTAATATTTAGTATTCAAAAGTGTCAATATTATATACAGTCACTACAGCGAGCTGCAGAATTGATTGAACAGACAAATTTAATTCAAAATAAAATTGCTTGATTAATGGATTTAGCTAAATAATCACCATCAACATAACAAAAGTTTGGTGCCACTTCAGAAATCATGGCTACATATCTATAACTCGTACGATAAAAAATATTAAAAATAACAAAAATATTGTAATTATCTCATTATTTTGTTTCAGCTAATTACTGTACTTTAGTGATTAAAGACGAAGGCAATAATGAAGCAAGCGTCCTAATATTTGGTAATTAAAAAGGGTCATTATGATACACAGTCAGAAGTCAGAATAAGGCGCTGAAATTACAAATATTGTTTTTTTAAATAAATATAATAATATTTTATGAACTTATCATTTCACAACCAAAACTGAGCCTATACTATAGCCTATACTAGAAGTAAAGACCACTGCATTTATCGATATCGATATCGATAAATATAGTATACATCACTATTTTACCCTAATGTTGGCAACTGTATGTGTTAAAGTTGTTAGGTTGGCTACTGTCAGTTGATCATGGTTTGACATTTCGTAAGACTATTTCGCACTATGGAAGTCCCGTCTCTTCTTACGTAGTATTGTATTCTCTTTGGTAACACTACGTTTAAGAGTCGGGACTCCCCAAGGAACTTATACCTATAACTGGAATGCTTACGAAATCACAAAAACAAATTAAAATTGAACTTTATTTTTAGGGTAATTAAGTTTATATTGCATTACCTCATGCCAGATTCAAAAAACGTTCCTGAGCAGGACAACGACTTAATGGGATTGTGTCTCTTTCTTGCAACGGCAATGTGTTGCAAGTGGTAATAAAAATAAACGGACGGTAGTTTTTATGAGCAGTAGTAAACTAGACCAAAGGTATCAGTTTTCATACGTGCTACCAATACGCGTTAATATTTATTATAATAATTATGTTTTCATTGCAAAATTCTATTATTTCAATATTTCATACATTATTTGTGTTACTTAAAATAAATAATTTGAAAAATAATAACTATACGTAGTAACTGATAAATTACGCATGGCAACTCTGATATTCTTAAAAACCAAGTAGTAGTGTCATTCTCTTTGATATCAAACAATATGGCCGAAAGTCTACCTCGTTGAAGTGAAAATTTCTCCGTGTTACAAGATATTTAGATTGGAAACTGCTAGTGCATCATGGTGAAAACTTGCTGTGTGAAGTGGTGTAAGAGTGAGGCGTATTCTGGTTCTGGAATTTCATTTTTTAGGTGAGTTTTATACTTTGTACGTACATATTACTTAGGTAGGGTGACAATGTCATGTATACTTTACATAATTCATATTTAGGTTTAGTTTAGATAGTAATAATGTATATATAGATATGTAATAATTATGTTTCTCTGTAATTTTTAACAATAAACGTATTAGATTATACATAATTATCATTCCATGTTTAGCGGGAATTAGCCCGGCCTCCCGCTAGGACCGGCCTCCGACGTAGCCAGGTACTCCCCATGTATATGTCGCAGCCAACATCTACGGCTACGTACGTAGGACGAAGTGTGACAAGTCACCCTCTTTCGTCTCCCACACTCAACTGGATAGACGCACCATGCAAGCTATTATTCAAATAATGTAATACAAATTGAACTATGATCTTTCCGAAACTCTAACTTGTAACTTAAACGGCTCAACAACAACTCAAACGGCTGAATGGATCTGGCTGAAATTTGATACAGGGATAGAGTATAGTCCGGAATAACACATAGGCTACTTTTTATCCAGGGAATATGTTCCCTCGGGAAGCGGAAACGGGAACCAAACTTCACGCGGGCGAGCCGCGATCATCAGCTAGTATACGTAGGTATATTTATTAACGATAAAATTGTAATTTATTTTGCAGTTTCCCAAAAAATGAAAATATTCGGCAACGGTGGCTGGAAGTTGTGCCATTTAAGAATAAATATTCAGCATTCAGTTTTATATGCAGCCTTCACTTTAAGTCTGAGGATATATTAATTCATAAAATCAAGTCAATACTAAAACCTGACACTTATTATTGGAACGAAACATTTTATTTGAGAATTGCTCATATGATTTGGCTAATAAAATATTCAAACTTACTACTGTACTTTCATTTCAACCTCTTTAAAGTGTAACCTGCAACATAAACCGACGATAGAGTGTTATGTGACGGCGGGCAGAGTTCATTGTGGTGCCAAGACTGTATGTTCTAGATCGGACTTACTTTTAATGAACAAGTATAAATTACTAGGAAATTGGATTCATTTGAGATTTTTGTGTAGGTAGACAGAAATCTCCCATTCCCAATATTCTTACCGAAGGCAAAAATGGGTTAGATACTTAGGTAAGAATATAATATATATTGGATTGTACGATACGAAAGTCAGTTTTACGTAGTTTCCATCCCCTCTGTCCTTTGTGTATAAAAAGAATAGGCTGACCTCCTACAACCCTGCGTAATATTTAATACGTAAGAATCTGAACAAAAATATAAGTTTGGTTTCCGATTTTTCGATAATGATAAATAAGACATGTTCGGCCCCTCTTCCCTAAACCGTCATACTTAATTTATACTTGCGGCACGACATGTCGGCCGTTTTGACATATTAACTAAGTTACGATATTGACCGAGTAAAACGGTCGAGTCATCTGTAAAGTTCGATTTTTTATTAGATGCAGTAAACTGACGTTTCAAAATGTCATTCCGTAACGAAGTTCAACCATTTTCGTTACGTAATGACTTTTTGAAACGTCAGTTTACTGCATCTATTAAAAAGTTCAAGTATAGTTGAAGTTGATAAGGTACCTACTAAACGGCCGTGTAAAAAAAAGAGAGATAGCAAGATCTGCCAAGTTCTCTTAGTACTTAACGGCCATCATACCGAGCGGGTAATGTATTGCTTGCTCTACATTACTCGCGAAGTTGAACGAAGTTCGTCGGCGAAGTTGCCCGAGGCAAATAAAATTTTTGACGAAGTAGGCCGAGGTGCCCCTCTACACTATCGTACTCGTCCAACTTCGTTCAACTTCGCGAGTAATGTGGAGGAAGCATAAGAATGGCCCCACACTGTGTGGCGCCTCTGGTGTCGCAAACGTTCATAGGCTGCGGTGACCACCGGTCCTTCTGGTGGGCCGTATGCTTGTCTGCCACCTTAGTGGTATAAAAAAATACTCATACTTATAGAATTCGGGACTTCACGCAAAATACTATTTACTTACATTCACCGACGTTTCGAGCACGTTGCAGCGCCCGTGGTCGCGGTTGGACTGAGGCGAGGATCGACAACAAAAAAATAGGTAATAACTGATCTGGTAAGTACCTAATTCATTAATTTTTAAAATGTCTGGTCAATTATTACAAGTAGGTATTCGTCAATTATTACAATGTCTAATGCAAGACCTAATTAAAACATCCTTAACCGTAAGTTCCATATATAGGTATTATTTATTATTGTGTAGGTCTTTCAATTTAATAAGAAAAATATTGTCTCACTAGCTAAAGCGATTGCATGGACACATTAGTAGAAAGAGATAGCATCCCATTTTCTCACTTTACTCTTCGGAACGCTTTTGATGTGCTCGTAAGCATTCCAGTTATAGGTATAAGTTCCTTGGGACTCCCATACTTTCATTTTGATTCATTTAAAAGTTTACGCACAGAATCAATACCAACACAAAGACGTTAAAAACTTCATTTGGTTCCTTAGGTTGCAAACTTGTTCGTAGGGTCGGGACCCTGGGTCGGTAGAAATAATCAAAAATATATCGATATCGATAAATATTCTCAACCTGGGTCCCAATCCTACAAAACCTAGGTAGGGTGTGCAATCATCCTTATAATATGAGAATGGTTGTATACCGCACCTGGATTTTATGTCAAACACATGCTGGATGTACAGTTTGTCTATGAAGTCGTGAAATTAAATGAGGGCGCTGCTGAATGCATGTATGCAACCCTATATAGTACGACCAAAATGATTTTGATACGAGGAGTTCGTTCCGAGTAAAATCTTACTAATATTATAAATGCGACAGTTTGTGAGTGTGGATGTTTATTACTCTTACACGCTCGAACGGTTAAAGGGATCTGGCTGAAATTTGGTACAGGGATACATTATAATCTGGAATAACCATGGCTACTTTTTATTCCGGGAATAAGTTCTTACGGGAAGCGGGAACGGGAACAATACAAATATTATAAATGCGAAAGCTTATGAGTGTGGATGTGAGACTCTTTCACGCTCGAACAGTTGAACTGATCTGGCTGAAATTTGGTACAGGGATACATTATAGTCTGGAATAACACATAGGCTACTTTTCATCCCGGGAATAAGTTCCTAACGAGAACAAATTCGACACGGGCGAAGCTGCGGGCATCAGCTAGTGAGTTAATAAATAAAACACATTATACATTTTTAATTTTTTTTCTGTTTTATTGAATCAGATCCAGAATAAAGTTATTGAACCAGATCCAGAAGCCCCGGTCTAATAGCGTCTTACAACCCACCAGCAGGTGCCTAGCAGTCCCAATTGCTTTGCCACAATCATGTAATTACATGTTTTATCTGTAACTTTCCATCTGACAAGGATTTTTTTGGCGCAGTGCTCAAATATTAAAATCGTCTATTTCTTTCTTTGCCGACCTTTTCTGTGTTTACCAGGAGTTTCAAACTTTCCTTCATTATTAAAACCTTCGTTAACTATTCGCCTAACTGTACTCTCTGATTTTCCTGAAAAGAGTAAAAAAAGAAAATTAATTACATATTGGAAACCAACTATTGCCATAAAGCAATTAATTCAAAATAAAAATTGGTAGAAAACCAGATTGAACTGAGTATCAAAAATGTAGGTCGTACTATAAAATAACCATGTTGTTCTAACCACTGACTTACATTATAGGTAGATTGTAAGTTTAAGATTCTAACCTAAAAATATGTAAACAATGCCTTTTTTTTGTCTCCAAATCGTAAATTCAGTGAATTTGTAACTTCAGACAGATTCAAAACAAACAATAACACGATTACATACCCACCAAAGATGCTTTTCGCTCATAAACATCCTCAAAATCGCACAACAATTGTCCAGCTTAGTACTCCGCGAAACATCACTGGAAAACTTTAAAAATCACTTCCTGCGCACCACTCCGATTTTCTTTACTCATTTCTCAAACCTTTATGCGTAGTTTGATCTCAATTTGTTGCAGTTTAATCCAAACATTAAAGTTACGTAAGAGAGTAAACGAAATTCGACGATAGCATTGACAACTGACGTACATATGTTTCGTGTTGCCAGTGTTGCCACACACATAACTATTTTTAGTTCCTCAAACATTCATGTCACGACTTTATAGACAAACTGTATGTAGGTAATAATTAAAAACATAATACGACAAATAAAATTCTTTATTTAAAAAATATCTTGTGAACATTCCAATCGCGTATTCTGCCGCCTATTCATATTTTCTATCAGTGTTTCCCACGTCTGTTCAACAAAAGTTCTCTATTCCAGTATATCCACAGCTCACATCTGTAAGAAGATAAAGTCAATATTAGACTTCAGCACACTCTACCTCAGAGACAACAAATTGTGTGATGCACTGATGTGTGTCTGAGGTTGAGTGTGGTTCGAACTAAATCGTGAAACCTGTAGGATTGGAGTGACGAGTTACAAACAATTGCGAAGGACGGTAGATCGATATCCATAATTATATGCACTTGAAAACATTGCGGTCCTGAATTAACAAAATCACAAAATTTTGTTTTATAATCTTAATTAGAAACTAAGCTACCTAATCATTAGGAAATTGCAACACGGTATCCCTAAGCTACCTGAAGTGAATCACCTCAAGTTTGTATGAGATCAGATACTATAAAAGTTAAATAACATATTATCACGTGCTTGGAGTCTCCAAGCACGTGTTGATATGTTATTTAACTTGTTATAGTATCTAGCAATATAGAAAATGCAACTATGCAGCGACCCCGTTGCCCTTCTTAGTAACAAGCCTTACACGCGGAGACAGAATTGCTGACGCGAGATGACGCAATGCAGCCGTACTTACACGTGGAGACAAAACTGCTGACTTGATGAGGCGATGTTCGTCACATGCAACCGGATGCCAGTTTTACCCGATACTCGTGTAATAGCCGTAGATCATTCTGATTCTAACATCGGTCGGAACCACTTACTTTTAATTGTAATTTCTTTGTAATTTTTGTATTAATTAAATTTAGTTAAAAATCATTTTGGTTTTTTTTGGGTCCTCCGGCAGCGACTTCCTTATTTGGCGCAGTCGGTAGGATGCTCGAGGCGTCTCGAAATAGCTAATTAGGGTGGTTCTCGCATCGAATATCGTACCCTTACCGCTAAATCGCTACCGCCGTCGCGAGCGATCGCGTTCGCCGAGTATCCTGAAAGAAGAACCTGACGTCGTGCCCGGAGGAGAAATCCAGACATCGATCCCAGAGGTGCCGAAATGCAGTTGATGTAAGTACACTAAAAATTGTTTTTGTGTGTTGCTCTCAACTTCCCTTTTCCTATAGTTAGTATTAGTACTTCGCAATCATTTTTCACCCTAAGCAAACTACTCCCAGAGGGCCTGTGCGCTCTAGAGAAGCACGTAGGTTAGACTTAGACTCGAATAGAGATATTAGCGGAGATTCTAATAGTATTAGTAATAGTTTAAATAGCAGCGTTAGGTCTGTAAGTTCCGAATTTAACACTATGGCAGACGCAGATATAATTTATAAAACCCTACGTTTAGTGCCAAATTTTGATGGGAATCCGCACATTTTGCCAAGATTTATTCAGCTTTGCGACCAAATTGTTTCTGAGTATATAGATGCTAATCCTGGTAACGAATTAGCGCGGCTGTGCCTTATTAACGGTATATTAAATAAAATAACCGGCCCAGCCGCTCAGATTATTAACGCGAATGGTATACCTGAAGATTGGGCCAATATCAAAAAGGCTTTGATTAACAACTTCGCAGACCAACGGGATGAGACCACACTTTATAACGATCTTATGCTAGCTACCCAAGGAAATGTTTCTCCCCAGGAGTTTTATGACCGTTGTGTTTCATTATTCTGCACTATCATGACATATGTCACCCTACACGAGACGATACCTACCACCGTAGAAGCCAAGCGCGTACTATACAAAAAATTAACTATGCAAGCATTTGTTCGCGGCTTAAAAGAACCTTTAGGATCTCGTGTACGATGTATGCGTCCTGATAGCGTTGAGAAAGCCCTTGAATTCGTACAAGAGGAATTGAACGTGATGTATCAGACCCTACCTATACGGTAGAAAATTCAAAATAGTAACAGATCACAAACCACTCCAGTGGGTTATGAACCTGAAAGAGCCCAATTCTCGACTGACTAGATGGAAGCTTAAGCTATCTGAATATGACTTCACTGTCATTTATAAAAAAGGTTCTAGCAATACCAATGCTGATGCTCTCTCCCGCATCCAAATCCATAATGAAGAAACGAGCTCTATGGCAGTGAACGCATCCGAACGTCCACCCTCAGAAGGCGACTCATCAACCTTAACTGCACATACCAGTCAGGAAAACCCTATACTTGAAATTCCTATTGTTGACGAGCCACTAAATAAATTCCATAGGCAGATCTTCATCACCGTTGTTGGCGACCTCAAAAAGCGCCCAACAGCATCGAAGCCATTCGATACTCATACTAGAACTTCTGTACAAGTATCTCAAACTAATTTAGAAGATGATATCGTAAATGTCATCAAGGAATATGTCAATCCTAAAGTGAAAACAGCCCTGTTAATCAGTCCTGCCTTATCCATGTATGACATCATTCCTATCATTCAAGAAAAGTTTAGAAGTTCTTCCATGAATTTAGTTTTGGCCAAAAGAGAGGTAGAGAATATTAAGGAATATCTACAACAGCAGGACATTATCAAACATTACCATGATGGGAAAACTAACCATCGTGGCATCAATGAGTGCTACTTAGCCCTATCTCATAAGTATTACTGGCCAAAAATGAAGGAGGACATAACTAAATTTATTAACAACTGTACCGTTTGTGGGCAAGCTAAATACGATCGCCACCCAATTAAACCGCAGTTCAACCTAGTACCACCTGCTACTAAACCATTCGAAACCGTTCACATAGACCTTTTGAGTATCCAATCGGAGAAATACTTAACAATAGTGGACGCGTTCTCGAAGTATGCACAAGCATACCACATAAGAGATGGTACAGCTGTTACCATACTGCAGGCTTTACTAAAGTTTGCAACTCATCATGGCTTACCACTAACCATAATATCGGACAACGGTACGGAATTCACCAACCAATTGTTTAGCGAATTTGTAAAGTTACACGGAATTAATCATCACCGCACCTTAGCACATTCCCCAAACGATAATGGCATCGTGGAGAAGTTTCATTCAACTTTGTTAGAACATTTACGCATTTTAAAGCTAACGCATAAAGGTGAGGATGTAACTACTCTCGTACCATACGCCATCTTAGCCTATAATAGCGCGATCCATAGTTTTACCAAATGCCGTCCATTTGATATAATAACCGGGCATTTCGATCCGCGAAATCCCCTCAACATAGACTTATCGAAACATCTCATGCAACAGTACACTCAAAATCATAGGGAGCAAATGAAAACAATTTACGAAGCCATAAATACGGATTCTTTGTCCAATCGCAGTAGAATAATAGAAAACCGTAACAAAAACCGCGATCCCGAAATCGAATATCAACCCCAGCAACGCATCTATATTAGCAACCCATTAGCGAACCGCCAAAAGACAGCCCCTAGGTATACCCAAGACACCGTCTTGGCTGATTTGCCAATACACATATACACTTCTAAAAAACGCGGCCCCATTGCTAAAAACCGTTTGAAAAGGGTACCTAAAAGCGCTCAATTGTTACAGGGTGCTACTGGTCCTGACTGCTCGTTTGATAGCAGCCCAGGAAACGAACCCGGAAATAACATTCGAGAACCTAGATGATGGCCCGGGACTGCTACCTTTTCGCCTTGGTAGGACTAAGCTAATCACGCACTACCATACCTTCCTGCAATTTATTAAGCTAGATGATATTGACAGTAAAATTGCTCTATTAGGGGACCAATTAAATAATTTTAAGAAGTATTTAGTTGATGGTATACATGTGCTTCACGAAATCCAAATAGATTATCTTTCTAATAAATTAAGTAAAATTATAAGCTACATACAAACGTTAAAACCAAATCGTGTAAAGCGAGGTCTCATTGATGGTCTGGGTTCTATAATAAAAGGTATAACAGGTAATCTAGACTACTCTGATGCAATAAAATACGACAAGGCTCTCAAAATCTTACAAGATAATAACTACCAGATCCAGGAGGAATTTAATAATCATATTAGTTTGAGTAAAGAGTGGATGACCCAACATTCCGATATTATCATGCAGCTTGTAGAAAATCAATCCAAATTGAATGAGACTGTAATAGCTCTACTAGATAAAGACCTTAATAGAGAATATAATCTTATAACATTTGCAAAATTTAGCCAATGCTTAACATTAATAAGTGAGAACTTAGATGAGATACTTAATGAGTTAATTAGAATAGAAAACATTTTAGCATTCATACATAGTTCAAGCCCGCATCATTCCATGATTAATATAGAAAGTCTAGGACATATGGTTAAAAAGTTAGTTAAGGTTTATGGTAAAGATAAGGTATTAGATTTAGAACTTAGAGAATATTACGAAATAATTAAACCCGGCTACTACTATTCGGGTAATCAAATAGTTATCTCATTTAAATTTCCTATTTTCGCTGTAGATAATTACGACCTGTACAAGTTATCCCTTGTCCCTAATAAGTTCAAGCATGTACTTATCCCTCCTTACCCGTTGATTGCAACAAACAGGAATGGTTATGTGTACATAGAGGCTGAATGCCCGAAGTATAACAACTGGTACCTCTGCGAAGACAAGATGGACCACCAACTACGACGCGATCCAGACTGTATCCAGAACCTCATCATCAACCAAGTCCTACACAAATCTTGCGAAGTTAGGACCGTATTCCTGTCGAAAATATCCATGGAAGAGCTGAACGAAAAACACTACATCTTATCGTTCCCCTACGAGACAAAAATTCACACCATATGCGGCCGGGAAGATTACAGCACTCTAAATGGCAGTTATCTAGCTACTATACCGACAGGATGCTACCTGTACACTCCAGAGTTCACCATCACTAATCTCAATGATCACGTAGAAGGACAACCTATAAAGATCACGAAGATACAATACACTGAAGTTAACCAACCGAATGCTACTCGGATCAATCTTAGATCCAGCGATCTTAGGAAGCTGCATAACGCCCAATTCAACATTATGTCGCAGCCTCCGTTACAACTGCAGCCGGTATCTCAAGAGTACTTGTACCACACCACCATCCCGTTCTACATCATATTCGCCTGTATTCTCATAGCCGGGATACTGGTACTTCTGAAACGATACAAATTATTGAAATGCAAAGGCAAGAAACTGGAAATCCTGGATAGCACATACGCACAACCTGAAGAATCAGAAGCGCCAAAGGGACACTCAGCAATATTTTCTCAGTTCAAACTTCAAAAATAATTGCTGAACTGTCGGTGGAGGTGTTATAGTATCTAGCAATATAGAAAATGCAACTATGCAGCGACCCCGTTGCCCTTCTTAGTAACAAGCCTTACACGCGGAGACAGAATTGCTGACGCGAGATGACGCAATGCAGCCGTACTTACACGTGGAGACAAAACTGCTGACTTGATGAGGCGATGTTCGTCACATGCAACCGGATGCCAGTTTTACCCGATACTCGTGTAATAGCCGTAGATCATTCTGATTCTAACATCGGTCGGAACCACTTACTTTTAATTGTAATTTCTTTGTAATTTTTGTATTAATTAAATTTAGTTAAAAATCATTTTGGTTTTTTTTGGGTCCTCCGGCAGCGACTTCCTTATTTAACTCTTATAGTATCCTATCTCCAAGTTGGAGACAAAGGAACAGTTATGATAATTAATCAGACCTTGAAGAAAAATATCGATTTTTGACTAACAGTGGAACATCCCTATCCTATGACTATGATATATCAAGAACAAGAAAAATACATTACCACAAATTTCCTGTAGCAATAGCATATTACTACACGATATTATGCAGTTATTTGGTGCCTGTGGTGTAGTAGTTGCTCTTAGAATAAGAACTTAGTCATAACATAACCTCTTTTCAACATCTTTTTCTTCCCGATTATTCACCAGAATGGAAGAATGAGATACCGCGGCATAGAGCAGAAATTCTTTTTCGTAGTATGTATAGGTATATTTATGTGATTTAAAAAAAATAAGGAGCGCAAACTCCATACATTTTTTCGTTGTAGGGGAGTTGCATCAGGCTGGTCTCAGGCTCTGAGTCTGAGCCAAGGAACTTATACTTCTAACTGGAATGCTTACGAAATCACAAAAACAAATTAAAATTGAACTTTATTTTCAACGTCATTCGGTTTATATTGCATTACTTCATGTCAGAGGTAAAAAACGTTCCCGAGCAGGACAACGACTTAAGGGGATTCTGTCTCTTTCTTGCAACGCAGTGTGTTGTAAGTGGTAATAAAAAGAAACAGACGGTAGTTTTTATGACCAGTAGTAGACCAGATCAGAGGTAACAGTTTTCATACGTGCTGGTCAATACGCGTTAATGTTTATTATAATAATTAATGTTTTAACTTCAAAATTCTATTATTTCAATATTTCATACATTATTGGTGTTACTTAAAATAAATTTATTTGAAAAATAATAACTATTGGTAGTAACTCATAAATTACGCATGGCAACTCTGAAGATTCATTGTGGTGCCAACACGGTACGTTCTAGATCGGACTTACTTTTAATAAAATAAATATAAAATAAATATTTGTGAATGTAGCCCAATTTAAGCTAAAACAAGCTTGTGCTATGGAATCTAGACGACTGATATACATACTTATATAATCCTAAATACATACATATTATACATAGAAAACACCCTAACTCCGAAACAAACATTTGTGGATCACACAAACATTTGTACCGACCCAGGAATCGAACCCAGGACCTCCAGCGCTAATGAACAAGTATTAAATTACTAGGAAATTGGATTGATGTGAGATTTTTGTGTAGGTAGAATGAAATTTCTCTTTCCCAATATTCTTACCGAAAGCAAAAAGGGGTTAGATACTTCGGTAAAAATATATACATACCTATACCTATTTGATTCTATGATACGATAGTTGGTTTTACGTAGTTTCCATCCCCTCTTTCCTTTGTGTATGAAAAGCATAGGCCGACATCCTACAACCCTGGCTGCGTAATATTTGATACGTAAGAATCTAAACAAAAATATTAGTTTGGTTTCCGACTTTTTGATAATGATAAATAAGACGTTCGGCCCCTCTCCCCTAAACCGTCATACGTAATTATACGTGCGGCACGCTATATTTTTTGACATATCAACTAAGTTACGATATTGACCGAGTAAAACGGTCTAGTCATTAGTAGTTGAGTTGATAAAGTAGTAGATATTAGGTGTGTTGTATCTATGAGGACTACTAAATAAAAACGCACAATGTAGTTAATGTAGTGTATTAAATATTCTACAATTATTTGCACTGTATGAGATATTGAACAATTCGCCATTACTATAAATAACACCAAAAAGTATCTAAGTATTGTCTATGCCTAATTCCTAGAGTTGTGGAACATTCGATACCGTCCAGGAATGTGTACGTTCAGGAATGGTGTAACACTCTCCCTCGTTATTAATTCTTTAATTACAGGTCTAGCCGTGTAGTGTAGGTGGTCTTCTATTCCTTGTGCTGCGTCGTAAGCTCTCTTCACTAGGTCTCTCAGCAGGTACTACTGTAACAGGTTCTATAGTTCTAGATTCCTGTTGCTCGCTTATGGGTATGGGTAAGGTTTCTGTTGTACTGCTCGTTTCGATTGGGCTTCTTGTTTCAGTGCTAGGCTGACTTGTATTAGAGATTCCCTGAGGTTGATTAGGTGTCGTAGGTATCGCTTCCCTCTGTAGACAATTTGGTTGAAACAAGTAAGTGTTTGGGATCTCTCCGCTGCATGCTGTTTTCCTTATTTGATCAACATGTCTATGGTGTATTCTTCCCTCTACTTCCACGATATAGTGTAGTTTACCTTCTCTTTTTATAATCTTCCCAAACTTCCATTTATGACTGTCATACATTCTAATTTGTACTTTGTCTCCTGTTTGAAACTCTTTATTCATAATTATTTCTTCATTGTTAGTTCTTCTTAACTCTGTATTTCTTTTCACCAAATCTAATCTTGTACGATAAATTCTTTTAAACATCATTTCTGCTGGACTTAAATTTGTAGTATTGTTAGGTGATTTTCTATACATCATCAGGAATTTATTCAGTTTTTCTTGTAGAGACCCTTCTTCATTTGCCATAGCCTTCAATTTATACTTTACAGTTTGTACATATCTCTCTGCTTGTCCATTTGTGGCTGGGTGATATGGTGCTATGAACTTTGCCTGAATTCCATTTTCTTTTAAAAATGTATGCATTTCTTCGGACCTGAATTGTCTTCCGTTGTCTGAGACTTGAGATATTGGTAAGCCAAATGTAGTGTACAACTTCTTGAGTATGTAAATTGTAGCTGTTGCAGTAATTGATGTCGTTGGTATAACTTCTAACCACTTTGTGTATGCGTCTACAACAATAAGAAAATATTGGTTCATGAACGGTCCGGCATAATCAATGTGAATTCGGCTCCATGGCTCTTTTGGATATTCCCAACTATGTACAGGTACTTTTGTAGGATTCTTCTTCAACATGCAACATCTCTTGCATTGTTTCACCATATTCTCAATATCCATATCAATATTTTGCCACCAAATGTAGCTTCTGGCCAATGCTTTCATTTTAGCCATGCCTGTATGAGCTGTATGTAATTCTTCTAACATTTTGTGTTGAAGTTTCTTTGGAATTACTATTCTTATTCCATAAAAAATACAATTATTCTGTAATGAAAATTCATGTAATCTCTTCGGATCTTCTCGTCCCGATTGAATATCTAAATAAAGTTTTTGTAAGTCTGGATCTTTCCTTGTAGCTTCTTTTATTTCTTGTAGCGTTACAGGCATTTCTGCAATTTGGTTTAAATAGAAAACATCATCATCTGTAAGTGTATACTTAGTTGTATCTGTAGAATTCTGTAATCTTGACAGGTAGTCTGCATTTGCATGTTCTGTAGTTTTTCTTAACTTTATAGTGTAATCAAATCCTGCTAAAAAATTTGCATAGTGTACTAGCCTCATAGCTGTAGTCGTAGGTGTAGCCTTTTCTGGATGTAGTATTCTTGCTAACGGTTGGTTGTCTATAATCAGTAATATTTTTCTGCCATAGCAATATTGAAAGAATTTCTTCAATCCCCATATCAGCGCTGCCGCTTCTTTATCTAGCTGACTGTACCCCTTTTCAGCCTTAGATAGGGATCTGGATGCAAAAGCTATAGGTCGTTCAGTTTTGTCTGGCATAATGTGTGATAATACTGCTCCGAAACCAGTTGGAGATGCATCTGTAGCCAGTGTAACAGGTAAGTTACCATGGAATGGTATTAAAACTTTTTCACTACTAATTTCTTCTTTTAATGCTTTGAAGCTATTCTCACATTCTTTTGACCATATGAATTTTGTATCTTTTTGAAGTAGTCTGTACAGTGGGTGTAATCTTGATGCTAGGTTTGGAATGAATTGCTGGTAATAATTGATCATTCCTAGAAATGTGCGTAATGATGACACATTCATAGGTTGTGTACTATTCTTTATATCTGCGACTTTATCTTGCATTGGATGTAAGCCTTTTTCATTTATTGCATGTCCTAAATATGTAACAGACTTTTGGAAAAATTGACATTTCTTCTTATTTAGGTGTAGTCCACATTCTTGTAATTTGTGGAACACTGTTCTGATTCTTAGCAACAGTTCAGTGTATGTCCGTCCTTGTAAAGCAATATCATCAAAAAAACATGCTGTACCTTCCATTCCCTGTAAGGTTTGGTCCATGTATCGTTGCCATATATTTGGAGCAATTTTGACTCCGAACATAAGCCTTTTTACTTTGTAAGTGCCCTTGCATGTACTAATAGCTTGCATTATTGCTGTGTCTTCATTGGTTGCCATATGTAAATAAGCTTGGTTTATATCTAGGGTACAAAAGTATTTACCTCCACTTAATTTTGAGAATATTTCTTCCACTCTTGGAATAGGGTAGTTATCATTTTCTAAATTTTTATTTAATGTAGCTCTATAATCAGCGCATAACCGCATTTTTCCATTTTGCTTCATTACTGGGACTACAGGTGTACCCCATTGTGAATAGGTTACTTTTTCTAAAATTTCTTCTTCTTCTAATCTGTCAATCTCAGCTTCCACTTGATTTTTTAGTGCAAATGGAACTGGACGTGGTTTCAAAAACACAGGTACTGAGCCTTCCTTTAATTTAAATGAAGCTTGATAATCTTTTATTTCTCCTATTTTTTCTGAAAATAATTCTTTATATTCTTCTAATAAATTCTCTAATTTTTCTTTAAATTCTTTTTCTGTAATGTCATTTCCTTCCTTTCTTAATGAGTTTACTTGAAATTGTAAATTTAATTTTCTTATCCATTCTCTTCCAACCACTGGTTCAACTTCCTTATTAATAATAAATATTCTGCCATCTATTTCTTTATTTTTGTATTTAATTTGTAGGTTACACATTCCCATAGGTTGTATTAATTCTCCAGTGTATGTTCTTAACTTGACGGATGTTTTATTTAGTATCAGATTCTTAAAATATTCATTGAAGTATTTCACCGAACAGGTTGTAACAGCGGCTCCTGTATCCAATTCTAATGTATGTAATTTTCCATTTATTTGTAATGTAATGTTGAATTTGTCATTGTAGGACTTGTTATTCTGTAATGGTAGTTTATGTATTTCATATATTTCTTCGCTTTCATAGCAAGATTCATTATCTAATTGCAATTGTTTTTGATCTTTAAAACATACTGACTGTACATGTCCCTTAGTATTACACTTCTTGCAAAACAATTTATCTTTTGCATGACATTGCGTCGCATTGTGGTTTGGTTTCCCACAACGGTAGCACTTCTTATATTTCTTATATGAAAAATTATTATTGTATGTATTTGTATTTTCTTTGTATGTACTTGAATTTCCTTTAAATGTATTTATTTTTCGTTTGTATGTATTGTTTGTGTTTCCATTGTATTTATTCTTATTGTATTTTTCTGAAATTTTATTAATGTTTGAAACTTCTTGACCCATTTCTTTACTTTCTGATTTAGAGGCTTCTATCGCTAAAGCAATTTTAATAATTTCATCAAATGAGGTATTTTGAGATTCTTGTAAAAGTCTTTCTTTAATTTCTGTGCATCTTAGCCCTCTTATGAATTGTACTCTGAGGTGAGTTTCAAACGTAGTAGTTTTGCAATTATTGCAAGTAAAATTGCATTTTCCTCCTATCTCCTTCAATCCTGCTACATAATTAGCAATGGATTCGCATTCATTTTGCACTCTTAAGCAAAATTTATGTTGCTGTGCCACTTCCCCGGGCTCTGGTGCAATATGGTTACTCAATATGATCACTAATTCGCTGTATGTTTTAGATTCTGGTGTATTAGGGGCAGTAATGTTCTTCAATACTTGGTAGTACTTAGGTCCTATGCAATTAAGAAAAATTTGTAATTTTGTATTCTCGTTGGTAACAGCTTTCAGTGTAATATAATTTTCCAATCTTTGCAAATAACTTGCAAATGATTCATTTATCTCATCGTATGACTGAAGAGTAATGCCACTTATTGGTTTGTTAGTATTCTGCTCTAATAAAACTTTTTGTAAACTTGCCTGCTGTGCCTGCATACCGCGCATTGTCTCCATCATATTTAAAAGCACTTGAGAAAGTTGTCCTTCCATTTCTCTTTATTTTCGTTGATAATATGGTAGGATAAAGGAATATTGTGAAGCGGGTTATCATCACAGGCTAGGAACCCTTGGAAAGATGGATTGTAAAAAATAGGTGGGTAAATTGAGGTGAGGTACGCAATGTGCTTTCTACAATGGATTTCTATTTCCGACAATTTACCTTCGCGTAGCTTCTTCACTGACTCGTCGCCATTTGTTGTATCTATGAGGACTACTAAATAAAAACGCACAATGTAGTTAATGTAGTGTATTAAATATTCTACAATTATTTGCACTGTATGAGATATTGAACAATTCGCCATTACTATAAATAACACCAAAAAGTATCTAAGTATTGTCTATGCCTAATTCCTAGAGTTGTGGAACATTCGATATCGTCCAGGAATGTGTACGTTCAGGAATGGTGTAACAAGGTGGTACTAAAAGGTCTTGTAAAAAAAGAGAGAGCAAGCAAGCTCTGCCAAATTCTCTTCGTACTTACTTAACGGCCATCATACCGAGCCGGTAGTGTAAGAATGGCTCCACATAGGTAATAATAACTGATCTAGTACCTTATTCATTAATTTTAAAAATTTCACGTCAATTATTACAAGTCATTCAATTCGTCAAATTATTAAATTGTCTTCTGCAAGACCTAATTAAAACATACATAACTGTAAGTTCCATAGATATCATTTATTTTATTAATGTGTACCTATGTCTTTCAACTTAATAAGAAAATATTGTCTCACTAGCTGAAGCGTCTGCATGGACCTTAGATCATCTAACCACAGGATGCGCCTTACTTAAGCATTGTTTTCTGCCATTGCACATGACCATTTGGTCTTTTGGCTTTATGAAAAGCCTGTACATCAGTACATCATTTTATATGATTAAACTAGTACATTACATTGTAGTTGACTGTACAATAACAATTAACACATAACAGCCATTACGCGTTTGTCGATATATACATTTTTAAATGCAATGAAATTTTATATGTCTTTGTGTTTCCCCGTTCATTTGTATGAAAACTGGCAGAATATTTTTGTATGCGGTGGTTCGCAAAGGCTAGTCCCGTGTTATATGGTATAAGGCATGGACACATTAGTAGAAAGAGATAGCATCCCCTTTTGAAGCTTTCCTTTTCCGGAACGCTTTTGATGTGCACGTGAGCATTCCAGTTAGAAGTATAAGTTCCTTGGTCTGAGCTCATTGTAATTTTGACATATGTCAAGCAGGATGACCAGATTACATCAAGATTTTTAATGCTATTGACAATGTCCGGTTTAGGCTTAAACACGACATGGTAAAAAGTACTACTTGACAAGGGTTTTAGGCCAACGCGCAACGCGTGGAATGACCATGAAGCTATAGATAAACATGGAGGCCACACTTCGAACAACCGCTTGAGTCAAATACCTACATATCTCTATCTCACTCTCTGTGGGCTAACCTTCTCTTTCTAGGGAATGGTGCAGTGCTCCAATCTTCTTATTAGTATCTCCTAAAAATAATAGAAATAGACCATACTAACCAAAAATGCAAGTAAAATAATTTATAAATAACTTTAAAGTTCGACTACGATTATTTAAAGTGTAAATTTAAATATTTTATACCATAATATCTTAGATCATTTATTATATGGTCTAAGCATAATATGCATGATTGGGTTGTCGAATCAGTGAATTACATTCCCATTTTCTAAGGATTCTGTAATGTGGCAACATTGGTACTACATGTCAACTGTCAAAGTGTCAACCAACAATGGAATGGCGGTTGACTGCATTGTTTTCACACAATTGGAAACGTTGTGAAGTAGTGTGACTACATTAAGGATTTATCTGGGACTTCCTGTGTATTATGAGAAGAAACACGAATGTCATAATTAGAGTAAATAAAATAAGTTAAGTATTGTTATCGTATGTTAATGATGAATAATTGTTTTAGGTTTCCTAAAAATAGTATTCAGCGAGAAATATGGTTATCCATTGTACCATTAAAAATTAAGTTAAGATATTTTTTATGAAAGCAATTAGTATGCTAACTGATCATAAATTTTAAATATGGAAAAGGAGTTGGTTTCGGAGTGGGATTCGAACCTGCGTCTTCTCGCGTACCGTGCGGACGCCTTAACCACCGGCCACCGAAAGTTACTTGGAACCAACCAAATTTTCCATCTTATTTACGTCTTGGGGCGACGCATGCACCATCTACCGACACTTTTTAGAAAGTTACACGGCACGAATGTATAGAATTGAACCTACGTAAATGCATTCGATTTATGATGAAACCTGCCCGAACATTAAAATATTTTTTTGAAAAGCAATTAGTATGCTAACTAATCATAAATTTGAAATATGAAAAAGGAGGTGGTTTCGGAGCGGGATTCAAACCTGCGTCTTCTCGCGTACCTTATAAATCGAATGGATAGGTATAGGTGCAATTCTATACATTCGTGTCATGTAACTTTCTAAAAAGTGCCGGTAGATGGTGCCTCCTTTACCATATTTAAAAAAAAAGAAGTTCTATGAAAGCGCCAGGATTTGCAATTCGCATTTTCAAAAATCCGATTATGATGGAAGCCGCAGCGCGCGAGACGTACATTTGATTAACCTAGAAAAATAACCCACTTGGATGAATAGCTTCGTTATTCGCAATGTAATCTGCAGAGAAAATACTACCTATCAGTCTTCGTAAAAAACAGAGAAAATAGTTAATCTCGCCTTTGTACATCTAATTTATATAATAAATTTTCACCACCTATTCCGTGGGACCAATTCTTAAAAAGGTGAAATGATATTATACCTCTGCCTACCCCTTCGGGAATAAAGGCGTGGCCTTATGAATGTATGTATGTATTGTACATCTAATTGTCAAATGAATATATATCGTCTTTATTGTGTACAATAAAGAATATATAGAAAATGAAATATCCTGGCAAAAATAAAAATAGGGCTACCCTACTTAGAAAGAGACGTAAAGCCCACACAGAGCAAGACAGTAATATACAGACTACGCTTCAAGCATAGATATATTATAAAGTCTAGATGGAAGGTCAAGGCGCAGAAACGGCGCAAAAAAATTCATGCAACTGTTACTACCCGTTCGCTCTAACTTTGCCGTTGGCGTAGAGACGTATACTCGAATTGTTAATTACCCACGATAGCGCCCACGTGCACTATAGTGACAGAACTGTCATACAAAGTAAATTGACAGTAGCTAATGTCACTTCGTCATAGAAAATAAGCAACATTGTATGAAGAAGTGACATTAGTTGCTGTCAATTTACTTCGTCTAATTAAAAATTCGACTTTAGTATGGAGCCGAGCGGCAAAGTTAGAGCGAACGAGCAGTACATGAATTGGTCTAACCCGCCGCTCATTGCCGATCGTGTCGCTTTAACGTCACCACGTAAAACGCGCGCTAAGAAGTGTACGAAAATCTAGCTAAAATGTCGTTTTGTGCAATTAAAATTTGTAGAAATTATAGTAGGAGATTAAAAACTTCTAAACATGTCAGCTATCATCGGTAAGAACCCAAAATAAAGCTAATTTTAATTTTTCTTTTCTTCATTATTAATCTCGCAATATTCATCAGTGTTGCCACTTTATTGTTTTATTCTCCCAACTAAATATTGGGAAAGGGGTAAGTATACCTAACCAGTTTGTCTAGGAAATGATTACTTATATTGATTTCTTAATACACTATGTACTAATATATTATTTATTATAATGAATTGGATCTAATAAATCAATTTCAAAAGTTCATGTGTTATTAATTTAACATAGTTTTTGAATGAAGAATTATGTAATAAAATGATACCTAGTAGGTACTTATTATTTCGTAGTTACAGTTATTTCTGGATGTTACTCTTGATACTTGTGGAATCGGTTTATTATAATCCTTTTTTTTTTTTAAAAAAAGAAGTTACCTATACACATTATAAATCTATACAGAAGAGATTTTCTGGAACAAACAGGTGAGAGACAAAACGTATTTTGTTGTAAGTACCATCTTCAATATCAACCAATTAATACATATAATAAAATCGTAACAGGTAGCTGTGTGTACATGGAAAATAAATAAGAAAAATATTATAGGGGGGCTTTATGAACGCAGTAGAACCCAAAACATAGATTTTTAGAATTTTTGTCTGTATATCTGTTTGTCTGTACGTTTGTGCACGCTAATCTCAGTAACCGCTTAACCGACTGCACTGTGGTTTTTTTAGCCCTTAGCATTAAGTGTTTATTTCCTGTCGATCAGTTTATAAATAAAACAGTTATATCATTCTTAAGAATCCGGCGTGAGCTGAACTGAAACTGAACTGTTTGATTAAACTAACAGGGCAGTTTCACACGCTGCTTGATGAGTCTGATAAAGAAATACCTCGCCTTTCATACACCTTATGTGACGTAAACGAAGTTGCGGGGGTCAGCTAGTACTTTCATATATCCATTTAGTGAAAAGTTGAACTGCAGAGCTTCGTTTTGCATCAGTATTTTTCCCGTCACTTGTTTGACTCTCAAAAGTAATAAATGTTCCCCGTTTTTTAAACTTTTCGTCGTCATTAAAGGGAATATCGAGCCGTAAAAGAATTTTTAAAATCAAACCAGTAAGTAGTTCCTCTGAATCTAGCATTCAAACAAATAAACCATAATATACAAACAAACACGAAATATTACTATATATTTTATACGCACACATTTATTATAGTTTTGAAAAATTGCTTAAAATAAATGAAGGATATGAAGCCACACAACTCCTAAGAGTTTTTCAGTGCATTATATTCGATTTGTTCAATACATTACATTAGAATTCAGTAGATTCTAGGTATCCACCAAGTTAAGAAACAAAAAAAAACAATAGAAAGTGTGTAACGGGCAGGTTATAGGTAGGTATACAAGTTATTAATTTACCTACATCACTATGCCGTCAAGACGCGTGAACAATTTTATTACTTACACAAAAAAAAATACAAGCAGACACTTCAATTTTATTTATTTGTATTAATACTCATACTTACCCAATAAACAAATATGTATACAATATTGATAATAGTAAATATTATGCATCCTTCATTATATATTAAATTAATTACATAAACTATAATAAGACTTAGTTTAATGCAATTTTAGGGAGAAGCTGGTATCATTATTTACGCACACAGAAAAGCCGACGCGCAGTGTAAAGACACTGGCCGCTCGACGGCGCACGCACACAATTGCGAAATCGTAAGCCGTTTTGTTCATGTCGATTGTAGAGCGACCCTCCATCTTGACCTTAATATATCTATGGCTTCAAGTAGGTATTCGAAGTGTGGCCTCCATGTTTATCTATAACTTCATGGGAATGACCCTCACCGCCTACGCCTGAACCCTACTCCAGGTACCGGAATATCTGTCAAATGCACAAATCACACATGTACATGTGTATGTACTGTGTGTATGATATGAATACACGCATGAAATTCTCTTTCTGGACAGAGTTATGTACCCTATGTACCTAATCAAGAGTATCCTCACAAATTAGGTAGTATAAACGGAAATCTCATTATTGCACTTTTTTTCACACCTACCCTCTGCTACGCAAGTACGAGTACGCACACTCGCGCACAAGTTAGTATCGAAACCCACTATGAAGATCTCTTACCTCGTGCCTGGTGAACTCTGTGAGTGATTTCTATGATGTGCGCGTAGCCTCAGCGAGTTTAATATGTAGGTTTCCATCAGTACTATCTAATTTGTGGTATACGGTGATACAGCTCACCACCTATTACGTGGGACAAATTCTCAAACGGTGAAATATGTGGGCGTATAATTTGCCTCTGCCAAACTCTTAGGAGATAAAGGCGGTGTGACCGTGACCCCACTGGTAAGTACCACGCCCTAGAAAGGATGTATTGTATGAACGTATCCTTCTTCCTAAGATTCTCCTAGAAGTATTCCAAAGACAATGTAAAACTCTATTTTTCTTTCTCTTTTGATGTCAAATGTCAAAACAAATGTGACATCCAAATGTCAAATGTCAAACCAATTTTAAAGCTGTCAGAAAGCTAGAAGTTGTATTTTAGAAGTGTTGATTGTATTGCATTTAAATTAGCAAAATTAATTAAAAAAACAGTCATGGCGGATCCAAACAGCGCGAACGACGTGCCACACGTCGGCGAAGGTGAATCTGTTTCGAAAGATGTTGTGTATCTTGAAGAAACGTTCTATATTCTGTCAAAGAAGAATTCAGTGTTTCGTGTTCAACTTACCTCGAAAGGTTTATGTTTAACAAAAGAAACTGATGGAAATTCAAAAGAGCAAACAATACTTCTTCGAGATATCATAGGCAGTAAATGCATGAGGAGCAAGAGACGTCGCCCCGGAGCCGGCGCCTGTGTCTGTAGCTCTCTAGTTGGAAACCATCAGCTTAAAGTGGTGGAAGAGAACAGCGGCGATTTAGATGAGAATGATATCAGCGCCTATCTCTACATATACGCATACATTCTGAAGCGGAGTCGCCGCACTTTGAAGCGGGAGAGGACTACAATAACATTGCGTTTCAGATCTTTCGACAAATACGACGATAATAACAGAGAAGCCCAGAAATGGAGAACCACTATCAAATGTTTGATAGCCTGCCAGCCGATTACGTACGCGCCACCGGCAAACGATAAGAAATTACTTGTCCTTCTAAATCCAAAGTCAGGACCGGGCAAAGCTAGAGAGTTGTTTCAGACTAAGGTGGTACCTTTATTGCAAGAAGCTGAGGTGCCCTTCGACCTTCATGTCACTAAATATGCGCAATATGCTCGTGAATTTGTTCGTACGCGTAACGTGTACGCTTGGCGCGCTATTGTAGCTGTTGGTGGTGATGGACTCCTGTATGAAGTGTTAAATGGCATGTTTGAGCGACTGGATTGGCAGCAGGCCCTAGCAGAAGTGCCACTTGCGTTATTGCCGTGCGGATCCGGGAATGGCCTAGCTAGAACTATCTGCCATATTTACAAGTAAGTTTTTTCCATATTATACCTTAGTGATAGCATCTTTCAGATCTCAGAAGAATGACTGTGACTTGGAGTTTTATTTTATTTTTCTATTCAATCTCATAAAGTTGAAGAAATGAATAGTATTATTATAATACTATAAAATATATATTATAGGCTTCTGCCTGCCCCTTTATTACAT
Organism: Miltochrista miniata; assembly: GCA_933228765.1. Lineage (NCBI taxonomy): Eukaryota > Metazoa > Arthropoda > Insecta > Lepidoptera > Erebidae > Miltochrista > Miltochrista miniata. The sequence goes on along the minus strand of OW121766.1, from coordinate 25,105,165 downwards.
GTATGAATAATAATTATAATACCTACCTATAAAATTAAAATAAGTAAGTAAAAAAAAACACTGTTATCATTACATTATGATAATTGTTATCCATAATGGCTTTGACGTTTAAGGACCACTTCTTCTTTAGTCTCTTTCTGGTATTGACTAGTTCTGCATTTGACTACTTCTTGTAATGACTATTTCTATGGACGTCCATTTCTGGGTTTGACCACTTCCTTATTTGCCCACATCAAGTACAATGTGCAAAAATAAAAAAGAAAACCACAAATATTATAATACTCAATTTTATTGTAGAACTGTTTTATTTTCCACTGGGGTCGGGCATAAATGGGAAAATCTTATAAATAAAATGTAACCTTTATTCTGTCACACTAAATAAAAGAAATGCAAAATAAAAGATATGAAATAACATTTCATAGTTAACCTACTTATATGAAGTCATTAAATTAAATTCTTAATTCTTAAGGGATGAAGTGTAACTTACACTTGATCGCCATTTTTTTATTCCTCCTTACGCTCTGCCTAACTCTTTGGGGAAACAGTTGTGAATGTATGTATGTATTAAATTCTTTTAAGGCTTATAATCCTTTTTAAAAAAATATTGGTAGTAATCTTATTCTCTTCTAGTTCTTGTAATAATATTTGTAAATCCTTATCAAATTTGATGGTTCTTTAACCGACTTCAAAAAAAGGAGGAGGTTCCCAATTCGTACGCTGTTTTTTTTTTTTTTTTTTTTTTTTGTATGTATGTTACGCGATAGCGGCGCCAATTATGGATGGATTTTGAAAATTTTTTTTTGTTTGAAAGAGGCTACTTCTGAGGTGGTCCCATATCCAGGGTATCAGGATCTGATGCTGGAATCCAGGAGAAATCGAGGGCAACCACAGAAAATTGTAGGGACAACTAGTGCGTTTGTTAACTTTTATTAAGTGCTTTAATGTACTACAATTTATTGAAGGTCTGGAGTCGATCTGATGATGGAACCGAAAGACAGTCGAGGGAATTCCTTAACGATTTACAGCAGTTACCTTGTGTTTCGGCTTGATTGATTTGTGTTGATGAGAACTTTACACCTAGATAGATATACTTTTCGATCCACCCGTCACTTAAAATAATAAAATAAAAATTTTTAAATAAAAAATAGAACCGACTTCATACAAATCCTTAAAAATAAAATTTACTTAGCACAAAGTAATATGTATTTTGATTTACCAGATTTTATTCAATATAATATTGAAGTTGGTGCCATTAATAATACCTACCTAAACCTATGGGTTTACTTGGCGCCGACTTCAATATTATATTGAATAAAATCTGGTAAATCAAAATACATATTACTTTGTGCTAAGTCAATTTTATTCTTAAGGATTTGTATGAAGTCGGTTCTATTTTTTATTTAAAATTTTTTTTTTGTCTATTTTGTTCCAGTGTAATAAATAAACTTCTTTTTATTTGGAAGTCGTAATGTTTTGCTTCTTTTTTTAAATAGTCTATGAAAGCGAAGAATGTAGGTTTCCGAGGTATTCTGGAATTTAGCCGTTTATGCCAACTTTCAGCTGGATTTGTTGTTCGGTGGCGTTGATTACTGCAACTCAATATTTTTGGATCCACCTTTATGATCCATTGCTCTTGAATATATTTTTGAAATGCCGTTATTTCACTCGTATGTGGCATTAAATTAGTCAAAGACAGCCATGCCTCCGTAATACGATCATGTGGCAATAACGGCAACGAAGCAACCATTCTTACATAGCTGCGCTCATCTTTAGAGCCAGTCAATTTCAAAGTGTTGGCTTTTTTCCAAATGTTTCTCTTATAATGATAATAACAAGTTGTAACTTGACAGTTAGGGAATATTGTCTGTACCGCATTTATAGTAGCAATTTCATAATCGCATTTAAAATTTTGAATGTCTATAGACAGCTTTTCTTTAATCAGAGTGAATAAACGAACGTAAGTCTTCTGACTTTTATTTGGGAGTAAAGCGAATACAACTGGGATAACATTTGTGGTAGTTTCAGATGAACATAAATCCAAATGCAAAGTATATAACTGATAAAATTGACGTGGGACACAACGAAATGTTCCATCACCAAAAAAAAATTTGTCCATTGGTCTTTTTAGTACCTTTCTGGACAACCTTGAAGAAAATATTATAATTTTTTCTTTTTCTCCATCTGCACATATGAAAAAGTTTCTCCCTAAGGCTTCTGGGATATTAACCTCTTCAATGGATTTAAAATTTAGCTGATGGGTATTTAGAAATACCTTACGGCTTTTATATAGGCAGTCTTTTACAGATGAAAATGTCGGTATATACTGAAGTTCATCACGTGTACTGGCTTCTTTCAGTTTTTGAAAGTGCTTTTCATAAATTATTTGGACAGCTGCAAAATTTTCGGTAACCTCCTCTTTACAGGCATTAATGGCTAGTAATATTTTATTTTCTATATTGCGCGGTGAACATGTATGCTTCGCTTCTCTAAGAACTATGGTTCTATCTTTGTTTAATGTTAGAGTTGTGCTGCATTTATTGCGCTGCACACACCTCCATCGAGACGTACCATTCAAATTTTTCACACTTAAATTATATCGGTGTTTTTTTCTTAGTAGTGTTTCTTGCCCTTTTTTATTAATTGTAAATGTAAATTCTTCATTTTCCATTATTTAAAATCACTTATTTGCAAATCAATTTGAATAGCTACCAATATACCTAATGACAGAACTGTCAAGTTTGCATAGATAAATTTTATCATTCTCATTACATTTCTAAGTGGACAGCCCTCCAAGTAGGTACAATGTTATGCTAAGTATCAATATCAACGATAAGGTTTAAATCAGTTTCTACAATAAAATTGAGTATTATAATATTTGTGGTTTTCTTTTTTATTTTTGCACATTGTACTTGATGTGGGCAAATAAGGAAGTGGTCAAACCCAGAAATGGACGTCCATAGAAATAGTCATTACAAGAAGTAGTCAAATGCAGAACTAGTCAATACCAGAAAGAGACTAAAGAAGAAGTGGTCCTTAAACGTCAAAGCCTCCATAATTACCTAAATTATTATGGCAATTTCTGAAACAATAATATAAACATTAAATCTATTTTTGGAGTATGTATGTTGATTTTTTTATAAAAGAGCGGGCAATGAGGCTATATTGGTAACTTTTGTATTAAAATTTGCTTAGTCTTCATCTCAATAAATTTCAGTACATAATTATTTATTAATTTATTATTTATTTATTGTATACTTTATTGTACGCCAAAGTAGTATAACAAATAAGAAACTTATACAAAAGGAACCAATACAATGGGCGGCCTTATTGCTTAAAGCAATTTCTGCCAGGCAACCTTTGGATGGAGAAATAAATTACTTAGTCCAGAAGAGTGATGGGAACTTTACTCAAATGTTCTATGAAAATCTGGTAGTACTAAGGAAAACTCACATATTAAAGTAACTTTGGTCACTCATTCCTGTTTTTGCACCTTTATGTCAATTTGATTGCTAATATTCATCATGTGCTATGAAAAGTTTATCTAAATGTTGTGTACCCCTACATTTCATCAAGTTAGGTGCAATCAATGTAATTATGCTTTATTGTACCTACACCACAAACTTATACCATACTATCTGTTCCCCGCGGCTTTAACCGCGTTGATGGCGTTTATTGCGTAAAATCGTAACCCTCCTTTTGCGCTGCCGATTAAAATGTAGCCAATGTCCTTCCCAGGGCCTCGAACTATCTCTATACCAATTTTCATCTCGAACCACTCCAGCCGTTTAGGCGTGAAAGCGTAACAGACAGAAAGACAGTGTTACTTTCGAATTTATAATATTAGTCGGGATAATTATGAGGTTGTAAGTCAAATATGCAAGCAAAGCTATCTTCCAGTGATAATTCAAGATTGGGCATGCCTTTTAGTAAGGTCAAGTGCCTATGCAATGTCTTATGGCTGGTTGAGCAGTAGATGAAGAAGAGTATGATGATTGTTAGAGAATGACCTATCAAAATTAAGCACCTACCTAAGTTAATCTCTCCCTGGACGAAATGGACAGCAAAAAAGGTGATCGGATCGTCCGCTCGGTATAGCCACAGTATAAATATATGTTGTTTAACCAGTATTCTAGCTCCCTACAAACGGACGAAGCGCAAGCTATACCTACGATTCTCGTTTTGGGCAGGCCTTTCAGCAAGCAAGCAGCGTCCGCAGTCGCGATTGTGCCGAGTAGATGAATGGACGGTGTGTCGTTTTTTAAATAGTAACCGCGCGTGTTTTATTTACTAAAAATATTTAATATGACAACTAGAGTCTACTGTGCTTGTGTTAGTTGCATGAATTCGTCAATAACGCACCCAGGGATAACGTTTTTTAGATTACCTGGAAACTCCGAAAGGTAAGACTATAAATTGATTTTACTTAAGTACTAATTGGTACTAGGTATACTGCTAGTTGACTAAAGTTAAACAAAGTGATTGACACGAGTGAACTAGGCAGTTACATGAAGTAGGTATGTTTGTGTTTAAAACTAGACTTGTGCTTGCTCAGTCAGTGAACGGTGCGATCCAATATAGTACAATATCCAAAAAAAAACTAGTTCAGAACTCTAGTACGTGTAGGTAGTACATTTAGTTCCGTTGTCAGTTCGTAGTTATTTAATTGAGAGCAATGATTTAGGTATGTTTCAAGAGTATTCATTTCTTTGTGGATGACCGATGTTACAGTACACTTAGCACCGTATGACTTTGATTGACAGCATTTTTGTTACCTTTGAGTTTTATTACACGCATAGAGACAAATTTGAACTTCCAAAATTTAACACAACTTGACAATGTACGAAAAGTACTAGTGTACTAGAGACTGACTAGTACATTCAATTTTTTTAAATAAAAAAGGTACATATTTACTCGAAATGAAAGCCGGTTGTCAGTAAAACGACAATCCTTAATACAAATTGAAGGCCTTATTGGCGGATTGAAAAATTTCAACTGCATTAGGCTCACTATCTATTACGCGGTACGTAAAACTATAAGGTAAAATGTGGGCGTATACTATGCCTCTGCCTACCTACACCTTCGGGGATAAAGGCGTGACTATATGAATGTACGTATGTACATATTTACAATCACAATATTAAATAGAAAGTCAAAGTAGGCACATATTATTAAAATGCTATAGGTGGGCAGCCCTATCGCATGCTTACGTACCGCGCGGCTGTAGGCATTTATTTCTAAAATCCGGCCGAGTCAGACTACAGTATACAGTGGTATAGCCGGCGTCGCCCACAAGAAAATAATGAAAAAGTTGATCTCTGTATCAGGCTAAGGTTAACTGGTAGAAAAAGCCTGAGGTGTTAAGTCCGCCTTGAAATACCTACTAGTGGACGTGACGCGGTTTCACCCGCATAGTTTTCGTTCCCTTGGGAATACGGGAATAAAATATAGCCATTGTTGTCTCCTATATTTACATCATGGTACTTAAACAATGTATTCAGTGATGATATATCAACCTAACTGACAGATCTTCTATAATAAATAATCCACCATTTCCATACACAAAAAATAAAATACCAGGTTTTGGAAAATAATAGACACCAACTGCCCTCCATTCACATTCTTCACGCTCGTGCTGAAATTTGCGCTTTGCTGTTTATTATTGCCTGAAGCTGACGTCTAAATTCCTCTGTGATCGGTACCTTTGCTGTATCCTCTTCCGGCGCCGGTAGCAGCTGAGCGCCACTTGCTTCGCGTTCGCCACGGGCTTCAAAGATTTTTCTAGGACCCCTTATAGCCATGAGACTATTGGGCACAAAATCAAGATTCAGTTGGCTACCTGAAACCTATATTCGCCTAATTCTCGTCTGTTCCCGAGAAAGTATGACAACTTGGTTGTGATGAAGATCAGCTGTTATTGAAAACTGATGTTCATAATGCTCTTGAAGCATATCAAGAGCATTATGAACATCAGTTCAACATGATAGGTGTCAGATATAGTGCTCTTCTTTGTTTATTTCGCCCTGTGTGAATTTCGAAAGTCCTTTACGGGACTTGGAAGGAGGGTTTTTTTTTTCAGGACTTTGTATAGTCTTGAGTCATTAAACAAATAAGATTATTAATACGTATCAGTGTGTAGATCATATCTTGCTTTTATGAAAAGACAAATTTTATCTACCTATTTAAAAACTTCATTTATTGATAGCGCTAAAAGATTGCTTCACAAGAATTAGATTCAGATCTTAAATAGATTCAATGGCTTACAATACAATCCATACATAATAATAATAATAATAATAATAGCCTTTATTCTCTGATCATTACAACTGCATGCATATAAGTAACACAACTTAAATAATTTATATTGTTTCTGATTTTCTTGTTATTTGTGACATCGTCGCCGCAATAAGATCAGGCTGCCCCTTGACATAGGCCTCCTCCATACTTTTCCAATCAACTCTATTTTTAGCTATCCTTCTCCATCCTTTAGGTAGATCGTCTTCCCATCTCCTTATCTGTCTGCCTCTTTTTCGCTTTCCATCCCTTGGGTACCATTCAGTAATATCTTTTGTCCATTTCTTGGTTTTCGATCGCATCATATGTCCAGTCCAACGCCATTTCAATGTCTTTGCTTTCTTTATTACATCAGTTACTCCTGTTTTTTCTCTGATGTCTATAAGTTTTTGCCTGTCCTTTAATCGGATGCTTAGCATACTTCTCTCCATGCTATTTTGGCATACTTTCAATTTTTGTGTTGAGGTAGCTGTGAAAGGCCACGTCTGGCAACCATAGGTTAGTACAGGCAGAATGCAAGTGTTGAAAACTTTTTTCTTTCCAGCGATTGGTATGGACTTACTCTTCATTATTTCCTTCAGTGACCAATACCTTGCCCAGCTGTTGTTTATCCTCCTCTGTATCTCTTTTGCACTCTGGCCACTAGGTGTTATCAGCTGACCTAGGTACACATATTCATCCTCATATTCTATTTCTCTGCTATCTACTGTTATTTTAGTTTTGGTGCTATTACTCATTAACTTTGTTTTTGTTGTATTCATATGCAGTCCAGCCTTTTTGCTTTCGTTGGAAAGCGACTGCAACATGTTTTGTAAGGTCTGTGGATCTTCTGCAAACAACACCAGATCGTCGGCGAACCGCAGATGGTTTAATAGACTTCAATTCACATTTTCCCCTGTATCCCAGGCCAAGTTTCGAAAGACTTCCTCCAGGACCGCTGTGAACAGCTTAGGAGATAATGGGTCTCCCTGTCTCACGCCTTTCTTTACTTCAAATGATTCTCCCTGTTTTTCTAGTTGAACCTTTGCTGTGCTGTTTTTGTAAATCAAGTAAATTATTTTTATGTATTTTTTGTTAACTCCTTGGTTATGCAGAGCCTTGTATATTAAGCTGTGAAATAGGGAATCAAAAGCTTTGTTGTAGTCCACGAATGCAATGTAATATAGTTTTCCATATTCGTTGAGTTTCTCTATTAGTTGTTTTAATACATGCATATGGTCCACAGTAGAGAAATCACTCCGAAAACCAGCTTGCTCTTTTGGCTGGTCTCCGTCTAGAGTTTTTGCTAATCGTTCTAATATTATTTTTGAAAAAATTTTGTAGATGTTGCTCATTAAACTTATTGGTCTGTAATTTTCTATATTGTTTTTGTCACCTTTCTTATGGATTAAAACTATTGTTGAACCTGTCCATTGTCTCGGTATTACTTCTGTATACAATATTTCATTGAACAGTGCAGTTAAGGGTTCATCTATTATGTCAATTAGGTGTTTAAGGAGTTCATTGGAAATTTTGTCCTCTCCTGGGGCTTTGTAGTTTTTCTGTGAAATTATTGCCCGTCTCGTTTCGCTTATGAGGATGCTAGGAACTGGTTCCTGCTCTTCCATGGTGTTTATGATACACTCCGAATTTTCAGTATATTCATTACTGTACAGCTTTCTATAGAAGTTAGTAGCAATTTTTCCTATCTTAGTCCTGTGTGTTACCGTCTGGTCTGTTTTGAGTTGTCTTTAATTTTTATACTTGGCATCCATGCCTCATACTCTCTGAGTTGTCTTAATGCTTTTTTAACACCACCAGTTTTCTCTATTTCTTTTTGTATTGTTTCTATCCTTGTGTATTGTTTATGTTTCCTTATGCTTGATGTTATCTGTTTACTAATACGTTCTATATTTCTTATGTTATTTTTCCTGTCTTGTATCATGAGTTTTCTTTCCATCATAAGTTCTCTGGCCTCATTTCCAATTTTGTCTTGTTTATACTTGCCCACAGAAAGTTTTTTCCCCATATCCAATATGTATTTTTCTATTTCATCGTATTTTTGTTGCATTGGTTTATCGCCGTGGAAACCCGGAGGTTGTTCTTTCAACGTTTTCATGATTTCTTCAGATATTTTCGCTGCTATATGTGTTGACGCTGCTTTGCAGTGTTTTCTAGATTGTTTCGTATATTCAGTTTTGAACGATGCTCTCACCATTCTATGGTTTGTACTAAAGTTCAGTTTATTGATTGTTTCTACATTTGTGAAGTACTGTGACATATTAGAAGTTATGAAATCTATTTCATTCTTGTATTTGCCGTCTGGCGATATCCATGTCCATTTCTTATTAAATTTTCTTCTATAAAAGGTGTTCATTATTTTTAAATTATACTGCATTGCAAAGTCTAGTAATCTTTGTCCATTTTTGTTTCTTTTTCCTGTACTGAAGTGGCCCATTATGAATCTTTCTCCTCCTTGTAATGTCCCCACTTTACTGTTGAAATCTCCTAGTACGATTTTATGTTTGTGCGTATTTTCCATGGTTTCATGTAAACTTTGGTAAAATTTATCTTTTTCTTCTTCTTCTGTCTCCTCTGTTGGAGCATAGACTTGAATTAACGATATGGGGTTTTTATGTCCAGGTATTCTGATGTCTAGTACAGCAATTCTATCAGATATTCCTATAAACTTCTCTATATTTTGTCTGAATTCTTTTTTGATGATGAAGCCTACTCCGTACATCCCTTTTTTTTGTCCATAGTAGTAGAAGATGAAGTCATCATATTCTCTGATCTCCTCTCCCAAACGTCTGACCTCGCTTAATCCAATTATATCCCATTTTACTGTTTCTAATGCACTCCTTAATTCTTCCAATCTTTCTTCTGTGCTTAAGGTTCTTGTATTACGGGTTGCTATGTATAGCTGTTTACTTTTCTTCTGGTTTTTGGTTGTGGAATCTTTATTTTGTTTTAATGATTTATTGTCTGCCGTTATCACTGTGTGGTTTATCTTGTATGGAGGGGGGTGGTCTAATATCCCACGGAGACCAGCCGGGTTGGGATATGCCTGTTTGTTTACTTTCATTATTTGTAACTTTTGTTTATTTGTCCGGTTGACGATGTCTGTTAATTGTTATTGTTCTCTGTTTATTTGCCCGCGTGTTTCAGCCCTTACCTTGTCATGGACCCAAGTTTTATTAATTTTGTATGGGGCTTTGATCGAGTTGCCAGCAACTGGGCTATCTGTGGGTGGAGTAGATGGCATCCTTTTCCTTTTTTCGTTGCTCTCTGTTTTGGCTTTGATTATTAATTTATCATAGCGGATGTACGCTATATTGCCCTTTTCCACTTCTCTCTTAACTTTGTTTTTAAGCTCACGCCTTTTTTCTAAGACGTCTTTTGGATAGTCGTCTGTAGCATAGACATATTCCGAGAAGTATTTATTATGTTTCAAAATCTCTAACTTCCGCCATTCGAGTGTTAGTTTCAACAGGATCGGTCTAACTTTATTTTCAGTTTTCTTGCCGATACGTGTTACATTTCTAATCTCCCACATATCCCATTCTCTTATTTTGGCCTTTGCACTCATTAAGTTAAGGGCTTCTAGGGCTAATTCCATGAGCTCTTGGTTGGTCTTTTCTTTTTCAATCACTCCATGTAAAATAATGTTGGACTTCCTGTTTTCTTTCTCCAAGTAGTGTATCTTGGTTTTCATGGAATTAACTTCTTCCTTTAGTTTTTTGTTCTCTTCAACTAATGGTCTAATCTTCTGTTCAATAGTTTCCACTAATGAGCTTGTAACACTTTGCGTTATAGCGGCGGTTTGCAAATTTAGTTCTTCCTTTAATTTTCGCCATAGTAAATTTATTTGTTCCTCCATCTTTATTTTCCCTAAATTAGTGGAAAATATTTGTTGTGGTATCACTTCCAAACGCAATGTATGCTCAATATGTACAACAATCAATGTATGTTTATTTTTTTTTTATTTGACAGGTAGGGTAGATTGAAAATGTCTATGTCAATAAAGTGACATTCTATAAGTTTTACGATCTCAAAGTCACCGTATTTGCACTTGTTTATTGTTGTTAATTGCACTTGTTTTGGCACTATTTATGTTGTGTCGAGTGATGTGACTATAGTCTTTAACAATTACAATGTTTTTATGCACTGTTTCACAAAATTTCCACAATTATTTTAAGAAATACTGGAGCTGTTTATTACGCGTCTATACTTGATTGCACCGGAACCGGAACTTCATCCACTTCACAAATCCATACATACATACCATACTATTATGTCTAGGTATTCCTCGAAAGTGGATACCGTGTTATGTTAGTTACAATCGCAACCCAAAAACACTAATTCCAACGAATATTCTGATAATAGCTACCTACTAACTACAGACAGAACAACTGAATAGAGACGTCTGACGAACTGACTGACACATCATCATAGTCGGACTCGCGCGCGGAGGGTTCCGTACCAGAAATGGCAAAAAATGGCTCTTGGTTGCTGTATAGTAAACGGTAGCCCCCTTTAACGTTATTATTTTTCTGTTTTTAGTATTTCTTGCCTACCGGCAACAGAAAGTATACAATCATATTCTATGAAAATTTTAACTGAAGAACTGAAAGCGAAGTCTCTGTAAATAGGGTACTGCTTTTACCCTAAAAATCATGTTTACCAGAATGTATGGTATAAATAAGTAACTACTATAACTCAACGCAGGTGCACAGCCACCGCATGTTATTATGACATTTTAAACAAGTTCTTTCCACGAACATCATCTAGTCTAGTGATATAAAAATTGGCATTTAATATAATAAAATAAGTAACTACTATAACTCAACGCAGGTGCACAGCCACCGCATGTTATTATGACATTTTAAACAAGTTCTTTCCACGAACATCATCTAGTCTAGTGATTAAAAAATTGGCATTTTATATAATAAAATAATAAGTACCTACTATAACTCAACGCAGGTGCATTAAGCGCATGTTATTATGACATTATAAAGAAGTTCTTACCACGAACATCATCTAGTCTAGTGATATGAAAATTGGCATTTTATATAATAAAATAATTACCTACTAGAACTTAACGCAGGTGCACAGCCCCCGCATGTTATTATGGCATTTTAAACAAGTTCTTTCCACGAACATCATCTAGTCTGGTGATATAAAAATTGGCATTTTATATAATAAAATAATTACCTACTATAACTCAACGCAGGTGCACAGCCACCGCACGTTATTATGACATTTTAAACAAGTTCTTTCCACGAACATCATCTAGTCTAGTGATTAAAAAATTGGCATTTTATATAATAAAATAATAAGTACCTACTATAACTCAACGCAGGTGCATTAAGCGCATGTTATTATGACATTATAAAGAAGTTCTTACCACGAACATCATCTAGTCTAGTGATATAAAAATTGGCATTTTATATAATAAAATAATTACCTACTATAACTCAACGCAGGTGCACAGCCACCGCATGTTATTATGACATTTTAAACAAGTTCTTTCCACGAACATCACCTAGTCCAGTGATTTAAAAATTGGCATTTTATATAATAAAATAAGTACCTACTATAACTCAACGCAGGTGCATTAAGCGCATGTTATTATGACATTTTAAACAAGTTCTTTCCACGAACATCATCTAGTTTAGTGATGTTAGTCTAGTGATGTAAAATTTGGCATTTTATATAATAAAATAAGTACCTACTATAACTCAACGCAGGTGCACAGCTACTGCATGTTACTATGACATTTTAAACAAGTTCTTTCCACGAACGAAAAAAAAAAGATTAAAGATTAAGAACATCATCTAGTGATGTAAAAATTGGCATTTTATATACCTAATAAAACCAAAGACTTCTATATAAACTGAGGTAGACATGCCCTACGCACCGATTTTTGAAACCTATAAACTGAGCTAATTAGCAGCGTTGCTCGCACTGTTGTGAGTCAAAACTTCGAGAGTAGGTGCTCGACTTGCAATCGGAGTCCATACGCCTTCTCTTTTACTCTTTTTCTATTCGTATATTGCTATTGTGTGTGGTGACAATTACGTAAAAAATATTTATAAGTGAGTGTAGTCTTATTAATGTGTGTATTTGAGGATTGCTTTTGAAATCTCGTTTGTTAGAGTACGGCACGTCTACCTCTGTTTATATAGAAGTCTTTGAATAAAACCTCGAGCCGCTCGTAATTCCGACGTGGAAGTGTCACAAACAAACACTTTCACATTTATGTCACAATGGCCAATCCACTGCTGAACTGCGACGAAATCAAATCTTAGTGCAGTTTTTCAGTTAGTTCAAGTGCATTCAGTCTGTTACACAATTTGGCTTTGTTAAAAGGAGCCTTCAAATCATTCTTCCGCTTAAGGGCCGAATGCCAGAGCGCATTAGGTATTTTTACCACCTCACCTCACCGCGGGCGATACCCCCGTAGCATGCGATCGACATGAACTCATTTGACCCCAAGCACTTTGTTTGGACGTTGCCAGTTGGTGCAATTGGACGTTGACAGTTGGTGCAGCGTGTATTTCATGCCGCACTTTTTGTACCACCAAATAAATTACAACAGAAGTATAAGTTTATCAAACCTTTATAAGACATTTTATTTAGTAAGTGCCTGTTAGCAGGTATATTCAAAATGGGGTTGTAAGAAACCTTTCCTTATTTTTAACCGACTTCAAAAAAGGAGGAGGTTCTTCATTCGTCTGTATGTTTTTATGTATATTCACTGATATTTCCGTCAATTATAGACGGATTTAATTCTTTTTTCTTTTCTTCAATAGGGTTTACTTCTGAGGTAGTCCCATTTTTACCAGGTCAGGATCTGATGATGGGATCCAGGAGAAATCGAGGGCAACCACCGAAAATTGTAGGGACAACTAGTGCGTTTGGTAACTTTTTAATGAAGTGCTTTACAGTGGGCGCACACGAGGCGACAGTCGCGGCAACATGTCGCGGCGACTTGTCGCGCAGTGTGCGCCTGCATCGGGCGACTTGACGCCGGCGCCGTGACAGACGTTGTGCAAGGAACACGTTGTCCAAAGCTGTCGCTGGGCGACTGTCGCCGTGTCGCCGCGACAATAGCGCGACAGACGCGAAGACTCCCCTTGCTTGTCTCGGAGTCGCGGCGACAGTCGCCTAGTGTGCGGAGCTTAGAACAAAATGTATGTTATTTGGCGCCCACAGCTTGTCGCCGTGACAAGACGCCTAGTGTGCGCCCACTGTTAATGTACTACAATTTAATGAAGGTCAGGAGTCGATCTGATGATGGAACCGAAAGACAGTCGAGGGAATTATTTAACAATTTACAGCACGTACCTTGTGTTTGGGCTTGATTGATTTGTATTGATAAGAACTTTACACCTAGATAGATATACTTTTCGGTCCACCCGTCACTTAAAATGATGATCAAAAAATTTTTAGTAATTAATAGAACTGACTTAAAAAAAATTCTGAAAAATAAAATTTACATAGCACAAAGTAATAATATGTATTTTGATTTATCAGATTGTATTCAATATGATATTGAAGTTGGTGCCATTAATAATACCTACCTCAACCTATGGGTTTACTTGGCGCCGACTTCAATATGATATTGAATAAAATATGAAAAATCAAAATACATTTATCTTTGTGCCAAGTAAATTAAATTTTTCAGGATTTGTTTGAAGTCGGTTCTATTTTTTACTAGTTTTTTTTATCATCATTTTAATTGTGAGACGAGCCGAGAAAAGATAATAAGAAAAAAATCCGTCAATAATTTATGAAGTCAATTTGAGCAGTCTTCGAAGAGGTAAGCATAGGTATAACATAAGTAGCAAAAAATAATAGAATGCATCTTGTGAGTAAAATAATGCGATAATTTATTTTACATTATAATATGAATAAGACAAGTAACACGCACGCCGCATGTCAGCTTAGACCTGTGTTACAAAATACAACCAATGATAGATGGCGCTGACACCAACATAGTCAATTTGGAGTCAATTTTAAGCCTATTTGAAGACCCTACCCCTAGTTAAAATTTGTGCAAAATTTTAATCAAAAATATTGAGTACTTTTCAAGATCCTTCCGGACAAAGCAAAATTAACAGACAAACAGACGACAAACAGACAAAAAAATTCTAACTACATTTTCGACTTCGGTATCCTGTGTAGAACCCCCCGCGAGTATTTTTTTAAATATGTTTAATGTACAGTTTCGACTTTAGATCTTTTTATTATATGTATATAGACTAGGAACTTAGGTTGCCTAGAAAGTTTTCAAAAACCTATTCTTAGTCTCCCGCAGGCTGGATTCCGCAGGTGGCCCCTTCCGAGGTCCGTGGAAACACAAGGTATATAAACCCTTGTTTGCAAAAATAAAGGATTGAATTGAGTACTTAAACCAGAAAAATAATAAATATTTATGGAGGACTTCCATACAACAAACGTGATTTTTTTTGGCTTTTTTTATTAATAACGGCAACAAGTACACACTTGAAATGAACGCCGCAGACGTGTCTTCGCCCAAGACTATCGGTCTCCATAACCAGGGGCCTAAAGACGGTGAGGGGGCTGCTCACCGTCCTTAGAGAAGCAGGCCCATGACGGCAGCGTGACGTGAGGGATTTATGCATACCCCCTTCAGAAGCGGGATCACATCCGAAACACCCAAAGACGCAGGATTGCACCAAAATCAATCAAAATCAAAAATATATTTATTTCACATAGGCATTATACAGATGCGCTTGCAAAACGTCCAGAATACAAAACAAAAACTCTACCACCAGTTCACAACGCGACCCACCTGAGAAGAACTGGCAAGAAACTCAGCGGGTTGTTCTTTTTTTGCTCTATTTACAATTTTAAAGAATCTAAAAACTAGGCATTTTAACAATTTTTTTGAGAATCCAGAACCTACCCCTAGGCGAGGCCGCAGTGGCGGCCGTGGGTCTGTTGGGAGTCCTAGGACATCCTTCCGAGGGCGTACCCTGGGCTCCCAACCATAGGCTGTTGAGCGTAACGTGAGGTTTTTAGTCGGTAGGAGTCCGGCATAGCATCCATGAGGATTTTCTCTCACGTTAAAAAGAAAAAAAAAAGGGTTTATAACCCTTGCTTACAAAAAATAAAGCTGTTACAAAGTTGAATGAAAAAGGTACATGTCCTCAAAGTCTCGCTCTCGTATGTCAATTCGGTGAATCAGCTTATTGATAGAAATATTGGCATGCAAAATTCAATATTTGTTGTTATGGCGGCAACAGAAACACATTATCTGTGAAAATTTCAGATCTCTAGCTATGTCCATTCATGAGCTACAGCCTCGTGAAGGAAAGACAGAAAGATAGACAGACGGACAGACAAACAGACAGACTGACCGACAGACAGACTGACCGATAGACAGACAGACGGACAGCGAAGTCTCATGAATAGGGTCCCGTTTTTTTACCTTTGGGTACCTACGGAACCCTAAAAATTATCCACTTTTTCATACATTCATATTTACTAAGAAAGTAACGATTATTACACTCAAAATTAAAGTATGAAAGTACCTACGAGTACTAGGTACTTACGATTCACGTGTATCTTTTTTTGCAAATGAACCACCGTTCAATCTCGGAATCGATGAGCTGAAAAAAAAAAGACTTTGAGGGTACACTGCAACGAAATGGCTAGACTACACTACAACGAAAAATAAAACTACACGTTTATTCTTTTATGTCGGTAGTGGGTAGGTACTACTGTTATAATTTATACAGTGTAGCAATAACAACGTGAATCTACTATTATACTCTAAGCGTCAAACATATATTATTTACTACCCGTTCGCGCTAAGGTTGCCGCTGGCGGACAGGATGGTGTACAGGCGTAGTATGGGAGGTGAAAGGCAAACTTAGAGCGAACGGGCAATACGTTGATTGTTCAGGCATAGTAAAAAGAGAATATTTTATACCTAGTAGTTACTGTGGTTTAGGTAAATACTATCTCTCTTCTTATCGTAAGGTCCCAAGCAACTTTGGGGCACCGAGTTCATTTCTCACAGTCATTCATTACCAAAAACAGCCGTGATCTAACTTACTTGGCCTTTGCTAAATGACACCTACCTGTACCTACGTAGAAGAGGACTGGAATGGGAGATCTCTAAGCCTATATGAGTACGTTTAGCTACTGTACTGCCTCTTCAGCAGGTAGCAAAATAATGGCAGCTGTTGGCTTCAGTCGCTTCGCTCAGCATCAACCTTATAATTTCATCATGCCCGTCAGTGAATTATTTGGTTGTGTATTTTTATAAATATAATAAAGATAAAACAATACTTGTAGGAACTTACCATACTTGCCGTCGTAGTAGCCGCAATTGACATCTGGGCATTTTATTTCTCCTGGCTTTTTTTTACCCATATTCACTGAGTACCTAGTCACTAATCACTATATTACACGATATTTATTTATTTATACACAATAACGTACTTATCCTAATATTTACAAATAAAAACAAAAAAATATTTACAGATTTCTGCAACTACTTCTAATTAAAACGATCGATTCGCGCGAACGGGTCACAGATGACAGAGCGACACAGGTCCTACCCAGAACAGCCCTGTCAGGCGTATGAAGTGATTGAAGTGTACGCTAAATGCCTAATTGTTCTAGATTCTACACTTTTTATCATTGTTTTAAAATCTGAGGTGTTTAAAAAATAAATAATAGCATGAATATTGTTCATAAGATCAATATCTTTAATATAGACATGTGTTTATATAAAATAAACAAGTATATTTTGAGCAATAACAACATTCATCTTTAAAATTTTTGCACATTTCCAGTTTTTCGAGAACGATTTTTATAATATAAAGTTTTATTAATCGTGTTTTAAAAATTAAAGGAAGCAAGAGCATCTATTAAACTATAGTAATACATTTTTATCAGATCAAATCAAAGAATATTTCCTAGTATAAAGATCGCTTCAAAATGGGTCGATTTTGGTCGATTTCGGAAATACTAGCCTTAAGGAAGCAATGCAGAAACCACTGAACCGTAATAAAGAGCTGTTTTGAAAAATCTAGATACAGCGTAATGTATTCGATGTATAAAAACGTATCTGCATGTTATATATAACTAGCGGACGTCACGCGGTTTCACCCGCGTAGTTCCCGTTCCCGTGGGAATACGGGAATAAAATATAGCCTATGTTCACCGCGAAGAGTGTAGCTTTCCAACAGTGAAAGAATTTTTCAAATCGGTCCAGTAGTTCCGGAGCCTATTCGTTACAAACAAACAAACAAAAAAACAAATCTTTCCTCTTTATAATATTAGTAAGTATAGATGTATAATAATAGTATTATCATCTAATTAACCTTCCAAAGATCGTTACAACATTCGGGGCTTCTGCGTGCGAAGTGGAAAGTAGGATGTTAGCACAGAGATCCAAACAACTCGCTCAGGCCGTCACCTATCAATATTATAGTGTGGAATTTCTGTGGAAATCTTTGTGGACTCCTACCGACTAAAATCATGCGGTCCTCGTCCATCTGCCAGCGGCCTAGAGTCCCTGGTACGACCTCCAGGTCCTCCGCCTCCCAGGAATCAAATATAGCCTGGATTTCGTCACAGTACTGTTATAATATTTAGCCTTCAGCACCGACACCCATGTCCTCAATGCCTGAAGGGAGTTCCTGAAACTTGACTCTATCAATAATTCACCAACTTAAGCCATGTTCGATGCGTTAGTGTTTTTATTTCACGAATGTTGCTGTACAGTTGTACACTGATTTTCACTGATGCATAAAATTGCATACACTTCATGTACCTAGTTAGCAAACACAAATTAAGTACATGGAATTATTATTCTTCAGTAAGGCTTTGGCATTGAGAATTTTACTGATGCATGTGAAATTTTGAAGTGACTGATATTTATAAATTTTAAGATCATAGTACCGGCGCGGCGCACCGCCCACCGCCTTTATGAGGTGTCTGGCTGGGTTTTAATTTTCTAATAATAATTTCGATAGCAGATAGGCATACGGGGCCACCCCGATCATAACTAGTGGATACCTCAGTCTTAGGAAATGGCGCCAGTCCGATTCCGATCCCGTTGTCATATTGAATAGGAATGGAGCTTGTGAAAAATTTCAACGGCAAGTAGCTACGGTCTAATCCTCGAAGTTCGTCATAATATCCGTGGGGATTTCCACGCGGTAAAAAAACCTAATCACGACTGCGTTATTATTATAATTACCGAGAGCAGAGATCAGAACAACTCTGTGTCTGTGTGTGAACTAACTGGTTTCCAGTTATTGGTCGATTCTAACTTCTTTTTCCATGACAAGGTATCAATATCTACCTACTATATGGTACGTACGTACCAGTACGTACTATGATAAATTAAGTTATGCACATCCATGTAGGGGTGCGATGTGGCCCTACCGACAAGCCAGCATCACCTGTAAAAGGTATACCAGCTGACTAACGGACGAGGACATGGCAAAGAGAAGGAGAGCTCGAAACAGAACACATCTGGCCGATTCTGGCTGGCTTGTTTGTTACAAGTACCTAACAGATTCTGTTTGGCCCAATCATCCTCATAAGAGGAAATTGAGAGAAGTGTTTTTTTTAACGTGAGTAAAATCCTACATGGATGCTATGCCGGACTCCGACCGACTAAAAGCCACACGTATCCTGTCTAACAGCCTACGGTTGGGAGCCCCGGGTAAGCCGTTGGAAGGATACCCCAGAACTTGAGAGAAGCCTAAGCTCAGCCGTAGGTTGTAGGTTGGTGGATAACGTGAATTCTCACTCTATCTAAACAATACTACTATTTATCAACAGTTCCGGAAGTTCGTATTGATTAGCGACACCTATAAACAATAGCAATAAGTACCTACTAAAAAACTGAAATTAGTTCGTTTAACATTACCTTCAATAACGTTTTCTCATTATGATTGTTTTCAACGTGATACTTGGTGATAAATACCTACCTAATTCTTTTTAGTCGTTTTACAGGTTTTATTTTTTTACTAAGTGACGCAGTTGGTTCAATATATTCTATTGTCGTCAATTATTTTTAATACCATCAAGGTATTAAAAAACCGGCCAAGTGCGAGTTGGACTCGCCCATGAAGGGTTTCGTAGCAGCAAGTAACATAATATAAAAGTTCTTATAGTTCGTTGTAACTTTGATTGATGTTTTAACACGTTCGCAGTGGTAGTGATTTTTCTAACCGAAAATTGCGGTTTATGACGTATTAAAAAAAAACTACTAGCTCTATCTCGTTCGAACCAATTTTCGTTGGTAGTTTTTATGGCAATGTACATCATATTTTTTTTTTAGATTTATCATTCTCTTAGTTTAGAAGTTAGAGGGGGGGGGACACACATTTTTCCACTTTGGAAGTGTCTCTTGCGCAAACTATTCATTTTAGAAAAAAATAATGTTAGGAACCTCAATAGCATTTTTGAAGACCTATCTATAGATACCCCACACGTATGGTTGTGATGAAAAAAAAAATTTTGAGTTTCAGTTCTGAGTATGGGGACCCCCAAATTTTAGTACTTTTTTTCTAGTTTTATATAAGAATCTTAATGCGGTTCACAGAATACATCTAGTTACCAAGTTTCAATGGCATAGGCCTTATAGTTTCGGAGAAAAATGGCTGTGACACACGGACGGACAGACAGACAGACAGACAGACAGACAGACAGACATGACGAATCTATAAGGGTTCCGTTTTTGCCATTTGGCTACGAAACCCTAAAAAGAAGCGCTCGTGGCCCCGCGGACTCAGTGTTCTGTAAACGATCACTGCAGTAAGCAACTTTCACTATGGCCGGTCCATGGATGGGTGACCATCCATGTGATCACTTTGTGACATTTATTTGAGCGTTTCCGTGCTTCGGAAGGCACGTTAAGCCGTTGGTCCCGGTTGCCAGTGAAATGGCAGTCGTTAAGCTAAGTTGAAGGCTTTATTTCAACAGCAGGCAGTCACAACCTGCGCCTGTCCATTTAAACACGGCAATACGGCTCACCACCTATTACGTGGGACAAATTATACAAAGGTGAAATGTGGGCATATAATATGCCTCTGCCTACCCCTTCGGGGATAAAGGCGTGACCATATGTATGTATGTATGTACCATTAAGGTGGCAGACAAGCATACGGCCCACCCGATGGACTGGTGGTCACTGCTGCCTATGGTAGCTTGCTACACCGAAGGCGCTACACTCGCGCTGCCAAACCTTTTAAGTACTTACAGAACGCCTGATATCTGTTATTAATATGCTTTTATTAGGTCGTCGTGTATGTA
Organism: Miltochrista miniata; assembly: GCA_933228765.1. Classification (NCBI taxonomy): domain Eukaryota; kingdom Metazoa; phylum Arthropoda; class Insecta; order Lepidoptera; family Erebidae; genus Miltochrista; species Miltochrista miniata. The sequence goes on along the minus strand of OW121766.1, from coordinate 25,084,582 downwards.
ACTAACAATGTAATAGAATCTAAGGAAACTAATTTAACCATCTTCCAAGGATCGTAGCGTCATGAAAATTGGCAGATGTATGTAGTTTTGATGACAATACAATAATATGGTACTGTCAAACCGATATGATGATGGAGCCGGAAGATAGGCACTGAAAACCGGTGGAATCTAAGGTAGCTAATTTAACCAGCTTCCAAGGATCGCAGGGTCATGAAAATTGGCAGCTGTATGTAGTTCTGATGACAATACAATAATATGGTACTGTCAAACTGATATGATGATGGAGCCTGAAGATAGGCATTGAATCTTCGATGGAAAAAGTGGAATCTAAGGTTGCTAATTTAACCAGCTTCCAAGGATCGTAGCGTCATGAAAATTGGCAGCTGTATGTAGTTCTGATGACAATACAATAATATGGTACTGTCGAACTGATATGATGATGGAGCCGGAAGATAGGCACTGAAAACAAGTGGAATCTAAGGTAGCTAATTTAACCAGCTTCCAAGGATCGTAGGGTCATGAAAATTGGCAGCTGTATATAGTTCTGATGACAATACAATAATATGGTACTGTCAAACTGATATGATGATGGAGCCGGAAGATAGGCACTGGAACTTCATGATGGAACATTGTATCATAGCTGTGTTTGGATTTGTTAGAAAAGTCGTGTAATGAACTTTGACCACGATTAGGGTTTAACCCTTAAATGCATGATTTTTCCTTTTTAAATACCATAAATTGAAACAGGTAGAAAATTTTACATATATTAAGGGAAAAATAAACAAAAAATGTTTTTATTTATTTTATTTATAGTTTTATAAAAATAAATTACTGATGTAGATCTACATCAGTATGCATTACGGTTACTTTTAATAATGTAAACTAAGTACTATTCCATTAAACGATTGTCTTCGAATTAGGCTTACTGCACTGTATGAAAATGTCTGAAACAGTCATTTTTTTGATTTAGACACAACGGTACATTACCTTTGGTACACGACCATTATGTGGTACCCTCTTTTTTTAACGTGTGGGAAAATCCTTCATGGATGCTATGCCGGACTCCTACCAACTAAAAATCCCGCTTCTAAGGGGAGGCGTGCGTGACTCCCTCATGTCACCCTGCCGTCTTGGGCCTGCTTCTGTAAGGACGGTGAGCGACCCTCTCACCGTCCTCAGGCCCCCGGTTGTGGAGACCGATAGTCTTCAGCGAAGACACGTCGGCGGCGCCCAGGCTGCCGACTGCGGAACTCGGGTGGGAGATTTCTCTCCCGCTCCCGCTCCGCCGCCTCTTTCACGAGCATGACCTGCTCGCAGAAAGAGGCGGCGCAGTCCCACTTACTCCCGCTGGAGAGCATGGCTCGCACCATGGTCTCGAGCGAGAGAGTGTCCACATCCAGACCGACCACGAGAACCTGGCGCTGTTGCGCCCACGCTGTGCACTCCACCAGCGTGTGGAGTGCTGAGTCTTCGCTGCGGTCCTCGCAGTGCTGACACTCAGCCGTGGTTTCCCGGTGTCTTCGCCACAGATACCTACCGAAGCTACAGTGCCCGGTAAGTATCTGTGACAAACGGTAGGAGAGAGCACCGTGTTTCCTCTCCAGCCACTTCTCCATGACCAGATTGACGGCCGCGATTGTGGCGAATCCTCCCTTTGGTTGCTCAAGTCGCACCTTCCATGTCTCCACGGTTTCCTGGTGGAGCAGGGACCGCTGGGCCTCGATTTCTCGAGACGCAGGCCTTTGACCCCGCTTTAGCGCCTCATTGCGCCGTCTAAATAGTGACGCAAGGGCTCTCGCTTCCAGGTCCCATGGAGGAGTCCCGGTTAGAAGACATGTCGCCTCATCTAAGATCGTGCGGTATCCCCTAAACACCATGACGGCCATCGCCTTCTGCTGGTTTAGTAATCTAGCCACATTGCTGGCCGTCAGGGTCTCCGCCCATACTGTGTGGCCGCCAGAAGTTGTTCTATGTCTCTATCTCCACTTTACGGGACATTCTGGAAAAATAATTATAAAATTTGTATGAATAAATTACGTATCTATAACAAATAAGTCAAAAATAAAAATAAAATATTATACCTACAGTAAAACTATTTCTTGCCGATTTTGCATACTGATGTATTTCTACATCACATTTATATCGCTGATATTTACAAAAAAACTGTTTTTGAAATAAAAAAAAACAATGTAATGTGTTCTTCTTACCTTTATCCTCTCGTAAATTATTTTTAGCACGTAATAATACTATTTGGTATCCACTAAAATGAAATCACAAATTTGCCGCCACAGCGGGTAGTTGTTAGTGGTGCGCCAAGCTGTCAAATTAAGACATTTAATTAATTGAACTGCCATTATCATGTAGGTTTGCGTTTAAAAACCAAGATAGATATTTTTAACACCTAATAAAAGTAAAAAGTACTGTGTTAGAGTTACTGTTAACAAATTATGTCAGGAAAAAAACACCGATGTATATATACATCATCATGCATTTAAGGGTTAAGGTTATAACAAACCTGTTATATAATAAACTTAATATTAAGTGTAAATATTGACATAGTTACCTGCTTAAAATGTATATGTAATAGAGTAATAATGAAATATTTTCACATTAGTCGAACTCAGACAAAACACCATGTAATACAGAAATCCCTACTAATATTATAAATGCAAAAGTAACTCTGTCTGTCTGTCTGTTACGTTTTCACGCCTAAACCACTGAACCGATTTTGATGAAATTCGTTATAGAGATAGTTTGAGTTTAAGGGAAGGACATAGGCTACTTTTTAACTGACTGCGCGAAAGGACGGTAATGCTTTTATGCGATAACGACTTCTACGCGGATGAAGCCGCAGGGAACAGCTAGTAAAGGTATAAATGTTGTGACTAAAAAGTATAAAATAAATAAATGGTTTAAAAAACCCTAGAAAATACGCTTTTATAATGCACGAAAAAACCAAAAATAAATTATGGATCGTTCAAGTTGCCTCTATTTCTAGGCTGAAGTGTATACTATGTGCTTTTAGTTATAATATTTGATTGTAAAAGCGTGGGGCGCTAGAACAAGAAAGACTATTCCTATTAATACTAATCCTTATATAATAAAAATCCTGGCGAAAGCTGCATGAGGTCGCACAAGAGCATAACGTTTATGCTGCCAAAGGGAACGCCTCTTCTTTTAGGCAATTAAGTAGGTACATGAGGGGAATACGTTAACAGTGGCAAAATGTAGAGTTCTTGTTCGAGAACTAGATATCTTTGGTTACCGTTAAAAACCGGTCTTAAAAGTCTTTCCTGTTCCAACGCCCCACGCTTTTACAATCAAATATTATAACTAAAAGCACATAGTATACACTTCAGCCTAGAAATAGAGGCAACTTGAACGATCCATAATTTATTTTTGGTTTTTTCGTGCATTATAAAAGCGTATTTTCTAGGGTTTTTTAAACCATTTATTTATTTTTGAACCCTTTTTTCAACAATATAAAACTTATTTAATTTTTCTAAAATCACAAATCAAATTCATAATGTGCGTGTAATACTCCTAAACTTGGGAAGTGGCTAAATTGTCTAGGTACATACTCTTAAGCTAAGCTCGTAAAATATTGTCAAAAAAAAAAAGAAAAATGGCCTATGGAAACTATTGGAACGTAATAGGAGTGGTGGTGTAATATTATTACGTTAAAATAAAAGATGTAAAGTTTAAGAACCTTTTGATCAAAGGCTGGCTGTACCATGTATTCTATGATTGATAATTAGTGACCGACCGAAGTTTCGGTTTCGGCCAGTTTCGGCCAAAAAATCGAGTTTCGGCCGCAGTTTCGGTTTCGGCCAAAATGGGCCGAAACTAACGTGTTCATGAATTTTGAGTGCCTGGCTCTGCTTGTGACGTGTTTGGCGTCAGCCCAACCAGTTAATATGTTACTAACCGAAGATTTACAGATTTACAAAGGACTTCCAATCAATAGTTATAATAATACAATTTTTACGGAATCCTAAAAAGGTGATCTAGGACATTACATAGCCCTACATCCTTTGTTGTCGGTTTCGTTGACTTCGTTGGTCGTTTGTCTGTCTGTCAGCAGGCTGTAACTCATGCACCGTGATAGTTAGACAGTTAAAATCTTTACAGATGATGTATTTCTGTTGCCGCTACAGCAACAAATAATAAAAATAGACTAATTAATAATATTAAAGGGGGCCTTCCATGCAACATAATTATGAGATTTTTTGCCGCTTTTCTTGTACGGAACCCTACGTGCGCTAGTCCGACTCACCGTTGTCCAGTTTTAGTTATATTCTTCTAGAATGTAACCAAAACCAGCCAAGAGCTAATAACAGGGCACCAGGTGGTTTTAGTCGGCAGGAGTTCGCAATAGCATCTATGAGTAATTCCACATCCACACGTAAAAGAAAGAAACTCATCTTTAGGTAGCGATATTTCTAAAATGAACACTTGTGAAGATTTATACCGTTGATTGATGACACTTGGTGAAACTTAAACCTATTGGGAAAATAACCGGCCAAGTGCTAGTCGAACTCTCGCACGGAGGGGTTAAAGCGGGACCCTATAAACGAGACATGAGGCCTAGCCGTCCGTCTGTCTATTAGTCACGAGGTTGTTTCGCTTGAACCGTGCCAGATAGAGGCCTAGAATTTTCACTGTACAGTAGTCCTACCGACTAAACACCACGCGTATCCTACCTAGGGCTTGAATATCGGACGCTTTTTCAGTTCCGGAATTGGGTTTCGATATTCAGTTTTTGAATTCCGGAATTCCGGAATTCCGGAACTCAATCAAGTTTCGTTATGTACAAAATAGTGATATGTAAAAAAAGAAACGGGAGCTGACAGCCCTACGTGATTAGTGATAAAGTACTTTGATTCCCAGTAAAATTACTTATTTTAACGTAACCAACTAAAAACCACACGTTTCCTAACTATTGCCTACGGTTGGCCCGGGTAAGCCCTCAGACGGATGACCCCAGGATTCCCCACAGACCTTGACTATCACTGCGGCCTCACCTAGGAGGTTTGGGTGCTATCCCGCGTATTTGGGGCTTGTTCAGGTGTTATCCCGCATCTCAGGGCGTGTGGCGTGCGTAAAACTTTCAAATCACGCTTTCGTCTTGGTCGTGCTTTTGTAAGGACGGCGATTAGCCCTCCCACCGTCCTCGGTCCCCCGATTATGGAGGCCGATAGTCTTGGGCAAAGACTTGAGGAATTTGGGTGGGAGCGTTCTCTCTCGATCACTTTTCGCCGCATTAACTGATCACAGAAAGACGCAGTGGCGTCCCACTTACTCCCACTGGAGATCATAGCTCGCGCAATGGTCTCCAGCGAGAGAATGTCTACGTCCAGACCTACTACGAGGACCGGGCGCTGTTAAGCCCACGCTGTGCACTCCATTAATGTGTGAAGTACTGTGTACTCACTGCATTCCTCGCAGTGCTGGCATTCAGGTGTGGTTTCCCGGTGTATTCGTCACAGATACTTACTGAAGCTCCCGTGCCCGGTAAGCATCTGTGACAACCGGTAGGACAGAGCACACGCACCGTGGCTCCTCTCTAGTCACACACCCATGACCGGTCTGACCGCCGTGATTGTGGCGATTCGGCGATTCCCCCCTTGTGTGATGTGATGTGATGTGATGTGGCGATTCGATTTGTTGCTCAAGTCCAGGTCTCCACGGTTTCCTTATGGAGCTGGAACTGCCGAAGCTAGATTTTTGGAGACGTAGGCCTCTGACCCCGCTCCAGCGCCTCCATGCACCAGAAAAGAATATATTGGAAATATAATTAACTAGCTGACCCGCGCAACTTCGTTTGCGTCACATGAGAGTGAGAAAGAGAGAGGTATGGTATTAATATTTCGAGTATTATAATGTTTTCCGTTGCATTTACCTACCCCCGTTGCGCTTATTCCCGTCGCGTCGCGTCGCTTATATTCATTAGAGCTGAACCGCATATATCTTCGTTTGCGTCACATGAGAGTGAGAAGGAAAGAAGTGTTTATGTGATATAATGTTTCTCGTCGCTTTTACTTCCGCCCATCCGTTTTTCAGTATGGAACTTATCGTGTGCAAGTCCGACTCGCACTTGGCCGATTTTTATCGTTTAGTTGACTGGCTGCCACTGCAGACCAAGTTTACTACCGTGGCGTCGCTCATACTTTAAAACTTAATAAGAGGGTTATTGTAAGTGAACCTTAAAAGATAGGCATATGCTGTTAAGGACTTTTTTTATAACTTTTTAAGAGGAACAATTTTATAGAACAATTTTTTACGTAACTTTAACTATATATGCAGCGTCCGCAATGGAAGCTCTCAAAAGAAAGAAATAATCCTAGTTCTCGAAACATTATTCATGGCTGCTCCGCTCCTATTCGTCTTAGTGTGATGTTATATTGCCATCAGCCAGCCTCAATAAATGGACTATTAAACTGTAAAATAATTTTTGTAATGCAACCAGTAGTTTCTGAGATCCTAGCACAAACTCTTCAGTTTCATTATATCGTGAGCGAACCTTAAGAGATAGACAAATTAGGTTTTTGTGAGCGAACCTTAAAAGATAGATATATGCTGCCGCGGACGTTTTTTTTGAACTTTTTAAGAGAAACAATTTTGTAATACACAATTTTTACCTAACTGTAATGATTTACCCAGCATACGCCTCGAAAGCTCTCAGACGGTAAAAAATATTCCCCGTTTTCAAAACATTCTTGATTGCTGCTCCGCTCCTATTCATTTTAGCGTGATGTTATATAGCCTATAGTCATCCTCGATAAATGGACTATCAAACTATAAAAGAATTTTTGAAATCCAACCAGTAGTTCCTGAGATCCTAGCGTTCAACCATACAAACAAACAAACTCTTCAGCTTTATAATATTAGTATGGATTTATTTAAACAAGGATGCAAGTTGCCTCGCTGCCAGATCCTAGAGACATGCCGCTTCTGAGCAACACACCACGCAGCACCCAATCGTAACCGATGTTCCACAGAAGCGGTCTTAAGACTGATATCTGCGGAACACCGCACGACGTATTTCGCTGACCCGGCTGGGCCCTAGCCAGCTTGAGTAAGTTATGGCCCTCTCGGAAAGATAGGCCCCGACAATTCGACGGAAGTAGGGAGGCACTCCATGATAAATAAGCGCGTCCCTATCGCAGTTCCAGGGCAAGGTGTTGAAGGCGATACCGGTGTTTCTTGACATCGCCATCGCTTTCAACACCACCTCACCCTGCGATGTTACTTCCTCCGTCAGTCTTTTAATGCGCATGATCGCATCCACGGTGGAGCGCCCTTGACGGAAACCAAACTGGTTATCCGTCAGATCTGGCCCCACGCGTGTGAGGTGCTCGACTGTGCGATGTGCAATGATACGCTCAAGGAGCTTGCATACCTAACGAGGTATGCAAGCTCCTTGAGCGTATCATTGTTGGGGTCGACGACTCAACGGAGCAACACGATCGGCCGATCCTCGGATGGGTAGACTGCCGACCACCTTGCCTTTCGGATCAGAACCAGTTTCCCTGTCTTCCAGACCTTGGGAATCTGGCCTTTTTCGAGGCATGCACTAAAGAGCCCCATCACTCGAGCCGAGATCCTCAAGAGCCAGGACCCACGCTCGGCCTGGAATGCTGTAGGGTCCAGGGACATGGTCCGTGCGGAATCTAAGCAGTCGCCCCTAACTCACCTTCAGTGACTTCGGGCACGTCGTTCTCACTGTAATCAGCGTCGGGCGCCTGAGACGTAGCCATGTGCGACGGAATATCCGCCTTGATGAGAACAGGAAACCCAGGACCCTCCTCACTCTGGGTCAGTGAAGCGCCTTGGGGCAAAGTTTGCCCCTAATAATAAGGTACGGGCCCCATGAGTTCCGTCAGAACTACTAGAACTATGCTGAGCGAGACCTCTGTCAAATTCTTACAGCGTTTCTATCAAAGTTAAATTCAACTCTTAGCATAAGTCAGAGCTAAGTCTAAGTTCGCACTATACCTAAATTGAAGTCTAAATGTAAAAAAAAATACAAAAATGTCATCAATAATATTATTATTATTTAAATAGCATGTTTTCTATCAAATACCATTAATTTTATGGATTTACATTCTTAGTAGGTTTTAGAAATATCACCAAATAAAATGATTAATACCTAAGTGCATAATCGAATTAATTTGTTAATAGAGAAATCCTAAATTATCAACATTGTACTAATGAAAGGTAATAAAATTGCATAAAGAGCTTATAATCTACATTTTTGTTTGTAATTAAATTAAAGAAGAAGCGAAAATATTTTTTTTTTTCAATATCGAAATACCGGTATTGATCTCGCCAATTCCGGAATTGAGAACGATATTAGATTTTATCGGAATTCCGGAATTATGTCAATTCCGGAATTCCGGAGTTCAAGCCCTCCTACCTAACAGCCTAAGGTTGGGAGCCTTCAGTGTGCCCTCAGAATGATGCATACTGCGGCCGCGTCTTTGGGGGGTTGTTCAGTTGTTATCCCGTTTCTTGAGGGGGGGGGGGGGGGGTGCATGAATCTCTCACGTCACGCTATCGTCTAAGGCCTGCTTCTGTAAGGACGGTGAGCAGCCCCATCACCGTCCTCAGGCCGCCGGTCATGGAGGCTGATAGTATGGGGCGTCGCCGCAGACTGTGGAACTCGGGTGGGAGAGTTCTCTCCCACTTCCTCCCCGCCGTCACTTTCACAAGCATGAGCTGCTCACAGGGAGACGCAAAGGTTCTCGCTTCCTCACTTCCAGGTCCCATTGTGGGGTCCCGGCTTAGAAGACATGCCGCCTCAACTGAGATCGTGCGGTATCCCCATATCATCCTGACAGCCGTCGCCTCCTGCGGGCTAAGCAATCTAGCCGCATTGTTGGCCATCAGAATCTCCGGCCATATGTCGGCCCCGTATAGGGCCATGCTCCACACGATCCCAAGTTACAGTCTCCTGCAGGGAGCGTTGGGTCTCCTGATATTGGGCTACAACCGCGAGAGTGTGGCTGATGCTGCCTTCAGCTATGGGACCAAACTTCGGAAGTAGTACCCGAAGTTCCACCGGCTATCGAGTACGAGCCCCAGATACATCATCGGGAGCTCGATGATGCTGACGCCCCCTATATGTAAGCTGGATCGCGCAGGTGGCCTTTAGGGCTGCGTCTCGGTGCATTGCTCCTCGCGCTGTAATGAGGGTGTCGTCGTAACACGTTACGCCTACACCTCTGAGCAACGGACCACGCAGCACCCAATTGTAACCGATGTTCCACGGAAGCGGTCCTATGGATCACCGAACGACACATCTCGCCGACCCTGCCTTAGCCAGCTCGGGTAAGTTATGGCCCTCTCGGAAAGATAAGCCCCGACAATTCGACGTAGGTATAGAGGCATTCCATGGTAAATAAGTGCCTACCAAACGCAGCTCCAAGGCAAGGTGTTGAAACTGATGGCGATGTCAAGAGATACTGCCACCACCACCTCACCCTGTTCTGTTGCCGCTTTATCAATAAATACCTACTAAAATCGAAAAAGAATCCACACAACAAACGTAATTTTTGTAACGGAACCGGTAAAATGTGCGGGAATCCGACTCGCACTTGGCTGTTTTTTTTTTTTTTTTTTCAATATGAACACGTGAGTTTCGGTTTCGGTTTCGGTTTCGGCCGAAACTGACCCTGGGGCCGAAAGTTCGGTTTCGGTTTCGGTTTCGGCTGGAAAACCAGTTTCGGTCGGACACTATTGATAATTCACCTGTAATGTGATTAAGTAGATAAAGAAATACATACATACATACTTTATCCCCGAAGGGATTGGAAGAGGCATAGGATACGCCCACATTTCATCTTATAGGTTTTATGTCCCACGTAATAGGTGGTGAACCTATTGCCATGTTGAAATGGACATGCGCAGGTCGTGACGACCCGCAGCTGAATTTTTTCAATCCGCTCATTAGGCATTCAACTTGGCATAACAATTGTCATTTTGTAGTTAAGAAAAATCCATGTTAAATCAAATAATCCTATTTAATCATTAGCTAATACGCGACAAGGTCGAGACAATCGTTTAAACAACAGTATTATCTACTACAGACTTAAAAGATGGTGCGAAAACCTTAATCTCCTGACTTTTTTTGAGCGATACTCGGTCGTCGACATGTCAGTTTAAAATTATAACATACTAGCTGTTCTCCGCGACTTCAATCGTTTAAACAACAGTATTATCTACTACAGACTTAAAAGATGGTGCAAAAACCTTAATCTCCTGACTTTTTTTGAGCGATACTCGGTCGTCGACATGTCAGTTTAAAATTATAACATACTAGCTGTTCTCCGCGACTTCAACCGCGTAGAAGTCGTTATCGCGTAAAATCATAACTTTCCTTTTGCGCAGTCGGTTAAAAAGTAGCCTATGTCCTTCCCAGGTTCTCGAACTATTCCTATACCAAATTTCATCTCAATCGCTCCAGCCGTTTAGGCGTGAAAGCGTAACAGACAGACAGAGTTACTTTCGCATTTATAATATTCGTAGAGATTAGCGGACGTCAAGCGGTTTCACCCGCGTAGCTAGCGTTCCCGTCGGAATATGGGAATAAAATATAGCTGTTATTCAGGTTGAATGTAGCTTTCCAATGGTGAAAGATATTTCAAATCGATTCAGTAGTTTATGAATTTATACTTCACAAACTTAAAAAAATACAAATTGTTGGTCCTTATAATAGGTATTAGTGTAGACAGTAAGCCACCAAGCTCGGACCCTGAGTTTGGGCTTCAGACAACCATGCGGTAAGTATATGAAATAATGCAATCTTAACCTAGGGGTATTTCCCAAAACAAAATGTGAAGCTTCACTGGGTGAAACGCTCTCGTTTCTTTGTCCTTGTCCACGTTGTAAATTGTATAGATATAATAGATACATAGTAAAAAGATTGCATCTGACCTGAATGCCCGTAAACGGTTGTATCGGCGTCAATCAACATACCGTATTTACAAACTACATTATGGATATTGAAGCCAGGAATGTCTTCATCTGCAAGCCAATGCCTTGCTCCATAAGATGTGTAGTATATGAAAGCAAAACGTTACTGCTCCTAAATATCACTAGTAAGTAGTAGCATTGCTATACTATGTAAAAAGTAGTATCTGAATAAAGCATCATATCAGATTTGTATAGTAGAACCTACTACTGCCTACGGTTGGCAGGCAACCCCGTACAAGCCCTTGGAAGGATGTTCCAGTATTCGCGACAGACCTTGGATACCACTGCGGCCTCACCCAAGTGGTTCGAGATCATTCCCGCTTCTTAGGGGGTTGTTCGAGTGCTATGTTAGGATGTGCTTTGTCCGATTTTTTATAGTTTTAACTGACCCATCATTTACGACGAAGTCTATTGTAGTCTATCGTTACAGTGATAGCGCTTGCCATGTACATTTTGACAAGGTGTCCACCCGCCTCGTGGCTTATGTCACGACTCACGACTACTCATCATAAACTAAGTGAAAACCCTAAGACTATAGGTAAGTATCGTGCGGTCTGGGTTTTAGAGCCCTACTATTCTGATTTTATTATGGTAGAATTATATTGACAGCGTTGTATACAGGTAATTCTCTGCATCGAAACAAAATAGTACCTACCTCCTGTATTTGATATTTACTATTTTATCAAATTATGTAAGTATTGCTTTGATCAAAAACCACGACGAAAACTGGAGAAATTATTTCTATCTAGAAAAGTCCACCTACATTTTTGTCTTACGTAGGTACCTATTTTCCTAACGGCTGAAGCTAGACTGATAAGATTCATTAACGGTTTCAATGGCTCCGCAAATGAATCCGTGTTCGCTAGTAGGTAAGGCTCAAGTCCTGGGACATACTTCCGAGGGCTTACCCGGGGCTCCCAACCGTAGGCTGTTGGGCGTTACGTGAGGTTTTTTAGTTGGTGAGAGTCCGGTATAGCATCCATGAAGGATTTTCCCTCACGTTAATGAAAAAAAGAGACGGCTCAAGTACCCCAACATTATGCTATCTTCGGTCAGATTAGTATGTAATAGAATAATAATGAAAATCTATCTATCTGCACGAACGAGCATATCTATCCAGAAAAGACCACCATCATTTCTCTTACCTATTTTCCCAAAGGCTAAACCGATGAGACTCAGTATACGGTATCGTATAGTTAGCTCCGCGAATAAATCCGTGTTCGCTAGTAGCGTAGGTAAGGCAAATGTGTTCCAAGATTATGCTATCAACGGTCTGATTAGCAATAGAATAATAATGAAACTTATCTATCTGCACAAATGGGGAGAAAGGTTTTCGTGGTTGCGTAATTTAATGACACTTTTATTACCCTATTACAATAATATAAATAAATAAAGTAAAGATAAGGAGCGTCTACATAAATATATATATATTTATAACTAGCTGTTCCGCGCGACTTCTTCCGCGTAGAAGTCGTTGTCGCGAAAAGTCATTACTTACCTACCCTCCTTCTACAAAGTTTTTTAAAATGTACTTTCCAGAGACTGAAACTAGCCTCTTACCAAATTTCATCTCAATAGCTTCAGCCGTTCAGGCTTGAAGTTACTTTCGCTTTTATAAGTAAGGGTAAACTAACAGTTAGACCTTCCTCCAAGAAGGGATAGTTAAACATACTGTACCTGCCTACATTCCGTTACTTTTATTAGATACATAATAACTAGGTATTATAAAATTGTGTCCGTACAAATGGAGAGGAGCATAATACTGAGGTCATGTTATGTTAACGATACTGAACAATTTTTTTCGTATTCTTGTCTGTTTGTTCGCGATAGACCCAAAAAAATACTGAGCTAATTTATACTGCTAAATATAATTCACTGAAAAAATTGCAAATAGAACTACAAGCGAGACTAGAATAGTAACAAAATAGTACGATAAGCACATAATATTATCAAATATCAGTGCTTATTATCATAATATCTAATTACATACTTACTAATTTGTCTAAATGTAAGCAGGTTTCGAATCACAATGAATTTTAATACTTATTTATCTTGCTTAGAACGGTTTAGTTTCACAAAATGTTGCAGATAGCCGTTCCGGATCAAGAACTAAAAATGCATAGAATTATAACGCCGTGTTATAAAGTCTATGTAAAAATGTTTTTACTACATAATAATATAATATTGTTATTCAGTTTATTCACTATTAAAAAAGTGTTAATTAATTCTATTTTTGAAGGTTAGTGTAACACTTTTATGCACGTGCAATTTTTATTACAAGCTTTTATTAACGTGCTACGTATGTAGGTACCTATGTAAGGTAGGTACAAATTTTGCAAAATTTGACCCACTTCTCATTCTCCGATTGAGCTGAAATTTGGAATACACACTAATATAACTTCGATGACAATACAATATGATGGTATCTTGGAGGTCCAAGATACCATCTTCAGATTTCAACTTAAGAGCAGGTGCTCTGAAGTTGAAATCTGAAGGTCACCATGCTAACTCCTCAACGAAACAAGATAAACCCTTAATGTTTGGGCTCTTTAGATAGGTCTTGACCGGTCATGGACGAGTGACTGGACAGGAGCCACGACGCTCTCTCTTACCGGTTGTCACAGATACTTACTCGGCCCGGAAGCTTCGGTAAGTATCTGCGGCAAATACACCGGGAAGCCGGGAAACCACGGCTGAGTGCCACCACTGCGAAGAGCACAGCAAGGACGCAGCGTTCCAGACGTAGGTGGAGTGCACGGCATGCAGGTACAGGTCCTCGTAGCAGGTCTGGACGTGGAGATTATCTCGCTGGAGATCATGGTGCGAACACTGCGAACCATGATCTCCAATAGGAGTAAGTGGGACTCTGCTGCCTCTTTCTGTGAGCAGGCTATGCTCGTTAAAGTGACGGTGTCAAGGGAGCGGGGTAGAACTCTCCCACCCGAGTTCCGCAGCTTGCGGCGGGTGCGCCACAGACGTGTCTTCGCTCAAGCCTATCGGCCTCCATGCCCGGGGGCCTGAGGACGGTGAGGGGGCTGGTCTCCGTCCTTACACAAGCAAGCCCTAGACGACAGCGTGATGTGAGAGAATCACGCACGCCACACCCCCTCTAGAATGGATAACACCCGAACAACCCCCAAAAGACGCGGGATTGCACCCGAACCCCCTCCCCTAGATGAGGCCGCAGTGGTAGCCGTAGGTCTGTTGGGAGTTCTGGGGACATCTCTCCGAAGTCTTAAGGCGAGATTTTGCAAAAATACTAGGTACATTAAAAAAAATGTGAATTTTGTAAGTCCCTGCTTTATGATGATGAATGAACAAAAGGCCAAATTAGATAACCTTAGCAGTAGAAAGTAATAAACCAAATCGACGCCATTGCGAATATTCTGCGTTTTTGTACGAGTATAAATGAAAATATACTTGTCATCGTTTATCAATCTATATCATACGTGTTAGATATTCATTACCTACCTAAATGACGACACATTATCAATTATTATAACTACATAATTACGGCTTAAATACATACGGCTACAATATTAATCTACGTTTGGTAATATACTTATCTGTAATGAATTCTGTGATTAGTACTTTGAGGATACGTATAGCGTACTAAATACTAACTGACTGATAACAGTGATAACTATTGCGAAAATAATCGTAGTTTCTTTACTTGATTTACCAAGTTTAAGGGTGAGAAATAAAGAAGGAAAAATAAAACGTATGTGCGTGTAACACTATAATACAGATCAGTGGCGTGTAACCTTTACGCGCGATTGAAGTAAAACTTCTTTGCCATTGACGGCATCAAATGTTATAAGTATTAATATTATTCATTCGAATTTTGAATTTTAAATTCAAAATTCAAATAGCGTTACTTCCGTCAGAAAAAAATCTGAGTTACTGCCTAGTCGCGCCTTAAGAAGTTTTACTTCAAAAATAGTTTTGTAAGTACATATTACGAGGTAATACTCGTAAGTAGTAAGCGAAGGATATTGTTAGGCAAAAATAACATTATTGTAATGTTTTATGTAGGTATGCAATCCTTCAAGTGTGCCGAATGGGGACTGGTTTAGCGTGTGATAGACTGGTACCTAGCGCTGGTTTTCAACCAGACCCCTAACGAGCCACGGATGCCAATCGGGTTGAGTACCCACATCCTTTCGAGGACTTACCTGGGGCTCCCGATCGTTGGCAGTAGTTTTAGTCGGTTAAAAGGGTTCCGCACCCAAAAAGTAAAAACGTCACCCTATTACAGAGAATCCGCTGTTCGTAGATCTGTCTGTCTCCAGGCTGTATCTCCATAACCGTGACTTCTAGACAGCTTAAATTTTAAAAAGGATGTATTTCTGTTGCTTAAAATTCATCAGAAAAAAAATCATATTAAGGAGGACTCCCATACAACAAACTTGATTTTTTTGGTACGGAACCATCCGTGCGTAAGTCCTACTGGCACTTTGACCGGTATTTTTTATCCATTATGTACCAATATATGATATTACTGAGTTTTCTTAACAGATTAGTTCATTCATGATAGATAATTACTAAGGGAAACCTCGCTATAAGTGAGGCAAGGACAATGGAATTAATTTATTGTTATGATTATGAGTTTTAAACCGGTTGTGAAGATAAGGTGTGATTTCACTGTAGTACCACAGTATAAAGAGAAAAACTGCTATGATGTATAGACTGTGGTAGTTTAGGTATAACATTAATCATTTATATCCATAATACATGTGCAAAAGTGTTAACCCGGTTCTTAGGATAATGGGTACTATCCCACTACTACGGCGAAGAGACACGTCACCGTCTAGCAGTCTACGACGACCATGCCACTGTATACTGTAGTTTGACTCGGCCGGATTTTAGAAATAAATGCCTACAGCCGCGCGGTACGTAAGCATGCGATAGGGCTGCCCACCTACAGCATTTTAATAATATGTGCCTACTTTGACTTTCTATTTAGTATTGCGATTGTAAATATCGACGGTTAAAAGGCGACTTGATTCAAGCGCCATTTTGAGAACTTTACAGGAGAGCATTTTAAAGTTTATTTTTTAAGAAAAAAAATCACTGTTCCTAAAGTATATAATAAAAATGTACAAATCTCCCCAACTAAAAAGCGGTATATTTTTTGCTAATTTATGATAATATTATAACAGATAAAAGGTGTTTTTAAAGCAAGTAAATTGTAACTTGAGCCATTTTGCATAATTTTTTGATCAGGACAGAAAGGGTTATGTACACAATGACGATTTATGTATTCAAAGCAAAATAGTTTATGTGTTCCTTGTTTCTTTAACAGATCAAGGATAAATGATTTAAATCACTTACCCATTTGTCAACTGTTCATGGATACATGATTTAAATCACTTACCTATAAGTCAACTGTTCATGAATAAATGATTGAAATCACTTACCTATTTGTCAATTGTTCATGGATAAATGAGTTAAACCGTTCACCTAGTTGTAAATGTTCGAGGAGGAATAACTCAAATTACACCGACCTCGAAACCACGCGCGACACGTGTGTTGTGGGTCCAAGTACCTACCCGCGTTGGTTTGTGTTCTGTTACTTGAGATATAAATGCCATTTTTAATGCGAGGTGAAAGAAGTAAACTAATTTAAGTATGACATAAGTTTAATTATTAAACTAATATAGAGGAATCAAACGTGCACATATTTATTTTATGCATAGAGAAAATTGTTCTAAATGGCATAAATACTAAAAACTGGTCAAGGATAATCAGCACAAGTCATTATTTCCATTATACTTATTCAGGTAAGATTAATTCAAGCGACAGAGATAATATGCACATGTTCAAGGCAAAATGATTTAAGTTGCATACATTATTAAATCTGGTTGAAGCAAAATGAATTAACATCCAAGTTAAATTATTTAAGTTCAAGTAAAAACAATTCAAACGTCAAAACCATTTTAATTTATCCAGGGATTAATGGTTTAAACTACAGATAGTAATAAAAATAGTTTTTTTAAAATGGGTTTATATACATGCTTTGAAAAAAACAACCAAAACTACTACACTTGATACCTAATAAGTAGAAAAGATACCCAAATTCGTCATGGAGTCAAGCGCCAAAAAAAGTGCTCAGATTAGCCTCAAACCCGGCTCAAACGACGCGGAAAAATTCTGCGATTCCAATGATGTATATAACTCAATATCGCCCAGAGTGGCGCTTGAATCAATTCGCCTTTTAACCGTCGATATGTACATACATACATTCATATAGTCACGCCTTTATCCCTGAAGGTGTAGGCAGAGGCATAGTATACGCCCACATTTTACCTTATAGTTTTACGTACGCGTAATAGATAGTGAGCCTAATGCAGTTGATTTTTTCAATCCGCCCACAAGGCCTTCAATTTGTATTAAGGATTGTTGTTTTACAGACAACCGGCTTTCATTTCGAGTAAATATGTACCTTTTTTATTTAAACAATAAAATACTTTGTGAGTAATAATATCGACGGTTAAAAGGCGACTTGATTCAAGCGCCATTTTGAGAACTTTACAGGAGAGCATTTTAAAGTTAATTTTTTAAGAAAAAAAATCACTGTTCCTAAAGTATATAATAAAAATGTACAAATCTCCCCAACTAAAAAGCGGTATATTTTTTGCTAATTTATGATAATATTATAACAGATAAAAGGTGTTTTTAAAGCAAGTAAATTGTAACTTGAGCTATTTTGCATAATTTTTTGATCAGGACAGAAAGGGTTATGTACACAATGACGATTTATGTATTCAAAACAAAATAGTTTATGTGTTCCTTGTTTCTTTAACAGATCAAGGATAAATGATTTAAATCACTTACCCATTTGTCAACTGTTCATGGATACATGATTTAAATCACTTACCTATAAGTCAAATGTTCATGAATAAATGATTGAAATCACTTACCTATTTGTCAATTGTTCATGGATAAATGAGTTAAACCGTTCACCTAGTTGTAAATGTTCGAGGAGGAATAACTCAAATTACACAGTGTTATATTAACTATTTATAGCAAATTGTTTTAATCGCAACATTTATTTAAATCTGAATTGAGGAAAATAGCTCAAAGGTAATAAACTAAAATTCCCGATGCAGGGAAAGCGAATGAAATGTCACATAAATTTTAAGAAAAGTAACTTAAATAGATAAAATTGGCACACTTTTAAGAACATGAGACTGTAAAATTCCCCATCGTCCATAAAAATCGCTTTTTATGGGTACTCTACACTAATAAATGTATAATTAGGGTGTATGTACTTAAAAAATAGGTGAAATGTGGGCATATAATATGCCGCTGCCTACACCTTCGGGGATAAAGGCGTGACCATATGTATGTATGTATGTATGTACTTACAAAATATGATATATTTTCCTTATTGGGGCTTGGTTTATTCTTCAATTTATCAACAGCCTGCTTTTTTTTGCACTTCACATCACTTTCGAAGCTTTTACTTATCACCTCTCTAAAATACACACATCAACACCGTCTAGGGATTTTTCACATTTTCTCAATTTTCAGAAAATAAGTTAGGAATAATATGCAACAATGTTATATTCTTAGGAAGCCCATTTTTCAGACTATATTTTAAAATAAAATAAAAATATATTTTCGACTTATATAAAATTTTATTAAAATGAAAACAAAAAGTAAAAAAATGGTGCAACTAAAGATGAATGTGTCATTTACGAATAAATAAAAAATTAAGTAATTTCTTTTCAATTTTTTGCACTGATAGGAAAAATCAGTAGTCAGTAAAACCACCCATGACGTTAACCACGGTCCTGCAACAGTTTTTCATGCTTTGAATTAAGTTATCAAAGTCTCGCTGCGGGATATTGTCCCAAGTTCTGCTAAGATGCAAAAAAAGTTGCTCTTCAGTCGCAATGTCTGCAGGAAAATTCTTAAAAGCCCTTCTTTGGAGCATGTCCCACGCATGCTCGATGGGGTTTAAATCAGGCGATTGCGCCGGCCAGGGTAAAACCGACGCGTCATGGTCCTGCAGCCAGCTGGTCACCGCTCGCGCTGTGTGCGGACGGGCGTTGTCATGCATGAGAGTAAATTCTTGACCCTTTTGAAGTCGATGAGGGTAGACAATGGGTACAAGCACCTGGTCGCGGTATTTTTCAGCGGTCATGGTGTTTCTAATCCAAACGAGGTCCGTTCTTCCACCAAAACGAATTCCCGCCCAAACTATAATTGTCCCGCCCTTGTATGGATGGAGTTACCTGGGGGTGTTGCAGACGACTCTCACGACCAGGAACTAGCCGAACGCGTACTCTTCGTGAATCTTGATGAAAACCGAATCGGGACTCATCGGTAAACAGTAGGTACTACAGACCACTGGTTATCTTCCCAAAGCAAATGTTCACGAGCCCACTCTAATCTTCGTCCACGATTTCCTCTGCGTAGTGCTGGAGTACGAAGTGGCCTGCAAGCATGAAGGTTAGCTTCATGCAGTCTCCTCCTCACAGTTTGGTCACTGACAAGCAATTGGTGTTCTGACTGGAGCCGTTGAACCAACTGCACGGCTGTAACGTTTGGCTGCATTCTCGCGGCAACTTGCAAAAATCGGTCTTGTCGTTGGGTGGTTATGCGTCTCCCGCCACGGTGTCTTTCAGCCACTTCCCCGGTTGCACGATAACGTGACCACAATCTTGATATAACGTTTTGCCTGGTTCCAATCTCCTCAGCAATACTCCGCTGAGTAGCCCCAGCTTGGAGCATGCCTACTGCCCTTAGCATTTCTTCTCTAGTTAAATGGCGTCGCTGCATGACTTACACAATGAAATAAATTCGTAATTAATCAATAACTAGCTTTAAAACTTCAACTGGACAAAACAAATACCAATCAACTATCGTCGTCGGTAAAATTAAAATTTCGAACTTCGCTATACTAATGCCGCGCAAATCATTTTGTTTTAATTTCTTTTTTTTAATTTCAAATTTGGAATCATTCAAATATACTTAAAATAAGATTCATTCAAAAGTTTTTAAAATCGGCCAGTATTTTTTGAGATGCAGAACTTTTTAAAAAATATCCCTAGACGGTGTTGATGTGTGTACTTTTGTCTTTTCCCTCCATTATTTCTCGTAATTAAAAACTCTTTATACGTTTAATAAGGATTGCTTTACTACTAAAACACAATGTTATAATTAATAATAACTAAATTAATGGAATTTTGGTACTAACGATCTTCGCGCGTTTAATAATTACGTAAACATCCGACTTATCTGGCATCGCGCAGTAGACTGAACCGACCTCGAAACCACGCGCGACACGTGTGTTGTGGGTCCAAGTACCTACCCACGTTGGTTATATTGGCTGTTACTTGAGATATAAATGCCGTTTTTAATGCGAGGTGAAAGAAGTAAACTAATTTAAGTATGACACAAGTTAAATTATTAAACTAATATAAAGGAATCAAACGTGCACATATTTATTTTATGCATAGAGAAAATTGTTCTAAATGGCATAAATACTAAAAACTGGTCAAGGATAATCAGCACAAGTCATATATTTCCATTATACTTATTCAGGTAAGATTAATTCAAGCGACAGAGATAATATTCACATGTTCAAGGCAAAATGATTTAAGTTGCATACATTAATAAATCTGGTTGAAGCAAAATGAATTAACATCCAAGTTAAATTATTTAAGTTCAAGTAAAAACAATTCAAACGTCAAAACCATTTTAATTTATCCAGGGATTAATGGTTTAAACTACAGATAGTAAAAAAATATAATTTTTTTAAATGGGTTTATATTCATGCTTTGAAAAAAACAACCAAAATTACTACACTTGATACCTAATAAGTAGAAAAGATACCTAAATTCGTCATGGAGTCAAGCGCCAAAAAAGTGCTCAGATTTGCCTCAAACCCGGCTCAAACGACGCGGAAAAATTCCACGATTCCAATGATGTATATAACTCAATATCGCCCAGAGTGGCGCTTGAATCAATTCGCCTTTTAACCGTCGATATAATATCCCCGAAACGGCTGGCGGCGCGGCGCAGCGCCCGTAATCTACTAACGATTGAGTGAGACGGGTGTAGAAATTTGAAAACGGCGTAGACAATAATAATCGGCTCACCACATGTTTTGTCAGTGATAGAATCACGGAATTCTAGTCTTTATAATCATTGCGTTAAATTTTTGATTTACAAAATTAAAACTATTTTTCGATTTGAAAGTACTAGTCAGTCTCTAGTACCTACACTAGTACTTTTCGTACATTGTCAAGTTGTGTTAAACTTTGGAAGTTCATATTTGTCTCTATGCGTGTAATAAAAATCAAAGGTAACAAAAATGCTGTAATTTTTTTTTTATAAATAAATAAATAATCACGGGCATTTTCACACAACGCTATCTGATCCCAAAGTAAGCTAGGAATAACCTGCTTGTGTTATAGGTATCAGACCACGGATATTAATACTAATATACTTTTTAAATACATACATATTATACATAGAAACAACCAGACTCTTGAGACAAACATTTATGGGTCACACAAATATTTGTCTCGGGTGGGAATCGAACCCACGACCTCCAGCGCCGCAGGCGGTATCAATACCGACCGCGCCACAGAGGCAGTCATACGGTGCTAAGTGTACTGTAACATCGGTCATCCACAAAGAAATGAATACTCTTGAAACATACCTAAATCATTGCTCTCAATTAAATAACTACGAACTGACAACGGAACTAAATGTACTACCTACACGTACTTGAGTTCTGAACTAGTTTTCTTTTTGGATATTGTACTATATTGGATCGCACCGTTCACTGACTGAGCAAGCACAAGTCTAGTTTTAAACACAAACATACCTACTTCATGTAACAACCTAGTTCACTCGTGTCAATCACTTTGTTTAACTTTAGTCAACTAGTGGTATAGTACCAATTAGTACTTAAGTAAAATCAATTTATAGTCTTACCTTTCGGAGTTTCCAGGTAATCTAAAAAACTTTATCTCTGGGTGCGTTATTGACGAATTCATGCAACCAAAACAAGCACAATAGACACTAGTTGTCATATTAAATATTTTTAGTAAATAAAACACGCGCGGTTACTATTTAAAAAACGACACACCTTCCATTCGTCTACTCGGCACAATCGCGACTGCGGACGCTGCTTGCTTGCTGAAAGGCATGCCGAAAACGAGAATCGTAGGTATAGCTTGCGCTTCGTCCGTTTGTAGGGAGCTACAATACTGGTTAAACATATATTTATACTGTGACCATGCCGTCGGCAACCGAATTCGAGAGGGAGATTTCTCTTCCGCTCCCACCCGCCGCCTCCTTCTCTTTTCTCGAGCGTAACTTGCTCGCAGAAATATGGAACGGCGTCCTACTTTATCCCGCTGAAAATCATAGCCTTCACCATAGTCTCCAGCGTGAGAATGTCCACGCCCTGTCCCTCAACGAGGTCTCGTCGCTGCAGCGCCCATGCTGAGCAGCCGTGTCGTCGCTGCAGTCACCGCAGTGCTGGCATTCGGATCTTACCTACCGGTGTAAACGCCACAGATAACATCCGAAGCTGTGCCCGGTAAGTATCTGTGATACTTGGCAGGTGAGGCTGCTATGGCGCCTCTCCAACCCCCTCCATGATAGCTTCATCGTAGTTCCTTTTTTTATCATACTTGGGTAAAAGAAAATTACACTCCATAACACATTTTAGACTGATAGGCGGTACTTAATATTTTAAAGGATGACGCACCATACGATTGTATCCGAGTTAATTGATGATATCGGGTTAGTTACAATCCTAAGAACGTAGGCGTACGAGATTATTAGAACCTTTTTGCTCCATTGACGCAAGTATGAAATAGCTTTCCTCGGCCAGAGTTGAACGGAATCGGGTGGAAAGATTCCAAGTATTACGAAAAGAAACAGGTAGGTACTTTATTAAATGTATATTTTCTGTAAATATACTAAACTAACATAGTTATATAACTATGATATGTATCTAGAAGAAATTATTTGAATTTACTTGCTATCCAATCCGTTCATAGTCCAAGAGAAGTAGATGGTCAGATTGTCTATGAAGTAACAGTGTTATATTTAAGCTGGTGGACATAAAAAGCCATTAAGGCTTTGGTGCCAAAACGATTTGCCCTTGCTTGCCTTAGAAATGGAAAACGAACCTGAAAGTACTTTCCTTTTTAAACCAAACCCTTTATTTTTGTAAGGCACAATTTACACGTTTAAGGTTAACGAACTTAAGGCGCTCATGAATAAATTATACGAAGTTAACAATCAAAACGATATTTTAATGCCACCACTAGCGAGTGTAACGTATGCCCTCAACGTATCTGTGTGAACTCCATGTCCACGACCCTCAATAAACTATGCCCTGAAAAGGACATTGTCTGATAACTACGTTCTATTAATGGTCAAAGACACCTTCTGTACCATGTGTAATATTGTGTATACATATTTACATTCGTGTGCGTGCAAATTGCTGGCCGATTGGTTTGATAATAAACAAACAAGTATTTTTACTGCCATGCCTATGTTGTTTTAGGTAGCTAAGTGACACTTCATAAATTGTCCGTTTTGAAAATCCCTCGCCATCGACGTAATTCTATGAAACATTTAGAATAAATTCTAAATGTTTCATTTCATCTTTGCAGTTGTGCCTTACCATAAAAATAGCAAGACAGGAGAAGTGGCATGGAGCCGTGATTGACCTTTCCTACTACAAACAAACCCAATAACGTATCATGATTGACTAAAATAGCCATGCGTGGGGTTGGAGACACCGTGTTCGTTTCGTATGGATTTTTTACAACACCACGTCAAATCTTCTTTATCTTTGTCACTCCGCTAAATAAGGACACAGACAAGTAGTCATTCATCGGCATAATATTTAACTATGAGCATAGTCAAAAGAAAATGTAGGGTTATTGTCTAAAAGCATAATTCTGTTCTACAATTAATTTATTATTATTAATTCGTTCATAATATTTTCATAATTATTACCTCTACTCGAGTTGAATTGTTATTTCGTAGCCAACCTTCACTGTATGTCATGGTACGAGTAGGTAGGCTAATGAAAATGTATGCACTTACCTGCTGTATAAATGGCGAGCTAGGTACCACGAAAAGGTTCACCAATATGATAATTTCGATGTATTTCCTCATTTTTTAAAGTGTGGAAATCCCCACAAATGTCATACCGGACTCAAACCGGCTAAAGCCACATGGTCCCTGCCTATCCATCCGACGCTGGGCACTTCGGAATTTCCGACTAATTCTAGTTTGCTGCTTTACAAAAAAATAGATTTTATCATAAACCGCCAAGTTACCTTACTGATATTGGAATTTGAACTTGCATTGAACTAGAACTGGATCTAATTTAGGTTAAAAATTTAGTAAATCATAATATTTTTTAAATTATTGTCAGGGACTAACGGATACCCGCTACTTCCTACGTATGAAGAGCAAGAAGTCTCTGTAAGGTCATCAAAATCACACAGCATCTTAGTACAACGTTTGACGTCATTACCATACGTGTAAATACTAATTACACGTATGTCATTGTAATTATTTACACGTACAACTACTTACAATTCCTAAAGTTTCCACGGTTTTCGGAATACTTTTTCATTCGGCACGTGTGACGTGTGTTCGTCTCTTATTGTTGTACCTATGTCATCGTCACACTAAGTTTACAATTACCTACATAACTATTCACTGACCCGCTACTCAATAGTAGACACATTGTACAATGTGGTTACACAATAGTAGCATTATAATATTACTTACGTTTTGTTGCAATGTGTCTTTACGAGAATTTCATACTACTGGTATTCTCATTGTCGTCTATAAAACATATTGTTGGACATAGGTAATTCCAGCTTGTGACAATGAGCATATTTGTATTACACCACACGTATGCGACAATAATTTCTTACAGGCCGCTCGCTCCCGAACGTATGCCTCTTCCAATTTTCGCTACATCACCCGGTCTTGTGCCTTCCGCATACAGTCAATCCTTGAGTTTATATCAAGTTATGCTACCTACCCAGAAATCGCTGACACAATGTCGAAAATCGAGTAGAACCAAGAACCAAATCTAGAAATAGACAACAAATACCGCATATATCATTACACAAAAAATGGTAATGTTGGTAGTGTCATAGTGTAAATACTACACGTGTAAGGTGTAAGGCAGACAGAATACACAACATTGCAGTAACATCACTAAAATTGCTTGCAATACTCTAAAATGAAAGAAAATTACTTAAAAGTACCTTCCTAATTCAAGCCCTATAATCTATAATGCTCGTAAAATAAGTCATGTCTCATTTACATTAGGTAGGTACATATCACGTGATTTAAATTATATAACTGGCCAAGTGTGTGTTGGGTCACGAGCTATGTATGTAGGGGGAAATCAAATCTACTGATTGAATGTAGGCAGGAGGCACTCGTTAGCCGGACCGAGGGATCAAGAAGATAGGAGTGGGCATGCGCTAATGAGCTCCCCCCGGAACACAGGGAGAGTGCCCACCGCCATGTGACCGTTGGTAGGCAGGGTCCCCTGACCTTACGCCTACGGTCAAGAAACAATCTGGGACGCGCAGTGGGTCCTTACCGCGGGCCCCCGAACTGCACGGCGAAGCGGGAGCATTTACCCTTAATTCCGCTCCCCCACGCAGTGCGCCTCCCGCTTTGCACCATCGCCCACCACCAGCTGACGAAGCGACAGCGGCCCGAGCAACCCACGGTTGGGCTGCTCCCGCCTCGGACGGAATTAGCCAGAGTAGCAACATTCCCCAACAGAGGAAGGGTAGTGGTTACTACTACGTTGCCCAGGATGCACCACGAGGAGGATTCGAGCCATTGGGGTCCTTAAAAAGTTAGTAGGATCCCGCATCCCAAACATGAAGATGTATCCGTGATAGCTTTTCTCTTTAATTTCGTTATAATGTCGTGCAAATTTTTTTTCATTATGCTCAGAAACTTTTTATAATCATACGAATTTGCGATAAGTAAATGTTTTATGTGTTTTAGCTATAGAAAAGCAAGACATTCTGAAGGCCTTGTCAAGTTTAATAGGTAATAAAATAATACAGTTAAATTAAGTCCCACCGCAGACTACAAACTTTTTATCGGCCGATAGATTAATCGTACTGGTAATCTGTATTAATCATTTTTTTTACGTGTGGAAATCCCTCACGGATGCCATGGCGGACTCGTACCGAATAAAACCCTTCGTGCTCTACCACTGCCTACGTTCGGAAGCCCGGGGTGTGCCCTCGGAAGGATGTCCCAGGATACCCGACTGTAATCAGAATGAACATGTAGGTATGAAAGCACATTGAACAGATTTGGTATCGGCCGACAAGAAAGTTAAATGGTCTTCACGACTGTCTTCAAATTAAACCAACCGGACCGTTAAGATGGGTCAGGGAGGAGGGTGCGCGCTTAAAGAACCCAGATTAAACTATCAGCGGACAAAAAAGTCTGTGGTTTGCGGTGGCACTAAATAATATTGCATGCATGTACGTCATATGAAATTCGTTGTGCCATGCACAAATTTTACACAGTCAAGCATGAATTTGAATACCGTTTATAAATCTTTGATAAACATAAAGTAGCTGCTGGTTTTTTGATGTTTTATATGGCCTTGTTGCCTGCCTAATGATATTTTTCTACGATTTATGGTAGCAATTGTTAATTTAATTGTATTTTGTAATGATTCGTTATTTTGTAAATAATCTTGCTGTTTTGATTATTTAGGTAGGTAGATATTTTGATGGCCTTGGTGATGGTGGTTAAGATCGCTTGTGATTATGGTTCTGCCCCAAGGTTTTTGGAAAATATATCCACAGTAACATAACTTTTTTTACAAACTGACAAATGACGACGACCCACCAGGTGAACTGGTGGTCACCGCAGCCTATATACATTTGCAACACTGGAGTCCTTTGGAAGAATCCCATATTGCAGGCATTGGGAAAACCTAGGCAGGGCGATCATTCCACAATCTAAGCATTAGCGGAAAATGCCACCTATCCGATGGCACCGTGCCCCCGACGCAAAAGTGAGGATGAACTCCCTGTCTGTGGCGAGCGGTGTGAGGCTTCTTCCAATGATGGCCACAACATTCAGTATTACAAACTAATCTTTTTTTTCTCTCTTCTTTTCAGTGAACCATACATTCCACAAAATCTAACTGGTATTTCAATGGGAATAGTTCGAGGCAAGACCGCGCCAATGGATGTGGTTCGCGTCGAAACGAAAACTAAAGTACGTATTTAGCATAAATTATATTACTTTTATTCTATTTAAAATTTTCTGAAGCTCTGCAGATATTGTATTTGTGATGTTTGAACATCTGTCCTGTCTGCCTAAATTGAGGTTCATTTTACAGAACGACTAGATTTTATCAGAAAATGCCCGAAGTTTATATTGCACACTTGTTCTCTATTACAGGGACGAACAAAAGCCATGACAAGTATGGATTTGTAATTAATTTCTGCCAACGTATCGGCGACATTATGCCTTGTTTTTAGGTTTTTACTTATTCATGGTCCTTTTAGTTTGTAGAATATCTTATTCCTCTTTGTAGAATAGACCTTATTTTTTTAAAGCGTGCGTAAAGGCAAATCATTTTCGCCAAATTGACCGATTGAGTAATCAATTGACCTGCCTGGTCAATTGATTGTTCGCAATAAAATTTATATTTGTGCTAATAGTTGACACTCAATCGTAGGTAGGTATGTTATCGCTATCGAAAGGAGGCGTCATTAATTACTTGATTGCATTTTCTCAGTTTTAAATTGTTAATTTCGTCAGTAGTACGGTTTGATGTGTTTGCACTTTGCTGTAAAGTCTTGCTAAAATGCCGGGACCGTATCATTTTTTAAATGGCTTGAGTAGCCGCTAGAGCCGGGCTGTAGGCCTCTGCCCCGAAATATCGGGGCTCAGCGGTCCCTTGAGCAACCTAGGTGGGGAAACGCCACAATCGAGGCGCTCAGACTGGTCATGGACGAGTGACTGAAGGCGGCAACCTCTCCTACCGCTATACCGGTTGTCGCAGATAATTTCCGAACGTGCTTTGGTATCCGTCGCAAATACACCGGGAGACCACATTCGAGTGACAGTATTGCGAAAAACGCAGCAAGGACACAGCGCTCCACACATTGGTATCATGCTCTGCGTTGGCGCAGCAGCGCCAGGTCCTGATGGCAAGTTGTCTTTCGCTGGAGAAAATAGTGCGAGCTATAAATTCCAGCGGAATAAGCGGGACGTCGCCTACCGTGTCTATCTGCGAGGAGGTCATGCTCGTGATAGGAATGAAAAAAAAAAATGCTGCAGACGTCGACTAAGCTCCATGACCGGGGGCCAGAGGACAGTGGGGAGGCTGCTCGCTGTCCTTACAGAAGCAGGCCCTAGGCGGCGCGGCGGTCTGACGTGTGGTTTGGATCGCAGTCCGGCATGGCATCCATGAGGTCTTCCACACGTGTGACACGTAAATCCCTACTAAAAGCCTCCAGGTTTCAATATGAGCTTAACCGATTGTAACATCTCTGAATACGTACTTTGCCTCTGGTAATGGGAAGGCTATGGACGTTATGGTACTGGCATAACGGATATTGTAGGTGGTAAGAAATGTGGCCCGATCTTGCCACCTACTGCATCCTAAGGCGCTAAAATAATCAGGTGGATGGATGGTATGCTGTTCGACCACCACAGTAGTATGAATATTTAATACCGGGGCCTTCATAAGCAAATTTTTAAAGTAAACCCGAATACACCGTTACAGGAAAAATGTGACCACAAGTGTTTCGATAATTGGACGCATTGTGGTTTTCCTTACCTACGACTCAGAAAACTTTAGTAATACCCACGTTACGAAGGTGAAGATTAGCAATATTGATTGCTTTTTTTGGGGATTTTATTCTATCAAATTTTATAAAGAAGTTAAGTTGAGTTGTTGAGAGTTTGAGTTTAACACCATTAAAAATTCGTATGTATGTAGTAGGTAGAGGCTCATACGCCGAGTGGTGAGACTCCTACAAGGTGGACAGATGACCTAAATAAGGTCGCGGGAGCCTAGAGGATGCGGCAGGCAAGCACAAGACCGAATGTTGTGGCGATCCTTGGGGAAATCCTATGCCCAGCAGTGCGCGTCAAATCGGCAAGGATGATGATGATGGCTCATTTATTGAGGATAACTTCCTCAATAAATGAGCCATCATCATCATCATATGAATGTCATCATATTTGTCACGCCACGCCACAAGGCGAACGTATCATAATGCGAATGTAGTGTTTATTGACTGTCAATACAGAGTGTGACATAATGCGCCGGAACGACGGGAACGGTGCAGTAATCAAAATTGTAAACAATCAAGCCGAGTTCCATACTTTATTTCAAAACTAATTAACGGTAGGCACGGGTTGGGTCAGATTAAGCTCTTTACCCCACCATCGCGTTGGTCCTCGAATGGGCAACCGTTTGTTCCATTTACGAGTATTACAGTGCTTCGGAAGACTCGTTAAGCCGTGTCGGTCTCTGTTGCCGGAAACATGTAACTTGGTTTAGCCGAGCTAGGCCTCAGGGGCGACTTGTGAAATTTCAACAGGAGATAGCCACAAGCCGATCCTTTCAGTTTCAATACGGACTTAGGGTCGGTAGCGCAAGTGTAATCTTTGATATTGCAAACGTCCATAGGCTATGTATTCCGATCAGGTGAGCAATACCTATGCTGACCTGCTGTCTTCGCACATGTAAAAAGTAGAAATATAAAATGATTTTTGAGACTTATGTAGTACCTCAGTAGTAATAATTTTATGATGATCTATACTATAGGTATTATTGCGTTGCGTTGTATGTCATGTCGCCTCCCCAGCAGGTGTAGCCGTGTAGGTAATGTTTGACTTGCATTACTCAATTGAGAACGTCCGTCACAACAAACAAGGAGTGCTCGACTCAATTATTCCCACGTTCATATACGTAGTTGATAACTTACTTACAAATTATCTTATTACAAGTTCGTATTGCTTAGCGCTAATCCATTGTCTCCAATGCCAATGTAGGTAGGTAGGCGCTTGCCTTCATTAACAGATATGATAAGGTACCTATCATTGAATACTTTTGCTTATACGCGATGTTTTTATAACAATTTCTTTTTGTCGCAGATAATGTATTCGTTCCTCTCTGTCGGGTGGGGCTTTCTATCAGACATCGACATCGAGAGCGAAAGGTTTCGAGCAATAGGCTCCCAGAGATTCGCGGTTTGGGCGGTCGCCAGGCTCGTCGGACTGAGGACATACAAAGGTAAAGTAAGTTACGCAAAAATTAAGGATTTGAACAATCTGCCTAAAGCAAAACAACCGCTGACCCTCAGTCATAGTGTCAGCCAAGACGGCGCACTCGACTCGCCGGATGCGGAAGCGTTTATTGATTGCGATGAACAAACAGAAGTGTTTACAAACGCAGTCAATGGAAGACATCACCAAAGAGTCGATTCATGGTATTCTGTGAATTCTCGAAGGAGCGCGTTTTACAGTACTCGAGGGTCAGAGTATCATAGCGTGACAAGTGGCGGCTCCGAAATGCGGTCGCCAGTTCACGCTTGCATGCACGGACCTGCCCCACACTTACCGTCGCTGATGTCACAGCTGCCGTCACACTGGGTACACGAAGAGGGAGAATTTGTGTTAGTCCACGTATCATATCAGCCGTACATAGGCGAGGACATCTTGTTCGCCCCCCGTTCACAACTCTCCGATGGCGTCATTTGGATGCTAATCATAAAAGCTGGTGTATCCCGGTCACAAATTTTATCATTTCTACTTGGCTTGGCGCATGGCACCCACGCTGATATGAACAGTGACTCGATTAAAATGGTTCCTGTTAGCGCTTTTAGAATAGTCCCAGAGGAGGGGTCCAGCGGGGGGTGTCTGACCGTGGATGGCGAACTTGTAGAATATGGACCCATCCAGGCTGAAATATTCCCCAATATAGTAAATCTATTGGTACCAGATATGAAATAACATGAAAATGATCATAATTTTAAGAGTAATTCTTAAATTGACTGATATACTTACTTGAGCCATACACAGAATCGGAAACAGATTCTACTCTTTCTGTTGTCTGTGGAGCCATAGCTGAGCCGTCACTTAGTGCAATATACGGGAGTACAATATATCAAAATGTGTAAATGATGGTTGTAATAGAAATGTTATGTAAATTATTTAAAATATCTACTTACGAACGTTATGAACTGATGTACCTATTTATAGTGATTAAGTTGAATCATTCCATATTGTGATTTATGTTGATATACTTAATATTGTTTCGATTGTTTCAAAAATTTAAAATGTGATAAATTGTTTAGTTATTTGAAGCTAAAGGTATGAGTCCGAACTCGACTGCAAGCAGCATTGCCGCCGCTACCGTACTGAGTGCAGTCGCGACGCTGCTGCCGAGTTCGGAATGTACCTATTCTAATACAAATCTATACAGAATGTATGGGGACCAGTGGTGCGGTCGCGGCACTGCAGGCGACCGCAGTGCTGCTTGCGGTCGAGTTCGGATTCATACCTTTAAACTGTACCGGAGGCTAGTCAAGGCTTGCACGCATAAAATGTTTCAGTGCCAAACGTGCACTATAAAAAAATAAAATAAGGAATTGATTGTTTATAATATTTTGCTCACATTCCTATGTAGGTGTTCCTACTTTTTAATAAGTAGTTGGATAATTTTTGTTGTCATATTTGTGTACATAATATTGTTATTATTTATTATAAATAAAGTGATCAGCTCAAAGCAAGTTTATTATAAAAAAATGTAATATATTATACTACTAACATTTAAGGTTAAAGGAAAGCAGACGGTGTGCTGATTTTTAAGTAAATTTTATTCAAGTATATCAATTACTTATACGGATCTAAAAAACTACGGAACCTCGACTTACTATGAATGAAATATGAAAATGACAACCAATTTTTAAGGGTGTATGCGTGCAATACAAAATAAAGTTACGTGTACGCGACAGAAACATAGTCTTACAGTTACTGCCCGTTCTTGTAAGCTAGATTGTGATCTAGCTTACAAGAACTAGCTAGATGTAGATAGCTAGATATAATAATGTGACAATCAGTCCGTACTTTTTTAAAGTCCGTGTTTACTTACTTGAAGAATTACCTACTTATAATATTAGAAGCAATTTTTTGCTATCAACTTGCCGAACTTTAAATGGTCTTTGACTTGCCTAGAATTTATTATGGTCTTGTAATATACATTTTTAACTACTGTTTAAATTACATTGGTAGATAAATGTACGAGCCAATAATTATATTAATACCAACGACCCCAACATTACATATACCTACATTAATTTATTGATAAACATCTAGATGGGTTGGGTTAACCCTGTGTAACTTAATATAATTGTAAAGCAGTATTAGTTATATATTTAGCAATAATTAATTTCTGTGATAATAACAAGTTCTCTGCCATGAAATCAATTGAAAGTACCTGTACCAATTAATTAGGTATTTTGGAAAATAGACATTTATCTAAAACACCTAATGTATGCAGTGTCAGCAACTATAAAATTATAAAAACCACCTACTGTTATCTGTTGCCATTTTAAAAATGAGATGTTTTTTTTTTCAATCACGTGTTAAAAACCATTGTTTACAGAAAAAAATTGTTAATAGAACTTAGAATGATGTTATGTAGGTACTGTTGAAAAATTATCAACAATACCTATATTTTTAATTAATTGTAGGTACATACATACTTGTAAGATTAAATTATTTATTGTTTCGCTGTGTACTAACAAAATTTTGATTTCCTATACATGGACATATAAAATAAGTTCGGATCTAGCCAACATAAAAATATGCCCCATATTCAGTCAGCTCGCCTGCTTTTTTTTCATGTGTGGAAATTCCTCATGGTCCCTTACCAAATGTTGTGGAACAGTACAAGTGGCGTTATTCAATATGTCTCTTACCAACTGCCTATACGGTCGGAAGTACCAGGTAAGCCCTCGAGAGGGCGTCCCAGGAGCCTCCAATAATATGATATTCCACACAGGTTTACAGGTAGATAGCCACAGTCTTATCTTACAAAAGTAAGCGCATCTTAGAGTGTTTGATTACAATATCTAAGTTTTTCAAACTATGTAGGTAATTGATACGCACGCATGCATTGACACCTTTAACACACACTAATTAGCCAGTGTGCTCATTTATTTTTCTCAATGTGTGGACACAGCTATACTTATGTTCTTTTTTCTTGAAATCACTCTGTTTTATTATAATACTAGCAGAATTCCTGACTTCGTTTGTCACAACTCTGCTCCGCTGCATTACTGCATGTAATAAGTGTGTATAATGCATTTGCTCTCTCACACAGTGGAGTGAATCTTCACCAGTACTGAGTGATTCAAGCGCATGTGTTTCCCTCTTCTTACAACCCTGAATTCTCCAAGTGGAGCGTAAAGAGGCACATCATAGGACTGCCAACTTGAGGACCACTGTCTACTAGACTGTGAGGGTAGCCCCCCCTATCTAGGCAAAAGCTTCCATCAGGCCGGTGGCATAATTATGGCAGTCTAAATATTTTAAAAAGTTCTACCTGCTTTTATAGGTCCATGTCTACAAATGCAATACTTTAAAAAGTCATAGCTCGTGTATCCACATTCCTAATTTGCAAAAGACTTCTACCATTTTGAAACATAGCTGTAATTTGGCTATTTAATGGTTAAGAACATAAATGTAAAAGGGGTTGCATCCCTACTTGCTGTGTTTAGTTAGTAATCAGTGTTACGGTCATTCCAGATATGGTTGACTAGTGGAATTACCATGTCCTAAAAGATTTATAGGGTTGTTCTTGGTCCCGGCTGCCAGCAGGTAGCCAAAACCGTAAGTAATCAGTGTTACGGTCATTCCAGATATGGTTAACTATTGGAATTACCATGTCCTAAAAGATTTATAGGGTTGTTCTTGGTCCCGGCTGCCAGCAGGTAGCCAAAACCTGTCTCAGTCCATTTTAATATTGCAATAGGCATGCCACATTTTACATGGGACCAAATACAACTAGTAAACGCTGGGGGTATAATTTACCTCTACCTACCCCTAAAAGGCCTAACTATAATGCATGCAAATGTAAGTTATAGAAATACAGTATTGGAAAATTTTTAATAAAGTTAGTAAGAGATAAGAGAGTTGTGTATTGAAACTGTTATCAAATAAATGGGGTCTGTGTATTAAAACATCAAGTGCAGAAATTTTTGTATTCATTTTATGCTAGATTCCTTAAACTAAATACACTTATAGCTACATTCAGTTGTTTTAGTTCACATATACAATGTTAGTACATTTTCTCAAAATGCTTTACAAATACTAGACCTAGTTCAGCAGTTCATAGATGCCACATACTTATATACATTATCTTCAAACACATTAAAAATAAATCACCTTAGAACATTGATAATAATAGTAATTATGTATCTTATCAACAAAATTTCTCAATCTATCAAAACCGTTATCATATTTAGAATATAATCATAACTGAGCTCTTAATAATAGACAGGTTTATCATTAAACAGTCTTGAATACATGAACATCCTTAAAATACTTATCTTAGTTTTAAGCAATCTAAGCTGTCGAGTAAATTTTGTACTTCCGAGTCAACTTGTTCACGAGTACTAACTTTTTCTAATCTTTGATGCACGGACTCTAGATCCCCAGGGTCAGCTTTCTGAATTTTTAAATATTTGCACATCATTTTAACAACTAAACATATTTCCCCAATGAGTTGCTTAGTTTCTTCAAAGCTGCCAGCACCACTTGGTCTCATTTGTATTAGCTTCAGTTTGCTCTGTGCTAATTGTATAGGATTTCGACCATTCTTATCGTTCGAACTCACATCAGTGCCAGCATCAAGCAGTTCAATCACTACTGGGATATGGTTTGTACAAGCAGCAAGGTGTAAAGGTGTATTACCCAATGTATCTTTGATATTTGGGTTTGCACCATGTCTTAATAGCGCCCTAACTATTTCAACGAAGCCACGACACGCAGCTAAGTGTAGAGGGCTCCTTTTATGTTCATCTGAAGAATTTGGGTCGGCCCCTGATGATAGTAATTTCTCAACCAGTTCAATATTGTTTGTGGACGCAGCGAATCTAAGCTTATGGTTCCTAGAGGAGCAAATAGTACCGCCATATCTGTATTTCAGTCTACAATGCCGAGCCTTTGTAGAACATTTAATTTTGCCGACGTGATCGTGAGGTTCGGACAAAAACTCCACAGGCATTGGTTGACCAGCTAAATTTATAGGTATAGCAGGTGGTTCGAATTCTAAAATACATTGTGAATGATCGAATATGGGATTATCACTGCTCTCATTACTTGTATCCACTCCAGAATCCGTCATTGTCTTTGATGAAGGGGCAGCCTGCGTATGTTGATTACTAACGATATGGATGCCGTGTCGACTTAATATACACTGATCAAATTTAAAAACAAAATAAAAATACGATTAGGTACGAGAAATCTAACTGGATTGCACTAATTAGTATCAATCGTCTTGTTTACCAGGCGAAATGGTGTGGTGACATCGAGTGTGACATGAATTGATGTTTTTTTCTATTGCTTATTACGGCCTTTGGCCCATATTGATGTCAAGTAATCGATGGTTATTTGACAATCTCCGAAGCCCTTAATGGACTCCGGAGACAGTCAATAAAAAAAACGGTCAAGCGACTTAAGTCTGTTGAAATCTTAGACCATATAACACGGGACTAGCCTTTGCGAACCACCGCATACAAAAATATTCTGCCAGTTTTCATACAAGTGAAGGGGGAAACACAAAGACATATAAAATTTCATTGCATTTAAAAATGTATTAATCGACAAACGCGTAATGGCTGTTGTGTGTTAATTGTTATTGTACAGTCAACTACAATGTAATGTACTAGTTTAATCATATAAAATGATGTACTGATGTACAGTCAACTACAATGTAATGTACTAGTTTAATCATATAAAATGATGTACTGATGTACAGGCTTTTCATAAAGCCAAAAGACCAAATGGTCATGTGCAATGGCAGAAAACAATGCTTAAGTAAGACGCATCCTGTGGTTGGATGATCTAAGGTTGAAATATGAATGAAAGGAGATTCAGTGTGCGTGCTTTCTTTGCAATTTTGTGTGCATCGACAATGTGTGTCACTATCTGCCTTAGACCATATATCACGGGACTAGCCTTTGCGAACCACCGCATACAAAAATATTCTGCCAGTTTTCATACAAGTGAAGGGGGAAACACAAAGACATATAAAATTTCATTGCATTTAAAAATGTATTAATCGACAAACGCGTAATGGCTGTTGTGTGTTAATTGTTATTGTACAGTCAACTACAATGAAACGTACTAGTTTAATCATATAAAATGATGTATTGATGTACAGTGCTTTTATAAAGCCAAAAGACCAAATGGTCATGTGCAATGGCAGAAAACAATGCTTAAGTAAGGCGCATCCTGTGGTTAGATGATCTAAGCTATCTGCACATGATTTGACTCAAAACACTTGATTGTCTTCGCAGTTCATTATGGGCTCCGGACACGGTCAATAATATTGAGTAAAGTATGCTAAAATATGAATGAAAGTAGCTTCAGTGTGCGTGCTTTCTTTGCACGTGTGTGCGCATCGACATGATGGTCACATGATATTTATTCAAGTCACTTGACCGTGTGTGGAGCCTATACTTCACAAATCTACTCTTTGAAGTTGACCGTCTCCGGAGCCCAATGTCATGCTTGCCAATGACTTATAAGACTGGGCGCAAACGTACGGTTTCCTGGTTCGGTTTCCGAATCAGGAAACCTCAATGCTTCGTTTTCATACAAAATGTTCAACAAGGCGCACACGTCCTTACTATTTCCGGACGGAAAAAAACATTACATTCGTTTCCGAATCGCTCCGTGCGTGAAAACCTAATGACGTCACTCCGAACGCAGCACTCTCATACGTTTTGTATCTATCGCCGCACACGAAAGGAAATTTCCATTCGGAACCGCGCTAGAACATGACTATATAGTCTGTGATTAAAATTATCAAA
Source organism: Miltochrista miniata (assembly GCA_933228765.1). Classification (NCBI taxonomy): domain Eukaryota; kingdom Metazoa; phylum Arthropoda; class Insecta; order Lepidoptera; family Erebidae; genus Miltochrista; species Miltochrista miniata. The sequence continues at coordinate 25,047,482 of OW121766.1, read as the reverse complement.
CTGTTTTGTTGCCCTCCGAATGGACGATTTTGATAAACAAAATGTGGCAGACATTTGTTATCGTCGTCGTCGTCGTCGTCGTCGTCGACCTTACGTGCTTTACTTAAATCGTCTCAATTCAATCTGACCACTGACCTGTAATAGTATCTGGACTGGTGATCGGTTTCATAAAAGTGTGCCTAATTGAAAATCGCCATTTGGCGCTGACGGCAGCTAGCGAATGTACTTGGAACTAATACTAGTGATGTACAACACCTGTCTTGGTGTCGATAAAAACTTTACCAGATATCGACTACAATGTTAATTTTATTTTTGTACCAATGATGTTTACATAATATGAATGACTACTTTAAAATACCTAAGTAGGCTAACCATCAGGCTCGCGAATTCAGTTTGGCGAGCTTAATATAAAAAAAAAGTGTTTGCTTAAACAGTGGTCGCAGGTATGTTGCCAAAGTAGTGTTACTATTGTAAATCGGCTGAAAAATGACACCGGACACAGCCCACACAGTCATTGGTTGTCTTTAATCATAATTGGTTCATGTTAGAACTTAAAGCTGGGCGTCTAATAGGCGGATGGGCCGGGCCGGGCCGCAACGCAAAAATCCGCATGCCATACGTTTTTAATGAAACTGCGTTTCGTTGCGGCCCGCCTCTAGTAAAGGCGGCCCGGTCCGCCTGGTGGACGCCTCGCTTAACGTGAGCCGTGCGAGCGTGCTCCCCGAAGCAGCCAATGCCAACTTGCTATTCCGCCTCAATGGCAACTATTTCCCATTTACTTCCCGAAGCAGCCGTGCCCAGAGAGGAATTTTGTTAAGTGACAGGTTAATTAGGATTAGGATTTATTGTAGTTTTGTTTGTTTGCAGTAGGTAAGTACAGAGGAGGGTAGGTATTTAAAAAAATATGAAATCACACATTTATTACGGTATATTTTTAAATGCACATCTGTATAATTTTTAAAAGGAAATTATCTATTTAATAATGACATATTTTAAAAAGATTGAAAAACAAAGTAGATTCTCTTAAAATAGGCTTGTGTTCACTAAGAATAAATCTGATTGATGTGTGTTTCTAACGACTATGTCCAATATATAAATAACAAAAAGTAATATAAATTGGTACACAAATTAAGGATTAGGTACTATTATTTTTAGAAAATAAGATTGGAATAAATAGGCATTCCGTCACGTCACATCAAATACCTCTATCAGAAAGTGTGACGTAACAGTTTGCTACTTTGACGTTTGACGCACTCTGGCAGTCATAACATAAAAACATAAACAAAACTATATATTTCACACGCTAGTTAGTTACTGTTTCGATTATCAACTACAATTTTAAGTGTTTATTAATAATTTTAATATGTTCATTAAATTATTAAAGAACTTTTACCATGCCTCTTGTTTTTTAAACTACGAATTTTGGCATTGGACAGAAAATTATCGATATACATTTTGACATCCCTATTAATCATTATAGGTTATAAAAATATTCGTAAAATCCCCGAAACTCGAAGGGTATTCGCTTATGATAGTAAAAAAAAACCTAAATTATGGTTTTATAATAATTGTTTAAAAATTTGATTCTTAGATTTACTTACTTGTGAAAAGAGACGCCACAGCCCTTCTCGTATCTTGTTTTACAATATACACACGATCTCATGCTAAATATCTACTTAATTACACTATGAACTAAATTTATACATCAAAACACTTCAAATTTATACCAATCACAGTAATAACTTAAAAATATTCGAAATTTCACACATAAACTCCTTCTGAAATAAACAAACAACGGCCATTTGCAAACTAATTTAGTTCTCAGTGCACTCGGCAGAGGCGCTTTGAATCGGCCCAAAAAAGTAGCTGTCATTTTGTATGGAATAGCCAGTCCAGCGATTATTATTACAGGTCAGTGAATCTGACCCAGTATATTATTTATTCTGTGGAACTTATCTTATAAATTCCGAATACAAAAAAAACTGATGCACGCGGAATTACGAATTGGAATTCCTGATTCGGAAACCGAGCCAGGAAACCGTGCGTGTGCGGCCAGTCTAAAAAGTTAAAAGTTTAGACCATTTACGGTCTCCCGACATGGTCAATATGCACTTGACAAGTCTGTTAAAATATGAATGAAAGTAACTTCAGTGTGCATGATTTCTTTGCACGCACGGGTGTGTGCATCGACGTGTATTTACTCATATTGACTCAAGTCGTTTGACCGTCTCTTGAGCCCATTTATCACGGGTATTTTTTTACTCGTGGACTGTGTTACTATCAGTAAAGAATGACTCACGCTAGACCGTGTCGGTTCCGAGCCGAGTGTGGGCCGTAGCATGGTAATCGAGCCAGTTCCATGTCTGAAATTACAAAGACTGGCCTCAACCGGGTAATTACCGTTGCGCAGTGATGCATGCAGTATACTAGTTAGCACATACTGGTCGGAGCAAAATCAGCCGTGGCCTTGGCTGAGCCGAAGCGAGACCAAGGTGTTCCCGAGCGTTGTCCGTTGCTCGGCCGTCATTTGGTTGCCGCTCGGTATAGCGTGAGTGTGTTTATACAAAACATATGTAATACTAGCCGACGTCACGCGGTTTCACCCGCGTAGTTCCGGTTCTCGTGGGAATACGGGAATCAAATATAGCCTATGCCCACCGCAAAGAGTGTAGCTTGAAGAATTTTTCAAATCGGTCCAGTAGTTCCGGAGCCTATCCGTTACAAACAAACAATTCAAACAAACAAAAAATAAAACAAATATTTCCTCTCTAAAATAATAGTCTAGATGACTGCCTCTGTGGCGGTTACGGTAGTGATACCGCCTGCGGCGTTGGAGGTCCTGGGTTAGTCCAAATATTTGTGTGATTCAAAAAAATGTTAGTTTCGGAGTTCGGGTATTTTCTATATATAATATAATTATGTATTTAGAAATATATAAGTACGTATATCAGTCGTCTAGATCCCCATAGCACAAGCTGAAATTGACTTAAATTGGGCTAGATGATGTGTGTGAATGTCCACAAATATTAATTTTATTTAATTAATTGACCGCGCTACGGCTGACACTCGGCTCAGACCAGACACGGTCTAGCGTGAGTCATCCTTAATACTACCTGGTATAGTCTTTTTCTGGACAGCTCAGCAATCATGTAAACATGTCATGTGTTGACAGAAGTTGTCTATGATCATAGTTTTGTAACTATACTGATTCTATGTATGTAAATAATCATTGAGTTATATCTAGTTCACCGTACATTCATTTACTTCAGTATATCAATCGCCAAATTCATCAAATCATGAAATTCGGTATATCAATATATATTATGTGCAATAATTTTTTTATATTAATTTAATTAAAGGATCTTTAAAAAAAGAAACTTTTAGAAAATTTAATAGTACATATAATCATTTATTTACAATAATATATTACTTTAGGACTGAATATTTTAACCATCCACCGTCAACCGTACCCAGTCTACCCTAAAGAATCATTTTTTTTTCTTTTTATTCATATTTAAATGTTTATGGCGTTCGAAACATTAGATTATCTTTTTGGCAGCTCGCTGATGAACGTTAGCCTCTTTAAATTTACTCCTCCACACGGTACTAAGCCTAACCGGATCCTTCTGACGATTTCTGGGTCGCACAAATACTTATTTAGTCCCAATTTTTTAAAAGTACTTCTGCGAAGAGTAGGCCTCGCGAGCGCCCAGGAAAAAACAACTTGTGAGGAATTATATCCCTTATGATCCCATCATATATAACGGGGACCTTTTTCTCCCTTATTTTCCGCCCTATTAAAAAAACTTTTGACAAAAGTTGTATTTTTATCTTTTCGTAGATCAATGATTTTAAATCAAAGAACATGTGTGCCAAGTTTGGAGATAATTGGTTAACAAATGCGTCTTCTAGACCGAAACTAACATGTACACACACATACGGACGAAAGCAAAATCGTCTATACTGTGGAATCGAAGACCCAAACTCAAAGTGCCTTTTCACACGTACCGGTTGCCGGGTAGCCGGTGCCGGGTAACCGGCGCGGCAGCGGCGGTGAATGCAAGCGGTTGGCGGGCAAATCACTCCGGTACGTGTGAAAGCTATAGTACACGGCCATATACCCACCCTACCCGGCACCCGGCAACCGGTACTTGTGAAAAGGGGCAAAGACTCGCATCTCCATATATTCAATATACTCTGTGGACTAGCACTCTTCGCTCTCTGGGTCAATAAGTTATATTATATAAAGGAAGTACATTTTTTCGAACTGACGGATTGATAAAACAATGACCTCCTTTTAAAATCAATTGGCCAGTACAACAGTTTTACAACACTATGGCAAAGACAAACAAGTCTGAGAAAAAATAATTTAATGACAAGCAAAAATGACAGTCTTAAATTTTTACCATCCGAGTATTTTTCATGAAATTATTCTATAATCTAAAGGTTTATTAGTGTCGAAATGTCCGCATAAATCTAACTAGAGTTCCTTGAAACGACTATGATCAGGATTGATAATTAAATGTAAGTAATTATGGAGTAGTCGAGATCCAATTTCTTTGTTTACTATATTTTTTAAGTCTGTTGAATTCCACTATAGTAGTACCACGGGCAACAAAGGGAATCATTTTGGGCTTCGATGAACAATGTATGTACTAATGACTAGGCGTCGTGTACTTCGACCTTAGCATGCTAAGTGGAAAAACAAAACATTATTTGATTGACAATGACATTTCAGTTTATTGGCATTTTATTACGTTTTGTACTGCCATTTATGACATTTTATCAGTGTTGCCAGAAGGTTACTTTTGTAACCTTTTAGGTGATTTTTGAACTGCATTGGTTACTTTTAGGTTACACTAATGACAAGGTTACTTTTAGGTGATTTTTCGGAATTTGTAGGATTAACTTTAATTTTTTTTTACATAAAAGCAACGTGAATCGGAACGCTGTTTAACGTTTTAGAATTTTTGTTAGTAAGCTTCGTTAGCAGTAGTAGAACAATTTCGAGCGGATCCGACTACTTCCACAAATATAGTTGCTCGTGTTCTGGGACTTTGTCAATGGAGAGTGTAGTTTACAGTGCATACTGCTGGCCTATACCCGTACCATTACACGCCGGTACACGCTATTGAAGAAGGAGACTCCGCGAGAAGGTTGGACTTATGCAGATTTATGCTAAAGGCTGACGTAGAGGACCCACATTTTTTAATAAATATCTTGTGGACAGATGAATCCAAATTTGATAAAGATGGCATAACTAACTATCACAACGCCCATTACTCGGCCCCAAAAGAACTAAGAAATCCCAATAAGAAAAGAGTGAAGGGGTCCCAACGAAGATTCCTCCACTGTCACCTATGAAACTAGTTTGTTCATTGAATTTAAATAAGACCCTAGATTGTTATACCTCGTTAAATAGCTGATTAAACGTAGATATTTTAAAATACATCTGCCGAACAACTGCCATAATATTTTTCTAGATATCGTCTATATTTTTTTTAAATTTCTTAAATTTCACTTGTCTCGTACGGCCAATTCAATTAACTTATGCACTATTTTAATAATTGACGTCATAAAGCATCTTATTACTTAGAATGTAAAAATGCAATAATAATGTCAAAAGTCCGGGTGTCTTCGTAAGAAAAAAAAGAAGATACCCGTGTTAAAGAGAGACATAATAATAAGACACACAAAATAACTAAATTAAATTTATAAGCTTTGAAATTGACAAATTTCAATAAAAAAAATTAAAAGTCGAATATCTCGAAAAGGGTTATGTTTAGGGTAGAGTGTTTCGTAGTGAAATAAGTCAGAAATGATGGGTAATCCCACCCATAACGGATCTAGCACGACTTTTCCCGTAACCCTGTATAGGATCAATATGAATTATTAATAGGTACATCAAGAAATGTGGGCAATACTCATCGATGTTTTTGTAAGTCAATACAACTAATATTCTATTCTATCAACTTATAATACCTTTCCTGTAAAAAATGCCGCATGATTCATGTTTTTTTTCGTGCGTGCAGCTGGCTCCATCGAATTATAAGACGTTGTCACGTCAAAAATATAAAAGGTTACTTTTTATACAGAAAGGTTACATTTTTAAAATTTTAGGTGATTTCTGACATGACCCGACTGGCAACACTGCATTTTATAGTTTGTCTGTGACCGACACTTTGACAGAGTTTTCGGCCTCGGTAGAAATTTCGAACGTTTATTTTTACCCACTAAAACTGCGTATATTACACACAAAGTATGCAACAGTTAACAGTATTCATGGTGAGTTACTCAAAATAGTGTTACAGTTTCGTGTAGTGATTTTGTGGTCAACTAAGTTCTTAACCTATAACTTCTACCAATAGGATATCGAAAGTTCACGTTCTTACACCGATGAACTGTATTCGTCGGATCAAGAGAGAATCGTGGAAGCACTGGTGATGATGAAGAATACAGTGATAGGCAGTAACAGACAGAAGAGCTCGGTGATACAACAAGGAGTCGTCCCACGTCTTCTACAGCTAATGTCTGATGATACTCTGGATCCAAACATAAAACTGGAATCAACTATTACCCTTGGTAATTTACTTATTCCTTGATAATTCTTAACTATCTTTACTTTACAGCAACACTTATCTCTATTGAAGGGAGAAGCATTTATATGTTTACCTCATACATAACTCTCTGTCAAAAGTTGCAAGGATAAATTAAAAAACCATTACAAAAGCAATTGACTGTCACTACAGAACAATACACTGATAATTTTAAACACATGTATGTATTCATTTATGACCGCATGGACTTGTGTATTGATAGAGAGGGAAAGTCTCATTATGGCCCCTCACCTTCCAATCTAAGTTATAGGTTGTATTGCTCTATGAATGCATGTATCTAACAATAGACAACAAGGTATACTGGAACTCCACCAATATCTTTGTGGCGAAAGCTAATTATCAAGTCAACAACAAATCAACAAGTAAAGGGGTCCCGACATGATCAATTGGCAATTGTCAAGCACGTTAAATATCATGTGTACATATATGTCGATGCACACACACATGCAAAGAAATCACGCACACTGAAGCAACTTCCATTCATATTTAATGTGATTGACAATTGCAAGGCATGATCGTGTCGGGAGTCTGTAATGCTGCATCCATATTTGTAACATTTTTATGGCACATGTCTCTATTACCCTATATGACTTGGGTGTCAATACCGTTGAAAAATGCATTTACGAGTTATATGCTTAATGAAATAGGCAGTAACAGTTTAATAATATGAACGCAGTATTAGTTATCTGCAAGTGGAGCACCTGCTTATAGAAGCTATGAAATTTTTAAACTTTATAACCTGGACAAACCCACCTGGTCAGCATGGTATAATATGACTAATCGCCCTCCTAAAATATTTGATGTTAAAGTTTTGTTGGGGTAGAGGTTAATTAAGGCTATCTTTCTCAAGAAGCCATACTACCCTGGAGGCTTAGTGTTTATATGGTTATGTATTCCCATAAACTTCCAATTGTCTGCACAGAATTCAATAGTTTTTTTGTTTTATTAATGTCAGGACCAGGGTTAATAGAAGAAAATTTGAATGAAAAAAACTTTGCTTACGAAGTTCGCGGGGTTAGCTATATTAATTGATGAAGCGTATTTTGAAAATTAAAATTAACTGTTTGTTTTATTTGCAATAAAAGTAGTTTCCACACACAAAAGGGTCTTGTTTAGTATTTAACTGTATACTAGGCATGTGTAAGTAATGTAAGTAATGCATTACTTGTTATATGACTCGCTTGAGTACCATGACAGTGTATGTTACTCGAGGAAATGTATTTGATACATGACAAATAGAACATTTTGCCATTTGTGATGTTAAGGATCTAGGTTATAGGTTGTGATGTAAAATTTTTAAGTTAAATAAGTATTTTTAAATAGCACACGGGTTTGTTTTTACATGAGGGAAAATCCTCATGGACTACTATCGACTAAAAAACCTCACGTAGCGCCCAACAGCCTATGGTTGTGAGCCCTGGGAAGGATGTTCCAGGACGAAATAGCACACGGTGCTAATGTAGTCTCATCTGTTAAGAAATTAGGTTCCATTTTAGTGTCATTTAGTGAAGTGAGTTTTTGAATATTTCCAAAATCCTAAATGTCTTTTTGTGCATTTTACAGATGTGCCCCTTAATAGTGTAAATAGTAGTGTAAGGGCGCTTTCAATTTAGATGTTTTGTGTGGGACCGCTGTTGCATGTTTACCGTGCCGTTGGTTATAGCCTGCTGCCGTGCTGCTACCGTACGGTAGCAGTCCGATACCGAACGCCTAAATTGAAAGCATATTTGACTGCCGTGCGTTTGTATGCTAGTGATGTTATAAATATATTTGGCAGCAGTTTTAAGCCATGGACTCTGCTGACGAAGAAACATTATTGTTATTGCTCTTGTTTGTAAAACATCAAACAGACACAAAAACGACGCCCCCGTACAAGAACATCACCAATGTTTTCGTTAAAATGTAATTTTGGTGATTTCCATAATCTTTACCCTACGCTATCCAAGCATTTTTTTTAATTACTTAAGAATGTTACTACGAATTACTTGAAAGCAAATTTCAGCGGCAAGAAACTATATTCAGATATACTACACTCGAGAGCAATGAATCCGGGTCACTTAAAGAATGTTAAAAATCTCGGAAACTAAAAATGATAGGTTAATGCAATAAATTGTATTTAATAGACAATGTAATACTCCTTAAATGAAAGTAAAAAAAATATGAGTCACCATACATTTTATTAACACAAAATTACATAAAGAAAAAACTGCCGATCTCTCCTTAAAACAAAAATAGGAAACATGAAATTTTTGAACTTTATTACGATTTTCTTGAATTTTAATACTTCGTATTGCCTCCTCGTGCTTCCATTACTGCGTTTACGCGGTTTGGCATGCTGTACACCAAGTTCCTTATACGATTTTGGGGAATATTCTCCCATTCCTCTGTGAGAGCAATTTTGAGCTCACGAAGCGTGATTGGGGGAGGGTTTCGTTGTTTTACGCATCTGCCTAGCTCGTCCCAAGCATGCTCGATCGGGTTGATATCCGGGCTGCGCGCTGGCCACTCCGTACGAGTAATGTTCATCTCTTGAAGGTAGTCATTCACAATCCTACCTGTATGAGGTCGGGCATTGTCATGCATAAATATAGCATCCTCACCTAAATTGACCATAAATGGACCAACGTGATCATTGAGTATTTCTTCCACATATCTTACGCTAGTTAAAGAGCCGTTTTCTATGATCACCAGCTCTGTGCGACTTTCAGAAGAAATTCCGGCCCACACAAGTACAGACCCACCACCGTAGGCTACTTTTTCTTCGATGCATGCTTGCTTGAATCTTTCCCCTGGTCTTCGATACACTCTGTGTCTTCCATCGTGCTTGTAGAGCATAAATTTTGATTCGTCGGAGAACATAACTTTTGACCAATCTTCAATACTCCAATTTACGTGGCTCTGGGCATACCTTAGTCTCGAAATACGATGCCCACGCTCCAGTTTAGGGCCGTTTGCAGGTCTAAGGGGTTTTAAGTTAGATTCAGCAAGCCGACGTCTTACTGTCCATGCACTTGGGTTACTTCCTCCGAGGCGTCGAAACTGATTGGTGAGTTCAGTTCCTGTGAGAAAGCGATTTCGAAGCATGGTGTTCACCAAGTATCGGTCTTCTCGTGCTGTGGTACACCTGGTTCTGCCCGTTCCTGGTCTGCGTAGGTTAGAACCAGTTTCTTCGTAACGTCGGAGAACTCTTTGTACTGTTGACAGCGACACACCGACAGTCCTGGCTGTATCGCGCTGACTCCGGCCGGTTTCCAGCATTGTAAGTATTCTGGTGCATTCTTCAGGCGTAAGCGACATAATTTCAGCTTGATTAATGAATATAGAGCACTATCAACATGGTTTATGTACCCACATAAATGACAGATTACAAACAAAAGCAACACCAAATGCTGTAATTTCGTAGTTCCATCTTCGAAAGTGGCCCTTTTTCAAATTTGATTTTTTTATGATATAACTTTACAATAACTAAGAAGTTTTAATACCTTCATTTAAGGAGTATTACATTGTCTATTAAATACAATTTATTGCATTAACCTAGCATTTTTAGTTTCCAAGATTTTTAGGATTCTTTAAGTGACCCGGATTCATTGCTCTCAGTTCCAAATTAGCAGAACGTATTTCAATTTCAGTTATAAATTCTTTCACGTATATGTATTCCAATTTAAAGAAAACATGACATCTAGTCACCGCACTATTCAACAACGCAATGAACACGTGGAGCTTACGATGGTCCCGTTCCCGTCCTGTAGTCGCGCGTTCGCGGTACAGACGCCGCACTGTTGCTGCACCGTGCGCTTTGTATTAAAATTAACGACCGTGCGTGCGCCATACGAGAAACGCACCGCTTCGGCACTGTTGCGATCCGACACGAAACGTCTAAATTGAAAGCGCCCTAAAAGTGGTAGGTAAATAGTGTAAATACAATAGTGTGAGCTCCTAAATATTACAGTTACATATCGGTACTATGTGTACCGTACCATATTATCAGAGTTTAATAGAGTTGGGCATCTTCAAACAAAATAATATAAAACCACCAAGCGCAGTATACTTGTGTGCGTGCGCAGTGCCGGGTGCGTGCCACGAGCCGCGCGTCACGCACACTTTAAAAATCAGTACTAATCTGAAAGCTCCCAGCCGGTAAACCTAGCGTTCAATCAGTGTCTCTGCGAACTGCGTGCGTGTGATAACGTAAAATGTGTGTCGTATGCCCGCTATGTTTACTTATATACATACATAAAATCACGCCTTTATCCCCGAAGGGGTAGACAGACGCATAGTATACGCCCCCATTTCATCTTATAGTTTTATGTCCCACGTAATAGGTGGTGAGCCTATTGCTGTGTTGGAATGGACTGGCGCAGGTCACCGCGACCCGCAGTTGAAATTTTTCAAGCCGCCCATAAGCCTTCAACTTGGCTTAACAGTTGTCATTTTACTGACAACCGGGTTTCATTTCGAGTTATCCTTCTCTACGCAATGGATCTCTTGGACGCATATTTCAATATTATTGATACTTGGCAAGCCAATCAATCAAGCAGTATGTGAGGCAGCTATTTCTGCATTAGACGCTAAGAGGGCCTACCGGCCCAGGGTGAGAGACCGACATCATTTCTCATGCCATGCCATTATGCACTTAAGAAAGAAATATTGGCGGTGCAATCTTGCCTAAACCAGCCTTTTGACTGAATACTTCAAAGAGCACAGCTCATCATTTCCGTTCCTAGTAATGTATTATGTTCTTTCTTCATTTAGGTTCTCTAGCAAAAGGCACAACAGAAAACGTCAAAGAGTTGGTAGATCTTGGCACAGCTACAGCGTTAGTAGATCTCCTGAGATCAGCACCATTAGGCACAAGGGTGGCAGAAGCAGCATTATGTGCATTGCGGAGCGTGTTCATGCATCCGCCAGCGCCCGTTACGTCGTTACCGGCAGATATGAGCCTTTTGAAAAGATTGACACGTAAGTAAACAATCGTAGATAAACAGGCAGGTACTAAAGAAAGTCAATTCTTCTGATATCTGACAGTATTACCTTCAAGTCACGATTAGCGACTAAATCAATATTCGTTTCCGTCTTAACCCGGGAATGAGAGGACAACAACATGTAATGTTATATTTCCGGATAATAGGTCGCGCGGCACGACACGGCAGACGATTTTATTTCTAATCAAGTCATTTTTAGCATTGTTGCAATGAGTTCAGAAGTCATATTACATGCATTTGATGAGCTTGTGACTTAACAAGAGCGTTTGCCATAAGTCACTCGTCAAACCTTAAACCATTCGAACAGACAGCCCCAGCTCGCTGTGAGCGGGAGCTTAAAATGTCAAACTTATAAACTTGCAATGTGTTTACAGAATTTCTTACATACCAGCCTCGTCTTTTTCATCGGTCGTATTTTTGTGCCACTTTTGCCGTTCATACCTGTCTACATAATAAAAAGTTAAAAGTGGAAAGTCAATGGCTGTGTATCTATGATTGATTAAAAGGTTGTTATTTTTATAAAGTTGTAAAACAATAATATTTCTTTGCTCAGATTGTGACTGGAATTTTTCTTGCTGATTAGACCTTGACCTGTACAATCTTTTCTAACTGAATATGTTTACTTATTCTATCTGAGGTTTACAACTCTTGTCTTGGCCTTCAATCAAAGAGGCTAGATGTTTGAAGGTCACGCTGTCACTCTCAGAGTGCTTACGATTTATACATTATGTAACTTGCCAAATTGACGCCGCCTGCCTGATGGAAAACCATTCGACCAACCTTCTGACGAACCGACATCTAGCGATTGGGGGCCACTCTCACAGTCCGTACGACTTTTGACGGTAGTCCTCAAGTTGGCGGCCCCAGGAAGTGCCTCTTCACCCTCCGCTTGAAGAACGTGTATTGAGAAAACTTCACCACATCTTAGTTTACAATTTTGCTCCACAGAAATAGCGTGTGAAGGAACACCAACAGCCCGCACATGTGTAGTTCGAATACTCTCTATATGGTGTTGCGGTTCTGCTGAACAAGAAGCCCTATGTTCGGCGGGGGCTTGTGAAGCGGCTGCCGCGTTAATGGCGTCCTCCCCTCCCGCGCAACCCGCGTTACCCGCGTTGGATCTGTTGGCAAATATGTGTTACGAAAACGCCAATGTGTCAAAAGTTGCACTAAATACAAGGTATGTTGATGATGTTGTTTTCTATAGATTTTAAACAAAATTCAAGTCAATAAGTAAAAGTACTTTTCAATTACAAGATATTATAAATTCTGTGTTTAGTTGAGTTGCTTGTGTGCTGTATGGTGAATGTACACCTTCCATTGCACACTTTCATAGAACCACTGGAAGGTCGGAGCAAGAGTACAGGATGGCTCCCGCTAGACCGTGCCGGGTCCGAGCCGTGGCGAGACCGAGTTGTTTCCGAGCGTTGCCGTTGTCCGTTGCTCGGCCGTCACTCGGTTGCCGCTCGGTATAGCGTGAGTGTGTTCATACAAAATATATGTAATATTAGTTGACCGTGCCGGGTCCGAGCTACGGCCGACACTCGGCTCGGACCCGGCACGGCGCGGTGTAGCGTGAGTCCTTTATACTGCTATCCATACTTTACTACATGCGATATTTAAATAATATATGATGTTTAACTTGTTTTTTCAAGCAAAGTGATGGCTATGTTGCCAGCATCTGGTTTCATTATTAAAAATTCTATTGACGCAGACGAGTTCAAAGTCGAAGACGTGCTGTATTTTGCTTTCTACTAGGTCTTTGCATGTTAATAACTAGGTACTTATTTTGTGCAATAATCGCACCGTTTTCATTGAAAACAAAACCTTTTTTCATTCAGAATGCACAGAGTACTCAGGCTTCATACAAAAAGGAAACATCAACATTTTGTTACCTCTATTTTGAAGTCGTTTAAAAAGTACTTAGTTTAATTGCAATTATAATCTTGGCGATGACTTTGTCGAGCTCAAGGTTATATCGCATAGGTAAAGAATCGATTGAAAGCGGTCGATGCATGACATCGCGCCGAAAGACTTCTTAATGCTAGCCATACACGCACTTCGCCCAAGACTATCGGCATCCATGACCGGGGGCCAGAGGACAGCGGGGGTGAGGGTTGCTTGGAGGGTTGCTCGCCGTCCCTACAGAAGCAGTTTCATGATGACAGCGTGACGTGAAAGTTTCACGCACGCCACACACCCCAAGTAACAGTATAACACTCGAACAACCCCTAAAGACGTGGGAAGGCACCCCAAGCCCGTAGGCGAGGCCGCAGTGGTAGCCAAAGTCTCTTGGGAATCCTGGGACATCGTTCCGAGGGCTTACCCAGTCTTGTGTGTGGTTTTAGTCGGTAAGAGCCCGGCATAATTAAAAAAAAGCCATACACGCAACGGCAAACCGTACGTACCGGCTGTCATCCAGTAACATCTTTAAGGCACATTTCTCCATTACCGTATCAGACTCGCGTGTCGCGACCGTTGAAAACTGCAGCTACGAGTTTCGACACGTTGGTCCTGGTTGCCATTGGCATGACAGTCATTAAATTAAGTTATAGGTCATATGGACATTTGGAAAAATTTCAACAGTCACATCCTGCGCCTGTTCATTGCCCTATACCGCCCATACCGTAGATGTTCGGGCAAAACGAAGTACTTATAATATTTTCTAGATACTTTATAAATTGGTTCCAGGCATGGTGACAAGACGATACCAGAGCTATTGATGTCACTGGTATCTCGTGAAAAGCCACTAGTAGTAGCTATGGGTGCCGCGCGGTGTATCACGTTTATGCATCGAGCTGGAGCGCTGCCGGCGGAGGATAACAGGTATAATATATTTGACCAGCTTTTTGGAATTATTTCCAGAATTTGTGTCAAAATTCATCAAATCGAGTTATGAAATATGTAAGAGACATAATGAGAAAACGAAATGCGATGCATAAGCGACGATAGGCTAGTGGTTTAGGTGTTGAACTTGAGTTCACCTGATCAGCTGCCCAACGGAATGACTGAGTTTAACGAGATAGTTTTCAGTTAAACACATTGAAAAAACAGAAGCAATGGGTGCGAAAGGCATAAGAAGTATTGTGGCGTAAATTGGGGGAGACCTATGTCCAGGAGTGGACTGTTTCATCATCTTCCCAAGTGATGAAGGGATCTTACTAATCCACAGGTCCAATACATTGGATATTTGTTAAACTCTTACTTTGATGGTATTTCCACAACATGGTAACCAGAAATTTGTTGATGCAACAAGACTAATTAGTAGTCTGCGGAAAAATTACATGATATTATACCACGTTTGGGGTTATTAGAACAGTCTGAATGTCGTGACTTTATATAAATCTATTTGTTTACAGAGTGGTATTTGGAGCCCTACCATGTTTAGCTCGGCTTTGTACGAAGGAAATGCCGGAAGATATCAGGGCGACCGCCGCGGAGACGTTAGCGTACTTAGCAGAAGTAAGTTCTACACTCATGTAGCTGTATAATGTGTGTAGGATATTGACATAAAAAGTCAAAGATTTTTTATTACTAAGGGTCCAGACCAGCATACGGCCCACCTGATGGTTGGTTACCGTAGCCTACAAACGTTTGACCACCAGATGCGCTACACACGCGCTGCCGAATCAGGGCAGATTATGACGATGCACTGTTGAAATATTTAAAGCTGCTTATATGGCCTTCAACCTGGTTTAACCAACGGACCAACGACTTAACGTGCATTTCGAAGTACGGAAATGCTGGCAAAAAATGTAACCATGTGGTCACCTATCCAAAGACAGGCCATAGCTGAAGTTGCCTACTGCAGTGACCGTTTACAGAACACCGAGGCCGCGGAAAATGCTTGCTTTAAAATGTGTGACAACGTAATAATGTAATGGTTATTTTGAGCTCAGCTGCTAGCACCCATTTGCTAGATCCGCAAACGTTTGTTTGGGCGTTGTCTTGTATACTTAGATAATATGTATTCCGTTGTTGTGATACTACAGCATAAATTAGCTGAAAGCGGCGTGTACGATATCCGGAATCTATTTATTGATGTAAAACATCACTATTTCAGGTGGACACAGCACTCCAGCGGCTAGCGGCCATATCGAACCACCTAATGACGTCACTGGCGGATATCGTGAACTGCCAGTCCGCGGCCGCCAAGCAAGGCGCCTTCAAATGCTTCGCGTCGCTCGGCGCCAATGATGAGGACATCAGGAAGAGGATCATTGAGACGCATGGCTTGATGGTGCATATCATCAATGCTATGAATAATCCAGAGTCTTCCGTATGTGGTTTTTTATTATTATTTTATAGTAGCTAATGCTCGGCTTCACCCGCGTGGAAGTGGTTTCCACTCCCTCTTCCCATGTGAGCATATTCCCGGGATAAAAAGTAATCTATCTCTATACCAAATTTCAGCTCGATCCATTCAGCTGTTAGAGCGTAATTGAGTAACAAACATACAAACATCTTCACAAACTAATCTTATCATAATTCTCGATGCTAATGATGAGGACATCAGGAAGAGGATCATTGAGACGCATGGTCTAATGGTGCATATCATCAATGCTATGAATAATCCAGAGTCTTCCGTATGTGGTTTCTTTTTATTATTTTATAGTAGCTAATGCTCGGCTTCACCCGCGTGGAAGTGGTTTCCACTCCCTCTTCCCATGTGAGCATATTCCCGGGATAAAAAGTAATCTATCTCTATACCAAATTTCAGCTCGATCCATTCAGCTGTTAGAGCGTAATTGAGTAACAAACATACAAACATCTTCACAAACTAATCTTATCATAATTCTCGATGCTAATGATGAGGACATCAGGAAGAGGATCATTGAGACGCATGGTCTAATGGTGCATATCATCAATGCTATGAATAATCCAGGGTCTTCCATATGTAGATTTTTTATAACTAACTTCTATGTATAATATGTATGTATAATACTAATATTATAAGAAGGAAAGATTTGACTGTTTGTATGCATTGATTTAAGAAAATACCTAGATGCACAATTTCAAACAAAAAGAACACTTAAAAGTGTCACCAATTATACATACGCAATTATAGTTTTGACGTAAACTTATTTTTTTACAAATTCAACCTTACGCGTATGACATTAAGTTGTATATTTACAAACTAAGATACCTACATAGTTAAACGTATTTTTTAATAATTCAACCTTACGTATATGACAAAGTTGTATGTATTTACAAACTAAGATATAGTCGAAATGAGTGCACGGACGGTTTTCAGACACTGAATGTGTATCTTGGGTTTTTTGTTACCAATGTTTGTATGCATTGAATAGGCTCCGAAAATACTGAACCGATTTGTAAAAAAAAGCTTTTATTTCTTACTAGTGGACGTCACGCGGTTTCACCCGCGTAGTTCCCGTTCCCGTGGGAATACGGGAATAAAATATAGCCCATGTTCACCGCAAAGAGTGTAGCTTCCCAACAGTGAAAGAATTTTTCTAATCGGTCCAGTAGTTCCGGAGCCTATTCGTTACAAACAAAAAAAATCTTTCCTCTTTATAATATTAGTATAGGTAGACTATATTTTATTCCCCTATCCCCACAGGAAAGAGCTGGTGAAATAAGTAAAGGTTCCACCACTCCCTTCTGAACGAAGTTGAGTTTTCTTTTGATAGGCTTTTACATCCGTCTCATCCTCACTCACAGAAATTCAAATCATCGTCGATGAATCTTTACAGTAAAGTCTACTATCTGTAAGGAAGAAGTAAGGAAGGAAGTTTACCTCACCAGAATTTGAAGGCCCATCTTGGACTAAACGCGTTTATTGGTTGATTTTAGGTAAGATTAGCAGCAGTCAGGTGTCTACACTCACTCTCGAGATCTGTGCAGCAGTTACGAACGACGTTTCAGGTAATTATACGTTTTATTGCAACGTTAGACGGTATTATCCGTCGATTGACGCCCATTACGCTCTTTCTTTCTTCTTTCTTTCTTTCTTTTTTTTCGAATCTATATTCTAGGTAAAGGCAAAAGCAAAAGATAGGTAAAAGTACAGCTTGGCAAAAAATTCTAGAAACTGAACTAATATTTTGCAGGCTGGCTTCATTGTCAAAAAGCTGCCAATAACGTCACATATGTGTTTCTATGTATAATATGTATGTATTTAAAAAGTATATAAATATTAATTTCCGTGGTCTGATACCCATAACACAAACAGGTTATTCCTAGCTTACTTTGGGATCAGATAGCGCTGTGTGAAATGTCCATGAATATTTATTAATATGTCTGTCAGTCAATGACGTGTATACAATTTGATTGGTGGGTTTTATTGATGGTTGTTGGCAACTGGATACTGATTGGTGGTTCTTTTTAACGGGTTAACATATGAACGCACAGTAGCTCCTCCATTATTTTCTTCTCTTTTTTGCCAAGCTGTAATAGGTAGGAGTTAAAGTGAATACTTTGTACCGCTTTTAAGACCAGGAAATCAATTGCGTCAGTCAAAGTTTCTGCGGAGATTAAGTGCATAAATTTATTTTGATGTGAACCATCCAGCCAAGGGGTAGATAAATTTTTGGAGTGACGAAAACGTCGCTAGCAGCTATATGCTGCTGAATTTTGGACATTTATTTTAATTACCATATTTCGCATCTGCCAGGCGTCCCTTGACGACTCACATTGTTTAAAAAATAATTTAATGTCGAATATCCGCGGCCAACGGACCTCTAGTATATTTGAATGCGAAAAGTTATTTTATTTCGTATTACCCCTTTCAGGACCATTCAGTATGGAAACCTCTAATGGAACTAATAAGCGACTCTCCCAGCCCCGAACTCCTAACAGTAGCCACCTCCACGATATGCAACTTGCTACTTGAGTTCTCGCCAGCCAAAGAACCTATGTTGGATCAAGGTTTGTTCTATTAAACTGCGGGACTAAAAGGCAACATTGTATGTTTCATAATCTGATCATAAAATGTTTCATTTCACTGCGTTTGTTAATGTTTCATTTCATTTCGATGCATTTTTTTGGAGAAGCAACATCTATGATTGGGCTATGAAATGAATTGAAAATGATTCATTTAATAATGTTACGATTTTATGGTCTCTAAAGCATTTCTTGTACGAATCTGCAAATGAATCTTTTAATGATTGAAACGCGTTTTGTTGCCTTTTAAGTCCCTCTGTATTTTATTGTTGTTTTGTTAGTATAGGTGTTATATTTTATTGCAATCGGGTGGTACAGTTTTACACGATTAATTTTATATGTCATAACAACGTATCTGCTAGACTGTAAAATATAGCATGATTCGGATAACATTTGTATTGACGTAAACAAAAACGAACTTTATTTCAACGATTTTAAGCTTTTGTGTATGTATTTAAAAAAAAGTACCTATTTCAGTATTAATATCAGTAATCTGATACCCATTACACAAGCAGGTTAATCCTAGCGTACTTGGGATCAGTTGACATTGCGTGAATTTTTTAAAATTATTATTATAAGGTTGAAATGTAGTACAATGAGAATACAGAGCATCAAACTATAAATTACTACTTTGTGCCGTTGAATTAAAGTCTATTTTCGTCTACGTTGTTGCATCTGTCACCAATAGAATGATTTAGTAGTTGAAGGCATCACACACACATCCATAGCAAGCAATTATGTGCCGTTTTGCTTGTAAATAGAGTTGAATATAGCGTCGGTGCGGTCGATAACTGCCGATTGTAATATTATTAGTCGTGTAAAATCGTATCCTTATAACTTGATTAGTATTGTTGAATGATATCTTATGTGTATTATTATTATGTGTGTACAATTCATGGCTTGATCTCATTATTCTATTTATTTTTAATTAAAGAAGCATTTATTGAATACACGTTGTTTTAGTGTAAAAATCCCCTAAACCTTATTAGCTATTCATTTCTATAGAGAAAAGTTCAGTTTGAAGTTGTGAATTGTGCACTCAGATATTACAAATCCTGCATCGCGCTATCAAAGTTGTCATGTATGGCAAGATATATACCACTTCGCAACATTAACGCGAAACGTTTTCAGATGATGTAAGCAGGAGAAATACAAATTATTTATTACTTTTCTCCCTATTACAACTGATAGAGCGGTGTAAAAAGGATCTCAAAATATATATTTTACTATTAATAATATGATCTTTAAGTTGAAACCGGTGACGAATGAAAGGCTGATAATGCATTATATTAAATCAACGAAAGTTAAAAAAAAAGTGTGCGTGTAACCTTTACGCGCGATTGAAGTACAACTTCTTTGCCATTGACGGCATCAAATGTTATATCAATATCATTCATTCCAATTTTACTAATAGCGGAAACGTTTCCGCTATTCAAAATTCAAATAGCGTTACTTCCGTCAGAAAATAAATCTGAGTTACTCACTAGTCGCGCCTAAAGAAGTTTTACTTAAAAAAAAAACTGTTGATTGTAATCTACCTAGTGAGATTGTTAACTGTCGAGATATTGTGAACTGTTTACAGTTCTAGTGACGTTTGTAACGTTCAGATTGGAACAGCGACCATTAACATGTGAAGGCGAGCGAGCTAAGCGAGCGGGACGCGGTAGTGGCTGCCGATCTCCAATTCGGCTATTAGTATTTTTTAAAAATATTTTTGCAAGGTAGATTACAGTCCAACGGTTTTTATCATTTACGAAATTGATACCTAATAAGTGTTTAATATGTTATAGGCGCTGTAGAAATGTTATGTAACCTAACGAAACGGCCCGAGTCTGCGTTAAGATTGAATGGAATATGGGCGCTTATGAATATGGCTTTTCAGGTAAATGCATCTTATTTCTTTTAATTATAAAATGTTTTTTATATCTTTTAAATTTCACAAAGTTTAAGACTAAGGTTTAGGGTAACTATAAAATCATGGAACTTTTAATCCAATAATACTTATCAAAATTCTATGAGGTTCTTCAAATTTTGGTAGAATTTTTTCTTTTATACCACTAAGGTGGCAGACAAGCAAACGTCCCACCAGAGGAACTGGTAGTCACCGCAATCTATGAACGCTTGCAACACCAGAGAAGCTACACTCGCGCTGCCGACCCCAGTAAAAACCTTCTAAGACCCCTTTTGAAGAACCCCATACTGTAGGCGTTTGTAATTTCTATATAATATTATTGCTTTTATTGACCAGAGTCTGACCTCAGGCATTCTTCAAACTAAGATAATTTGTTTACTTACATATTTTTAGAGAAGACGCCACAGCGAATGGTCTCTCATTCCAAAATCTATCAATGAGAGTGAAATTTCCTTAATGTTAAACCTCTATAACATTTTTTATTTTAACGACTTGCCCGCACACGCGTTTCCCCCATCTTACAATCCCGGGTTCTTCAAGAGGAGCGTGAAGAGGCACATCACAGGGCCGCCAACATAAGGACCAGTATCAGAAGTCTTACGGACTGTGAGTGGCCCTGCCCTCAATCGCTAGATGCGCCACGGCTTTTCATCAGTGGCGATGTCAATTTGGCGAACTTAATATTGTAAAAAAATTACGAGTTTTAACTCACAGTTTTTTTTATGTAGTACTTTATTTTTGAAGTGAAACTTCTTCATCGGCGTTGGAAAAAAAATTCCGTCACGTCACATTTTTCGGTTACGCGCCATCTTTTTCTCGTCCCCACCACGATCGATTCGAATACTAGTAAAGAGTACTATCTTAAATAAAGTAAGTGGGACTTTTGGAGTTTTGAAGTTTTGGACTTTTGGATTTTTGGACTTTTGGATTTTTGGACTTTTGGACTTTTGTACTTTGGACTTTTTTACTTTTGAACTTATGGACTTTTGTACTTTTGGACTTTTGGAATTTTGGACTTTGAACTTTGAACTTCGAGACTTTTGGACTTTTGGACTTTGGACTTTGAACTTTGAACTTTGAACTTTGGGACTTTTGGACTTTTGGACTTTTGGACTTTTGGACTTTTGGACTTTTGGACTCTTGGACTCTTGGACTCTTGGACTTTTGGACTCTTAGACTTTTAGACGTTTAGACTGTTGGACTTTCATTTCTTTCGAATATAATACTACCGATAATGATATTTCTTTCGAAAAATAAGGTCATGAAGAAGTTTCACTTCTTACCTGTGTACATTAGTACACGCACACATTTTTTTTCACGAATATCATCAAGTCCTATCATTTCTAGGCTGAACAGAAAGTGAAACAACGCATTCTGTGCAGCTTGGGCACAGAACAGATGTTCCGCCTGCTCGGCGACAGCGACACGCGCGTCATCATGAAGACGCTGGGCCTGCTGCGGAACTTGCTCTCCACCAGGCACCATATCGATGCTATCATGAGTGAATACTCGTCGCAGGTTATGCAGGTTGGTGGGATAATCGTTTTAAATGTTTTAGGACTTTCTCACTCAATGGTTTCGAGGATAATATTTTAGATCCCGTCGAGTTTATGTTACCTTTATTAGAGCTAGTCACGTTGTGTAATCTAGATAGAATATAATATAAATCTTACTAATATTATAAATGCGAAAGTTTGTGAGTGTGGATGTTTGTTACTCTTTCACGCTCAAACCGCTGAACGGATCGGGCTGAAATTTGGTACAGAGATACCTTATTGTTGGGAATAACACATAGGCTACCTTTTATCCCGGGAATAACTTCCCGCGGGAACAAATTTTACGCGGGCGAAGCTGCGGGCATCAGCTAGTATAATATAAATGTTTGTAGACATTCTCACACAACGTCATCTAGCCCAAATTAAGCTAATATAAGCTTGTGCTATGGCATCTGACGACTGATAGACATACTTATATATTTTTAAATATACTATACATAGAAAACACACAAACTGCAAAACATCTGTAAATCACTTAAATATTTGGACCGACCCGGGAATTGAACCCGAGACCTCAGCACGGCAGGCGGTTAAACTACTGAATGCGCCACCAAGGCAGTCATATAAACTCGTGCTATGGGATCTAGAATCTAACCTTCGAAACTATCCCAATGGATATCACATCGAACAGGCTGAAACCACACAGATCACTCATTTAGCGCCGGGCGACTTTTTGTAAGATTGAAGCGTTCGTGGAATACATTTGTTAAGAGTTCCGTACCCAGAAGATAAAACCGGGACCCTATTACTGAGACTTCGCCATCTGTTTGTCTGTCCGACACGAGGCTGTATCACAATAACCGTGATAAATAGTTGAAATTTTCACAAATGAGGTATTTCTGTTGCCTCTATAACAACATGGGCTTCTATACGACAAATGCAATTTTGTGCCGTTTTTGATACGAAACCCTCCGTACGTGAATCCAACTCGCACTTAGCCGGATTTTTTAAATAAATTATCAGAGCTGTCTGTAAGTTGGCCAATCAAAAAATCCTCAAAAGTGCTCGGAGTAGAGATTGGCCAACTCATAGTCCGCTCGGCTCCACTCCTCCCAGTTCCGCATCAGTGAAACGCACACTTACCTTCTGTAATATGTATGTATTTAGAAAGTATCTCTATCAGTCATCTAGATCCCATAGCACAAGCTTTTATTAGCTTAATTTGGGCTAGACGACGTTGTGTGAGGATGACCACAATTTTGAAGTAAAACTTCTTTAGGCGCGGCTAGGGAGTAACTGAGATTTTTTTCTGACGGAAGTAACGTTTTATTAATAATTGAATTTTAAATAGCGGAAACGTTGATTTCGCTATTCAAAATTCGAATGAACGATATTAATATAACATTTGATGCCGTCAATGGCAAAGAAGTTTTACTTCAATCGCGCGTAAAGGTTACACGCACACACTTTTTTTTTTACTCGGATGCACAACCCAGTCACCTACGCTTAGACATATAAAACTAAACCATTCACAATTTCTCTCCTCAGGCAGTAATAGTAGTGCTAGAAGGTTCGTACCCAGCTGAGGTAAAAGAACAGGCGCTATGTATCCTGGGGAACATCGGCGACGGAGAGAAGGCGAAAGACCTCATCATGGCCAACGAAGATGTCCTTAGGAAACTAGTCGACTACCTGGTGAGTTTGCTTGTGGTTTGTAGTTGTTACCTGCTGACACAGATTATAGAACGCTGATGACGCATGCGAAAGAAGAAATCGAGGCCAAAAAATCTCTGGTAGATAGTGTAACGATTTTCAACGTAAATAGCAAATGCATGTGATTCTTTATTTATCCCATCATTACTGTGCTATGCCCGTAATGGT
Source organism: Miltochrista miniata (assembly GCA_933228765.1). Lineage (NCBI taxonomy): Eukaryota > Metazoa > Arthropoda > Insecta > Lepidoptera > Erebidae > Miltochrista > Miltochrista miniata. The sequence continues at coordinate 25,023,691 of OW121766.1, read as the reverse complement.
CTATAATTTTAACTTATCATATCTAAACATCTGCATCCTTGAGGTAAACAGACTATTATAGCTTAACAAATTCGTAGGTGTGTCACCTTCCGGGGGACGAGGGACTTAAGACAGGGGTGATGCATTGTGTGCGAGGGCCTGGGGTTACTAGACGGTAGCGTCATTGCTTCAGTCAGACCCTTGGAGTGTCACGTACGAATTTGCCAAGCTGTAGGACAAAATATCATGTTATTAGTATTGTATAGGTAGCGCTTGTGGCCCCGCGGACTCAGTGTTCTGTAAACGATCACTGCAGTAAGCAACTTTCACTATGGCCGGTCCATGGATGGGTCACCATCCATGTGATCACTTTGTGACATTTATTTGAGCGTTTCCGTGCTTCGGAAGGCACGTTAAGCCGTTGGTCCCGGTTGCCAGTAAAATGGCAGTCGTTAAGCTAAGTTGAAGGCTTTATTTCAACTGCAGGTAGTCACAACCTGCGCCTGTCCATTTAAACACGGCAATACGGCTCACCACCTATTACGTGGGACAAATTATACAAAGGTGAAATGTGGGCATATAATATGCCTCTGCCTACCCCTTCGGGGATAAAGGCGTGACCATATGTATGTATTAGTATTGATTGTATGTCTTGTATCAGGCGCATCCAGAGAGCAAGCTACAAGAAGCAGCACTGTTCGTGGCCAGTAACCTCGTGTGGCGAGGCGAGGCGGGGGCCGCCGCTCGCCAGGCGAGGCTCGCAGACCTCGGCGTACTGCGAGCGTTGAAACTGCTTCGAGCGAGGCACGATGCTGCACACCTGCATGACAAGTGAGTGTATTAGGCTACGTTCACACGGCACACGTTTTTCTCGTGCACGATTTTCCCGTACAAGATGCAATCGTTCACACGGCGACCATTCAACGCGTTTTTAACTTTACGATCGCATGAATGGGTTAGTCGTGTGAACGAAACACCGAACATAATGCGCCACTACGATTCGTATTCGAGATCGACCGTGTGACGACGCAAGGCGGCAACTCCTAGTGGCAACTCCGCACGGTATATGGGAAAAATGTGTCTCGTACACACGATTTTCCCGTGTGTACGAAAACACGAAGAGCCGAACACGCTGTGTTCGTCTCTCTAATGAAAATTTGGTGTTTAATAGTATTTAAAAACCACAATGCAATTTAGAAATTCAGTAGGTCCCAGAATGGTTCCTTGAGGCACTTTGATGTGTCACACAAGAAGCTCATCGTCGATCAGGTGTTCCAATCGTGAAAACGCCACTCGTTCTTTTCATATTTTTTCCCCTTCCCCCCCTCTCTCCAATAAATCGAAATATTTGAAGTAAAACTTCTTTAGGCGCGACTAGGCAGTAACTCAGATTTTTTTTCTGACGGAAGTAACGCTATTTGAATTTTGAATAGCGGAAACGTACTATTCGGAAAATTCGAATGAATGATATTATTATAACATTTGATGCCGTCGATGGCAAAGAAGTTTTACTGCTCGTTCGCTCTAAGTTTGCCGCTCGGCTCCATACTAAAAGTCGAATTTTTAATTAAACGAAGTAAATTGACAGCAACTAATGTCACTTCTTCATACAATGTTGCGTATTTTCTATGACGAAGTGACATTAGCTACTGTCAATTTACTTCGTCTAATTAAAAATTCGGGTATACGCCTCTACGCCAGCGGCAAACTTAGAGCGAACGGGTAGTACTTCAATCGCGCGTAAAGGTTTACACGCACACACTTTTTTTCGAAGCATTCACGTACTCTTGTAATCTTTTTATGGTGTACAATAAAGAATATTTATTATTATTATTATTACTCTATTTCAGAATTTGTGACTTGAATGGAACTTTTGTGTTTGTTTCAGAGTGAAGACAGCCCTGGCACAGTTTAGTGACTTCACATAATATCACAAGAGTCACAAACGTAAGCGCATGCGCCGAAAGTGACTCTGCTAGTTTTAGTAACGCTTTGTGATTCAGTCGACGCGACAGTGAGCTCTCCAGTCATAGCACTACGATATTAACGTATAGCTGTAAGTATTTAATGCAATTGTACATATTCGATTATTGTTGTATCGATGACGACTGTTATTCGATCATTCAATCTATCGAACATTCGATTATTCGGTTAATTTATTTTCTTGTTTAACATGTTGACATCATATTCATTTTGCGCTGTAACCATTCAAGACATATATATCTTACCAAAGATTCGATACGCGTTGCTAACGTGACAGAGGTTTATACAACCGTCGCGTAATTATTTTTGACTAGTTAATGTGTAATTTTGTTGTTGATGTGAGTTTTGTATGTGGTGTATATGAAATCATGGTTAGATAACTACTGTCCGGCAGTGGATATCGTATATATACTGTTTTCTGTGATAGTTTTCCTAGATTTGTATATATTATATTGTAGTGTGTATATAATCTATTATCTCAGACGATTGACACCCTTAAACATAGGTCTCATCTAAAGATTAAAGAATACATTTTTGAGGGATATTTTTGACCTTACTATACCATGTTGACCGGAAAGGTTGGTGAAGGGTCTTGTTTCGAATTATCCTTCTTTAACCAATGGGTACTTAAAGAGTTCAAACGCGGTTTATAGACGAGATGAATTTGCACTTTACAGTACTCCACGTTGGTGATAATGTATAATACCTTGTAATAATAATAAACAGTCGTGTCGTTGTGAACAGTCGTGTCATTGTAAACAGACGTGTCATTGTGAACAGACATGTCATTGTGAACAGACGTGTCATTGTGAACAGACGTGTCATTGTGAACACTGACTGAATAAGGATGCCGCAGTATAGAGGAAATAAATTGCCGTTATTTAAAAAATGTTAATATTCGGATTGCAATTGTCATGCTATGTATGAAATATATGCAAAATATCCACGGTCGGACACAAAAAGAACCGAAGAAAGGCGAATACCAACTATTCTCAAATATTTTTAATAAATTATAATGTAATTGTAAATAGTTATACCGACCGTATTGTCTAGTTTAGTTCGAAAAGAGTCTCAGTATGTGAGCGAGGTGATACATAGGTGGTTAGCTTTTGATAACGCATTGAATGCATGGCCGTATATATAGATAAATTATACATACTATATTACAGTTTTGTACAATAACTCATTTTTGCTGCTTGCTCTTGAATTAAAAAGTAAAGTTCCTTCAATGACTCTTCTCGTACCATTTTGATATCAATCGTAAGGCACAAGTCAAGGTTACCTCAACTTATTGTAACGGAAAATGACGAATCTGACTTATAAATGAAAGTGACGTAGAACAGGTAATAGGACCCTCGAGATTGTTGGTAATGAGACTTTATGTCATGACAATAAAGTCGATTTTCGTCTACAAACGATGCGTGCTCGAGATTGCTTGGCAGCAAAATGTCACATCTGCAAAAAGTTGTGGTCCATTCGCAGATTAAAAAGGGGTCTGTAAAGTTTTTACGTGATAACGTCATTAATAAACATTGAAGAGAGATAGATGCGTCCCAAGCCGCTTGCACTCTTGGCTTAGGCGGAACGTGACATTATTTCTTGCGTGCAGCCGGCGTTCATCGTTTATCGACGTTATCACGTCAAAACTCATACAAGGGTAAAAGCAAGCTGTACAAATTTTAATATTGTGATAGTCCGCGGATAGTTATATATTTTTCATAATATGTAAAACGAATGCATTGATTTCTATTGTGTGTAAAACATGACATGGTCGTTGATGACTCTTTTGTACGTTGGAATTGTATTATCTTGACTTTGACGAAGGTTTAGTAAGCTGGCTGTAATTTATTGAATACATTTAGAGTTTAATAGCGGCGTTTTCCCTGAAAGAAAACGCATATTAAAATACTTACCTAATTCGAAGCTTATATAATGAGATAGGCATATCCGTTACCCGTAGGCTTATCTTACTCATGTTTGATGACGTATTTCCGTCGACTCACCAGCAGATGGCGCCACCTGTGAACTTATAAAAGAACATGGCGTCCACTTTGTCCTCATTGGCTTTTATTCACCAGGCAGATTTAAAAAGTAAGCTTCGAATTAGGTAAGTATTTTAATATGCGTTTTCTTTCAGGGAAAACGCCGCTATTAAAAGTACTTGACCGTAATTCGAAGCTCATATAATGAGAAATGTTTGTTTTCGCCTGGTGAGTGACGGAAACGCCAATGTGATTCTAATTTATTTTTAGGAAAATAATATTATACAATGTTGTATGTATGGTATCTAGATTTATAACCTTTACCATCTTGAACAACTTCATATGTAATCTTAAACAGACTAAATAAGGAATCTTATTTAAGGAGTAGTAAGTATTCCTTCTATTGACAGGATTAAATAATTGCGAATTATTATTATATTTGATTGGTGGTAGTAGCTGACATTATTACTCGACGATAATTTTTTTTTTGAAATCCATCGTCATTTACCTCGTGTTAAGGATTATTTTGATCTTACCACCACCACCAATTCTTAGAAGCTGCTGTTGACCGGGTAGTGCCGGGGCTAGAATAGTTGGAGAACCTCTAACAGTCATAAATAAACTATTAGACTGTGTAGTCTCATATCGGTTACTCTGATATCCTAATTTCTATCTAGAATAAAGGGTTCAATTGATTAGTCGTAGGTGTTATCTTTGTTTACAATAGTTTTCCAACCAGATTGTCTGAAATGAAAATGATCAGTTTCGGACTCTTGATTCGGGCCTAAAAGTAGTACCTATGACGTGAGTTAATACAATCGAGCAAAGTTAGATCGTGGTTGCGGCGACCTAAGCATAAAATCACTATGACGAGAAACCTGAAAAATGTTCTCTTTGTATCAATACTTGGTATTATTGAACTAAGTCATCAATCCCAATATCAATGAATATGTGACTTAACTTTCTTTACATTTTTTACAGAAATCGACCAAGATAATATGTTTAACCAAAACATGCGAACTATGTAAAGTTGACTAACGGTTTCTATATTATCAAGAGCAGCAACAACAGATTTATGTGACAGAATCGTATTATATAATAACCATGAATAAAATTCAAGTCGGTTAAAACTGTAAAATTTATAAGTATCTTAAAAGGTAGGTCTCAAGGAGCTCAATAGTAGAAGTTTTTGATTTAATAGCTGTTATTTACCTCTTCGCCCCCCCCCCCCCCCCCCACATTTCCACAGATTCTCTATGTGAGGTGGTGGGAGACCTGTCGAGGTGTTTAGTAGAAGGAAATAAATAATGTTTATTAGGTTCTTTTGCAGGTTCTGCAGAACGAATGGAGCTTACAGAGCTCTCGCTTTGAGATCTGCCCTCTATTATTACCTTGTGCCATCGCGGCACCACAAACACTCCTGTTGACCGATTAAGGTGTGACAGCATCTTGGGTATTAAAAATGGTGCTGAAAGTAATATCCACACATTACAAACAGGCCTATCATGTGTAGTGTTCTCCATTTCATAATAGGAATATTGTTTGTAGGCAATCTTGCCTTAGTGGTGTTTGAAGCAGGATGCTCACAAAAAATACCCGGAGGAGCTGATACATATGGTATCGGCTCGGAATGCAGTGTATGGTGAAGTCAATTTGATGTCGGACCATTACACGCAAGCTGACGAGTTAAGTTCGTCAAGGCAATTGATTTGGTCTCGTCCCTCTGGGGGGATGGACTACAACTGCTTTGAATGAGTACAGACTGTAACATAGTACCGGTATATGATTTCGAATCATGTGTAAGATTATCAACATCTCTATTGATGCAGTGCAATCTTTGTTATTCTAGGCCCTCGAGCCTGTTAGAGAAATGTTTTCTAGCTGGGCTCCCAAGCGAAATCTGACGCGTCCGTGGTAAGAAAGCATCTCGGATGGAAAGCTTGTAAAATTGTCGAGAACCGGTAATTGCGGACCCACTATTGGAGTTCCACTTGTACCACTCCGTGCACTACTATTTTCTTCAGTGGGTTGTCGGTTAGGGGATTGACCGAATGTGGCGCTGAGGTAAAGCTACCTCTAGGCACTGCGAAAGTGGTAAAAATTCAAAAGACCCACCAAGTTTGAATTTTCTTTAAAAGAACTAAGTTTCTTTGATTTGGAATTAAATAAATCTTCCTTTTATGTCTAATATCTTTTCTTTTGGTATTGGACTTTCAGGTAGTTCTATGTCTTTCGCATAACGATATGAGCGGTTTCTTTGGGAACCTATTATTGTTTTCTCCCAATTGTCTAACCATCCCTGGGTTTGAAGAGTTTTCAAGGCTATTTGTACGTGTTTGTGAAGAGTAACAGGATTTTGATGCGCAAAATGAGATTTTGTGTAGGTAGACGAGTATTTGAATACTCTTATTCTATAGAAATCGTGGCACCCAGATGGTGAGAAACGAAAATGTTTTGGGTGCGGCTTACCCGAGCGGAAGACAAGAATGTGCTCTGAGAAAGAATAATGTACACTACGTCAGCTTTATCATGAAAATAAGCTTGACTGAGATGTATTTTGCACATCCAATCTCGTGGTTGGAGGAAATCTGGTAAACGGAACATGCTGAAAGATAGAATTATTCTAGCTTCACAAAGCCGTACAATGTCCTAAAACTGAATTCTGGGCGGATGACCCATCGCTATTTGAAGTTAGGAAAAGTGGAGAAACCCAACTTGGTGACAAAGGAACTAGTTTTAGAGTGCCTTGAGCATTCATCTTTTGAACCATTGCACAATGTGGTCATTTTAGTTAAAAAGGAAACCTTTTTAAAAAGAGTTCGTTGTATGGATTCTTAAGTATTTAAAGCAATTAGTATTCCACCTTAGTCAAGTTTTCCATAGCATTTTAACATAAAGTGAAAATTTACAACTTTGTCAGGACGGGACTTAAACAGAGTTCGGTGTAAATTTAAATGTGGGAAGGTTATCAGTTTTGAGCAGGATTCGAACCTGCGTCCTCTCGAATACCGTGCAGGACGGATTGGAGTTTCTGGATAAAGGGAATGCGGTACCCTTTTATAAATTTAAAACTTTTTGGTACTCTCGTTCCTTACCAACGTATTTTGTACAGAGTTAACTGACCGACATAGAATGACAGGGTCATATCATTTAGTGTTTCCTTTGCTGGTGTGGGCAGAGGATGTTAGACCTCTCCTCGTCTCTTTGAGAGCCTCGAGCTCGGAAATTTCGTAATTGAAGGGACATCCTTGCATGGTTACTTAGTATGTTATCGTACGCCTGGTTACTATCGTATATTACAATTATTATAGATACACAATATTGTACATACCCCTCGAGGGTGGTTACTGGTTAGTGTTAAACTTCTCAGTCTCTTTGAGAGCCTAAAGCTCAGAAATTTCTTAATTGAAGGGACATTTACTGTCGTATGCCCAATTATTATGGATATTGTACACACCCCTCGAGAGTGGTAACTGTAATACAGGCCTAAAAAGGCTCTTGGTACAATGGAATCTGAACTCTATTCGATGGAGATCTGATCTTGACGCCTGATCCTCTCGAAGGCTGGCGTAATGATTTGGATGAACTTTTTTCGGGGTCATCCTTTTTGGAGATCGAAGACCAAAATGCATGCCTTCCCGAGTGCCGTTGAAAAGGCTTCAGCCTCGAAAATGTATGTGTTTGAAGACGATATTTTATCAAGGTTCATTTTTAAGAATTGGGTCTTTGACAATTCTGAGAATAATATATGAAATCAGATCTATGGCCGCAAGCCATTTGTAATAAATTGATAAAAGATTTATGGAAATCCTATTATTAAAGTAGGTCTTCAATTTTGTCATAAATATTTTCGAAGAAACTTAAGTTTTTCAAAAGATTCTCTTTGTTTAAAAATACAAAAGGTTTTGGCAGCAAAAGCCTTTTGACAGAAAGAACCTTGTCAGCTTTTTCAAAATGTAGCAGGGATTCGAATTGTCGGATCTCCCCGTTTTTGTTTAGGTTGACGAACCCAGGACTATGATTTTACAATAGTGGGTATCAGCATATTATCTTATCAAGGCAATTTGTCGCCAAAACGTGTCTATCAACCTCTTAGGTTATACTGTGTCTTAGGATCTTGGGTAACCGAAATCTCTTTTAATGCTGTCCCTATTTAAAATACGAAGCAAGGATGATTGTTTCTATCATCCTCGTAATTTAACCTCTGATCTGTGAAGAAATTTACACTTGGTCAGGACCAGTGTTAGGTAATAAGAAATAACTCACCTATTTCCATCATCCTTATCTGGTTTAGTGGAAGTCGGCTTCTTTTACTCCACTTACGACAATGCACGTGGCGTCGCGATCGCCCTTATTTGAAGTTCGAGCTAAATGAGCTGGAACTGTAGCTATTTGACGTACCTAATACAGTAACTGGAGCTCATAGCGCGCTTCTGAAATACTCCACTTGGAATTAGCTCACTTTCTAAGGATGAAGGATTCATTTCTATCAAGAAACCAAACTAAAAGAAATAGTATTATGTTAGGTACCTAAAATTTAAGCACTACTTTCATGGTGAACATTTAGTTATTACTTTGACACACTCGTACGTATTCAGAAACTTGGGATGATTACGATTTTACCTATAATAGGCCATATTTTTACATGTATGTATGTAAGGCCTTTATGTGGGTAGGTATAAAAATATTTTGAAAATATTTTCTATATTCGGCGGTACTTACGCTGTACATACACGACGCAAATAATATCTAAAAAAAAAGTATTAGTACCTATGAATACAATCTATAAAATCAGTTTGATATTAGCTGTAACTAAAGATATTAAATAAAAGAAACTGCAACCTCGAAAGGTTTACGTGCTATTTTAAAATAATAGGTTATTTCACGTTATGACGTATAACACTCTTATGTGATCGTAAAAATATGAAGTAAAAACATACCTGAGACTTAAACGAACGGTTAAACCGTTAAATATGTCTGTAGGTTCACTTACTTCAATCACAAGTCACTTGTTTTAGATTCACTGTATATTCAAACGAACGGCAAAGCCGTTAAATAATTATTTCTGTAAATTCACTAACTTCATCCCAAGTCACTTTTTATAACTTTACTAGGTATATAACTAGTAACTAGAAAAAAATAAATGCACTAGCAGGTGTTCCTGCTATAACCTTTTGCTACGGGAATCAAAACGCCAATGGGGACAAAGTGGACGCCATGTTCTTTTATAAGTTCACAGGTGGCGCCATCTGCTGGTGAGTCGACGGAAATACGTCATCAAACATGAGTAAGATAAGCCTACGGGTAACGGATATGCCTATCTCATTATATAAGCTTCGAATTACGGTCAAGTACTTTTAATATCAATTTGCCTTAATTGTGAATGAATCTTGTAATTTTCATAGAGTCGTAAGTTCTCAATATTTTGACAGAAAGCTCTTCAATTTGTTCAATTCACTTTGAGAAAGAAAATATCGAAAATGTGCTAAATTAAGAGTTTAATAGTATTAGTTTTCAACTTATCGGCCTAATTCGGAAATAAAGATTTATCTGGTATTGATTTATCAGTTGATATTGTCAGTTTAACTGATTCGTAGTAAGCTAATTATGCACATTCCTGATATTTTTGCAAAGATACGGCTTTTTTGTCAAAATATTGTAATAATCTGAAATTAAACGATGCACAATCATAAATTTTTTTTTTTTTAATTATTCAATTAATCTTCATGTACTTCTATTGAATTCATATTTAGTATCTATAATGGCGACTGTATCTATTTTTATATTAATGTCTTATTTGTCTTCACATAAAATAATCTGTTTTTGTTTGTTTGTGAGCTCAAAATTTTTGTAATTAAAACAAACGTACAGAGAAAGTATTTTATATGACTATTAAGCCATGTAAAAGTCTGACATTTTTCTTTCTTTCTCTTATTTTGATTTTGTATGACTTGGTTTCAAACCATTTGGAATGTTGACAATATTTTTTGCCTACAGAATCATAGTATTAAATCAGACATAGACTAAACATGTATACTTATTTCTTTATAAAATATTTGCTGACATAAGTAAATTTCAAGATTGAAGTTATATGCAATCAAACTACAATCATCAGAATATGCAGTCTGAAAGTAATGAATTCCATTATCAAATCTTTCAGCAACTCTATATTTTTAAAACAAAAAATATTTGTAGTCCTGCGAAAAAAATATCTACATTCATAGCGTCCTGAGTTTCAAATAGAAATAACAATATACTGAATTTACATACAATTTTTTTTTGATATTCTCATCAAAATAGATGGCACTTTACAGTACGGTTTATTTTAAACATTTATGTTTTTTAGTGTACACAATAGACATGAATTGCTGGACTAAAAGTTAGGTTATTTTCTCTACAATTTACGTACTCTATGTGTTCTTTAGAATGAGTACCATCACTGAAAGTAGAATTATACCGCCCATTCTCGGGCATAGGCCATCCCTGTGCAATTTTGGGTAAAAATTAAAGGTGTTTTTCCCACTGTGAGAGATACCATGGATGCTTTTAAAATCCACCGTGCACATTTGTCGGTTGCACAATTTGACAATATAAACGGTACACGTTACATATAAACCGACAAATGAGATTGTTAAATATCAAACGCATCCAAAGCACATTTCTGGTGGGTAAAGCTCCCTTGAAATCGTTCCATTGTTGGGCAAAAAGATATAATGTATTGGTAATTCAAACCGACAAATGAGATTGTTAAATATCAAACGCATCCAAAGCGCATTTCTGTTGGGTAAAGCACCTTTGAAATCGTTCCATTGTTGGGCAAAAAGATATAATGTATTGGTAATTCTTTAAGTCGCCTGCATCTCCTACCTGTTCACCATCACCTATCTGTTCTATGCAAATTGTCTTTCTTTACATCTATTATTAAGTTCGACAAAGTCACATCATGTTTGCTCAGTTTTTTTTATGTGTTCTAAGAGTTGAAGATTGTGGTACTTTGTCATAATATTAGTGCTTTTGTAATAAAATTATAATTATAATACTATACTTGGTGCTTGCTAAAAGTAAGTTTGTATGTTTGACTATTGTTGTGTCAATTTTGTTATCCAACACTTTGTTAGACTACAATGAAATTGTTACGAATACCCTATTTAAAAGCTATGGTTAGGTACCGTCATTGGTTATTGTGGGGAAACATATAAAAGGGATATACGAGTTGACTATAGTTTAGTAAGCAATCAAGTATGACAAAAATATGTTGTTTTAAATTTATATAGAAATTATGTTGAAAACGACTGATAGAATAAACATTGATTAGCAGATTACGACTTATTTTTTTCTTGTTCCCACCCTGTATAATTTCCAATTTGCTTATAATATTGTATGTAAAATGCCTCTTGTTGGTACAGTTGGCATCAATAATGTAAAGGCAATCAGATTGTTCAAAGCTCCTAGAAACTCAATGGCACAATGTACGAGATGTTTCAGAATAAAAAAAAACGTCAGTTATCATTGTAATTATGATCCGATCTTTCCAAATGACTGTATAAGCCCCGCAAGTTGGTATTGCGCTGGAACCTTGTCATAATGACAGCTAAGTGACGTCATCGTGACGTAGCGCGAGCGCGGGCTGGCTTCGCGAAGCTGCGTACGCTATTTTTTTTAGTACTGACGGCTCGACGGACATACGTCACCAAGATGGCCGCCAAGCGCAATATCAACGTGCGGGCTTATATGCTTTTATATTTGCTAGGATCATTTTGAACAAGACTTTCACCTCTTTATTGTTGATGCCGTTTGTACTGCTTCCTACTTCGCTTTTTTTTACTTTGCGTCTCTGAAATAGAAATTGATATTATTTATGACACGTTATGTTTTATGTTAATAATGAAGATGATATGAAAAATACTGTTGTTTTATTTTTGACGTGGCTCCAGTTAACTTGGCAAAGAAGAGTAGAAAATAATAGGGTTCATATGGCAACCCGTTTTTTTTTTTCTCTATTTGGCTTCTTGCATTGCAGTTGGCCACAAACAGAATTTCATTGCGAAATATAAATAATTTTCATGTTAAAATTCCTCTTAACAGCAGCGTATTCATGTATGTCCAAGTTTGTACTAAGTTCTACTCTAGTAAGGCGGTGGTACCATAATAGGGTTTGCTGTGGAATTTGTCGACGAACCTAAAAACTCGCGTTTCACTGCGCTTTATCACTTTTTAACACTTGTGCACGTTGTCAAACCTTTATGTTTAATAATCCACCATAAATTACACATAAATACTCAAAAATACACTAGTTTTAAAAAAATTGAAAACAGACCAAACGCTTGTCTGTAAGTTTCGAGCGTGTTAGATTCGTCTCGTAGAGGGTAGGTATATCAATACATACGGTCACGCCTTTTATCCCCGAAGGGATAGCCGGAGGCATATTCTGTAAGGAGGGTATTAGCAAACAAGTTATGAAATGAAAAGAAATGAATATGAGATAAAAGTATCTTTATTCTCGTCAAGATTTCCGATTCTACATTTACCGCCAGATTCGCAATAGGTAGAACCTGTGAGAAAGAACCTGGCAATAAAACTCACGGCCACTCTTTTTAAAGTCACATTCTTTACAAATATTGCTATACATCTATTTCTACTATAATCTAATTCCATCAATAGTTGGTACACGTTATTACAATTAATAGCAACACGGGTCATATCTTTACAAATAGTTCAGCAGAATAGTACTTATACATTATCTCTTAAACCAAGCCATGGGCAGTATAAAATAACCTTGAATACAATCAATCAAATCGGTCTATGGCAGTTCAGCACTGCTGGACGTAGACCTCTGCTAATTTCAACACATATATTACACATCAGTCATCACATCAGATCAGATAAATTACATAAGTTATTAATGAGGAACGTACCCTTAAGACGGCTGCTCAGCGACTGAGCTGGTCTGCCTAACATTGTGATTTTGGCGCCTAAACAGCATTACAAATGTTTTCTCTTCAAAATTCACCAGCAAAGTGAGTCTCCGGCCCAGATCGCTGTCTATTTATTAATCCCCGCCACTCAAATTGCTGTCACAAAACACGTGGCTTCATTTTTAATGTTTTCTTAGTAAATCTAATTTTAAATGCTGACAATGTTCGTGTTAATTGTCATTAAGAATTTAACAATAGTTTTTATTGATAACTTAATTAGTTCAACACTACATCAGGTTATACAAATCAGTGTTAACAAATTCTACAACTATTTCCATTCGAACCTTATTTCACAATATAGTAAGGTATCAGTAAAGTTGCTCATTGTAATGGTTAAAATCTATTTATAATCCCATAGATTTTAATTAGTAATTCTCGGTGCGGCGACATAACTATATAATATTACTCCATGTAACAACTACAGATATTCACCGGAAAGGCGACAACATACAATCAATAACACAGACTTACGATTTCTTTTCACGAAGACTATTCTTAACCTGATCATAGTTCTTATATAATTATACTACAATATTATATCTATATGCTGTGCAACAATATTAATAATTTATACTATACAGTTTCTCAAAAACTCTTTTGAAACTAAACTTATATTATGCAGTACAATAAATATTGGTTTCTTCTAACGAGTTGCCATATGAACATACCTATTTATAAGCATATCTATCAAGCGCAAATCTGGCAACTCGTTAGAAAGAACCACCAATCAGCATCCAGTTGCCAATACGTCATTGTTTGACAGACATATGACGTTAATGACAGCATTTTGACAATGTAGCCAGCGAACAAAATATTAGTTCATCAAAATCGATTCAGCGGTTTAGGCGTGAAAACGTAACAGACATACAGACAGACAGACTGACTGAGGTACTTTCGCATTTATAATATTAGTACCTAGGGATTTAGGTTCGCGGAAATAATACACACGCAATAACATAAATTACAAAATTGTAACCCTCTTTGATTTAGGACGGATTAACAGTTCACGCTTTCATAAACCCTCGGCCATAATGTCTGTCTCTATCACGCAAACGCAGAAAGGTATATTATCCTTGGCTTATAATGGGTTTGATGTTCAGTTGGGGCGTTACTACTAGTAATCCTTCCCCTACCTGATTCAGATTATGCAAATCAAGAACAGCGCGGTATGAATGTTGACTGTGGGTAAGTTTTATAATATTTAAGCCCGGTCATCTACTTAAAATGACTGTGGGTAAATAGGAACTATTTCAGACCGGGCTTAAACATTTTTTTTTTTTGGTTTCAACTCAAGGGCACAAGTTCTATTGCCGACATCGGACACATTCCAAGCAGTACTACTATAGAATATATATAATCTGTGGTACTACCGTATACTGGCACTGAGAAAATATCCTATTACCATTCTGTAATTAGAACTAAAATTCCAACAAATAAATTGAAAATGTACCTAAGTACTTATTCTAAACTAGCTGTTGCCCACGACTTCATACGCTGCATTTTATATGGGAGTCTTTAGATTGACCTAACTTTTTTTATTTATGAACCTATTGACATGAAACAAACACTAAATGTTAAGTGGAGGAAACAGCAATGCAATAAAGAATACCGCATTGCAATCGGTTGAGCGGTTGCTGAGATTAGCGTACACAAACGTACAGACAAACAGACAGTTACGATTTTATTATATGTATTGATATTGATTGATTGATGATTGATTGACTAAGCTCTACTCATAATATAATTTATGTAGGATAGACTCGTAGGCAGAGAACTATTATGTAACCCTTCCCAACACAAACTTATTAAAATAATCACTAGGACTTTAATATTAGATGCTGTAATTTGCATCCAATTAGGCAGCTTGTGGGACATTTATTTTGGAAGTGGAAGAACTGAATAGAAATTCGGCCGGTTAAGACAGAGTTCTTGACAGTTCTTCCCAGGACAGGGCAGTGTTTAGAATTGGTGGGCATGTTGGTAGGTGTTTAGTTAGTGTTTTGATTAAGACGTTTTAGTAGGCGCCGCGAATGTTCTATACGAAAGGTAAAGGTAGGTAGGTAGGCCTCCATACATTAATATCGTCCATGATATTGTATTCGTGAGGGGTAGTCGGAGCCGGAGCCCGTGGCAGATTCCGTCGACGTCCTTCCGAGGACTTACCCGGGGCTCTCAACCGTAGGCTGTTAGACAGTATACGACATGTTTTTTTTAGTCTGTAGGAGTCCGGTATAGTATCCATGTAGGATTTTCCCTCAAGTAAAAAAAAGTAGGTTAAATGAAAAGTCATACGATGCCAGGATGTGAAAGGACTTTGAGTCTGTACAAAGTTCGCCTTGATCTTCTTTAAAGCATAGGTACCTACGTAGGTAAAGGTATGATCGTGCGGATATGTGATTTGCATGAACTTCGTAGTCTCGTAGAGGTTTCCATGTTAAAAAAAGGCCTAAGTACCTAGGCACAGTCGTGCAGGTTGGGTGAAGGGTATTTTTTTAATAGATAGGTAGGTATACGAAAATACTAGTAGGTAATCCTGACGTCTGATTCATGCCGACAGCATTGAATAATAACGGATATGAAATAAGTTTTGCAGAGGAAGCATTTCATAGACCGAGCGTAGGTACCTACACCAGCTGTTGCATAACTTTTACAAATTTCCTCTGAACTCCTTCCGATCTGAAGCAGCGGCAAATTAAATCGATGCGGCGACGGTAAAAAAGTATTTTGTCGGCGAGTTTAATATTTTACAAGTTTTTGTTATTTTCTATTCATGATAGGTATTGTACTAAAATATCGTAATGCCTACCTTTGCCTATGATCCCGAAATTTGTGCTAAATTATCCTGTCATCAGAACGGCTTTGAAAAATTAAAGGTAAAAGTCTGAAGGGGTACCTACCTACCTACTGTTTTATGGTTCTTTTTTCCAAACTCTTTTATAAATTATGGAATTATGAGCAGAACTAACATAAAAAGCGGTTGAATTTACTAAGTAGGTACCTTTGGAGTCAGTTGAAAAAGTAGATAGGTAGGTAGGTACCTATTTAGTAGACATTGAAGTAAACACGTATCTAGATATTAAAAATAAAATAGTACCCACAGTCACGTTCCCACGTAGCCAAGGATCGGCAGCAGGAGGAAATGAAACTTTTTAATTGGTTAACCTCTGACATACCAGGGCCGAGTTGCTAACTACATACAGAGCGCGGTTTTGCTTCCTGGCTACAATTCATTATGCCGTACCGAAAATGAATTTTATACAATGAGTACTTTCGGATCCTTAAGCTCTTTTACCCTTCTTAGCTCAGAGTATATTTTAAACTCTAAGCTTCTAGTGTGTTAAATCTTGAAGATAAAATAACCTCAGAATTATCTCCTCTTCAGTTTTGAGAATCATAAAATCCTTGCATAGGTAAAAAGCCTTGACTCCAACTTAATGCATGCATACCTAGTGCCGTGCATTTTTTTAATGCGAGGAAAATCCTATGGGATGCTATGCGGGACTCCTACCGACTACAAACCACACGTTTCCTACCTAATGCCTACGGTTGGCAGCTCCGGTAAAGGTCTCGGAGGGATGACCCCAAGACTACCAACAGACCTACAGCTACCACTGCGGCCTCACTTGTTATTGGGGGTAATGCCGTGCCCACACTGCAATACGTGAATTACTTACTCTAGGTTCTTTTTATTAGGGTTCCGTACTCAAAGGGTAAAAACGTCTCTCTGTTCATAGGACTTCGCCGTCTGTTTGTCTGTCCGTCACGACGCTGTATCTAAGGAACTGTGATTGATAGCTATGCTGAAATTTTCCCAGACGATGTATTTCTGTTGCCGCTACAACAACATTACTAAAATTAGAAACAATTAAGTTGCTCCCATACAACAAACGCTTAGGTTGTGGAATGACCTCCCTGCCTCTGTATTCCCAAACGCCTACAGTATGGGGTTCTTCAAAAGGGGTCTGGAAAGTTTTAACAGGGTCGACAGCGCGAGTATAGCTGCCACCAGTCCTCCTGGTGGGCCACATGCTTGTCTGCCACCTTAGTAGTATAATAGAAAAAATCGTGATTTTTTGCCGTGTCTTTGCGGGTTTTTATACAGCCTGAAAAGCTGAAGGCTTTCAGGAAGAAGAGAGAAATGAGAAGAGGTGACGTTTAAAATTTAAAAACTGACAATTTATTCAAAAAAGGAAAGAACTCGGGGTCGTGGTAATTTCAGGCAGAAAGTGCGGTTTCCGAAGGCCTTCGCAGGGTTCCGACTTATCTGGGGTTGGCGTTCTTGATGTGATGCAGTCAGCGACGTCTCCGTGCCGTCCACTCGTCGAACTGCACGGAATTGCTCAACCCGGAGGGAGAACGTTCGCTGTAGAACCCGGAGGGTGAATTGTTATTGTAGAACCCGGAGGGTGGACCTTTGCTGCAGAACCCGTAGGGTGAACGTTTGCAACCCGGAGGGTGGGCTTCCGTAACCCGGAGGGTGAACCCTGAAATGTTCCAGACTAGGCGTTAGTTTGAACCCTTTTTCCCCGCATATTCCCAAAGACCAGCCGGCTCCCGCTAACCATTGCAGGAGTCGGAGGTCTTCTTACAGAACTAATTTTACAAAGTGTTTTTTCTAGTGACCGACCGAAGTTTCGGTTTCGGTTTCGGTTTCGGCCAGTTTCGGCCAAAAAATCGAGTTTCGGCCGCAGTTTCGGTTTCGGCCAAAATGGGCCGAAACCTTCGGCCGGGCCGAAACTCACGTGTTCATAAATTTTGAGTGCCTGTCTCTGCTTGTGACGTGGTAGGGTCAACCCAACCAGTTAATATGTTACTAACCGATGATTTACAAAGGACTTCCAATCAATAGTTGTAATAATACAATTTTTACGGAATCCTAAAAAGGTGATCTAGGACATTACATAACCCTACCCCTTTGTTGTCGGTTCCGTTGACTTCGTTGGTCGTCAGTCTGTCTGTCAGCAGACTTATGCACCGTGATAGTTAGACAGTTAAATTTCTTTCAGATGATGAATTTCTGTTGCCGCTATAGCTACCTACATAGACAAACTAATAATATTAAAGGGGGCCTCCCAAACAACATACGTGATTTTTTGCTGCTTTTCTTGTATGGAACCCTACGCGCGCTAGTCCGGCTCACTGTTGTCCAGTTTTAGTTATATACTTCTAGAATGTAACCAAAACCAGCAAAGAGCTAGTAGCAGGGCACCGTGTGGTTTTAGTCGGTAGGAGTTCGCAATAGCGTCTATGAGTAATTCCACACGTAAAAGAAAGAAACTCATCTTTAGGTGGAGATATTTCTAAAATGAACACTTGAGAAGATTTATTCCGTTGATTGATACCTACTGTTGATTGATGGCACTTGGTGGAACTTGCTGCACCTATTGAAAAAATAACCGGCTAAGTGCGAGTCTAACTCACACACGGAGGGGTTAAAGCCTATTAACGAGACATGAGGCCTAGCCGTCCGTCTGTCTGTTAGTCACGAGGTTGTATCGATGGAACCGTGCCAGATATAGGCTTAAATTTTCACTGTACAGTAGTCTTACCGACTAAAAACAACGCGTATCCTACCTAACAGCCTACGGTTGGGAGCCCCGAGTATGCCCTCGGAATGATGCATACTGCGGCCGCGTCTTTGGGGGGTTGTTCAGTTGTTATCCCGCTTCTTGAGCGGGCGTGGATGAATCTCTCACGTCATGCTATCGGCCTGCCATGCTTCACGCGTGCGGCGGGCGATACGCGCACCGCGACACTCTTCGCCCCTCGCCGCCCCCTCCACGCGCTTTATATAGACCTGCAAGCGGTCTCTGCCCTCTCTCACTACTACGGCTGATCCACAGGTGATGTACCTCGCTCCATCATCACCTCGTGGCTGGATCTGGTGGTCTAGGGAAACCTACGGAACCCTCCCCTACTTGCTCACTAATTGTGCATCAGTATTTTGTACCTATTTTAATAAACGCAGATAAGCTGCAATATTGTACCAACCAATAATTATTGTTCTCAATTATATCCTTGGTAATCCTCACTATATTTGGACCTGATAGGGTGGCTGACCCACCTATCACGTGACAATGGCCTGCTTCTGTAAAGACGGTAAGTAGCCCCGTCACCGGTCTCAGGCCCCCGGGAGGCTGATAGTTTGGGGCGCCGCCGCAGACTGTGGAACTCGAGTGGCAGAGTTCTCTCCCGCTTCCTCCCCGCCGTCTTTTTTACGAGCATGACCTGCTCACAAGAAGATGCCTGTGGCCCCGCTCCAGCGCCTCCTTGCGCCATTTTAAACAATCATGCAAGGGCCCTTGCTTCCAGGTCCCATAGAGGGGCCCCGGCTAGAAGACATGCCGCCTCAACTGAGATCGTGCGGTGTCTCCTTATCACCCTGACAGCCGTCGCCTTCCGCGGGCTAAGCAATATAGCCGCATTGCTGGCCATCAGAATCTCCGCCCATGCGGGGGCCCGGCATAGGGCAAGGTACAGTCTCCTGCAGGGAGCGTTGGGTCTCCTGATATTGGGCAAAAACCGCGAGAGTGCGGCTGATGCCCCCTTCCTCAGCTATGGGACCAAACTTCGGAAGTGGTATCTGAAGTTCCACCGGCTATCGAGTACGAGCCCCAGATACGTCATCGAGAGCTCGATGCCGATGCTGACGCCCCCTTTACGTAAACTGGATCCCGCAGGTGGCCTTAGGGCTGCGTCTCGGTGCGTTGCTCCTCGCGCTGTAATGAGGGTGTCGTCGTAACACGTTACGCCGACACCTCTCAGCAACGAACCACGCAGCACCCAATCGTAACCGATGTTCCACAGAAGCGGTTCTAAGACCGATCCCTATGGAACACCGAACGACTCATCTCGCGGACCCAGCCCTAGCCAGCTCGCGCAAGCTATGGCCCTCTCGGAAAGATAGGCCCCGACAATTCGACGGAGGTATGGAGGCATTCCATGGTAAATAAGTGCCTCCCAAACGCAGCTCCAGGGCAAGAGACACTGCCACCACCACCTCACCCTGTTCTGATGCCGATAACAAAAAATACCTACTAAAATCAGAAAAAAGCATCCACACAACAAACGAAATTTTTGTGCTTAATTTTTGTAACGGAACCCTCTGTGCGGAATCCGATTCGCACTTGGATGGTTTTTTTTTTTCAATATGAACACGTGAGTTTCGGTTTCGGTTTCGGCCGAAACTGACCCTGAGGCCGAAAGTTCGGTTTCGGTTTCGGTTTCGGCCGGAAAACCAGTTTCGGTCGGACACTAGTTTTTTCACACCCCTTTAACTACCCCCTTATATCAGGGTGGACCAACAGCCCTTAATTTTCACAGTTTAAAACTAGATCACGTTATATTCAATTAACTTACCCAAATATGGGGTCTTCTGTCAAGAGCTATTTGCTCCTTATACTTGATAAAATCAAGGTTTTATGCTGAAACTTTAACGGACATAATCATGAATTTATCCCCGAAGGGAATGTGTTTCTTTGCGAAAATGTTCCTTTAGTCGCCTCTTACGACACCCTCGGGATGAATTGTGGTGGCAATTTTTAAAAAAAATGAATTTAACTGTTTTTGTGTGAGGTTGGGACGCATGAAATTGCTTTATGTAGGTACCATATTTCGAATGCAAGTTCAAGTGTGACGAAGGAACTTTCATTCAGCAGCGCGAATGGGTGTATATTGTATAATGTAAGTCGGTTTGTGATTGAGTTGTTCCGCAATTTCATTGGTCGAAAATGTCTGTTCTTTTCACCTATGCATCTATTGCTCTACACATATTATATAAAATTACACTTATTGGCATAACAATTGGCGGCCTTATCGCACAAGGCAATCTCTTACAGGCAACCTTTTTTATGGAGATTGTAGGATTGTAGGAGGAGGACACGTAGATAATAGTTTCTGACTAATCCCTTGAAAGTGTGCAGCGATTGTGCACGTCGAATATTCACTGGCAACGCATTCCACAATCGAACTGCTTGGATAGTGAACGAATTGTCCATAAAATTTGTGGTGTGGGCAGGCATTTTTAATGTCAAATTCTCCGATGACCGTAAACTTCTAGAGTGGGTAAGCTGGGGAGAGTAAGCTTGCCTGCCACTTCAGTGTCATAAAAACCGGCCAAGTGCGAGTTGGACTCGCCCATGAAGGGTTTCGTTGCAGCAAGTAAAATAATAGAAAAGTTCTTATAGTTCGTTATTCGAATTATGCTTTCACTGTTCTCACAATTTCAAACGACACTTACACGTCCGTGAGCTAATTTAAATATTAATCTGGCGGTGATCTTGCATTGATGCACCGCTTTATATACTAATGAATAGCGCCTCTGGTGGCATAACTCGAAACTAACTCAACGTCAAGACCGAAACTATGACTGTGAACCAAAGCTTCCGTCGTTGCGACACCTACTCGGTAGATGGCGCTTTCATTTATATGACCTAAGTTTCATTTCTAATTAACTATACTATACTATCTTCACGCCAAATCCCTTGCGGGGTAGGCAGAAAGAACCGAGCGCCACACGGCACGGTCCATACACACCTCACTCGCCTCTTCAACTTTCATTTTTCTTTTCATGCATGCACGTCGGTTCCTACGGCTCTTGACACCACCCTCCACTAACACATGATTAATTTGGTCGTGGTAGGTGTGTCGTGGCCTTCCCCGACTCCTACGTCCATCCACTTTCGCGTTGTATATCTGTTTTGTCATTCTTTCATCTCCCATTCGTTCCACATGCCCGAACCATCGTAGCATGCCCTTCCTTACTTTAACACCGACACTCTCTTTCAGACCAACTCTCTTTCTTACATCTTCATTCCGAACGCGATCTGCGAGCGTTACTCCGCAGATTTTGCGTAGCGCGCGCATCTCGACCGCGTTTATTCTACTTTCATGCGTTTCCTGCCATACCCAACTCTCGCTTCCATACGTTAGCGTAGGTATCAGCACCGCATTGTGTACTGCGAGCTGGGCCTTTTGACTTAAGGCCTTGGTACCTAAAAGTTTGCCTAACGCTCCATTCACACTATTTCCCGCAGTTACCCTCTTTTCTACATCAGCGGTGTACCGTCCATCCCTGCTAAATGCACATCCAAGATATACAAACTCATCCACCTGTTCCAGCACTACATCATTTACAGTTATCCTGGCATTCGTTCTGTCCTCTTCTCTTTCGAATACCATCACTTTCGTTTTAGTCGCGTTCAAATGTAAGCCTCTCATTAGACAATCATCTTTCATCGTTGTGACTAGTGACTGTAGTTCTGATGGCGATTCGGCTATGAGCACGGCATCATCTGCATACAGCAAACAGTTCACAAGTAAGTCACCCATTCGCAATCCAACATTCATCGATCTTACTCTCTTAAGACAATCGTCCAGGTACAGGACAAACAGCAGAGCCGACAGCACGCAACCCTGTCTGACGCCAATGTTGACGTCAAACCAGGGAGACAGGCTGCCGCCCACCCGCACACATGCCGTACATCCCACATATGTAGACTGCACAGCACGAAGCAGCGCACCATCAATCCCGTATCCTGGCAATATATCCCAGAGATCCTTCCGTACAACTCTGTCAAATGCTTTCTCCATGTCCACAAAACCGCAGAAAACCTTCCGGCCTACAGCCAGCTGCTTCTCTACAATGTTGCGGAGCGAGAAAACTTGGTCCATACATCCCCTTCCATTTCGGAAACCACCCTGCGCCTCCCACAGTAATCCGTCAGATTCCACCCTCATTCTCCTTTCAATAATTTTGCCATACACTTTAGCTGCTATACTGATCAAACTGATGGCCCTATAGTTGGCGCACTCCATACGTGAGCCCTTGCCTTTATACAAGGGCACGACGATAGCACGCCTCCAGTCCATTGGGACCCTTCCAGTCCTCCAGCATAGATTGCTCAATGACCAGAAGGCGTCCCGGACGCAAGGACCACCTAATTTGATCATTTCAGCAGATATCCTATCAATTCCCGCAGACTTTCCATTTTTCAAGCTTCGTATCGACCATTCAATCTCTTCCAAAGTAATATCTCCGCTTGATGCTTGCACCGCAAGATCAGTTATCGCCTCCCTCGCAGTGCCCGCATCCGGGAGATATTCATACATTTCTCCAAAGTACTCATTCCACCGCTCTAACACCTCTAAGGGGTCCGCAAGAATGTCCCCAGCTTTACTCTTTATCTTATCCATTCTGGAAACTGACGAACAGCTCCGAGACTTCTTGACCTCCCTCCAAAAGAGTTTGGTATTCGTCTCGAAGTTCCTCGTCAGCTTCTCTTCCGCAATCATATTTATCCTTTCACGCTTCTCTTTCACTAAAGCTTTGGCTTCATTCTTGCAGAGGCGGTAAATTTCTTTCTTCGTGTCTTTCATACTGTCATTCAGTTGCAAAGATGAGACATAATCCAACCACGCTTTCTTCTTTCTTGCTACGCAGGATTGAACTTCTGCATCCCACCAGGCATCACCTTTCGAATGTTCATGTCTCTTTGCACTCCCACATGCTTCTTTTGCACTATCCACTATACTTTCTTTCATAATATTCCAGCATTCATCCACATCTAAGTCGGAAAGGCTCGCGTTTGCAAGCCTTTCACTGACTAAGCCAACATACATACTCCTTACGCTATCATCTTCCAGTTTTTCACTCTTTATCCTTTCATAGTCTCCGAAAGGGACACGCACTCGCCAGTGCCTCCACTTCTTGAAAAGACCAAAAAACCGGCTTACCACCAGGTAGTGATCAGTTTCAAGAGTGGGGCCTCTGTAGGCTCTTGTATCCCTTATAGCCTGTCGAAGACGATTGTCTATCAAAATCAAATCAATCACACTTTTTTCTTCCTTCCGTCTCCATGTATACGTGTGGATATCTTTGTGACGGAATAAACTGTTCGCCACAAGGAGGTCTCGTTCCAAGCATACGTCTAAGATTGACTTACCAGCATCATTCGATCTCTTATCTCCATACGGACCAAGGACAGCATCGAAGCCATCTCGCTTGGTCCCCACCCATCCATTCAAATCACCACACATGATCAACTTTTCATTCCCGTCAGCCAAATCGAGGACGTCCCTAACGGATTCCCAGAACTCCGCGAGCACTTGGGGATTAGCCGAGCTGACGGGAGCATAGGCTGCGACCAAAAAAACTCTCGTGATCCCCAGTTTTATACGTACCCACAGGAGTCTTGGGCCTACCAATCCATAATCTTTCACTCCAGAGGCCAAACGGGAGGAGAGCAAGACACCCACTCCCTTACTGGCATGATCCTCTTGGTCCACTCCGGACCACAAAGCAATTATTCCGCCAGGAAGATCGTCGATGCCGCTCCCCTTCCGCTTAGTCTCTGTGACACACAATACATCCAGGCATCGCTCTTTCATTACATCCATCAATTCATTCATCTTACCTTCCATACCACCACGCACATTCCACGTGCCTATCCGGCACTCGGCTCCTCGCATCCCGCCAGAGTTGGCGCTGCGTGAAGGGTGGCGGCCCCCTTCGCCGCGTGCGCATGCAGTCGTACCGACGGGGGCATACCGGTACGCGTCGCCTTGGGGGGACGCCCTAGCCCTGTCGGCACTCATCGGTAGTGTTTTGTTTCGCGTTTTCGCTTTCGCCGCTACTTACGGGGAGGGCCCGAGCACAGGTATCGCTCTTCGTGAAGGCACACTACATCCCCCCCAAAACTAATTTTTATTAATTTATGCACACGTTGTTGCACAACGTTACAAGCCATATTATTGTGTTTTATTTTGTTTGTTTTTTCTTGCTCTACTCAAGGCTCTACTGAAATCAAATACTAACAAATGGCTACGGGCCAACAAAATAACCTAGATAGATACTTATATTGACAAATCTTCCTGG
The DNA here is from genome assembly GCA_933228765.1 of Miltochrista miniata. Taxonomy (NCBI): domain Eukaryota; kingdom Metazoa; phylum Arthropoda; class Insecta; order Lepidoptera; family Erebidae; genus Miltochrista; species Miltochrista miniata. The sequence goes on along the minus strand of OW121766.1, from coordinate 24,998,897 downwards.
AGTTTATCAATGGACTACTCAGCCTACAAACTAACATAATTATACGTACCTACTGGATTTGTCCTGGGATTCAGAACTTGGCACAATTCCATAAGATATAGAATGGACATCGCAAAATGGGTTTACTACTCTCATAATTTGGTTAGCATCTAAGAGATATATTTCTAAGGTTACGTCCGCACAGGCAGGCGGCTTGCTTGGTGCCTAGCGCCTAGCGAGTCACCTAGCGAGTCGCTTAGTAAAACGAACATACTTGAATGTTCGCGACCGGCCGCACTGCGCGCTTGGCGCCTAGCGAGTAGCTTAGCATGTATCCAAGTAAACAAACATGTTGGTTTTTTGTCGCCAGGCGCGAGGCATTTTGAAGAAAAAAATATACGAAATATTAATCGCATCCATACATACAAATAAATTAAATTGGAGTGTCTGTTTGTAATATTAAAATAACCGCTTTCTACTGCATGCATATGAATGTATTACGGTACACATACCAAAATATATATTTTTTAAATTTTTGTCTGTCTGTCTGTCTGTTTGTTCCGACCTCCGGCTAATCTCTGGAACGGCTGGACCGATTTGGACGGGACTTTCACTGGCAGATAGCTTATGTAATTAGTAACTTAGGCTACTTTTCTTTTAGAATTTAATTTTTATTTTAGAAAACAAAACTAAATAAACTAATTTTTTTCATTACATTCTACGCGGACGAAGTCGCGGATACAGCTAGATATCATATCATAAATAGATGAGTATCCGAATGAAATAATTTTCCTTTAACTTCACTGAGAAGTAGATCAAATGTATCTATTTAAATTTAATTACGCAAATCTTCGTAATTTTTTTGTGAAAATTATGCAATTGCTTATTTAGAACATAAAAATCCCCATGACTTGACCGTCTCTTATTTATGTCATGAACCCAATATGAAGCGCTCGTGGCCCCGCGGACTCAGTGTTCTGTAAACGATCACTGTAGTAAGCAACATTTACTGTGGCCGGTCATGGATGGGTGACCGTCTCTTGACCACTGTGTGACATTTATTTTCCGTGCTTCGAAAAGCCCTTGGTCCCGGTTGCCAGTAAAATAGCAGTCGAGGCAGTAAGCCAAGTTGAGGGCCTTTTTAGGCGGCTTGAAAAATTTTAACAGCTGGCACTGCTGGCAGTTCTTGCCTGCGCCTGTCCATATCAACATGGCAATACGGCTCACTACCTATTACGTGGGACAAAATCTCAAAGGTGAAACGTGGGCACCTAAAATGCATCTGTCTACTCCTTTGTGGATAAAAGGCGTGATCATATGTATGAACCCAATATAGAGCAGTATAGAGCTAATTTTGTAAGGGACATCTTGTCAACGTGCCGACAAGCAAATGACCAAGGCACCTAGCGACCCCCCACGCAAACCAGTAGTTGGGAATTAGGGTTTCTGGATCAGAGGAGATCCATAAACCACTAATTCCCAACCATTCAACTATTCAATATAGTATTCTAATAATGATCCATCATGATAGACTTTCTGGATCCCTTAACACCCAATCCCATCTATTCAGTCAGTATGTAAGTAGTGTATTATTTTGTGCCATTCTAGACCACTTTTATCGTTCCTACGACTCACTTCGTTCGTCTTCGTCACAAAAGTGATCTAGCGTGCCCAATATCATAAAATGACTTACCGTTCACTCCGTATAACGCGTTTATGACTTTCGGTTGAAATTCGATTTATTACAGTCGCATTTTCACCACCTTCCGTTCCTTTATAACCTACAGGTTTTCTGTAACCAGTTTGGTTCGACTACTTGTAGTTATAAATATTTATGTTATAAATTCATCTTTTCATTACGAGTCGATCAGTATTGCATAGCAAACATGAAATTCGTTAAACAAACACAATCGTTGCAGGTCAATACAATCTGTGACGATTTAACAAAAAATAAGTTACGCCATGGAGAATTATTACCAAATACAGTACGCTGCATCATATGCGGACCATCAAATTGTGGAAAAACTAACTTATTAATTGGTCTTCTATTGCACGAAAATGGATTGACATTTCAGAATGTTTATGTATATTCTAAAACGCTACTTCAACCAAAGTACATCTTTTTAGAAAAGGTTTTACGACGAGTACCAGGTATCACTCTCCAGACATACCAAGCAAATGATGACGTTTTAAAGGTTGCAGATGCAAAACCTAATTCTGTGATTATTTTTGATGATGTAGCATGTGAAAATCAAAGTAATATGCGTGATTATTTTGCCATGGGAAGACATAAATTAATTGACAGTTTTTATTTAAATCAAACTTACACCAAAATACCTAAACAACTTGTAAGAGATAATGCTAACTTAATTGTGCTTTTTAAGCAAGATGAAGTTAATTTGAAACATGTTTACGAAGAACATGTTAACACCGATATGTCATGGTTGAAATTTCGAGAAATGTGTTCCCTAATATGGAAAGAGCCTTTTGATTATGTGGTAATTAATAAAGATTGTTCTAGAAACAACGGTTGCTATAGAAAAACGTTTGACACTTTTGTATTATTATAGAGCAAGAGCCAGCGGCCCCCAGGCATTTGTTAAAGTATAAAAGCTGTAAGTTTCTCAATGTATGTCCCCAACACAGGTAAGAACGAACCCCGCCTATGAAACTTGAGTCGCGGTGGCTTTCGCAGGTATCAGGTAGTAAAGGTGTGTAAAATTGTGTGTTAAATTTGGTAAAGTATAAAACTCAGTTTTTACATATTTTACTTATAATAATCCTAAAAGTCACCTTGTCGAAAGCCAGACACTTTGTACGGTTGCAACCCTCTGCCAGACACCCTTAAAGTATATTTAATTATTACTATACTTACGGTATAGTATAAAAGCTGCAATTTATATATGTTATTTGGAGAACTATCAAATGATGTTTTCTCAATAGCCAGACAGTTTCAGTAGTTCCTTTATGTTGCCAGGCACATCAAAAGTTAATGTAGATGCGAGCGCCAGGGATATATCGACGGAAGCAAAGAGCAAACGGACATCTGCATTTTCGCGAAAATCGTTTTTTTACATTATTGAATTAAGAATTTTGTCTTCCATTTGGCCATATTTATTATATTTTTAAATATTTAGTGGTATTTTGGAGCGTATAAAAAGACAGACGGGCATTATACACTTGTACGTGTATGCGTCGAAAAATTTGGCGCGTCTCACTTCTTAAAAACAAAGGTATCAGATACTTGACCGTTTCGTCACGGGAGGTTGACGTATTAAAGCTTGCGTACTAATTATTCTTAAATCTGTGATTTATTCAACTACATTCCGTAGTACAGTGTTATTATAATAACATAGCAGAAGGAATAAGTTATTGTCAAATTTGGCACAAAATAGAAATCACAGACAGGGAATCCATCCTCACACTCTACGTCCGGAGCGTTCGAGCACGGTTAGATCCGATAGGGGCTTTCTTTGTGGAACGATCTCCCTGCCTCGGTTTTCCCAAACGCCTACAGTGAGGGGGTTTTACAGGGTCGACAGCGCAAGAGTGGCGCCTCTGGTGTTGCAAACGTTCATAGGCTGCGGTGAACACCGGACCTTCTGGTGGGCCGTATGCTTGTCTAAAATCAAATTAATGTTTACAACACAGCGAAGATCTCACAAATTTGATGGAAAATACAATCATCGAACAATCCCATGAGGGTTCTTTTTTTAACGTGAGGGAAAGTCCTCACAGATGTTATGAGGGACTCTTACCGACTAATAAACCTCACGTAACGTCCAGCAGCCTATGGTTGGGAGCCCAGGGTAAGCCCTCGGAAGGATGTCCCAGGACTCCCTACGGACCTATGGCCCAGGGGGTGGTTCGGGTGCTATCTCGCGTCTTTGGGTGCGGTGATGAGGACACTCAAGATATTGACGACCACGATTCATAGAATATCTTTGAAATATTTTTCCATTAATTATTGTATTAGATTAATTATATTATTCCAATAACTATTATTAAAATAATTATTTAAATATATTATTTAATTGTTAATTTAATGATTCCTAAACACAGAAATTTTATAAAAGAATTTTCTAAACATTTATTCGTTGATCCTTAGTTATGGTACATAATGAATTTTCATAGTAAATCTAGAAAATAGTTCTCATTATACACAATAAATGATAGCTGATGCGCAGTATAACGTTGCAGTGGACCGAACGCGGTATTTCACTCGCACCCTCAGACACACATATCCCTCGCGCTCGCACCTACATTAGACTTTTGATGTGCCTGGCAACATAAAGGAACTACTGAAACTGTCTGGCTATTGAGAAAACATCATTTGATAGTTCTCCAAATAACATATATAAATTGCAGCTTTTATACTATACCGTAAGTATAGTAATAATTAAATATACTTTAAGGGTGTCTGGCAGAGGGTTGCAACCGTACAAAGTGTCTGGCTTTCGACAAGGTGACTTTTAGGATTATTATAAGTAAAATATGTAAAAACTGAGTTTTATACTTTACCAAATTTAACACACAATTTTACACACCTTTACTACCTGATACCTGCGAAAGCCACCGCGACTCAAGTTTCATAGGCGGGGTTCGTTCTTACCTGTGTTGGGGACATACATTGAGAAACTTACAGCTTTTATACTTTAACGAATGCCTGGGGGCCGCTGGCTCTTAGACCATTAGATGATATTTGAATATTTAAGTAGACTGCAGTCACTTTATTGTTATTCTGTAATTGGTTCTTATTCGATTACCACATATTTTACATAATGGATAAATCATTGAAAAAACAAATTGTTGATGCGACAGAAGCTGTCAAGAAAAAATACGTAAAATGAAGGATTTTGAAGATAGTAATAAGTATGCTCTTGATACAGTTTTTAAGCCTGTTACAGACTCTCTCAATTTAATAGCCAACACTAATAACCACTTAGCTCTAACAAAAAAGGAGGAAAAAGTAGAACCCCAATTACCACAAGACCAAGATATGAAAGAAACAGATGATAGCAGTATTGCTAGTAATGAATCGGAACCCTCATCGGACTCTTCATTTCAGTCATTAGTCGGTACTAATCCAGATGCATCATCTTGGTCGTTATCTTCACAAGTACTATCAGATGTACCATTTGGTATAAGAAATGAACGTGGAAAGTTAATGTTGGGTTCCTCTAACATAACTATTGGGGATAAAGTTATTACTGTAGCCGGACGCAAGTACGAAAGTACACCTGGGTTGCGAGAGTTACTGTTAAAAAAAGACATTGATCTGAGCTTGGTTAATGAGCATGACAAGCAAAATTATAAGGCAATGTTACTTGTAACGAATGCACATCGTCGTGATTTCGATTCAAAAAAACCAATTAAAAGTAATAAAGGACAAAAATATTTGCAAGTTATTAAACCACTTTTCGATCAAGAAAGTAGAAGTCCAAGTTGTAGACAGAAAGTAGGAAAAGGATTACCTTTAACAAAAATGTGGAAAAAAAACACAGATTTTGTATATTGGGATGATCCCAATGAATTGGTTGATAGATTAAAGTTATTAATTGCTTCTCGAGATGCTGGTAACACAGGACTAGATAATGAAATAATATCTATCATTGAAGAACTACGTGAAAGCAAAATTATTAAATAAATAAATCAACTAATATTATATGTGTGTCATTTTACTATATACCGTTCAACATAACACACCTTTAATATGAATGTAGACAAATTTGGACATTATATTCATAAGCGAATGCGTATATCGGAAATACTTGATTTTAATGATAACGCATTAATAAAATCTGATTATGGAGATTATGACTTGAAGACATCGAGGCTAAAAGGTGTCAAACCTCCACAAGACGCAGACGATGCAGTAAATAAAGCCTATGTAGATGAATTGAAAGGTGTACTAATCAATGACTTACGAAAATTGCAAAGTTCTATTCCAAATAGTGTTCAAAACCACATAGAGAAAGCTTTAAAAACAATAATGTCTGAGATAGAGACTCATTTGGAAAGCAAATTTTACACAAGGAAAGCAGTTGATAGACTAGTTCAAGACGCAATTCAATCTATATTAAAAGATCGAAAAACATAGACCTTAAATTTTGTTAAAATGACAAAACAACAAATCGTCAATGAAATACATAAAGCAGCACGAAAAAATTTTCCTCGACGATCTGTAATTTTAAAAGGTATTGATGATTTGTGGCAAGCAGATTTAGCTGATATGCAAAAACCTAAACCTTTAATAAAGGATATAACTATATTTTAATAGTTATTGACTGCTTCTCAAAGTACGTTTGGGTGGAACCATTAAAAACTAAATCCAAACATGATGTCTCTCATGCATTTGAAAAATTACTTTCTACTAATCACAGGATACCAACTCATCTGCAAACTGATATGGGTACTGAGTTCTATAATTCTACATTTCAAAAGCTTTTACAGAACTATAATATTAATCACTACTCTACATTTTCAACCAAAAAGGCTTCAATTGTAGAACGAGTTATTAAAACTATTAAAAATAAATTGTACAAATACTTTAGCTTGAACGGACACTATAAGTGGATAGATGGTGGCTTGAACGATGTTGTGAAGACATATAACAACACAAAACATCGTACTATTAAATTTGCACCTGTTAATGTCAATAAGTTTAATGAAACGGACATTAAAAATAATATTACGAATTTCATGATAAAGGCAACCCAAAAATCTCGTCCAAAGTTTATAATTGGTGACAAAGTTCGAATTAGTAAGTACAAACATATATTTGAGAAAGGATACACTCCTAACTGGTCAACAGAATTATTTACTATAAAAAAGATAAATAACACTGTACCAATAACGTATCGCATTGAAGATAATCAGAAACAAGTCATATTGGGTACTTTTTACGAACAAGAGCTTCAAAAGTCGTCCTGCCCTGGTGTCTATTTGATAGAAAAAGTATTAAAAAAGAAAGGAAACAAACTGTTTGTAAAATGGTTGGGTTTAAATAACAAAGAGAACAGTTGGATTGATAAGACTGCAATAGTAGAATAAGTTAATTATATAAGTGGTATATAATTTAAAAGTATATTCATTATTCTTTGGACGATGCAAGGTGGTGGACTAATAAACAGTATCATTAATCATTTACCATTCGAACTACACATACCCGGTTATAACTATTGTGGACCAGGAACAAAGCTTTCAAAACGATTACTACGTGGTGATAAAGGTGTAAACAAGTTAGACGAAGCTTGTATGCATCACGATATTGCATACGCAAACTACACAGACCTACCTAACCGTCACAAAGCCGACTTACGTCTTATAGATATGGCTAAACAAAGACTTAAAGCAAAAGATGCTCGAACAGGGGAAAAGATTAGTTCGTGGATAGTAAACAAAGTTATGAAAGCTAAATTGAAGTCTGGTGCTGGTGTTAAGACTTTTAATAACTTTGTTAGAAAAATAAAAAGAAAAATCAAAAAACTCTCACCTAAAGATAATAAGTCATTAATAAATATAGCTTATATGGTTGCCAGAAAATTAGTTCCATGCATTCCAAAAGTTCGAGTACCTCGAATGATACCTATACCAAAAACTGGAGACATTCTACCTTTAATCCCAATTTTTGCTGGTTTATCTGCTTTAGGAGCATTAGCTGGTGGTGCAGCTGGTATTGCAAAAACTGTGAATGATTATAAACACGGTCAGAAAAAATTACAAGAAACTGAACGTCATAATAAAACTATGGAGGCTATAGCAATAGGTAAAGGTCTATACATTAAACCACATAAGCAAGGTCAGGGATTGTTTATAAATCCATCAAAAAACTAATTGATCAGCTACCTAATCGCGCTTTAACTAATATCGATATTCAGAAGTATGGCTATTGTATTCCCTACTTTCGAGGAGTTTATATGAAGGATCAATTACCAAAAATACCTAAACGAATTGAATGTGCTATAGTTAACCTAGATAATTCGAGAAATGATGGAACGCATTGGGTAGCTTATGTTAAAATAAACAATTATTGTGAATATTTTGATAGCTTTGGTGATTTAAAACCGCCAAGAGAATTGATGCTATATTTTAAGAACTGTGATGTTCATTATAACTATAATAGATATCAACAATTCAACACAATAGTTTGTGGACATATGTGTTTAAGTTATTTGCAAACTTTTTGGAATAAATACTATAAATTTTATATCACTCTTTCATTTCCATCATTTGGAAGATGTCACTCACCTTATCGATAACTGGAAACTCATCAGTATTATCTACCTATTATCCAAACACGTTGCCATTAGTTGGGGAGTATGAATGTGCATTATTACATTTCTCTACATATAATTCTATTCCAAATTTTGATAATACAAACAATAAATTATATTATGGTTCTAAAAATGTTCTTGAGATACCTGAAGGAACTTATGAATTGCAAGATATTGGTGACTATTTAAAAACTGAGATAAAAGATGCATCCATAAAACTCCATTGTAATAACAACACCTTAAAAACTATGTTATTTTGTACATCAACTATAGATTTTACTAAAGAAGGTACATTCGGAAGTTTATTGGGATTTGAAAAACAGATCTTAGAAGCAAATAAATATCATGTATCAGAGTTTCCAGTTAACATTTTGCCTACGACTGTCATAAGGATTGAATGTGACATAGTTAGCGGTTCTTATATAAACGGTCAATCCAGTCACATCTTGCACGAATTTGCACTTAATGTTTCACCTGGATACAGGATTATAGAAATTCCTAAAAACGCAATCTACTTTCCAATAAACCAAACCAATATAAGCTGCATACAGATACGGCTGTTAGATATAAATAATAACTTAATAAATTTGCGAGGTGAAGAAGTGCAGTTGTATCTACATATCAGAAGAAAACAATGATAGATTATAATAAATATGTGGTTCGTCCAACTAAAAATAACAGTCCTACTCAAACTATCAAACCAATAAGAGGTCGCTCCAAAAAGGTCATAAAATTGAATAACAATAATAAAGCATTTCTTAAAGCGATTGGTTTGTTAAAATGAATATACTAGATGTTTTATCCACTCCTGCATACAACAACTCTGTGGAAGGAATTGAATTTCACTCTTACAAGCCTTACGTAACAAGTTTCAATAGAAGCGATGAAATCAGGATACCTATTAATCAACAAGACTTGTATATATTACCATCAGCAAGCACTTTGTTTTTGGAAGGAACTGTTGTTGTAAACAAGGGTGGAAATTCGAAAGAGAGAGTCAGTAGCGTTCATTTCACAAACAATAGTTTACTTTACTTGTTTCAAGATATAAGGTATGAGATAAATGGAGTGGAAATAGATAAAATAAAAAACGCTGGTATAACTACCACAATGAAATCATTAATATCAATGAACGAAAACGAGGCTAAAGTATCTAATGCTTGGGGTTGGAATATCGATGGCATAAATAGTACAAATGGGGGTAACTTTTCTGCTTCTATACCCCTCTGTAACATTCTTGGTTTTGCAGAAGATTTCAAGAAAGTAGTGATAAACAGCAAACATGAATTAATATTGTTGCGAAGTAATACTAATCTGAACGCCCTAAAACTTAACGATGGTGAAACGGTAGAAGATATTATTATAAATAAAATAATATGGCGTGTACCACATGTCAAAGTATCCGATAAAGAAAAAATAAATATGTTAAAACTGTTAGAAAAAGATCGAGCACTCCAGATGATATTCAGGAATTGGGATTTATATGAATATCCAGCTCTACCAAAAACTACTAAACATACTTGGTCCATAAAAACATCATCGCAAATAGAGAAACCAAGATTTGTTATTATTGGTCTGCAAACAAATAGAAAAAATAATTCAAAATTGGATATGTCTCAGTTTGATCACTGTACCGTTCGTGATGTTAGAGTATACCTAAATTCAACCTACTTCCCTTACGAAAATTTAAATTCAAGTTTCTCAAATAACAGAATTGCTTTAATATATGAACAATACACCAGATTCCAACACTCGTATTACGGAGGTCGTCGCGGTGAACCGTTATTAAGTGAGAAACAATTTAAAAATATTGCTCCGTTATTTGTCGTAGATTGTTCTAGACAACCAGATAATCTTAAGTCAGGACCTGTTGTCGATGTCAGAGTGGAAATTGAAAGTGACATTGATATACCAGATCAAACTTCAGCATATTGTCTTATATTGAACGACTGTATAATCGAGTATAAACCGTTAAGTAGCACCGTGAGAAAGATATCATGAACAAAAATACTATTATAGTAGATGTTCAAGGTTTTAAAGATCTTTATAATAACTTCATAGTCAAGGAATTAGCTATAGCTACGTTGGAATATACTCACATATTCTTAATAAAACCTCCTTATCCGTTCTCCTCGCTGACTGATGAAGAAAAAAGACGCATTTGGTGGATTGAAAGGAATAGAGGTTACCGCTGGAGCGAAGGATATATTGATTACAGAGAATTTTCTAAAATAATCAAACCCTATTTGAAGGAAAAAAAGGTTCTTGTTAAAGGTAGTGAGAAAATAAAGTGGGTTCAAGAGCTATGTGGTCATAATAATGTTTCTGACATATGTGAAAATAAAAGTGTTCCTAATTTAGAAACTCTTAGTGATCTTTACTGTAAAGATCTATCTTTGTATAATTGTTTTGCTCATAAGAACTATTGTGCTTTAAGGAATGTATTGTGTATTAAGCGATGGTGTTTAAAAAATAACTTTTGTATTTCATAATTTTAATTAATTTAATAAATGTTTTATTTCTATAGTGTGTTTGTTTTTCATACTATTTCCTACCCAAGGTGAAATTAAAATGAAAAATAAAAAACAATGATTGAACATAATACCATTTATTAAATGTCTAATATACATAAATCATTGCGTATCCATATAAATTTACACAATCATATGCCATCACAGTGACCCCAAGAGAATGTATCTATTTGATTTGGTCGAACTAGTCGTTTATCATCTAATCTATTTAACATTACTTTATTAACTTCCTGCGAATAAATTACATGTTTGTTTGATTTAATCATTTGCATTTTACATTTTAAAGTAATGTTCTGAAATAAAACTCTCTTATAGTCAGTCATTCTCAAATTCTTAGTAATGGGCTTTGATACACCTTTAGCTTTATTAATGCATGCTTTTATTGACTCAATACAATAAAGTTTTGCTCTCAAGCCAACAAACTCAGTGATTACATCACCACCCAACTCATCTTTAAATAAGCCAGGAATCTTATCATGTAACTTAGGTATATGAAAAATAAAAAACAATGATTGAACATAATACCATTTATTAAATGTCTAATATATACATAAATCATTGCGTATCCATATAAATTTACACAATCATATGCCATCACAGTGACCCCAAGAGAATGTATCTATTTGATTTGGTCGAACTAGTCGTTTATCATCTAATCTATTTAACATTACTTTATTCACTTCCTGCGAATAAATTACATGTTTGTTTGATTTAATCATTTGCATTTTACATTTTAAAGTAATGTTCTGAAATAAAACTCTCTTATAGTCAGTCATTCTCAAATTCTTAGTAATGGGCTTTGATACACCTTTAGCTTTATTAATGCATGCTTTTATTGACTCAATACAATAAAGTTTTGCTCTCAAGCCAACAAACTCAGTGATTACATCCTCGAAATTAGGTGTGTAAATATTATTTGCTTGAGCATACCGATGAGAGCACTGTGCTAATCCACCGCGTATTCCTTTTTCAATCATGTTATACATTTCTAGATCATGAATTAACTCTAATTGTACACCAGTGTAAAGGAGCATAGCATCCCAACTTAAGCCGGGTGAACTTACATAATATGCAGGATCTAGATTATAATGTTGAAGACATATTTTTCTAAAGTTTTCAAATATATCGCATAATAATAGCACATCAGACTTTAAATATAAATCAGTATATTCACCAAGACTACTGGCAAATGTATTCCAAATGGTCTGTGCATGTGAATACTCGTTATCAGTAATATGGTTAATTTCGTTTTAAAAATCTCTTTTAAATTCAGATAAATATTATTCAAATCAGTACTTTTATACAAAACTTCATATTTTGTATTAAATGACTTCAGCTGCTGCTGCTGTTCACCATATTTAGGTAAAACAAAGTATGCAAACAACTCAAAGTTTACTTTAATACAAGTATGTTTAATAAGCGATAACTCAATTACTTTGTATACATCATCTCGCTTGTCATCTAAGAACGCCTCTAGGAAGAGGTACTCGTCTTCTTTCGATGGGTTTAAGCGATATGTCATTATTCTGTTCTTAAAGGCTGTAGCTATTATGTCTATATGTTCAAATTTCGATTTTATTAAACAGTTAGATTTATGAATATTAGTTCGTTTATGATATCTGTATTCATGAATCGGTATTCCAATTTTACATTTATCACAATTAATATAACTGCCTGATGAATAAGAGGTGAGTGGTAGCACTGAAAAGAGAAACAATGCATGGTCTGATTCATATACATAATAGTCTTATGCTAGGGATTAAATACAGTTTAATGTGTATAGCAATAGGTATATAATGATTAATGAATAATCAGATTTCTCTTTACCTATTTACTGATAAGAGTTTATAAACGTGGCTGCACAATTTTTAAATTCATTCCCTGTCTCTTTCACAAATTCACTTAAATGCTTCCAGGACTTTGAATCTAAACTTGTTTTATTTTTAACAGTTATTATAGCGTGTCTCCATCGGTTCATTGGTGGCACTCGTTCAATTTCCTCACAATCATAAATTTTTAATTCAATGAAAAAGTTTCCAGATTTTCCTTCATCTATTTGACGCGAGAATCCATTAGCCAACCTACGTGTTAGATATGAATAAATAGGTGCAGGATTTTTACCAGTGGGGGTGCTGCAATCATCGCTATCGGCTCCGAAGAGATCGCGGATCGTAGCCCTCGACTTCTGTTTCTTACTGGTTGGTTGACTAGTTGATGGCTGACTGCCTGTAGCTGAACTGCTCACAGGCTGGCTGGTTGATGCTTTTTCTGCAAACTTTCGCTTCTTATTCTTGGTCTTCACCGGGATGTTAACTTCTGACTCGTCTGAAGACGGGAATAATTGGTCAGCCATTTGTTTGGACCTGAAAACAAAGACATTCATATAAATAACTTATAACAATAATTTGTAGTATCTATCAATAAAATATGAAATATTTGAATAACAGGTTGATAGAATTTAGATACTATGTATATCATGAATGATTGCAAATTAGAATGAATTAATAGTGGAACGATTGAATAGTGGAACGATTGAATAGTGGAACGATTGAATAGTGGAACGATTGAATAGTGGAACGATTGAATAGTTGAACGATTGAATAATAGGATTGCTGAATGATAGCACGAGTGCTTTTTAATCACGTATTAATAAATAATATAATAGTGACTTACATTTTGTAGGTACAGGATCCGATAGGCAGGTATACGTAAGCTCGTTGTGGTAATCACTTCAGCTCCGGTAGAGTATCTGCGACATAGCTTTGAGAGGCAGTCTCTTAAATAATGGTAAATCTACGTCACATCATCCCGAATATGGTAACGGGCACGTGTTTCTAAAATGCTATGTCAGATCCCTGCATCCAAATACGATTGTCTTTTAAACAATATAGAATTACTTACTCCGCATATTATCCCGAATATGGTGCTGGCCACGTGTTGCTAAAGTGCTGTGTCAAGAATACTGCACCCAAATAGATTTGTGTTTTATACAATATTGAATTACTTACCTCTGCTACACATCGCTGCGGTTAGGGTTGATTCTCACTATGACTGTTCAAGTTCAATAGTTTGTATTCAACTTTGTTTCAGAGTAGGTAAATCATTTGAAAACGAATTTATATTTATTTTGTTTAGCCATTCAGTTCAAACTTACTACATTAGGTACATAAACTCTTCAATTAAAGCTATCTAAACTGCATAAATTATAAACTAAATTAATATAGCGATAAAAGAAAAACGCTGAATTAAAATTTACGTTGAACTGTAAAACTAACATGTGACCATATGTACTTACCATATGCGAGAGCAAAATTCGTAATTATATAATATACGCCAATGCTCCTAGTGTGTAGTTTACCTTATATTTTAAGCAACACCTCAAAGAGATGATTTAATGTTAATATTATATTGCGTAAGTAGTATGCGACTGCCATTGAGGTGTTTGGTTCGATTCCCCGGATCGGAACAAATGTTAATGTGATCCATGAATGTATATTTTCTTAATTTTGGTCTTTCCTATGTATATTATCTATGTACCTATGTATTGAGAAATATATAAGTTTGTTTATCAGTTGTCTAGATCGCATAGCACAAGCTTATAGCTTGCTAGTAGACAATAAAATATTATTATCCTCTCTTCTGTTTGTCGAAAATATGCTTAGAAAAATGTTAGTGTTGATTGGTTTTCTTAAAATTAGGAGATATAATAAATGCAGATAAACCCGTGTTTAATGATAGTATGTGACACGGGTTCAAATTTTGATAAATATTAAGAAGTCAACGAATAAAAACCGCTGACATAGCTATATTGTGAATGAGGACATACTAATAATGTACCGCGACTAAGCTTGTTATATTTTCTCAGCGAGTTGTATGGAAAAAAACAATGAATAAAAGTACAATCATACATAATATATTTATAATATTGACTTCGTTAACATGTCGCGACGCGATGTTGGGTGGTATCAATTTCATCCATTTATGGCGACATTCCAACATCTATACTTCTCAAACAAATATATTGTTATGCTTACATTTAATGTTATTCCATCATTTGCTATAGTCTTGAACAGTGCGTTATAAGTGCAGCATAATGTCGGTAAGTTAAGATATTATCTTTCTTTAATAGATAGTTAAATGTTGGCTAATACTAACCATCCAACAGAAACTGGTAACTGTAGAAAATGGATGCTAGCAATACAAGGGTTGGTAACTCTCACGTTGAAGATGGATCGCTATTAGTGTTTTAAGATTAATAGGTACCAAAATTAGAAGTATTCTAGCGAGATAATCTAAATATTATGTGTTAGAAATAAGTCCAAGCTGGTAGTGTAATTACTGTGATACGAATACGCAAGGTCTTGATCACAAGTCTGACGCCTTAACCGCTAGACGAGTGTGGTAGTAGCCGTAGTATTTCGTATTACAATTGTACATAATCAGATGGTTTTTCAGTACAAGGTAATTTAAGTAAACGTTTCTTTACAGGACAGTGAAGAATTATTCAATTTTATACCAGCCAACCAACCACCACAAAAATCTATGCAAAAAACGTTGGGTCTTACACATAAGAGACCAAATTCGGAGCAGAAAATGTATCAATTTATAAAAAAACCGGTGACACCAGGAATAAAAGTAATAAAAATTGAGATATATGATGTGCACAGTGCCCCCAAATTAGGAGAACTGTTATGTGAGTGTGATGCGGATGTTTGTGCGCAACATGTGGTTAAAACTGTTTTATATGATATATACAATTGTGCCAGGCAACTAATAAATAAAATTCAGGACGAAATTGATCCAAAACCATAATAATAAGTACTTACCTACTAATATCTAGTAATTTATTGTTATGGCTTTGGATATATTTGGATGAAGATTTATTTTGTACTTAAATACTAAATAAATATATTTGTATATTCTAATAATCAAGAATTAATAATAATAAACGTTCTATAAAATATATGTCTTTTTATTTCACTCAATATGTGTAACTACAATGTAACTAAACGCATACTTTAGTACTTATACAGGTATGAAGCTGAGAGAGGTAATCTGAGCGCATACCATTCTCGATAGTTCAATCACATAATCCATTGAGTTATATCACCTATATTGCTATAGATAACTTAAAGACTAATTTTATCTTCGAAACTTGAAGTGATTTAATGATCGATTTATTCATTAAACGATCTGTTCAATGTTTTTGGCTTTCACATTATTTCAAATATGAATACTAGGCTGAATGATTGAATGGTAAAGGTTTTACGGTATGGACTCGAATAATTAGAATAGATAATAGTCTAGGTTTTGTAGACCTAACCCGAGCTTGAATGAGAATCATAGAACCCATACATACTGACTGAATAGATGGGATTGGGCGTTGACGGATCCAGAAAGTCTGTCATGCATGACAGATAATTATTTGAATACTAGATTGAATAGTTGAATGGTTGAATGGTTGGGAATTAGCGAACCCATACATACTGACTGAATAGATGGGATTGGGCGTTGACGGATCCAGAAAGTCTATCATGCATGACAGATAAATATTTGAATACTAGATTGAATAGTTGAATGGTTGAATGGTTGGGAATTAGCGAACCCATACATACTGACTGAATAGATGGGATTGGGCGTTGACGGATCCAGAAAGTCTATCATGCATGACAGATAATTATTTGAATACTAGATTGAATAGTTGAATGGTTGGGAATTAGCGGTTTATGGATCTCCTCTGATCCAGAAACCCTAATTCCCAACTACTCAAACCACCTAACAGTGCGGCCACCGTGTATCCTAGCAAGTCGCCAGGATGCAAGCCACTAGGCTCTAGGCGCCAAGCAGGCCGCCTGCCTGTGCGGACGTAGCCTAAAATATTGTTATTAGGTACGTATACCTATGGGATATTTTGTTATTCGGTTTATATTTCCCTCAGAAAAAGAAGTAACAAAATCCTTGTAAATTTATAGATACCCTGAACAGTCGGGGTACCTAGACCACCAGATAACATATTATATTAGATTCTAGACCAGTGGTGGGCAAACTTTTTTGATGGTGGGCCAGAAAAATTAAGAAATTTTATGGGAGGGCCAGAATTATTGGAAAAATTGGAAAAAGAAAGGTTTTATGCTGAAACTTTAACGGACATAATCATGAATTTATCCCCGAAGGGAATGTGTTTCTTTGCGAAAATGTTCCTTTAGTCGCCTCTTACGACACCCTCGGGATGAATTGTGGTGGCAATTTTTAAAAAAAATGAATTTAACTGTTTTTGTGTGAGGTTGGGACGCATGAAATTGCTTTATGTAGGTACCATATTTCGAATGCAAGTTCAAGTGTGACGAAGGAACTTTCATTCAGCAGCGCGAATGGGTGTATATTGTATAATGTAAGTCGGTTTGTGATTGAGTTGTTCCGCAATTTCATTGGTCGAAAATGTCTGTTCTTTTCACCTATGCATCTATTGCTCTACTTAGTAGAATCTACATAATACTTCTGGACCGTCAAATTATCGCGTGCCATATACTAGGTAGGTATAAATGTCGAAGGACCGTCGGCGGGCCGGATTAAATCCTTTCCCGGGCCGGAGCTGGCCCGCGGGCCGTACTTTGCTCATCACTGTTCTAGACTGTATTTTCATCAATATTAGAAAAGTAACACTGCAGGGCGAGTGTAGCGCATCTCGTGTTGCACAACTTGCAAACGTTCATAGGCTACGGTTACCACTTTGGAGAGTAAGTAAGTAAGTAAGTAAAAACTCTTTATTGTACACCAGGAATAACATATGAACAAAACAGTTAAAATTACACTTATTGGCATAACAATTGGCGGCCTTATCGCACAAGGCAATCTCTTACAGGCAACCTTTTTTATGGAGATTGTAGGATTGTAGGAGGAGGACACGTAGATAATAGTTTCTGACTAATCCCTTGAAAGTGTGCAGCGATTGTGCACGTCGAATATTCACTGGCAACGCATTCCACAATCGAACTGCTTGGATAGTGAACGAATTGTCCATAAAATTTGTGGTGTGGGCAGGCATTTTTAATGTCAAATTCTCCGATGACCGTTTACGGTCATCGGAGAATTTGACATTAAAAATAAGCTTACTCTCTACACTCTAAAGCTTACTCTCCCCAGCTTACCCACTCTAGAAGTTTACTTCTAGAGTGGGTAAGCTGGGGAGAGTAAGCTTGCCTGCCACTTCAGTGTCATAAAAACCGGTCAAGTGCGAGTTGGACTCGCCCATGAAGGGTTTCGTTGCAGCAAGTAAAATAATAGAAAAGTTCTTATAGTTCGTTGTAACTTTGATTGATGTTTTAACACGTTCGCAGTGGTAGTGATTTTTGTAACCGAAAATTGCGGTTTATGACGTATTAAAAAAAAACTACCAGCTCTATCTCAGTCGAACCAATTTTCGTTGGTAGTTTTTATAGCAATGTACATCATATTTTTTTTTTAGATTTATCATTCTCTAAGTTTAGAAGTTAGAGGGGGGGGGGGGACACATTTTTCCTCTTTGGAAATGTCTCTTGCTTAAACTATTCACTTTCGAAAAAAATGATTTTAGGAACCTCAATAGCATTTTAAAGACCTATCTATAGATACAACACACGTATGGGCTTGATGAAAAAAAAAATTTTGAGTTTCAGTTCTAAGTATGGGGACCCCCAAAATTTACTGCTTTCTTTCTAGTTTTATATAAGAATCTTAATGCGGTTCACAGAATACATCTAGTTACCAAGTTTCAAAAGCATAGACCTTATAGTTTCGGAGAAAAGTGGCTGTGACACACGGACGGACAGACAGACGGACAGACAGACAGACATGACGAATCTATAAGGGTTCCGTTTTTGCCATTTGGCTACGGAACCCTAAAAAAGGGTATGATATACTCATTTCACTCAAAATGAATTAATACCAACCGACTTCAAAAAATAGAAGCACACGTCGACTGTACAGATTTTTGTTAACACCACTTTTCTTTTGAGTAAATTCAGATAATCATATCATATATTATTTTGTTAAGAAGCTTACACGGGTCGGGTGGATTATATTTTGTGAAAGATTAAGCGTATTTGGACGTAAACTTTGTGAAAAACAATTTAATAAGTACTGCTCGTTCGCTCTAACTTTGCCGCTCGGCGGCTCGGCTCCATACTAAAGTCGAATTTTTAATTAGAAGAAGTAAATTGACAGCAACTAATATCACTTCTTCATACAATGTTGCGTATTTTCTATGAGGAAGTGCATTACCTACTGTCAATTTACTTCGTCTAATTAACAATTCGGGTATACGCCTCTACGCCAGCGGCAAAGTTAGAGCGAACGGGTAGTAGATAAAGCTGGCGGCCTAACCTTTCACGGCTCCTAATGTAATACCTACTCTTAAATTTCTAGGGTTCCTGAAATCCTGACGTAAGGCTTATGAGCATCGTGTGATTTTAGTCGGTACGAGTCCGACATACCCACGCCGTCAACAGTCCTGAGGAGTTGAAGCCCATGATGATTTTCACGTGCCTATGAAAAAGGCTTCTAAGTTTTTAAGTGGAACTAAGAGTACTACGATCTGTCAATGTAGCCCATGCGTTAGTTCAAATTATCCGTAAATGTAGTCCATGCATTAGTTCAAATTATTAAGGTAAAATTGGAAAGAACAACAACACATTACATCACATCCCAACTACAAAGTTGTTCAGTTGTGAAAGAAAAGTACTCGAAATTGATCCGTTTATTCTAATCGGACCACCAACAAGATCCGTTTATTCGGTCGAAATGTAAGTAGGGGTCCATCCATCTATGATACCTATTAGTAAGATTATGTTCAATTGTTCAATAGAATAATTTTAGTAAATCAGTTTACCTGAGTTTAATCTAGTTCGAGGTGCTCATCGGTTCTGCAGCCGACAGGTTTATCAGATCCGACGAATGTTGTGGAAACTCAAAGCGAATTTCGTCTACGGTTCACTGCTTTACAAAGTTTTGCACCTAACCGAGAGGTAGGTTAGATGTTTATATGAGCTAAGGCTCACCTATTAGCTCATAGAGTAAGCACGAAGCTTAAGAAAGTACATTATTCTTAAATAGAATATTTTACTGATTTAGAGTACCTTTTACTCAAAATAAGTAAACTATTCAGCTTAAAGATTATTGTACTTTCTAAAACGTTTTCTATATCTACTAATATCATAAAGAGGAAAGATTTGATTGTTTGTTTGCATCGAATAGGCTCCGAAACTACTGAAACGATTTGAAAAATTCTTTCACTGTTGGTAAGCTACACTACCCTCGGTGAACAAAGGCTATATTTTATTCCCACATTCCGACGGGAACGAGAGCTACGCGGTTGAAACCGCGTGACGTTCGCTAGTTAGATATATATAATTAGTGGTAAGATAGAAAGAAATGCATTTCACAAATGATAGCACTTTCAACATGACCTTATATCTATATAATAGACATTATTAAAATTAGCTTGTTTGAACGCGTGTTAACTGATTAAAATAAACTTACATACATTTTTGAATATTTACAGCCGCAGCGGGTAATAATTTTGGCTTTGTTTATTGTTTTCAATGCCAGCGTTCGTGACCACAGCTCCGGGCAGTTAACCTCAGGCCATGTCATTAAAATTAAATAGATTTAGGGACGAAACTCCTTTGTCCTCATAGAATATTCTACATCAATATACCAACCCAATATATTAAATGTAGTCCATGCATTAGTTCAAATTATTAAGGTAAAATTGGAAAGAACAACAACACATTACATCACATCCCAACTACAAAGTTGTTCAGTTGTGAAAGAAAAGTACTCGAAATTGATCCGTTTATTCTAATCGGACCACCAACAAGATCCGTTTATTCGGTCGAAATGTAAGTAGGGGTCCATCCATCTATGATACCTATTAGTAAGATTATGTTCAATTGTTCAATAGAATAATTTTAGTAAATCAGTTTACCTGAGTTTAATCTAGTTCGAGGTGCTCATCGGTTCTGCAGCCGACAGGTTTATCAGATCCGACGAATGTTGTGGAAACTCAAAGCGAATTTCGTCTACGGTTCACTGCTTTACAAAGTTTTGCACCTAACCGAGAGGTAGGTTAGATGTTTATATGAGCTAAGGCTCACCTATTAGCTCATAGAGTAAGCACGAAGCTTAAGAAAGTACATTATTCTTAAATAGAATATTTTACTGATTTAGAGTACCTTTTACTCAAAATAAGTAAACTATTCAGCTTAAAGATTATTGTACTTTCTAAAACGTTTTCTATATCTACTAATATCATAAAGAGGAAAGATTTGATTGTTTGTTTGCATCGAATAGGCTCCGAAACTACTGAAACGATTTGAAAAATTCTTTCACTGTTGGTAAGCTACACTACCCTCGGTGAACAAAGGCTATATTTTATTCCCACATTCCGACGGGAACGAGAGCTACGCGGTTGAAACCGCGTGACGTTCGCTAGTTAGATATATATAATTAGTGGTAAGATAGAAAGAAATGCATTTCACAAATGATAGCACTTTCAACATGACCTTATATCTATATAATAGACATTAATAAAATTAGCTTGTTTGAACGCGTGTTAACTGATTAAAATAAACTTACATACATTTTTGAATATTTACAGCCGCAGCGGGTAATAATTTTGGCTTTGTTTATTGTTTTCAATGCCAGCGTTCGTGACCACAGCTCCGGGCAGTTAACCTCAGGCCATGTCATTAAAATTAAATAGATTTAGGGACGAAACTCCTTTGTCCTCATAGAATATTCTACATCAATATACCAACCCAATATATTAAATGTAGTCCATGCATTAGTTCAAATTATTAAGGTAAAATTGGAAAGAACAACAACACATTACATCACATCCCAACTACAAAGTTGTTCAGTTGTGAAAGAAAAGTACTCGAAATTGATCCGTTTATTCTAATCGGACCACCAACAAGATCCGTTTATTCGGTCGAAATGTAAGTAGGGGTCCATCCATCTATGATACCTATTAGTAAGATTATGTTCAATTGTTCAATAGAATAATTTTAGTAAATCAGTTTACCTGAGTTTAATCTAGTTCGAGGTGCTCATCGGTTCTGCAGCCGACAGGTTTATCAGATCTGACGAATGTTGTGGAAACTCAAAGCGAATTTCGTCTACGGTTCACTGCTTTACAAAGTTTTGCACCTAACCGAGAGGTAGGTTAGATGTTTATATGAGCTAAGGCTCACCTATTAGCTCATAGAGTAAGCACGAAGCTTAAGAAAGTACATTATTCTTAAATAGAATATTTTACTGATTTAGAGTACCTTTTACTCAAAATAAGTAAACTATTCAGCTTAAAGATTATTGTACTTTCTAAAACGTTTTCTATATCTACTAATATCATAAAGAGGAAAGATTTGATTGTTTGTTTGCATCGAATAGGCTCCGAAACTACTGAAACGATTTGAAAAATTCTTTCACTGTTGGGAAGCTACACTACCCTCGGTGAACAAAGGCTATATTTTATTCCCACATTCCGACGGGAACGAGAGCTACGCGGTTGAAACCGCGTGACGTTCGCTAGTTAGATATATATAATTAGTGGTAAGATAGAAAGAAATGCATTTCACAAATGATAGCACTTTCAACATGACCTTATATCTATATAATAGACATTAATAAAATTAGCTTGTTTGAACGCGTGTTAACTGATTAAAATAAACTTACATACATTTTTGAATATTTACAGCCGCAGCGGGTAATAATTTTGGCTTTGTTTATTGTTTTCAATGCCAGCGTTCGTGACCACAGCTCCGGGCAGTTAACCTCAGGCCATGTCATTAAAATTAAATAGATTTAGGGACGAAACTCCTTTGTCCTCATAGAATATTCTACATCAATTTGTTAACATCTAGAATTTGAAATGAGTTGATCCAACATTTTGCTCTCAAACGATCGGATTACGTGGTCTGAATGGTTCTTACTTTATAAATGGTTTACTGTTCGTTTGCGCGTGCGTGCGTATATTATTTAAGTTAAACAGAGTTCTTTTTTATACCACTGAGGTGGCAGACAAGTATACGGCTCACCAGATGTACTAGTGGTCTCGGTAGCCTATGGATGTTTGCAACACCAGAGGCGCTACAATCTGTATCTATCCCTCGCCGCCGACTCTGTGAAAACCAATATATCAGAAGCTTCGAGTCTTACATGACATTCCATTCATGGAAATTTTCACATGCTAAAATGATACAAATAATATGTGAGTACGTCATCTATCAATCTATCTCAATGCACTGAGAGAATAGGCAGGTGCCTATATGTTAGCGTTATACAATAAGGCCGTTCACCCTTAGGAGGTCCTAAGGGAGAACGGCCTTATTGTATAACGCTAGTCAGACAGCGTTTTCAGGGTCGTTAGCGTTCGTTGGTCAGCAGATATAGATTAAAGTTGTTTGGGCCCCGAAGATCTCAGCAGGGCCTCAATGCCCCATGAGCATGTAAGCAAATGCACATGCACCCACTAGCTAGCTTTAACGCTAGATGCTTTGAGCGTATTCCTTTCCTTCGGTGATGAACTAATAATGTCATTAGTCATCATACCTACACTGTCGATGGTAATACCAAGTCACTTTTCAATAGTGACCGACCGAAGTTTCGGTTTCGGTTTCGGTTTCGGCCAGTTTCGGCCAAAAAATTGAGTTTCGGCCGCAGTTTCGGTTTCGGCCACATGGGCCGAAACTTTCGGCCGGGCCGAAACTCACGTGTTCGTGAATTTTGAGTGCCTGGCTCTGCTTGTGAGGTGGTTGGGGTCAGCCCAACCAGTCAATATGTTACTAACCTAAGATTAAGAGATTTACAAACGACTTCATCGTTACAATAATACGATTTTATTCAAACCACAAGCAATTACAATCATTGAGAAGTATTAGACAATTACCCGAAACCCCCCAAAGACGCGGAATAGCACCCGAAACACCCCCTGGGCAAGGCTGCAGTGGCGGCCGTAGGTCTGTTGGGAGTCCTGGGACATCCTTCCGAGGGCTTACCCAGGGCTCACAACCATAGGCTGTTGGGCGTTACGTGAGGTTTTTTAGTCGGTAGGAGTCCGGCATAACATTCATGAGGATTTTCCCGCACGTAAAAAAACCCCTGTGTTATGTCTTGGACCACCTTTTTAGGGTCCCGTTTTTTACTTTTTGGTTACGGAATCCTAAAAAGGTGATCTAGTACATTATATAAACCAATCCCTTAGTAGTCGGTTCCATACAAAAATGGTAAAAACAGGGCCTCATTCCTAAGTACTCTGTCTGTCTGTCACAAGCTGTAACTCATGCACCTTGATAGTTAGACAGTTAAAATTTTCATTGATGATGTATTTCTGTTGTTGCTATAGCAACAAATAATAAAAACAGACAAAATAATAACATTAAAAGGGGCGTCCCATACAAAAATCAAGATTTTTTGCCGCAGGTCTTGAATGGTCTGAAATCTCTTGAATCTACTTCTTTTACGTGTGGAATTACTAGGCCCATATATGCTATTGCGAACTCCTACCGGCTTAAACCACACGGTGCCCTACTGTTACTAGCTTTTGGCCGGTTTTCGTTACATTCAGTATATAACTAAAACTGGACAAGAACGAGCCAAACTCACGCACGGAGGGGTAAAAGTGGACCCTATGAACGAGACATGAGACAAAGCCGTCCTTCTGTCTATAAGTCACGAGGTTTTATCGCTGGAACCGGGACAGAAAGATACCTAAAATTTCACAGATTAGGTACGTTTTTCTGTTGCCGCTTTTTTTAACGTGACGAAAATCCCACAGGGTTGCTATGCCGGACTCCTACCAAGTAAAATCCACACGTATCCCATTCCTACCCAATAACCTACGGTTGAGAGCCCCGGGTATGTCCTCGCAAGGATGTTCAGAGGATTCCTAAAAGACCTACGGCTACCACCGCGGCCTCACCCGAGGGGAGGGGGGGGGGGGGGGGGTTTGAGTTATATCCTGCGTCTTTGTGGGGTTGCTAGTAGCTCGGATCGCTGACCCTCGATTTCTCGAGATGGCCCCGCTCCAGCGCCTCCTTGCGCCATCAACTGAGATCGTGTGCTCCCCTGAGTTTGGACAACAACTGCAAGAGTGCGGCTGATGACCCCCTTAGTTTTGTGATCAAACTTCGGAAGTGGTATCCAAAGTTCCATCGGCTATCGAGTACGAGCCCCGGATACGTCATCGAGGGCTTGATGCCGATGCTGACACCCCGTACATGTAAGCTGGATCCAACAGGTGGCCCCAAGGTCTGGCTCCAAGGTCCGTGAAAGCTCAGAGCCTCGGATTTGTGAAGGGCGAATTCAAGACCCAGACACATTATTGGACCCACCACTTGAGCAACCCCTGCCGTGACCAAGGGCTGCCTCGCGATGCGTTGCTCCTCGCGCTGTAACGAAGGAGTCGTCGGCGTAACACGTTACTCCGACAAATCTGAGCAAAGGACCTCGCATCACCCGATCGTGACCGATGTTCCACAGAAACGGTCCAAGGCCGATCCCTGTGGAATACCAAACTACACATCTCGCCGACTCTAGCCAGCTCGGCTAAGTTATGGCCCTCTCGGTAATATAGGCCCAAACAATTCGACGGAGGTAGGAAGGCATTCCATGGCGAATTAGCGCCTCCCAAAACGCAGCACCAAGGCAAGGTGTTGAAGGCGTTGGTTATGTCAAGAGACACTGCCACCACCACCTCACCCTATTCAGTTGCCGCTATAACAAAAAACGGAACTCTCTGTCCGGGAATCCGAATCGCACTTGGCTGGTTTTTTTTTTCAATATGAACACGTGAGTTTCGGTTTCGGTTTCGGCCGAAACTGACCTTGGGGCCGAAAGTTCGGTTTCGGTTTCGGTTTCGGCTGGAAAACCAGTTTCGGTCGGACACTACTTTTCAAGTAAGGGTGGAGACGTTTTTAAATAAGTAAATAAATAAATTCACGGACATTTTTTTAACACAGCGCAGCGTCATCTGATCCCAAAGTAAGCTAGAATTTAACCTGCTTGTGTTTTGCTTCTTTAAGATTTTGATGTCTTAGAGACGAAATGATAACCTTCACACTTTTTATGTAAATAGAACAAATATAACGACTCACAGCTTCGTAGCAAGAGATCCGAGAATCTGCTAAAATCCATTAAGCTTAGCAGTTATGACTTGAAATTATTCCAGACCGTAAAACTCATTACACTGACCAACGGTATTTGACCTCTGGCCACTATCACTAAGAATTGGGGCACTTATAAATTGAATAAACCTCGCCTCTGCTACCGAGAAGAATAAAATGTCGTTAAAAGTATTCCAGCGAAGCTAAAAATTAATTTAAATTTCTGCGGCTCCATCTGCAACGTTACTTTATTACGGTCACGGATATGCCCGTGGTGAATGATCATCCTGTCGTCCCAACCTTTTGCCGAAATCCAAAAAAGGTAACGAGTACCTACCTACTCTATAATTGTGTTGGTGTGTGTTGTTTTACCTAGGTATCTGTGTGCAAAATGTGATCAAAATCCGTCCATTAATTTTTGTGTGAGAGCACATTTTTAAATATATATTTGTGGACATTTACACACAACTTCATCTAGCCCAAATTAAGCTAATATAAGCTTGTGCTATGGAATCTAGACGACTGATATACATACTAATATATTTCCAAATACATACATATTATACATAGAAAACACCCAAACTCCAAAACAAACATTTGTGGGTCACACAAATATTTTGGACCGACCGGGCGACCCAGGAATAGAACCCGGGACCTCCAGCGCCGCAGGCGGTATCACCACCGACTACGCCACAGAGGCAGTCGTCATAATAAGTCGACATAATAAGTTTTTAACAAATCGCATTTTAAAGTTATCTAGTTTTTTCTTTAAGATTGTCTGCTTTGATTTTATGTCATTCATGTACAGAATGATGTTAAATAAATTCTAGGTAGCAACAAGCATCAACAGTCCCCAGTCGAGTGTACAGATGTCAATACAGCAATCAATGTATGTGTATGTGGATATTGATTCAGTGCTTCACTTTGGCATTCCATTTTGCCTGCAGCTCTTGGACTATCCTGCACTATAAAGGTACTCGGATTCAACAGTCATGATACTTGTTTATCACCGAAGATAGACTGGCATAGCATCCATGAGGATATTCATGCTTGAAAGAAAAAAGGGACTATATTTGATGTTAGTAAATTTAGTGCAATATTTATTAGGATAGAAATCGTATTTTAAATGACATCTATTTTGAATTTAGCCGGATTATAGGTCTGGGAGCCGGATTGATATTGGAATTTCCTACAGGCAATAACGTTGATAGAGCAACTATGTGTTGGTCAATGATACAGACAGGCTTCATCAAAGGATCTCAGGCATTAATACCTATTATGAGAATAAAATGACGTTTTTTAGTTTAGAATAGATATTATGTAAACTTATGTATGCCTTTACGGGGCGACAAAGCCCTTCAATAAAAAAAAAGATGACGTTTTATGTTTCTCTCATTCTCAAGTTTTTCTTTCTTTGGTGCGTGATCGAAAGTGGGCTCCGTAAAGGTAATGTGCATTGTGCAACAACATAGGTGCTGCACTAGCTCTTCCCGCAGTATGTAATAACTAGCTGATGCCCGCAGCTTTGCCTGCGTAAAATTTGTTCTCGTTGCCGCTTCCCGTGGGAACTTATTCCCAGGATAAAAAGTAGTCTATGTGTTATTCCACACTATAATATATTCCTGTACTAAATTTCAGCCAGATTCGTTCAGCCGTTCAAGCGTGAAAGAGTATCAAACTACCACACTCACAAACTTTCACATTTATAATATTAGTAAGAAGTAAGATATGTTGTGAGAATAATATTACTAGGCGATATTGTCGTATTACTTTTTGACATTTTCATAATTTCAAATCATAATACCGTTAAACTACTTAATGAGAAATTATTAAATTGGTAATCTGTGGAGG
This sequence comes from Miltochrista miniata, assembly GCA_933228765.1. Taxonomy (NCBI): domain Eukaryota; kingdom Metazoa; phylum Arthropoda; class Insecta; order Lepidoptera; family Erebidae; genus Miltochrista; species Miltochrista miniata. The sequence continues at coordinate 24,971,120 of OW121766.1, read as the reverse complement.
AAAATCGCGACACGAAAAAAAATACAAAGAAAAGGCGTGCACCGATTTTGATAAAACATGACTTTATGAACCACAGAAATAATTCTGTTCTTTCTCTCGGTTAAGATATAAAGGTAAACAGATAGGTACACTCACGCAGATAGTGAGTTATTGCGAATCATGAATATGAATTTATAATTATTTTCATTAAATGATTATAATGTAAAAACCGGTGCTAATTTTCAAACGGTGACTGCAAAACCTCTACAAAATAACAATACAAACGTAGCGGGAATGAAATGTTGTTCAAAACATATTTAGCAAGGCCCATTGAGAGGCGTTTTGTGTATTTTCAACTGCTCCCTCTTAGCGAAATTAAACGCTTCCTTTTGGCACTTGTTCAAAGATTTGTATTACTTTGTTTATATGTATGTGGTTGGTATAAGTACCTAGATCAGAAATTGTAAGTAATAATGACAGCAATTTTTAATGATTTTGGTGCAAGTTCATGCTTTGAAAGCTAATAAATTTAAGAGAAGTGTATCACATCGTATTAACTTTATGACAGTCTAGAATATATTTGTGAAAATATAATCTGACGTCCACAGCTCCGCATGGTTGGTAAAGTTTTCTCGTGCCCGTTTCCTATCGTGGAGCAAAACAAGTTCTGGAGTGGAGACCACGACTTGGTAAACGTGGGGTATGACGATGCCCCGTCAGATGGACCGATGACCTAAAAAGGTCGCATAGACTGGCTGGATATGAAAGGTGCAGGACCTTCTATTGGGAGAGGTCTACGTCCAACAGTGGACTGACAAAGCTGATTTGATTGAGAATTCCTTTTTTATATTCCAACGTTATTTACAAATCCACGGACGAGCTTCATAATACTCACATTATAAATTAAAATGTATTCACAAACTCAAAAGGCAAAAATATGAAAATGTTTTTCCACAGAGAGCGTTGTAACTGAAAGGATAAAATATTAGTACTTATGAGAGACTGATTATAAAAAATCGGTTAATTTGTCTAGTACATTTATTTGTATTTGTGGCAGATTTTTTTAGTAAATATTTTATTCTGTATTTGGTAAACGTGGGGCAGGACGACCCTCTGCCAGATGGACCGACGATGATGACTTGAAAAAGGTGCAGGACCATATATTGTGGCGTAATATGGAAGAGGCCTACGTCCAGCAGTGACTGAAACGTAAAGTAGTCCCCCCCCCTCCTAGGTAGACCATGAACCTAGACAAGCACAACCTAGTCATATTGCGATGTACATACTTCGTCTGTGTTGTGGCATTTTTTTTTTTTTTTTACAAGGAGAGCTCCGCCTACGGACTACCCATGCTGGCGAGGCATGGGCTCGTGTGAGGGTCGCCCAGCACCTGATCACGATAGCATTGGGAATACTTACTAAAACTCCTTGACACCGATCTGCCCCTGAGATCCCAGAACACCCCCCGTTCTGGGATCTGCTTAATTCACCAGAACACCGCCGGGCGGCTCAGGGTAGCTGAGCTACTGCGCCGATGGAGGATTACCCCAGTAGGTGCCAAGTAATCCTCAGACGTGGTGACCTGTGCAATGCACACGTGATTGCCACTCGACGTGTGCAGGCCAACCCCGGGGCTAGAGACGGTTCGCGGCCAAAGCCGCTTGCCTTCTCCTACACCTCCGCCTACGCCGGATGGGAGCGACAAGAGCATCCTCTTCCCGCACCCTCTCCGCAGCCTCCGTCTGTGTTGTGGCCTAAGTCCAGAAGTGATACATTTTCTTTATTGATAAGAGACTGCAGAGGTTGAACATTTTCACCTTGAATGGGTGTACTACCCGTTCGCTCTAACTTTGCCGCTGGCGTAGAGGCGTATACTCGAATTGTTAATTAGACGAAGTAAATTGACAGTAGTTAATGTCACTTCGTCATAGAAAATATGCAACATTGTATAAAGAAGTGGCATTAGTTGCTGTCAATTTACTTCGTCTAATTAAAAATTCGACTTTAGTATGGAGCCGAGCGGCAAAGTTAGAGCGAACGAGCAGTAAAGGAAATTTGAAGTATGACTCAGTGAAAGCCACAGGGATATGAGGTAGTTTTATAATAAACTTTAGCTAGGAACATCTTTTGAAGGCTCCTAAATAATTCTGACAATAAACTATGAAATATAAAGGTGTATTTTATCAAAAGAGTGAAACCCTTTGATTCCTTAGGGTCACATAGTGAGAAAGTATTGTCACGGCTCGCACATTACCTACATTATTTACGATACTACAAAACGTATGGCCGATGTAAAATTCAAAGCAATATTTATAATGTAATGAAAATTTACAGTTAAGAAGCATGATAAAATGTGGGTATAAGTGTAAAAATAAATGTATGTATGGCTTTATATGCCATGCTCAAAACCTTGGAAAGTGGAAAGAAAAGTAGGTAAGTAGGTCCCGACAAGGGACCACTGTAGTTAGATTCTTTTTGCATGAATAAATCCTCATGGACACTATGCCATCCTGGGATATTCATTTGAAGTTGAAGGCTTACTCGGGGCATCCCGCCGTAAGCAGTGGTAGGGAAAGCTGTGGGTTTAGACGGTAATAGTCCAGTATAGCATCCATAAAGTATTTCCATGTACGTAAAAATAAAATGGATGCTATGGCGGGTTCCTACAGACTAAAACCACACGGTGCCCTATCATCTGCCTTTACTTTAGATGATGATTAGGTACAGCGGTAGTACGAATTAAGCTAAGTTGACTTATCAAATGGCTGGCCTCTTTTCAAGCAGCCAGAATTAGCTAGTCTATACTTATAATAAAACTGTTGAGGGTCGAGAGTCTGTACATGGAAGATATTTTGAAAATTTCTATTGTAGGGCGTTCTATAATCGATTCTGAAGCCGAATATGCAATTTAAAATTTTCATGTCTGTCTGTCTGTCTGTCTGTCTGTCTGTCTGTCTGTCTGTCTGTATCCCGAATAAGTATCACGCCGAAACTACTGAACCGATTTGAATGATACTTGGTACATTCCGAGCTTATAGTCCGAGGAAGGTTCTTGGATACTTTTAATCCCGATATTTTGCGCGGTTCCTGCGGGAGAGGGGATGAAAGATAAAATGGATTTTCAGCTGTAAGTTCTCACCGCGTGGTCCGATATCAAATATTCTTTTAGTGTCAGAAAGGGATGTTTTTAACATTGTTCCACACAAGTTTCAATATTGAGAGTTTCGTAGTTCAGAAATTAGAGGCATCTCAACTTTTCGAATTCAAGGGTTTCTTTGAATGTGAGGGTAAATCTAAACTGGCGTGTTGGCTTAATCATAAAAGAGCTTAATGATTAAGGTTATTGTAAAACAATTCAGTCCGCGCCGAAGGCGTGGACTGAATTGTTTTAGAATGGACTTAATCTTTAAGCTCTTTTATGATTAAGCAAACAGGGCAGTTTCATACGCTCCCTTGAGTCTGTTGAAAAAATACCTGTCCTTTCCTTAGACCTTATGTGACGTAAACGAAGTTGCGAGGGTCAGCTAGTCGTAAATAAATTCTCCGCGGTGCCCATAAACTGGGTTCCCATAAAACCACCGTAACGTAAACAATAAAAAGTATGTAAGACATGCCTATTCCAAACTTGTACAGTATTCCGGAGCGTAATAAAATAAGTAAGTACGTAGGTACGTAGCTTTCTCCATGTCCCCTGGGGGTAGGTAAGCATGTCAAACGGGTAGCCGTTTGACATGCTTACCTTAATCCCCGTCCAGTATCGTTGCGTATTCCTCTAAGGGAGGAATATCTGTTTAATTTGTTTCGCGTGGAACTTTTTAGCTTTGAAACATGTTGTAGAACATGCAAGCAAAAAACTTTTGTGTACTTTTTATCTAAGCATCTTTCCTCAGTTTCCGAAACATCCATTTAGAACTTGGGTTAAGGTTCTCTTTTATGCATTTTTTTACGAATGCGATAAATTTTATGATATTACCCGGACATATCTAAGGCGTAAGTACACAGAGCAACGCGACCAATACAAGGGGAGAAGACATAAGCATGTTTGACCTATACATATCTGTCCGTCATATTTTGCGGGGGGAAATCATATTCATATACACCGCTATAAAGGCAATCAGCTGTCACAAACCAATACCTACACTTATAATTTCAGACATACACATATATTATGTGTGTGTATGTATAAGCCTGCACTTTTGGAAGTCTGCTTTGACAGAAGGGAAATTCTCAGTATGGCGCCTCCCCTCCGCTCCGTGTTGCTCTATGCGTAAATATCATTATTTTCCTGATTTGAACAGAGCTGCGTATATGTATAAGTAACTCACACACATCACCTTCGTAGCTACACATTTTCATATTTTCGCACTCAATCATTTCCCGAATCAACATCAATAATGGACACAGTACAGGGGTGATTTCTCTCATTATAACGGATAAATTGCTGAGCAAAATCGACCGAACGATCGTAATTACAACCGACGCAGCGCTAACGAAGCTTTTCATCGAATTTCCTTTATGTACCGCGTGATAAATAAAGCGCTTTAAGCTTTATTGTGAGACTTTTCAATATAGCCTTACAAAGACTCTTTCAGTAATGCTATTATTGACAGAGTGGATTTATGTAATTCAATTTATGGTATTGAGATTATAAGTCTGGTACAGTGTACGGCAACTAATTTGGCAAGGTTTTGGGAGTGACTGGAGCACTTTTTGGAGTGAGTGGAGCACTTTTTATAGTGAGTGGAGCACTTGTTGGAGCGAGTGGAGCACTTTTTGGAGCGAGTGGAGCATTTTTTTGTGCCTCTATGTGTACGATGTGCAAACTCACCCACTGCTACAAAACCTTGCCAATTTAGATGCCGTGCACTGTACCAATGGCGAAGTAGATCGGTATTGTTGGCACGTAATTGACCTCATTAACTGTTTGACCTTTTAACAAATCCGCATTTTACCAAAGAGGTTTGTTAGAGGCATATTTTAAGCCCACATTTCAACCATTAAATTTTTTACTATGCAATAGTAAGTGAGTCTAGTATCGTGTTGAAACGGACAAGGACCAATAAACTGCCCTTCGATCTTCAAATTAGAGGCGTGAGGAAGCGGTGCAGTTGCGCTACTGTGTGTTGTGTGCGCTAGCCGCGCCACCACTAGTTTTCATATAATTTCTAGAAGCGCTGTCGCAGCGCCAGTATCGTGACACACGCGCGTCTTTTGTGTAAGTATAGGGAAGATACCTTGTCTATGTATGTCGATTCTAATTCCTTTAACACCGTAAAAGGATATTAAAAGAAACATTTTATTCTTACCTAACTATAAAATATTTTCACATATTATTTTTGTAACAAATGACGCATTCTTGAAAATAAGCATTCATATTATTGTTGTGACGAACATCCTTATAATTTACTGAAGCAGTAGGTACTGACGCGTGTCTATGGTGCCGCAGACTCACCACCTGCATCGCGCCTTTTTGGTAGAGCGTCTGCAGCGCTTCTTCATGCTTCTAATTTGAAGGCGCCCTAAATGATACGATCACTTTACGGCCTTATAAAGCAATCTTTAAAAGAGGATTCTTACTAAGGTGATTTCAGTAATAATATTATTGGGAGTTAATTCACGTACTGCTCGTTCGCTCTAACTTTGCCGCTCGGCTTCATACTAAAGTCGAATTTTTAATTAGACGAAGTAAATTGACAGCAACTAATGTCACTTCCTCATACAATGTTGCTTATTTTCTATGACGAAGTGACATTAGCTACTGACAGTTTACATCGTGTAATTAAAAATTCGGGTATACGCCTCTACGCCAGCGGCAAAGTTAGAGCGAACGGGTAGTACTTCACATATCGTATCCCAAAAGAAGAGTAGTTTTGTATGTAGATACTTACGTTTTGACTTTATCTCTCTAAATTTCTTGAATAAAGAATTTCTGATTTTTTTAAAAGTCCACAGTCAGAAATCTATTGAACTAGAAAGCTTGTTGTAATTTGGACCTCTTTGTTTAGTGAAAACAAGCCTAAAATAAGTTAATACATGCTTGTATCATGGGATCTCAATGGTAAACAAACTATATTTATACCAGTTTATGAATACACACATATCATGCCTACACGGAAACCATCCAGATTCCGAATCAAACTTTTGTTATCTACAAAAGTTTGATTCACACAAATATTTCGTTTCGAGTTGAAATTCAAACCGGAGACCTTAGCACGACAGTCGCATGTCACAAGCACTGCGTTACCAAGGCAGTCAGTATGAAGTTTGAGAGTATTATTAAATTCGTTATTCGGGAAAAATAAATATAATTAAGGGCTGGCGAAATATGCGTAAGGCCTGAGGGAGTATTTCGGGAATGTAATATAACGGTAATATGTGGAGACGGGAACGCTGTTTCATGACCTTCTGAATGATAATATATATCACTTTTAGATCCTGAATTAAATAATTGAATAGACGATATCACAGTTTCGTCTTTTTGGATTCTTATAGATCTCAACAGATTGCCCCGTGTGGCGACGGGTAAGTGTACAAAATGTCGCCACCCCAATACATCCCGAGGGTGTTGTAAGAGGCTACTAAGGGAACACTTTCGCAAAAAGATCCATTGCGCACAGAAGGAAAACTCGAAATGAAACCTGGTTGTCAGTAAAATGACAATCGCCAGGCCAAGATGAAGGCCTAATGGGCTTGTCCTGGGACATCCTTCCGAGGGCTTACCCGGGGCTCCCAACTATAGGCTGTTGGGCGTTACGTGAGGTTTTTTAGTCGGTAGGAGTCCGGCATAGCATCTATATGAGGATTTTCCCTCACGATAAAAAAAGGCCTTATAGGCGGCTTGAAAAACTTCAACGCGGCGACCTGTGTCTGTCCATTTCAACACGGCAATAGGCTCACCACTTATTACGTGGAAGGTAAAACTATAAGGTGAAATGTGGGCGTTTACTATGCCTCTGCCTACCCCTTCGGGGATAAAGGCGTGACTATTATGTATGTCTGTAATAGATCTCAATCAGCATCGTACACATAACGCATAACTCTCACGAATAAATTCAACAAGAAATTAAGTAGGAATTATGAAAACAAAATACCCGACTGCCAAGTAAAAATAGAACTGAAAAGGTAAAAACGTTTTTTCGCCGAAAATCCGCCGTTTTGGTTTTCTAGAAATGTTATTTATTATACCTGATGTAACTCACACAACCACTACAAAGCAAATGACACCTCGCATGTCAAAAACTGTCAAGCTGTTCAGGCTGTAGGGTGTGACAAAGAAATAGACATACATACATATAAACATAGTCTCGAAAAACCTTACCCTCCTTTCTTTGGCAGTCGAGTAAAAATAAGACTAACAAGGTATTAATAAGACACGCAAAAGAACCGAAATCTATAATGAATAGAACGAGTACATCTCTTACGACCACAATGCTTTAATACCCTCCGGTATGGAACAAAAGACCTCTGAATTCTCAAAGGCTTAGGGGATTAAGTTATAGTCGTGTATGTGGGTTATTTGGTTTTCATTGTATTTAGTTATCCAATGTAAGCTTGAATTCTGATGTTTGGAAGATCCTTAATCTATTTTCGTCCTATACCTGAATGTAGGAACGAAATAGTAATCTTATTTGTTTCCTATTAATTCCTAGCTAATTCTCTCCATTGCATCTTCTCTACTCTACTGCACTTGCGGTGTCCGATAAGTCAAGTGGGTCATGAAGTGAGCTTTGCTTAAAATCTCTTTTAAGGATAAACTCCTAAACAGGGTTATACATCAGAGAGCAAAGCGAAAGAAAGTGGTAGACAAAGCTCGCAAAGTAAGAGCGTTAAGTTGGTATTCAGTTGGCGTGCGTCAAAGAACCAACGACTGAAGAAGCTGATGAGTTCTTGAGCGGAGACAGCAGCTCATTAAAGTTTTCCATGCCAGATGGACTGACGACAAAGGAGTTCCAGAGAGTGAGAGAGAGAGAAAGATAGAGAGAGAGAGAATGAGAGAGAAAGAGAGAGATAGAGTCGATGCAGAACAACCAAGACGAGTATTTTATGGGGACAATTGCAAAAGGTTTAAGGCTAGCAACGGACTTCTAACAAACTGATTTGTTTCATTTATTTTATTCAATAAAAAACTCATATAGGTGCTTATATTTAGTAACAAACTAGTATTAACTCAATGATATCCATTAAATCATCGCTGAACTACATTTACCTGAATCTGTTAATCCCAGATTACCTCGACCAACGATACGGATATCTAGTATTACTTATGACACATTAGGTTAGAACCAAAGCACCATTATTACGTTATCCAGTAGATTGAATTAATAGATTTACGAGTTAATATTCACTGGTGCATTTAATTAAGATATTGAGAATAACAGAAAGCGTTGAGCATTTATGGTGACCTAATCTTCAACAAATACAATTTTTCATCAGATTAGATGAGTTTCTATAAATACGTAAGTATTGATTTTCTGAACATTTTTATCAACTGATTAATTGATAGAATTAAAAGCCTTCGAATTTCGACAGTTATTAATAACAAATGCACTTCTTTTCCATATAAACATTAACTATGATGAATTTCACGTTAATCCGTTGGCGCAATTTATACGTAGGTATTGGTATAAATCAGCGGCGAAGGCTGAATTTTTTCAAAAGGAAAGCCGGTGAAAAAAATAATATCCAAGGTCACACCTGTAGTGTAGGTATTTTGCGTATTTATTAAATGGTGGCGCGCGGCGGTGTAATGGCTTTTGTGTTTTGTTTGCCACCTGTACTATACTCGTAAGATCCATGTATTTAATTCAAAACAATGTCTTACGTGCATGATAAATTGGCTTATAAAAAAGTATCATAAATTATTTACTGATGACTAAAAAGATATTCAAATTTACACTAACTGAAAAGGTCTTAACCGACCTTAGGTGTAAATAATAGACTGTAAATCCTTGTACTAAAATTTTTTTTATTAAAATAATATTCACAGCTATAGTATATGTCTGCTCAGGTAACGAAACCATACCGCGATCTAGATACTATATACAAAAAAGTGATGCCATCTAGTTACATATTTTGAACTAAAACCTGACTTGAACACTAACCATGTTTTGAAATTATTCTACTACTCTCTGCAAGCTCATACCTACCTATTTCAAATTGTCTCGATTGAAGTTAATTGAAAATAATTCATAAATTTGGGACTTAGACGCGAAATAGGTATAGGTACTGCTAATGTTTTTAATAATATGCATGTACTAGCAAATGCCCGCAGTTTCACCCGCGTAAAATTAGTTCCCGTGGGAAGTTACTCCCGGGATAAACAGTAGCCTATGTGTTATTCCAGACTATAATGGATATCTGTATCAAATTTCAGCCCGATCCGTTCAGCCGTTCGAGCCTGAAAGAGTAACAAACATCCACATTCACACTCACAAACTTTCACATTTATAATATTAGTAAGATTTCAAGTACCTATAGAGTATTAAAAACCGCGATATTTTACAATACAAAATTGAAATAAAAACATACTTCTTATCTATTTTTTCAAAAATATCTGGCAAAGTGATTCTATGGAACAAAACTGCTTTATTATGTTATAAACTATTAATGAAACATTCAGCCAAAATAAAGATTATTAGGTATCCCAAGCCATTGAACTAATAACACTAGCGTATTCTGAGATACCTACTTGATAAATATAAAAAAAACACTGACCTTTATTTTTTATCGAACCCGTAATACCGAAGGCCTACGTCCATCAGTGAGCATTATGTGACTCCAAAACAATAATCATGTGTACAGAAATCACAACAAAATACAGAACACAAAACACAATTTTACACACTTTCACGATGTATTTAGTACTAGAAGTAGATAATTATTTATAATTAACTAATAAACAGCACAATATTTTATAAAGTCAATTGAAACTATGTTATGTTTTATTATTATTCACGGGAAACGCATGTGGAATGAAGTAATAACAACACATCAAATTAAAAACACACTTCGATGCAAAACGTTTCGACGTGCGTTAGGTGCATTTAAATTGGTCGAGTTTTCAAGTCAAATACGTTGTCCTTTTCTATTAATATGACTGTCTCAGGTGTAAGCCACGAACTCATGGCTTACTTTAGGCGAAAATCCACGAATCAAATCTTGAAAAAATGTGAGAGAATAGGACGCATATATTATACATTTGCGTAGTACTAACGAAGCAGACGCAAAATGATCAGGAAGCCGGGCTTACCGCGTGATGTCAGAGATAGGGTCTTTGAACTTTGACTCGAAAATTTATTGCTATGACTTTTGTAGCAGGGGTTGAGACGAAAATGCCGACTTACCATGTAAATTTGCAAATATTTTTATATTTTTATGAGTGTTCGAGAATATATAATTGTGTTTATTAGTTATGAGTAAATATTACATGTCACTGCCCGATCTAAAAAGGGAAGCCACAAGGAATGGGCTTCTATGGACAATTCGCCACTGGTATAAATAAAGAGGCTTTCACATCAATGTCACACCACCAATATATACAACTGAAACCTCACATACCAGGGTCTTATATAAACCAGGGTCTTATATAAAAGTTTTCCCTATGTACATATATAGTAATATATAGCCTTCGAAGGGTCACGTGTGTCGACCGCAGCTCGTAAACAACCTCGCCTGCAGTATCTCTTGGTGAAAGGTAGCCTTCATTACTTATACAATGCTACACTCGTTACACCTTCCTGCTTACCTATTTCCTTTTGCTGTTTGAAACTGTATTAATACATGTATATAATCTGCGCGCAACGAGTAGAATCTGGAACCTTGTCAAAGAAAATCGAAAATGACAGATTTTCAGACTTTTGCTGAAGTTATACTTGAAATCTGTCATTTTCCATTTGACAAGGTTCATAAACTATATAACAATCTAAGCTTTGTGCTCAATACAATAAACTCGCATTTTGTTTCGAAACGCGCAGCTTCTACTCTAATGATTATTTATTTTTGCTTTTAAAATGTTCAAACTATTTTTACTTTGCTGCCACTTTCTTGCTAACTACCTTATATATTTGTAATGGCTATTAGTATTTACTATCAGAATGTTCGGGGACTGCGAACAAAAACATCACAATTCTATAGAAATCTGTGTCTGAATTCTTATGATATTATTTGTGTGACTGAGACTTGGCTACCCGATACTATTGATAGTAGTGAACTTTTTGACAACCGCTACATTGTTTGGAGACGGGATAGAAACTACGCTGCAACTGATCAATTATACGGTGGGGGTGTAATGATTGCGGTGCGCCGGGAACTTGTAGCCGAAGTACGGAATGAATGGTGTTCTTCTGCAGAGGATCTGTGGGTGACACTCACGTTACGTAGAAGGCGGCCGAGTGTCTTGTTCAAAATGCACATATGTGTATTTTATATCTGCACGGAAGGTCGGGGTAATTCAGCAGGAGTCCGACTCACCAACTTTCACAATAATCTCTTGAACGTGGTACATACCCACCCGGGGGATGAGTTTCTAATACTCGGTGACTTCAATTTACCCTACATAATTTGGCTTCCGGACGGCGAGGGCGGGTCACTCCGACCTACTAACATTATCGGCCAAATACAGGAGAGCTTTTTTGATACTTTATGTGTATGTAATTTACTACAATATAACAGTTATTTAAATGCTAATAATAGGATACTAGATTTAATATTAACGAACTATCAAATATCTGTTTCCGCTTGTACAGATCTATTGGTTGATGAAGACTCTAATCATGTAGCCGTCTGTGTATCCGCGAACCTTGACGAGTCGCCCTTCCTGCCTGTTCGACCACATACGAAGTATCTGTACCGAGTTGGCGATTATGATGCCCTCAACATTGCATTAAATTGTATTTCGTGGTATCAGGAATTGCATAAAGGAACGCTTGAGGAAGCTATTCAATTTTTTTATCGCGTATTTAAGGAACTTAGAACCAATCACATTCCTTCAAAAACCTTTACTCAATGCACTAAATACCCCTTATGGTATAAGACACCCCTTATAAAAATACTGAAAGAAAAAGCTAAATTTCACAAAAGATACAAGAAATACCGGAATGTATCAGATTACAATTTTTTCATCCTTCTCCGTCAACGTGCCAAAGATATAGAAGTTGAGATGCACAACCAGTACATCGCTAAAATAGAGGAAGGCATAACAAAATCACCTCAAGCTTTCTGGTCGTATGTGAAGTCGAAGAGGCAAGCTAATACCTACCCTTCCCTATTAAATTATGGTCAACGCATTGCCACTGACGGTGGAGACATATGTGACATGTTCAGTGATTACTTTCATTCTAACTATTTGCAATATTCGGGCGACCAGCATATGCGTTTATCGTCTTCCCAGCAAACATCTAGTAATAGTGAAGCGTTGGCAGACCAATGTTCGATAGAGGTACGCGAGGAAGATGTTCTTAATTTACTTATGGGAATTAATTTAAATAAATCTGCGGGCCCCGACGATATACCACCAGTGCTTATATTAAATTGCGCCAGAAGCCTTGCCATCCTGCTTTCAATTCTATTCCAGCGGTCCTTAAGCGAAGGTGTAGTGCCTGATATTTGGAAGACTGCGTTTATAACACCAGTTTATAAGAAGGGCCCACGAGACTCAGTCGAAAATTATAGACCCATATCAAAACTTTGTCTGTTTTCTAAAATATTGGAGAAAATTGTCCATAAAGAACTATATTCTTCTTTAAGACCTTATATTAGTGAACAACAGCATGGGTTCATGAAAGGGCGGTCATGCACTACCAACCTTATACTATGCAGTGATTTCTTGTCGGAGTCCATGTCAGAACCTAGTCAGGTAGACACTATTTACACCGATTTCAGCAAATGTTTTGATCGCCTGGATCATACATTGTTACTGCGTAAGATTCAAAATATGGGGATTCGAGGTAATTTATACAGGTGGTTTTCTTCGTACGTGGAAAACAGGTGTCAAACAATAGTCCTGAATGGGTATTCTTCCCGTGCTAGGAGTGTTCCCTCGGGTATTCCACAAGGTTCCCTGCTAGGACCTCTATTGTTTAATATTTTTGTTAATGACATATCTTCATGCTTCAACCACTCAAAAATACTTTTGTTTGCAGATGACATGAAGATTATGTGTCAAATTTGAAATTTACAGGATGCCTACAATTTACAAACTGACCTTGATTGTTTTTATGAATACTGTATTGACAACAAATTAGACCTAAATATTCCTAAATGTTACCTGTGCACCTTCACGCGTAAACCGAGCCCCATTTGCTACGATTATACCTTGGCTAACATTCCTTTAACCAGAGTAAATGCTATTAGGGATCTAGGTGTGGTTTTTGACTCGAAATTATTGTACGATGATCATATTAATAATATTGTTAATAAGTCTGCCAGGGCCCTTGGATTTATACGGAGAATCTCGGCTGATTTTAAGAATGTCAAACCAATTAAAATACTCTATTGTGCTTTTGTTCGCAGTCACCTCGAATATTGCTCACAGGTATGGAATCCTGTTTAGAATACTTATACTGATAGAGTGGAAGCAATTCAAAGAAAATTTTTGCGTTACATTCAGTTCAGATCTGGAACCTTTTTGCCTAATTACTTGAGCAGAATCAAATCTGCTATATTTCTGCGTTCGTAAAGTGGGAGAATGTGAAATTTCCTACAATTTCACATTCTCCCACTTTACGAACGCAGAAATATAGCAGATTTGATTCTTCTGTTCAAGTTGATAAATCATTCCATTGATTGTTCTGAACTGCTGCATAAGATTGGATTATGGGTATCATCTGTGCGTCTAAGAAAACCGAAGCTACTTTATGTGCCACTAACAACCTGCACTTATAGGCAAAACTCCTATTTAATCAGAGTGTGTCGAGCGTATAATTCCATTTGCCATGCATATGATATTGACCTTTTCTTCACCAGCATTCATAAAGTTAAAAATGAATTATGCGCGGCGTTTTTTGACGGAGTGTAATAAGGTTACCTGTTTGAAATTTTTCATATTTCACCTGGTTTATCGTCTCAGCTGTCTTGTTCTTATCAAAAAAAATAAATAATAAACATACGTAGGTATTAAGTATCTTTTGAACTGTCTACTGATTAGTTTCTAATATAATTAATTAAGTACTATAAGCAAAAACTTGTAATTGGCCATTTCATGCTAAACTTGTATGTACTCTGTATTTTAGCTGTAAGTTTTTCTGAAAGAATAAAATAAAATAAAATAAAATAAAAATAACTGTTCATACGTATGTTACTATAGTCCAATCCTGCCCGATCTGGCAATAATGTAAACATGTCATTTTTTGACAATCATTGTCTAAGACAGATGAGTAGAAAAATATAGTATGACAAATCATGGAATTTTTTACTATCCTGAGTAGTTATCAATTCATATAATAAAATCGTAACTGTCTGTTTGTCTGTACGTTTGTGCACGCTTATCACAGCAACCGCTCAACCGATTGCAATGCCGTTTTCTTTATTTCGTTGCGGTTTACTCCACTTAACATTTAGTGTTTGTTTCATGTCGATCGGTTCATAAATAAAAAAGTTAGGTATACCAATCTAAAGAATCACATATAAAACGCAGCGTTCGAAGTCGCAGGCAACAGCTAGTTTTAAATAAAAATAAACTATCGTAAAGAAGTTATTTGGTGTCGAAATGATTGTAAGAACTCTGTATGACTTGTGGAGGAAGGGTTGGGAATGTTCCTCCAACACATAAAGGGAGGATCCTCCAATCAAGCTAGGTGATCGCGCCTGGCGGGCCGAAGCCCAACGGTTGATGTTGGACTGTTGGTCATATCATTCATCGCCGTAAGAACTCTGATATCGCGATTCAGGATTTATCATTATCTTCGTTGTGAGAACTTTTCATACCGCGATGCAGGACTTCAACTGTTCTTCGCTATGTGGCGGTCGCCACATCACTCCCCTCCGAGACCGGAGGTCGATTGCGAGTATGAGTCTGGTGTCGTTAGTCTGTTGTGAGTTGCGCCAGTGCCAGTTCGTGTAGTTCCATTTAGTTGGAACTGTACTCCGCTAGTTCCAGTGAGTCGGAACTGTGCCGCTGATTTCAGTGAGTCGCAATCGTATGCCGCTGATTCCAGTGAGTCGGAATCAAATACTGCTAGTCCCAGTGAGTCGGGGCTAAGTACAATAGTGCGGTGTGCGGTGCTGCGGTACCCTCAGTGAGTCGGGGCTGTTCGATGCGTAGGCTGCTGCGTAGACGGAAGAGATGCGCTCTTCTTACAAGTACCGTAGTGCAGTGTTCGGTGCCTAGACGCTGATGTGGCCGAAGAGGTAACCAGGCTGGAGCGGTCGCTGCTAGCGTGTGGTATCCCTGTAGAGGCCGTAGATGCTGGCTGGCTGAGACTGTTTACCGGGCATACTGGAGTGCTGTAAAGGTGGAGATGATGATGTCGATGATGATTCTGTTGATCTGCTTCGGGAAGGCTGCTTTCAATCACGTCGGGGTCACCAATGTGGAGGAAGGGTTGGGAATGTTCCTCCAACACATAAAGGGAGGATCCTCCGATCAGGCTAGGTGATCGCGCCTGGCGGGCCGAAGCCCAGCGGTTGATGTTGGACTGTTGGTTATATCATTCATCGCCGTGAGAACTCTGATATCGCGATTCAAGATTTATCATATCTTCGTTGTGAGAACTTTTCATACCGCGATGCAGGACTTCAACTGTTTTTCGCTATGTGGCGGTCGCCACATCCCATACTGCTTGCATCGACCTCCGGTCTCGGAGGGGAGTGATGTGGCGACCGCCACAGACTCCTGGATACTGCAATATAATCAGGGTAAATACTCAATTGCAAGTAACTATGGATATATAGGATCAAATGTGCTTGTTTACATTTTTGCGCAAAGCTATTGAAATACAGTATAATATGCGAAAACTTTTATATAATGCGAAAGTTATTGAGTGTGGATGTCTGTTTCTTTTTCACGCTCTAAAGGCTGAACTGATTTTGCTGAAATTTAGTACAGGGATATATTTTAGTCTGGAATAACCCATAGGTTAATTTTTTATCCCCCACAAAAGTTACCATATTAAGTGGGAACAGAATAAATACCACGGGAGCAGAGCCGCGGGCACCATATAGTTTTTACATAAAAGTAAACATAACTTCTTTATGCACCCGTCACAGCCTTCAAAGCTCCATCTCAATGAGTTTTACGCCACTTTAATACGTCATAAACTCACTTGATCATAAATTTTCCTACTGGAAAATCATCTTTATTTTAGCATGGAATTTACATATTTTTTTCACAAAAAAGGCATTAATAAACACATTATTTTCGTAAAGGAATTTAATATCCGACAAAAGTGAAGTGCTACGAGGCTCTACGATATACGTAGAGGTTGCTACGGTCGTGCTACGTGCCTACATTGTGCTCGTAGCCAGAAACCTCAAATCACGTGCCACAGTGATGTGGCGTTCTTGGTAAATAGACAACTCATATAAAGCAGAACTTTTATGATAAATGTTTTATTTATCTCATAAGTGTGTTTTTTGATCAATAATAGGGTAGGCAGAGGTTGAGACGTGCTGTGGGTTTTTTATTCAACATACATACAGTCAAGCCTTTTCTTCAAAGGACCTCCAAAGCCTTTTCTGCAAAGGCATATTTTACACCCACATTTCAAGTGATGAACCTATTACTTTGTCCTCTGTGTACTTTATTCTATTGGTACATACATATCAGAAAAACGTGATATAAAAATCGACCATTGTAAAATTAACCTCGATAGTAGCTTTATTTATAGTTACTTTATTTAATAATCACGATCGAGTTTTCACATTGTTCAACTGCAGCTTTTCACATCTATTGGATATTTGAATTTCAGTTGAATCACTTCCATCGCCTTGAGAATTAGCTCACGACCTTCAAAACTTATAGCATCGACTTTTTAAAAAAAAAATCTGCACTAAACATTGGTCCATCTGTTGGTTTGCTATGATACCACAGACGATACACGGATCAGAATAGTAACTTCCCTCGTTTACGTAGGGGATTTCAAAAAATATGGCATCAACGTTAAACACAACTACTCGACACAAGTGCTGGCAACACTTCATAAAAGAAACGTATTCGTACCAGCCAATCAGGACGAGTGCCTCAATCGTACTACGTTATTGATCTGTGGTGTATCCATGAGTGCAGCGGCTGGCGATGGCGGTATGATATGAATGGAAAGGCATCCTTGTGGCTTTCAGACTAGGTGGGGGACAGTCCCCTCCACCAACCTCATGGTCCCTCCAGCCATCTTGGCTATATGGACCGAATCACTAGGAGTTACGCGCCGTACTTGCGTGTGCTCTTTCCGGCGCGCACGTTGTAATAATAATAATAATAATAACTGGCAACCCCATCTTTGAGCTATGGTATATATTTTTATCAGCGTTACAAAAAAATATTTTTATAACATATATTTGTAAATTATTCAATACTAACATACTATTAAACGTTTATGAAGCAGAATAATGGAAAATTACAGAAAAAAACACATCAATAAACCAGAAATACAAATTTAACAGAAGGATGACATGACATACGTCATGTCAGTAAAAAATATGTAACAAAAATATGTAAATATGCTAACAAGAGCCAAAGCCAGGACACTACATGCACGATCAACATCACCGGGCTCGTCGCATAGCTCCGCCTCGCAACCTACGGAAACCATGCTACAGGAATCGACTGTTGCTGAGGCGTCGAGCTCATCGAGCGACGAGTACTTCTCCCCGCCGACGTCGCCAACACCTGTACGTCGGCAGGGGAGAGGCCGGCCACCGACCTGCTTGGGACCCCGAGGCCCACCGGCCTCGAATAGGGCCCCCGCTGCCGGTGGTAATGTGCACCGCATGAGATGGACTTCATCTATGAATGAAAATGTCATGCGGGCATATTTTGCGGCTACAGAGGCAGGGACTAACCTCACTGCGTATCGTGTTCGCTTGCTGCCTTTGTTTCAGGCTCTTGAACCAACCGTCAACGTGTCGGCGCAGCGGCTGTCGGATCAAGTACGGGTCATACAACGTAGTAATATGTTGGACGATGCCGTGCTTGAGAGGATTCGCTCAGAAGTACAGAGTAGCACTGCCATCCCTACTTCGTCACAACCTAGTATAAATAGTGAAACTACCAACGAATCACAACCTGTCGTACCCATTGACGAGGTAGTGGATGATATTATTACAACAGTAAGTACACAGTATGACGATGAATTAAGGAGTTTTTTGGAGCGAGCTATTCAAGATTATAGATTTTGTGATCCCATATGTCGTCCACGTATACCGCGTTTGCCTACGCATAAAAAGAACATGGCGCTAGTGAGTGCCCTAGACTCGGTTCTACCAAGTTATTTTGATACTTGTGAAGATATTAGTGATGCACACTCAATTCTGTATTGTGCGGCTGTAGCAGTGTGTCGAGTGGCTGGCGTTAAATTTCCTAAATTTGAGCCAGCTACTAGACCTAGCGCTGTTCCAGTCTGGCAATGCAGAATTGAGCGTCGCATTGCCGAGACTAGGGTACTTATTAGTAAGCTATGCTGCTTCAGGGCGGGTAATATTCGTCCCAGGGTGATGCGTTTTGTGACTCGTGCATTCGCGGGGACTGATATTAGTCCTCGCGAATACTCAGTACGAGTCACAGAACGTATAGACCACCTGAAGCAGAAAATTTATGCGTGGGCAAGCCGTATACGGCGGTACAAAAAACGAGTGGATCGCTATACTCAGAATCGCTCGTTCCAAAAAGATGAGAGATGGGTGTATAGAAGATGGGAGCAACCTGATTCAAGTATGACTGACATGTGCCTACCGAGTGCTGAAACCACAAGTACATTTTGGCGAGGCATTTGGTCGGTACCTGTTAGTCATACAGAGTGTGAGTGGATGCGGGATGTCAAGCTTTCATGTGAGCCAATACAGACTATGGAATCAGTCCTAATAACATCTAGTGACATTGCCAGTGCGGTTCGTTCGTTACCCAATTGGAAATCAACTGGGCCGGACGGACTGCACAACTTTTGGCTAAAATGGTTCCATAGCTCACATGATTGTTTGGCATCTTGCTTTCAATCATCGCTTGAGTCTGGGTCGCTTCCATCTTTTATGACTTCGGGTATCACACACCTCCTCTACAAATCTGGTAGTACTACGGACCCTAAAAATTATAGACCAATAACCTGTTTACCTACCGTCTATAAGCTTCTTACATCTATTTTGAGAGTTAAGTTTTCAACACATATTGAAAATAATTCTATTATGTCCAACTCTCAAAATGGATGTAGAAGCGGGTCACGTGGTACTAAAGAACTCCTTATTCTTGACATGGCCATTAATCAGCAGGTTCGTCGTAACCGGAGAAACCTTGCGACATGCTGGATTGATTACAAGAAAGCCTATGATTCAGTGCCACATACATGGCTGCTGAGGGTGCTAGAGTTGTATAAAGTTGATGCAACTCTTAGCACCTTCTTGAGGGCATGTATGGGGCAGTGGACAACGGCTCTTGTTTATCCAGGATGTCGTCAGGTTCTTGGGAATGGCGAGCCTGTCAGGATCAAGAGGGGTATATTTCAGGGTGACAGTCTGAGCCCCTTATGGTTTTGCCTGGCACTGAATCCTCTCAGTACATTACTGGAGGGTTCAGGATTAGGCTATCAGTTTCGGAGAGGAGGTCAAGTTGTTTCCCACCTTCTTTACATGGATGACTTAAAATTATTTGCCTCCACCGATTCCCACTTGATCGAGTTACTGAAAGTCACAGAAGCTTTCAGTAATTCTATCAAAATGGAATTTGGTGTAGATAAATGCGCAGTCATGCATGTAAAGAAGGGTCGAATTGTGGAATCTGAAAGAGTACAACTTTCAGATTTCACAAAACTTAAATCCCTTTCCGCAACTGAAACCTATAAATATCTAGGTATGTCGCAGGCATTAGGTATAACAGAGATAGGCATGAAACAAACGTTGATGGACCGTTTCTTTGGCCGCCTGAAAAAAGTGCTGAAAAGTCTTTTATCAGGCGGTAACAAGGTGCGGGCTATCAATGGTTGGGCCATGCCAATCTTAATCTATTCCTTCGGCATACTTAGATGGACTCAGACTGAATTAGACGCCCTGGATAGAAAAGTCCGTTCGCTATTGACCATAAACCGAATGCATCATCCACGTTCGTCTGTAATGAGGTTGTATATCCCACGAAAGTGTGGAGGTCGTGGCTTTTTAAATGCCAAGACCTTACACAATCGTGAGGTATACAACCTTAGGGAATATTTCCTTCATACTGACGTGGGTATGCATCGGGATGTGGTAGCAGTAGATAATGGACTGACCCCTCTTGCTCTTGCCAAAGAGAACTGGCACAAACCAGTAATATTGACGACTAATGATCGCAAGGAGATATGGCAGGGCAAAGAGCTGCATGGACGATTTTATCGGGCCTTACATGGACCCGATGTAGATTTTCTAGCTTCCGTATCCTGGCTACGTTTCGGAGATTTGTTCGGCGAAACTGAAGGTTTTGTTTGTGCTATTACAGACGAAGTTGTCATGACGAATAACTATCGGAAATATATTTTGAGAGACGGTACGGTTGACATATGTCGGGCATGTCACCTACCGGGTGAATCTCTCAGACATATTATTTCTGGTTGTCCTCGTCTTGCCAACGGCGAGTACTTGCATAGACACAACCAAGTGGCCAGGATTATCCATCAGCAACTTGCGCTAAAATATAAACTTGTAGATTCAGAAGTACCATATTACAGGTATGTGCCCGACCCAGTTCTAGAGAATGGTCGTGTCACGTTATACTGGGATCGGTCTATTATCACTGACAGGACTATTGTAGCCAATAAGCCTGATATAGTGGTAATAGATCGATCAGAGCGCCTCGCAGTAATCGTTGATATTACGGTTCCACATGACGAGAATCTCGTGAAAGCAGAAAAAGATAAACAGTTGAAATATTTGGACTTAGCTCACGAGGTTGTCGACATGTGGGATGTGGATTCAGCGATTATTGTTCCGATAGTCGTATCAGCACACGGTCTGATCGCCAAGAGCCTCGATCAACACCTTAAGAGGCTCGCGTTAGGCGGTTGGGTCAAGGGTTTGATGCAAAAGGCGGTTTTGTTGAGCACGGCACGAATTGTGAGGCGATTCCTGTCTCTGGAGCCCTGACTACCGGTAGCTTGGTCCCTGTACCCGATGCCGGTGGGATACTAATTTTTTATATTTTTAAATGTATTTTTTTATATGTATATTTAAAAATGTAAATTGATATGTAAATAATTAAATAAAGAGGAATAATAATAAAAAATGACATGACAAACGTCATGTCAAACAAGAATAACATGTAAAAATATGGAAAAAATATACTAAAATGCTTACAAGATCGAGAGCCAGGAACACTGTTGCACAAACAACATCACCGGACTCGTCGCACAGCTCCGCCTCGCAGCACAAGGAACAGATTGTTGCTGAGGCGTCGAGCTCCAGCAGTAGCGACGAGTATTTCTCCCCACCGACGTCGCCACTACCTGTACGTCGGCAGGGGAGAGGCCGGCCGCCAGCCAGCTTGGGACCCCGAGGCACACCGGCCTCGAATAGGGCCCCCGCTGCCGGTGGTAATGTGCACCGCATGCGATGGACTTCGTCAATGAATGAAAATGTCATGCGGGCATATTTTGCGGCTACAGAGGGGGGAATTAACCTCACTGCGTACCGTGTTCGTTTGCTACCTTTGTTTCAGGCTCTTGAACCAACCGTGAACGTGTCGGCACAGCGGCTATCGGATCAGGTGCGGGTCATCCAGCGTATTCATATGTTGGACGATACCGTGCTTGAGAGGATTCGCTCAGAAGTACAGTCTAACATTATCATTCCTACTTCGTCTCAATCTAGTATACCTAGTGAAACAAATAATATCAACGATTCACAATCTTTAGTACCCATTGACGAAGAAGTGGATGATATGGTTACGGTAAGTACACAGTATAATGATGAATTATAGATAGATATTTATCGCGCGATACAACATCACAGCGCTCCGCGTTAGAAATTAATTAAAAATAGTCAAAATCCATAAAAGTGATAGAAAAGTGTGTGTGGTGAATCTATAGTGTCCACTCCACCAGGATTCGTGTGGGCAACATCGTACCACCTGGGGTCTAGGATTGGCAGGACTCCAAAACTTCAGGCTGAACCACACCCCAGCCGTAAGTCACCCAGACCCAAATTTATCATCAAGTTGTAGCAGACGACGAGACGCATTTGACGACGTCTCTGTAACCCCAAACACACCACCTGGTGAGGAGCCAGAGGGTTGAAAAGGTATCAATTATCTTCATAATACAGTGCAAAAACGATCACGACATACTTTGTGCCGCCACACCGGCGCTAGAGACGAGTACGGCGATCGCATCACAAGCACGTACCACCTACGTCACTCTGACAACTACGTGACATCTCAAGGCACGCCCGAGGCTCGAGGAATCTAGAGGACCGGCGTTGAAGATAGTTGTGCAAGTGTGGTCACGTACACAACAAAACTCCCAAACCCTAAAAAGGGAACATCCGGGACTTAGACAATACCACACTCTCGATTTCGACGGGCGACTGGCGACTCACCTCTCCACACCCCCATAACAACATAGCAATAGTAATTTTGTATTTGTATTTATTTATAGGTATAAGGATAATAAGAGGATTGACGGTGGGCAGCACACGGATAGGATTAAAAACTACCTCTTCCCTTGATCAAACTCATTGGGCTAACTTTGTCATTCGGCGAGTTACACACATGTGCGACATCATATTTTAATCAGCTTCGTGTGCCCAACTTTTCTCTACATCTTTGTTCCATATCCGTGTGGTGGCCACTTAACAGTAAGCTATATAACATAAGTGTAAGAGACCACTGTAATGGCTTCCCCGACTAAACAGTGCCCCTCGACACAACAACCGGTCGGTGATAAAGGCACTGAAAATACAGTAACTACCAGCCCAAATAACACACAAGAGGTCGTCGCCGTCGTCCCCTCGCCGGAAACGCCATGCCGTAGGTCTCCACCTAAACAATCAACAAACTCCACCAACCTACCTGATACCTCTTTAACATCATTAGGACTAAAAGGGTTAAAAGGCTTACTTCAAAAGGTGTCACCCAAAAAAGATACCCGAAAAAACAAAGCCTGCCCTAAGCCCCCGAAGGGAGTATGCGGTCAGTCGAAGGGTCCCTCTGAACTGTGCCGCGGGATCTCTCTGGCTCAAGGGCAGGCTAAGAAGCCCAACACTGGGGGAATGCGCAGGGCGGTATCATTAAAAAACGCCCAATCTGTGGCTAGGAGCCTGGCGTTGGATGACGTCAGAAATCTCGCTGAAGTCTCCATGCTTGATGAATCAGTCGCAGGCACATCCTCACCCCAAAACAATAGCGAAACGAGAGCTCCGCGGTTGCCATCTCCAACGCCAAAAAGTCAAA
Organism: Miltochrista miniata; assembly: GCA_933228765.1. NCBI lineage: Eukaryota > Metazoa > Arthropoda > Insecta > Lepidoptera > Erebidae > Miltochrista > Miltochrista miniata. The sequence goes on along the minus strand of OW121766.1, from coordinate 24,947,587 downwards.
ATCTCCTACCGGAAATTGAAACCGCCCGCCGGGACCACTATAGTGTGATAATATCCACCACACCGGTGAGACCAGCGGAAGACGGGAATATTGAAAAAGAACCCGAAGCAGAGACCAGTCGGCGTACAATAGAGTCTGACCTCCGCGAACTGGGACTCTGGACAGAGGGAGCTGCTGAACCATCAGAATCGGAGGACGGGTGGACGGACCTAGAAAGCGAGACCAGTGGAAGGAGGAGCATCCTACCACCAATTGGTTCTCGTGTGGGCGTCTGCAAAGACTTGGCGTCGGAGAGGGCTAGAGAGCTCTTTCTAACAGGCAAAGACGCTCTCGAGAGCGCAAAAACATTAAAAAGAGACTTGAAAGTGGTGGTCATTGAGGCTCTTTCCAACCTACAGGAGATGGTGCTATCATTGGCGGACTCTAGGAACAGACACAGATTAAATCTGGAAGTCGAAAGAACCAGAGCCGCCAAAGAACTGCTTCGCGTGGAACGAGCACACAATCGCCAGATGGCAGAGCAGCGCAGAGAATTGACCCAGCGTCTTCAAGAAACAAAGGAGGCGCTAAACGGTACCCATAAAGCGGTGAATGGGGTTCAGAGCTGGCTTAACTTGGAGATGGATAGCCTCATGAAAACCGTAAAGGCCATCCACCTGGAGGTTAAAGATGCTCCTCCTTACACCTCTCCACTAGTGGGAAACCCATGCACTAACACACCTGCTCCGTGCACTCACTCCGACTACACGGAAGCGCTCAACAGCATCGGCTCCAAGTTGGGGGACCTGGCCACAGAAATCCATTACCTAAAGATGGATTCCAGAGCCACCACCAGAGACACTCCACCGCCACAATCTGAAAAAGGAATCACCGCCCACTCAGAGCTCTCAGTTGCAACTCTCAATTCCATCAAAGAGGAGTTGGAAAGGCTTGGAGGTGAGATAAGAGACATCAAGTCTCAACTCACAATCGCGAAAGCTGTCACAAGAGCAGAGATCAGGGAGGAGATCCGGGAGGCAACGGCACCAATTGCCTCAAATGCCAGGTCAATCCTAGAAGGACTGGAAGAGGTGAAAGATGTCTCTTACACCAATGGACCACCCTCCGGAGTAGTGGGACTTGGGGCGGAGATGGCGATATCCGAAGCGACGTCGGAGTTGCGGGGATTGTTAAAACCCTTGCAGGCAGACGTCGCAGAGGTCGCCAGTCAATCCAGCACCATTAAAAAATCTCTGGAGTGGTTTAACACCAAACTTCATAACAACCATACACCTTCTCAACAGCCGGGACAGGAACTGAGACCGCAGCGTAAAACATACGCTGCGGTCACTAATATGATTCCTGAGGCGCGGCCAGCCCACACCCTGATTGTTACGTCTACTGATCCCACCAAAACTGGGGACAAGGTGATAGAGGCGATCAGGGAGACCCTGGACTTTAAGAACACAGGGTTGACAGTGGACAGAGTGCGAAAAGCCGGGAATGGAAAGGTGGTTCTCAGCTGCGTAACAGAGGAGGGAAAACAAAATCTCCATTAAAAGATGTCAACAAATAGCAACCTCACCATAAAAGAGGCAAAAGTAAGCAACCCCCTCATAAAAATCAAAAATGTTATGAGCTATCACACGGATGATGACATCGTCGCCAATCTCAGGGCACAGAACAGGAAATTGTTCGCGGACCTGAGTGGAGGCGCTGCACACGCCCGTGTGAGATACAGAAAGAGAGCAAGAAACGAGCTTCAGTGTCACCCGGTCTTGGAGGTGTCACCCCAGCTACACAGGCGCCTATTGGAGGCGGGAACGGTGCATATCGGCCTTGAGAAGAGGACGGTAGAGGACCAGTCGCCATTAATTCAGTGTGCAAAATGTTTGGGGTTCGGACACACAAAAGCCATCTGCAAGGAGCGGGATCAGCTTTGCAATTACTGTGGAGACGCCCACCCTTGGCAGGACTGCCCGGCCAGAAAACAGGGCCAACCTCCAAAATGCAAGAACTGCAGACGGGCCAAAAAACTGGATACAGTCGCCAATGGACACCATATGGCATACAGCGAAATATGTCCAGAAAGACAAAAATGGGACAATATAGCTCGCTCAAAGATCTCATATTGCTAAGGGCACCTTAAATATAGGCTCTGCACTCCCACCAAATGGACGACACACAAGCTTGTACTTCATCCAAGCAAACTTGAGACACTCCAAGAAAGCCACAGCCGAGCTGCTAGCCGCAGCAGAGGATAGGAAAGTTACGGTCGCGCTTATTCAAGAGCCCTATGTGGGTTCTAGCGGGATCGTAACACAGCCATCAGGCACTCGAGTCATTCAGTGCACCCTCAATCGGCAGAAACCAGTTAAAGCGGCCATTTACGTATTCGGCGACCAGCTGAGAGTCATTCACGACCCACAGCTTGTTACTGAAACAGAGGCGGCTGTCGTATTGGAGGCCGGAAGCCTTAAACTTGGATTAGTGTCAGTCTATTATGAGGGAGAACATGACATAGAGCCATACATAGATCGAACCAAGGCAATATGCGATAAACTACAAACTGACAAACTTATTATCGGAGGGGATATTAACGCCTGGAGCCATTGGTGGGGAAGCAAGAAGGAAAACGAGAGGGGCGAGGCATACAACTCCTTCCTAAACGAAATGGAACTACACATCCTTAACACCGGAAATAAACCTACCTTCGAAGAGTATCGACTAGGCAAACTGTTCCAGAGCATCGTCGATGTAACCGTATGCTCTGTGCCGCTCCTAGGAAAGGTGAAGAGCTGGAGAGTCGACAGAGACCTGGTCACATCCGACCATAACGCCATAACTTTTACTCTGCCGCTGGGAGAGCGTCTACAAAAGTGGAAGCGCCCAACAACCAGGAAGTACAACACAAGGAAAGCGGACTGGACAGGTTTTGGATTACAGTTTCGCTCTTCCCTAGTTAAGCACAACATCAATGTCGATGCTATTGAGGTGGTAAGGTCCGGGGAGGAGATGGATTCTATAACACAAGCTTACGCCAGAGCCATCGAGGAAGCATGCGATCATGCTATTCCTAGACGGGCCAGTGGAAGGAAAAAAGCCACGCCACCCTGGTGGTCAAAGTCCCTAGAAGATCTCAAAAGGGACGTCCTACGTAAAAAGCGTAGGATCAAAAATGCTGCCCCCATGAGAAGAGATGCCGTGCTGCAGGAGTATCTCCAAGCGAAGGAGGTATATTCCAAAAAAGCAGAAGCTGCCCAAACTGAGAGCTGGAAAGAGTACTGCTCGAAGCAGGACAGAGAGAGTATGTGGGACGGTGTCTACAGAGTGATCAGGAAAACAACAACAACACAGGAGGATAACCTTTTGAGAGACCCAGGCGGTAATACACTTAGCCCCGAGGAATCAGCTAAACTGTTAGCAAAAACCTTCTATCCTGATGACTCTGAAGCTACAGATAAGCCTTGTCACACGTATCTCAGACGTCTTGTAGAGAGCAGAATAACAGAGATGATGTCGAAGCTGTCACCAGACGATCCGCCCTTCACCGAGGCGGAATTGGAATCTGTCCTCAAAGAACAGAATCCGAAGAAAGCCCCGGGACCAGACGGGTTCACAGCCGACATATGTGCCAAAGCAATACGCAGCGAAAAGGCGATTTTCCTGGCATTGGCTAATATGTGTTTGTCCCTACCGTATTTTCCGAAGCTATGGAAATCGGCTCATGTAGTCATTCTCCGTAAACCAGGAAAAGACGACTACACACAACCTAAGTCCTACAGACCGATCGGCTTACTATCAGTGTTAGGCAAAACGGTCGAGAAACTAATGGTAGGACGGCTGCAATGGCACATTCTTCCAGCCCTCAGCAACAAACAGTACGGCTTTATGCCGCAGCGCGGGACGGAGGACGCTCTCTACGACTTAATACACCACGTGAGAAAAGAGATTTCAAATTCGAAGGCAGTAATTATAGTCTCACTAGACATAGAGGGGGCCTTCGACAACGCGTGGTGGCCAGCTCTTAAATACCAACTCATGATCAGGGTTTGTCCTCTAAACATCTTTAGACTAGTGGAGTCGTATCTCGAAGACAGAAATATCACCATCCATTACGCAGGAGCGTCAAGTGGAAAAAGTACCACGAAAGGTTGCGTTCAAGGTTCAATCGGCGGGCCGACCTTCTGGAACATCATTCTGGATTCCCTGTTGCAAATTCTGTCACACGAGGACTTATACTACCAAGCTTTCGCGGACGACGGAGTCTTGGTGTTCTCGGGAATATCTACCGAGGAAATGGAAAGAAACATCAACAAAGTGCTCAACAAGATAGTAGAGTGGGGAATACAAAACAAACTGAATTTTGCAGCACATAAAACTAACGCAATGCTGCTCACATGCAAAAAAAAATTCAGTCCCCCTTCAATCTACATGTCTGACATTCCACTAACACTAGTTGATGAAATTAAACTCCTCGGTCTCACGATCGACAAAAATCTTAACTTTAACGCACATGTGAAGGCAGTATGCAAAAAAACAACAAATATTTACAAACAACTTGCATGTGCGGCAAGAGTTACTTGGGGATTAAACCCGGAGATAATCAGGACTATCTATATTGCTGTCATAGAACCAATCGTCACCTACGGGGCATGCGCCTGGTCATCAGCAACACAACTTCAATTAAATAGGAAGCCACTGGAGGCGCTCCAGAGAGGCTTTGCCCAAAAGATCTGCAAAGCCTACAGGACAACATCCCTGACATCAGTACAGGTCTTGTCTGGGACGCTTCCACTGGACCTCAGGATCCAAGAGAACGCAACACTTTATGAGGCTAAAAGGGGAGTCTCAGATGATTTTCTGCCGCCGGGACAGAAGCTCGAGGGCACAGTTAAATTCAAAGACTTGCCACATCCTTCCACCAAAATAACTTCTACATACGAGCTTCTAGAGGATATGGAGCCGCAGACCCAAGAAGCCCATCAAATATGTGGACCTCAGATCTATACTGATGGTAGCAAAATGGAGGGAAAGGTCGGAGCGGCTCTAACCTGGTGGGAGGATGGAAGAGAGACTCTCCATGACACCTTCCGCCTTAGCAACGCGTGCACTGTATTTCAATCTGAGCTATACGCACTCCATAGAGCCGTGAAAAGGGCAAAAGAGAGCTCAAGGGAAGTAGTCAACATACTCAGTGACTCAAGATCAGCATTAGAAATGTTGAGCAAACCCAAACTCTTACATCCCCTAGCAAAGGTGATAAATGAGGACATGGCTCAGATTCGGGAACAGAGCAGGCAAGTGCGACTCTTTTGGTTAAGAGCACATGTAGGTACGCAGGGAAACGAAAGGGCTGACGAACTTGCAAAAGCAGCAGCGAGTAATACAACCAACACACTCGACTATGCGGAAATTCCATTATCCTTCGTCAGAACGAAGATCAGAGAAGAAACAGTCAAGAAGTGGCAAGACCGTTACATCACCTCACAAACAGGAGCAGTTACGAAGGCGTTCCTCCCAGATGTGGCCAATGCGTATCGCATAGTAAGAGGATCGTCTCTGACTAGTCGCCAAATACAAATTCTGACGGGACATGGAGGTTTTGGGGAATACTTGCACCGGTTTAAGCTGCGAAGTAGCCCACGGTGCGAGTGTGATCCAAATATCAGCGAGTCGATATGGCACATACTGTTGGATTGCCCGCGTTTTCAAACAGCGCGATACAACCTACAATGCTCAATTAACTTTGAACTGAAAAAGGACAATCTAAATACCATCTTGGAGAACAAAGCTTCTAGACTACACCTTCTGGAATACATGGACTACGTTGCTACTATAGCAACACGACGCAATAGTACATTAACAGAAGTCCATGCAAATACCACCACCATAAACATGGATACACAAACAACCATACAAGCGAACCTACCACCACAGATACCAAATCCACCTTTCAACTTGCCAATGTGTGCGGAATTGGGTAAACCTGGGGTCCGTCTGAGAGGCGTTGCACTCTTTATGAAAGATAACTCTGAAAGAGCGGGCATAGCCTTCTGCAACCCCATGGTTGGCAGTGCGGTGTACATCTCGTCGGGTCTCGGCGCCCTGCTTAACGGCAGTACGACGAAAACTTCTATGAGGCGTAAAACCTATAACGAGCTGCCAACAGTGACAATAGAGGGTCAGACGTGCAGAATAGTGCGAAAGAAGAACAAAACCGTCGCACTGTTCTGCGCGGACGACCAAACCACTGAATTCGAGAAAGTATGCTTAGCGCTGACGGAACTGGGTTGTCGAGGGGCAATGTCACCCAAAAAACTTAGTATCGACGCGATGGTAGTGGGGTACAGGAAAGGAAACACTGCGGATTACGTGGGTGCTCTCAAATCCTCCAAACACTACGAGCTGGTGATATACGAAGAGAGGGGTCAAAACCTAAGCTTTCTGAGGGGCTTGGCCCAAGAGCAGGCACTCTCGTCGACAATAACCGACTGCTGGGATCATCCAGTCCCAGACTCAACTATCAGCGGGTCCGAGCGATTGGAAAATCGGGTGCGAGAAGAAAATCTCCTAGCCAAACAAGCACAAGTTGATAAAACCAATGCAAGGACACAATCAACAGCAGCAACGATACTGACCGCAGTCTTCCGGACCATACCCTGTGCGACCACGCGCAGTTCACTTGCCATGGAAAATGCGGTGCGTGACTTCTTTAGAGGGCCTCCCTGCAAACAACTGGAGCTGCCCACACCTCAACGCACTAAAGCCGACATGGGACAGGTAACCCCTCCAACACTCAGAAGCGCTCGAGAACCGCGAGACCACATAGTGAATGCATTCATGGAATTCGTAGCAGTCACGAAAGCCACACGAAAGGTAAACACAGATGTCTGCAGTAAAATCATGCAGACCTACCGCCGTGATAACCAAAGACTGCTGCGAGAACTGTTGGATGAGGCGGGGGCGGCGGTGTACGACAATGACAGATCCTTAGTAGTATACGGAAACATGTCGGGATCGTACATGGCGGCCTACAGTCACGGGTGTGGTTTTGTGCCCTTGAATGAAGAAGAGTCAAGGGAGGGTAAGCTGGTATTCAAAACACCACCCGGCGATTCAATGGTGGTAGTCGCCAAGTGTACCAAGGTGATGCTCGAAGACAGGATTCTGAATATGGCACAAACCATATCGGGAGACCTGGGCGACAGCGGATACCCGGAGCACTGGACGACGCCCACTATATCATGGGTAAATGGAGTTCCCGGGTGCGGAAAGACGACCTGGGTGATGTCTGAAATAAAAATTGAAAGTGACATCATATTAACAACTACTACGGAAGCTGCCAGGGATCTTAGGGACAAGCTGGAGCCCCGAATAGGCGATCGTGTCAAAACAAGAGTGCGGACTATGGCATCCTTTCTGGTCAATGGAATGAGTAAGGGCGAATCGTGTATACGCCTCATGGTGGACGAGGCTCTTATGAACCACTTTGGATCCATAGTAATGGCAATACAGCTTGCCAAAGCCAGCGAAGCCCTATTGATCGGTGATAACAATCAGCTTCCGTACATAGATAGAGACAACCTTTTCCCACTGTTCTATAATAGACCCAACCTTATTACTAACATAACAAAAGAGCTGTTATGTACGTACAGAAACCCCCAGGATGTAGCGTATGCCCTCAGTGAAATCTATAGTGGCATATACTCATTCAAAAACCGTACTAAATCACTGTCGTTGAGACCTTTCACAGGTGCGGAGATCCCGAAACAGGATGACACATTATACCTCGTCCACACCCAGGCTGAGAAAGCTCTCTTAATCAGTCAGGGATACGGTAACAACGAGGGATCTCGCACACTAACGGTTCACGAATCGCAGGGATTGAAGTACGAAAAGGTGGTTATAGTGCGTACAACATCACGCAAATCCCAAATCCTCCAAAGTGTCCCGCATGCTGTGGTCGCAATTTCAAGGCACACAAACACCTGTGTCTACTACACAGACGACAGCAGTGATGACGCGACAGCGCGCCTGATAACTCGCGCTGAAGTTGCGACTACAGAGCAAGTGAGGGATTACAACCTAAAAATGGCAATCCGGCGAAGGGACGATAGGGCGAGAGATACTCTCTTGTCCTTTATAAAAAACCCGTGCCCTTGACGTTGACTTGGAGCGGCAGCGACACGGTCGGGGCCGCTACTAACTTAATTATTTTATATTTCATCCTAGATTATTATTATAATTATATTATTATAGGTTATAACTATTGATTTGTCTAACGCGGAGATAGATATTAACTTAAATTACACTTATAAACTAATTAAAAAATGGTGCGGACCAAGCGTCTGTAGTTGTAGTTAGTTAATAAAAAAAAAATAAAAAAATGATGAATTAAGGAGTGTTTTAGAGAGACCAGGGTACTCATTAGTAAACTAAGCTGCTTTAGGACAGGGAACACCCGTCCCAGAGTGATGCGTTTTGTGACTCGTGCATTCGCGGGGACCGATATCAGTCCTCGCGAATACTCAGTGCGGGTCACAGAACGTATTGACTTCCTAAAGCAGAAAATTTATGCGTGGGCGAGCCGCATACGGAGGTACAAGAAGAGAGTGGATCGCTATATTCAGAATCGCTCGTTCCAAAAGGATGAGAGATGGGTGTATAGAAGATGGGAGCAACCCGATTCGAGTGTGACTGATAGGTGCCTACCAGATGCTGAAACCACAAGTACATTCTGGCGAGGCATTTGGTCGGTACCTGTTGGTCATACAGAGTGTGAGTGGATGCGGGATGTCGAACAGTCATGTGAGTCGATACAGACTATGGAACCAGTCCTAATAACATCTAGTGACATAGCCAGTGCGGTTCGTTCTTTGCCCAATTGGAAATCAACTGGGCCGGACGGACTGCACAATTTTTGGCTGAAATGGTTTCATAGTTCACATGCTTGTTTGGCATCCTGTTTTCAGTCATCACTTGAGTCCGGGTCGCTTCCATCTTTTATGACTTCTGGAATTACCCACCTTCTCCACAAATCCGGTAGTACTACGGACCCTAAAAATTATAGACCGATTACTTGTTTACCAACGGTCTATAAGCTTCTTACATCTATTTTGAGAGTAAAATTAGGTACTCATATTGAAAATAATTCCTTAATGTCTAACTCTCAAAATGGATGTAGAAGCGGGTCACGTGGTACTAAAGAACTCCTTATTCTTGACATGGCCATTAACCAGCAGGTTCGTCGTAACCGGAAAAACCTGGCGACATGCTGGATTGATTACAAGAAAGCCTACGATTCAGTGCCACATACATGGCTGTTGAGGGTGCTGGAGTTGTATAAAGTTGATGCAACTCTTAGCACCTTTTTAAAGGCATGTATGGGGCAATGGACAACGGCTCTTGTTTATCCAGGATGTCGTCAGGTTCTTGGGAATGGCGAGCCTGTCAGGATCAAGAGGGGTATATTTCAGGGTGACAGCCTGAGTCCCTTATGGTTTTGCCTGGCGCTGAATCCTCTCAGTACCTTACTGGAGGGTTCAGGGCTAGGCTATCAGTTCAGGAGAGGATGTCAAGTTGTTTCCCACCTTCTTTACATGGATGACTTGAAATTATTTGCCTCCACCGATTCCCACTTGATAGAGTTACTAAAAGTCACAGAAGCTTTCAGTAATTCTATCAAAATGGAATTTGGTGTAGATAAATGCGCTGTCATGCATGTAAAGAAGGGACTAATTGTGAAATCTGAAAGAGTACATCTTTCTGATTTCACAAAACTTAAATCCATCTCCGCGACTGAAACCTATAAGTATCTGGGTATGTCGCAGGCATTAGGTATTACACAGATTGGCATGAAACAAACGTTGGTGGACCGTTTCTTTGGCCGCCTGAAAAAAGTACTGAAAAGTCTTTTATCGGGCGGTAACAGGGTGCGGGCTATCAACGGTTGGGCCATGCCAATCTTAATCTATTCCTTCGGCATACTTAGATGGACTCAGACTGAATTAGACGCCCTGGATAGGAAAGTCCGTTCACTATTGACCATAAACCGAATGCATCACCCGCGTTCGTCTGTAATGAGGTTGTATATCCCACGAAAGTGTGGAGGTCGTGGCTTTTTAAATGCCAAGACCTTACACAATCGTGAGGTATACAACTTTAGGGAATATTTCCTTCATGCTGACGTGGGTATGCATCGGGATGTGGTAGCAATAGATAATGGACTGACCCCTCTTGCTCTTGCCAAAAAGAACTGGCACAAACCAGTAATAATGACTACTAATGATCGCAAGGAGATATGGCGGGGCAAAGAGCTGCATGGACGATTTTATCGGGCCTTACACGGGCCTTAGTAGATCTATTAACATCTGTATCTTGGTTACGTTTCGGTGATTTGTTTGGAGAAACTGAAGGTTTTGTCTGTGCAATTACAGACGAAGTTGTCATGACGAATAACTATCGGAAATATATTTTGAGAGATGGTACGGTTGACATATGTCGGGCATGTCACCTACCGGGTGAATCTCTCAGACATATTATTTCTGGTTGTCCTCGTCTTGCCAATGGCGAGTATTTGCATAGACACAACCAAGTAGCCAGGATAGTCCATCAGCAACTTGCACTAAAGTATAAACTTGTAGATTTAGAGGTACCATATTGCAGGTATGTGCCCGACCCAGTTCTAGAGAGTGGTCGTGTCACGTTATACTGGGATCGGTCTATTATCACTGACAGGACTATTGTCGCCAATAAGCCTGATATAGTGGTAATAGATCGATCAGAACGCCTCGCAATAATCGTTGATATTACAGTTCCACATGACGAGAATCTCGTGAAAGCAGAAAAAGAAAAACAATTAAAAAATTTGGACTTGGCTCACGAGGTTGTCGACATGTGGGATGTAGATTCAGCGATTATTGTTCCGATAGTCGTATCAGCACACGGTCTGATCGCCAAGAGCCTCGATCAACATCTTAAGAGGCTCTCTTTAGGCAGTTGGGTCAAGGGCTTGATGCAAAAGGCGGTTTTGCTGAGCACGGCGCGCATTGTGAGGAGATTCCTGTCTTTGGAGCCCTGACCACCGGTAGCTTGGTCCTTGTACCCGATGCCGGTGGGAAACTATTTTTTTATATTTTTAAATGTATTTTTTATATGTATATTTAAAAATGTAAATTTATATGTTGTTTATATTTAATAAAGAGGAATAATAATAATAATAATGTTGATAATCGGGCACATACCTCGTTGACATTACCGTCCCACATGACGGAAATCTCGTGAAAGCAGAAAAGGAGAAACAAATAAAGTATTTGGATTTAGCTCACGAGATTGTCGACATGTGGGATGTGGATTCAGCGATTATTGTTCCGATAGTCGTATCAGCGCATGGTCTGATTGCCAAGAGCCTCGATCAACATCTCAAGAGGCTCGCGTTAGGTAGTTGGGTCAAGAACCAGATGCAAAAGGCAGTTCTCCTAGACACGGCACGCATTGTGAGGAGGTTCCTGTCTCTGCAGCCCTAACCACCGGTAGCTTGGTCCCTGTACTCGATACCGGTGGGACACTATTTTTTTATATTTTTAAATATATTTTTTTGTTTTATACTAATGTATTTAAAAATCTAAATTAATATGTATAAAGTAGTAAATAAAGGAAATAATAATGTAATGGTGGTAATGTGCACCGCATGCGATGGACTTCATCCATGACCGAAAACGTCATGCGGGCATATTTTGCGGCTACAGGGGGGGGGAACTAACCTCACTGCATACCGTGTTCGGTTGCTGCCTTTGTTTCAGGCTCTTGAACCGACTATCAACGTTTCGGCGCAACGGCTTTCGGATCAAGTGCGGGTCATTCAACGTAGCCATTTGTTGGATGAAGCCGTGCTTGAGAGGCTTCGCTCAGAAGTACAGTGTAACATTATCATCCCTACTTCGTCTCTACCTAGTGTAACAAGTGAAGTGATTACTGACGAACTACCACCTATCGTGCCCATTGACGACGTAGTGGATGATATTGTTACAACAGTAAGTACACAATACAATGACGAATTAAGGAGTGTTTTGGAACGAGCGATTCAGGAATATAGGTTTTGTGATCCCATGTGTCGTCCACGTATACCACGTTTGCCTACGCATAAAAAGAATTTAGCGCTGGTGGGTGCCCTGGACTCTATTCTACAAAGTTATTTTGCTACTTGTGTAGAAATAAGTGATGCGCACTCAATTCTGTATTGTGCGGCTGTAGCAGTGTGTCGAGTGGCTGGTGTTAAATTTACAAAATTTGAGCCAGCTACTAGACCTAACTCTGTTCCAGTCTGGCAATGCAGAATTGAGCGGCGCATTGCTGAGACTAGGGTACTCATTAGTAAGCTGTGCTGCTTCAGGGAGGGTAATACTCGTCCTAGGGTCATGCGTTTTGTGACTCGTGCATTCGCGGGGACTGATATTAGTCCTCGCGAATATTTAGTACGGGTCACAGAACGTATTGACTACCTGAAGCAGAAAATTTATGCGTGGGCAAACCGTATACGGCGATACAAGAAGAGAGTGGATCGCTATACTCAGAATCGCTCCTTCCAAAAAGATGAGAGGTGGGTATATAGAAGATGGGAGCAACCCGATTCGAGTATGACTAATATGTGCCTACCGGATGCTGACACCACGAGTACATTCTGGCGAGGCATTTGGTCGGTACCTGTTAGTCATACAGAGAGTGAGTGGATGCGGGATGTCGAACTTTCATGTGAGTCTATACAGACTATGGAACCAGTACTAATAACACCTAGCGACATTGCCAGTGCGGTTCGTTCGTTGCCCAATTGGAAGTCAACTGGGCCGGACGGACTGCACAACTTTTGGCTAAAATGGTTCCATAGCTCACATGCTTGTTTGGCATCCTGCTTTCAATCATCACTTGAGTCGGGGTCGCTTCCATCTTTTATGACTTCTGGAATTACCCACCTTCTCCACAAATCCGGTAGTACTACGGACCCTAAAAATTATAGACCGATTACTTGTTTACCAACGGTCTATAAGCTTCTTACATCTATTTTGAGAGTAAAATTAGGTACTCATATTGAAAATAATTCCTTAATGTCTAACTCTCAAAATGGATGTAGAAGCGGGTCACGTGGTACTAAAGAACTCCTTATTCTTGACATGGCCATTAACCAGCAGGTTCGTCGTAACCGGAAAAACCTGGCGACATGCTGGATTGATTACAAGAAAGCCTACGATTCAGTGCCACATACACAGTTGAGGGTGCTGGAGTTGTATAAAGTTGATGCAACTCTTAGCACCTTTTTAAAGGCATGTATGGGGCAATGGACAACGGCTCTTGTATATCCAGGATGTCGTCAGGTTCTTGGGAATGGCGAGCCTGTCAGGATCAAGAGAGGTATATTTCAGGGTGACAGCCTGAGTCCCTTACGGTTTTGCCTGGCGCTGAATCCTCTCAGTACCTTACTGGAGGGTTCAGGGCTAGGCTATCAGTTCAGGAGAGGAGGTCAAGTTGTTTCCCACCTTCTTTACATGGATGACTTGAAATTATTTGCCTCCACCGATTCCCACTTGATAGAGTTACTAAAAGTCACAGAAGCTTTCAGTAATTCTATCAAAATGGAATTTGGTGTAGATAAATGCGCTGTCATGCATGTAAAGAAGGGACTAATTGTGGAATCTGAAAGAGTACATCTTTCTGATTTCACAAAACTTAAATCCATCTCCGCGACTGAAACCTATAAGTATCTGGGTATGTCGCAGGCATTAGGTATTACAGAGATTGGCATGAAACAAACGTTGGTGGACCGTTTCTTTGGCCGCCTGAAAAAAGTACTGAAAAGTCTTTTATCGGGCGGTAACAGGGTGCGGGCTATCAACGGTTGGGCCATGCCAATCTTAATCTATTCCTTCGGCATACTTAGATGGACTCAGACTGAATTAGACGCCCTGGATAGGAAAGTCCGTTCACTATTGACCATAAACCGAATGCATCACCCGCGTTCGTCTGTAATGAGGTTGTATATCCCACGAAAGTGTGGAGGTCGTGGCTTTTTAAATGCCAAGACCTTACACAATCGTGAGGTATACAACTTTAGGGAATATTTCCTTCATGCTGACGTGGGTATGCATCGGGATGTGGTAGCAATGGATAACGGACTGACCCCTCTTGCTCTTGCCAAAGAGAACTGGCACAAACCAGTAATACTATCAACTACAGATCGCAAGGAGATATGGCAGAGCAAAGAGCTGCATGGACGATTTTATCGGGCCTTACACGGGCCCGATGTAGATTTAACAGCATCTGTCTCCTGGCTACGTTTCGGTGATTTGTTCGGCGAAACAGAAGGTTTTGTCTGTGCAATTACAGACGAAGTTGTTATGACGAATAACTATCGGAAATATATTTTGAGAGATGGTACGGTTGACATATGTCGGGCATGCCACCTACCCGGTGAATCTCTCAGACATATTATTTCTGGTTGTTCTCGTCTTGCCAACGGCGACTATTTGCATAGACACAACCAAGTGGCCAGGATTGTCCATCAGCAACTTGCACTAAATATAAACTTGTGGATTTGGAGGTACCGTATTACAGGTATGTGCCCGACCCAGTTCTTGAAAATGGTCGTGCCACGTTGTATTGGGATCGATCTATTATCACTGACAGGACTATTGTAGCCAATAAACCTGATATAGTGGTAATAGATCGATCAGAGCGCCTCGCAATAATCGTTGATATCACGGTTCCACATGACGGAAACCTCGTGAAAGCCGAAAAAGACAAACAATTAAAATATTTGGACTTGGCTCACGAGGTTGTCGACATGTGGGATGTAGATTCAGCGATTATTGTTCCGATAGTCGTTTCAGCACACGGTCTAATTGCCAAGAGCCTCGATCAACATCTCAAGAGGCTCGCGTTAGGTAGTTGGGTCAAGGGCCAGATGCAAAAGGCGGTACTTCTAGACACGGCACGTATCGTGAGGAGGTTCCTGTCTCTGCAGCCCTAACCACCGGTAGCTTGGTCCCTGTACCCGATGCCGGTGGGACGCTATTTTTTATATTTTTAAATATATTTTTTTATTTTTAGAATGTATTTAAAAATTTAAATTAATAAGTTTATAAATGTAAATAAAGGGAATAATAATATAGCCTTGTTTATTCCTTAATAAAATACAATTACAATAAAATATAAACTTACATTTATAGTTTCATTACAATTTATATGACATTTAATTTTTTATTTCATGCAATTTTACTTTAATATAAAATTTATTTCCATAACATAAAACAAAAAACAAAACCATAAAACTATCATAAAATTCAATTTCAATATCCAATTTAAAGAATTATTTTATTATTTTACAATAATTAGCATATATTTTCGTTAATTTCAATTGTAATATGTTATCTATTATTTACTGTTATTAAGGACCGGCGCGCACGTTGTAGACTCCCTCAATTGACTGTCCCGGCCCTCTCCCTTTCTGGGCGGCCTTGCCGTCTTGGCGTTGGTGTCGCCTTTGCGACTAACAAAACCCGGTACGCCTTCGTCGCTCGCCTAGGTTCAACCCTCGATCTCTAGCCTGCTCCTGATCCTGTGCCAACCATGCGCGAAGTCCCTCAACCGCCGATAGTTACCCCCCCGTCAATACGAGCTCGCGGTAATATGCAGGCCCCTCACCCTCCCAGGTGATCTCATCAAGCATTCTATCTCTCTGTTCCTTGTAAAGGGGGCACCTCCACAAAATGTGGTCTCTACATTCATCCTCTTCCCCGCAGTAGCATAGGCTATCCTCACACAACGTCATATCGCACAACCGTTTTCTGAAACTTCCATGGCCAGTCAAAATCTGAGAAGTTTCATAGTCCGGCTCGACCCAAGTTGCCTTGAGGCGAGCCGACACGTCCGGGAAGAAACTAAAGAGTTCCCTACCCTTTTCCTCACCTTCCCATCTCTGTTGCCATTTGCCAACAGTCTCCTCCGAAATTTTCCTACTCTCGACCCTGAGCTCAATCCTGCCGAGGGAAAAAGGTAAACAGTGTATCATGTTCATTTGATTACGGCAGTGAAATGCAACATACTATTTTATGATCTTTGATTATATAACCGCGGATTCATCTGCGTCTAATTTATTCGAAATATGTGATATACTTAACTTATGTATATTTAGTAGGTACTAAAGATTACAGCCCCATGGTATTGTGCCCAAAAGACTAGCAGCATTCCTTCTTTGAATAGCAATACCTATTCGCTGAGAGAGAAAACTGCCAGCCCTTGGGTAACCGGTCGACTCTACTAGGCGCTTTTTCAAATTCTTAAAACTAACCACTTGAAAATATAATGCGTAAGGTAATCAATCAGGTTTATAAAACGGTAAATAATGTAAAAAAACCGGCCAAGTGCGAGTTTGACTCGCCCATGAAGGGTTTCGTAGCAGCAAGTAACATGATATAAAAGTTCTTATAGTTCGTTGTAACTTTGATTGATGTTTTAACACGTTCGCAGTGGTAGTGATTTTTCTAACCGAAAATTGCGGTTTATGACGTATTAAAAAAAACTACCAGCTCTATCTCGTTCGAACTAATTTTCGTTGGTAGTTTTTATGGCAATGTACCTCATTTATTTTTTTTAGATTTATCATTCTCTTAGTTTAGAAGTTAGAGGGGGGGGGGGACACTCATTTTTCCACTTTGGAAGTGTCTCTTGCGCAAACTATTCACTTTAGAAAAAAATGATTTTAGGAACCTCAATAGCATTTTTAAAAACCTATCTATAGATAACCCACACGTATGGATTTGATGAAAAAAAAATTTTTGAGTTTTAGTTCTGAGTATGGGGACCCCCAAAATTTACTGCTTTTTTTCTAGTTTTATATAAGAATCTTAATGCGGTTCACAGAATACATCTAGTTACAAAGTTTCAATAGCATAGGCCTTATAGTTTCGGAGAAAGTGGCTGTGACACACGGACGGACAGACAGACGAACAGACAGACAGACATGACGAATCTATAAGGGTTCCGTTTTTGCCATTTGGCTACGAAACCCTAAAAAGTGGGTGCGAGTGGACTTTCAGTGAAGACAGAAATTTAGAATTAATTTCCATTTTAGATCGCTCCTAAAATATTAATTACTATGTCTGAGGAGACTCGACAGTCAGTACGATATAATAAAATCATAAAAGTTTTATAAGTTAGTCACTTTAAACTGTCTATTCTCTTTGTAAGTGCGAAGTAAAGTCAATGATGTGATAATAGGAGACGGAATCAAGGTTTAGAAGGTTTTTTAAATTTCCCACGGGAAATCTCGCAGGCTAGATTTCAACAAGTGAATTTGCATAATAGAAGAACATTGTAGTCACTTGCTTTTCTTCATTTATAGCATAATGTAACTACATTTTTATATGTAGTAGTGCATGTATGTCCAGTTTTGGTCAAAGTTTCAGAAAAAACTCCAATAAAGTGGTGGCAACTTTACAGGAGCTTTTTTGCACTTAGGGAAGCAACGACTTTTGTTGTTGTTTTACGGGTTTCACAGAATTGTATTTGTACTATTTTCTTACACTCACACATGTTGCCGAATATATGAAGTTTTGAAATATTCCATTTCTATGTAGTAAACATTATAAAATAATGTTTACTAGGTATATAGAAATGGAATAAAAAAAAATTGATATTATGATAAACATTTTATTCATTTTGTAAAATAAATATAATCAGAAAAACGTATTCTTGATCAAAATACGAGTAATAAAACGTCTAAATCAGTGTCAATATTTTAACATTTCGGAAGTGTAGCCCCAAAACCCTCCACTTGGCTGAGCCCATGGTTTGACATAGATTCACGTTGTAACATTGGCAAATTTGTACGTATTCTTTAATATCCGTGATCTAAATGAATAAAAAGTGCCCTAATTTTCTTGGCTTAATTATTTTCGTAATTAGGGGACGCAGCAATAGCCGGATTTCTTTTGAAAATTAATAATAATGAGCCGTCATAATTTTCATCCGCTTCGATTTGTGTGACAATGTTTATAAAATTAGGCGTTCATGCTGGAGATAGCATTTCAAAATATTTATTTACAGGATTTCGTTTCTTTCTTTGAATAAGAAGTTTTTTTTTGAAGAAAGATCATTATCTCCATATTTCTGGATGCTGCAGACAATTTCTTTAAGATATTTTTCTTTCACATTCATGTGGTTGCGTGAGAATTTTTGACATAAGCCATTGCTGAAACCCCCAGAGACCCATCCTCATCATATATTTCTTCCATGACATTTGGTCGTAGAGATGGGTCTTATGAGAATATCGAAATTTTTGAGACGCATTATGATACTTTCTGATAATTTAGGTTAATGGTTTCTTTTGTTTGTCGTATTATAATTTATTATATAATACGATATAAATTATAGAACTTAGAATCCTCATTGTATTAGAAATGTAGCACACTTTTTATGTATTTTCTCGTACTTACAAGTCCAAAAAATATTTTATTGAATTTTTATTGGCGGACTAACATCATTTTGAATCATATTGAGGACATTTTTAATAAGCAGGATATATTTTTATTTATCACGAAGATATTTTTCAAGAATTTGAAAAAGCGCCTTGTGGAGTCGACTGGTGACCCAAGGGCTGGTAGTTTTCTCACTCAGCGAATATGTATTGCTATTCAAAGGGGCAATGCTGCTAGTCTTTTGGGCACATTGCCACGGGGGCCTTATTTAGATTTAGTTTAGAAAGTAATAATGTAAATATATAGATATGTAATAATTATATTTCTCTGTAATTTTTAACAATAAATGTATTAAATACTTTTATGGCAATAAGCACGTAACAAATTAATACTTACTATTAATAAAAAAGTCATAAATTATCATTTATAGTAAGCTACACCCCGAAAGCTTTGTATAAGTACAAATGGGAATTAAAAAGGAAGACTTATTCAATAATTAGTTAATTATTACAGAAAACGCAACATTCAAAGAATTGTACAATTCGTTACTTAACTGGGTGTAGTGTAGGGTGTAGTGGGGCCCTACCAACACCTCCGGGCCCAAGTCAACCTCACGTGCAAGCTCGTGCACCTGCTGAACAACGGACGAGGCTCTGACGTCGGCGGTCCATTTCAACACGGCGATGGGCTCACCACCTGTTACGTGGGACCGAATTGTACACGGTGAAATGTGGGCCGGTATAGGCCTCTGCCTACCCCTTCGGGGATAAAGGCGTGAGTGTGTGTGTGTGTGTGTGTTACTTAACTATAATCTAATACAAATGAATTACCACTCTTTCAGTCTAGACATTGGTGGTGTACCAAGTTATACATATGCAAAGAGTCATAAAACTTGAATCTTGTTCCTATTACTGTAAAATAAGGTCTGAAATTCAGTAGCATTGTGTTTTGCGATGGCAGAGTTACTTTTGGCAAGATAAGTTCCTTATTGTGGGTTCTACGTGACTTCTGTTAATGATGGCTTTCAGTCGGACTAAGGGTGTTGTATTGAGAATACATGACCTAACACTGTTTATGTATCGTTTTTATATGTATTACAACCTTGAGTGTACTGCGAAGTGAGCATAAAATGGCGTATTTCTTATTTATTATGCTTTGCGAACAAAATACCCTACAGATTCCATCCAAAGGTTGCCTGTAAGAGATTGCCTTGTGCAATAAGGGAACCAATTGTTATAGCAATAAGTTTGATGTCAAGTATCTATTCAAATATATTTCCTGGTGCACAATAAAGAGTTTTTATGTTATGTTATGATACTATTTACTGGTTAATTTATTTATTATTTACTAGCTGATGTCCGCAGCTTCACCC
This sequence comes from Miltochrista miniata, assembly GCA_933228765.1. Classification (NCBI taxonomy): domain Eukaryota; kingdom Metazoa; phylum Arthropoda; class Insecta; order Lepidoptera; family Erebidae; genus Miltochrista; species Miltochrista miniata. Next base: position 24,927,766 of record OW121766.1, on the reverse strand, counting down.
GCGTAAAATTTGTTCCCTTTCCCGCTCTCTGTGGGAACTTTTTCCCGGCATATAGTAGCCTATGTGTTATTCCAGACAATAATGTAGCCCTGTAGCAAATTTCAGCTAGATCCGTTCAGCCGTTAAAGCGTGAAAGAGTAACAAACATCCACACATCCACACTCACAAACTTTCGCATTTATAATATTTGTGAGATTTATTGTACACTTTATTGTACGCCAAGATAGTATTCCAATTTGAAATTTGATACAAAATAGCTGTACAATGGGCGGTCTTATCGCTAAAAGCAAATTCTGCCAGGCAACCTAACGGTTAACTATTGGACTTGAATTTTTCATAGGATAGAGTAGGATTAAACGATTACGTGTGTCGAAGAAAGCGAATTGAATACCAACCGATCCTTTAGAAATCAACGGAAAAAGGGCATCCTTCCCCATTTAGCTGTGTCAATAATTATGTGTAAACTTTCAGATTTTTAGGTTAAAAGCTAATCATAACCAGAAATACTGTAGTATTACATTTCAACTTCGCAAACTACCCAAAAACCGATATCACAATACCAAAACACCACCAAAGTACCGAATTACAGCCAAATCAAAATTCATCTCACGAGTAATGTATGCAGAATGGCTGTAACTGCCGGCGTTAAACTGAAAGTTATGTTATAGCCGTAATGAGCGGGTTTGTGCGATCGTGATAGCGACCCGCTCAAGTTTAAAGCTGTATCGAGTTTGAGCGGAATCAATTCATTGAACAATCTACGTTGGATAAGCGGTAATTTATTTATTTCAGCCGAGAATATTATAGGGTTATTGTGGTTGCTTTGAGTTTCATGTAAGTTATTTATAAACGTCGTTGAACAAAAAAATATACAAATGTTATACATACAGACATTTGATCACGCTTTTATCCTCGAAGGGGTAGGCAGAGACATACCATATGCCTACATTTTACCTTTAAGGCTTTGTACCACGTAATAGGTGGTGAGCCGTATTGCCGTAGTCGATAAATGTTATAGGTATACATGTATATAATTGTAATAGTCTAGGAGACGCTGCAGAGCGATTTTCACCCATCTGATGAGACAATTTTTTTTCATTAAATGTCATATTATTATATGAACGTTTATGATTGTGATTCAGCATCTATCTAAATATATACAGGGTGGAATTTAAAGACGGTAGTTGGAGGCAAAGTACCCTTAATATTGATAATGGCAAGTTTTGTTGAAAGGAAACAAGATTGTCAGAAAGATTTTTGAAAAATCATCTGCTTGAGCCGGGAATCGAACCTGGGAGATGTGAAAAAAAAACATCCTGTATTTTATGATACCAACCGAAAGACTCTTTAATAAAGAACAATTTCTTTTAAACAACATAGTATCTTTCAAAAATCTTTGAATGCAGTTTTACTTACTTTTGAAAATAAAGGAATGTTTCCTTTCAGCACAACTTGCCATTATCAATATTAAGGGTACTTTCCCTCCAACTACCGTCTTTAAATTCCATCCTGTATAACTCTAGGTGACTGACTGACTGACATAGTGATCTATCAACGCACAGCCTAAACCACTGGACTGATCAGGCTGAAATTTTCCATGCAGGTAGATGTTATGACGAGGCATCCGCTAAGAAAGGATTTTGAGAAATTCTACTCCCAAGGGGATAAAATACGGAAAGCGAGAACGGGAACAAATTTTACGCAGGCAAAGCTGCGGGTTTCAGCTAGTTCTTCTATATGGACACGACCTTTCACAACTTTAAACGCGGGACTTTTTTAAATTTTGACATACATGCGTCCACAATCACGCCTATATCCTCAAGGGGGGAAGCAAAGGTGAATTGTATCGGTAGTCGTGTTATATAATAGAGGGCTATTGCTGACACCAGACCTATGTTCCTATAACCATTCTATAATCCAGTTTAATAGCCAGATGTTACACATTTACAAATATAATCTTTGCAGCCCGACCAGGTATGTAATTACGTCTGTATATAACCATAGTATGTCACCATTAACCTCACCTCAGAACTGAGTGTTACTTGGCTAAGCTTTCTGAAGCTCAGTTGGTAGCTTATCGTAGCGCTCTACGACTTTCTTGTAACTTGTCGTAGCACTATATAGTTAAGTCGTAGCTTGTCGTAGCACTACGCTGCTAATTCGTAGCTTAGCGTAGCACTAGACAACTAACCTGCAGCGTAGCTTGTAGGAGTATTCCTGTGATTATCTGTCCGGTGTCACCGGCTAAGTGCTAGTTGGACTCGCGCACGACGGGTTCCCTTTACTATTATTATACTACTTTTTTTTTGTCTTTTTGAGAATAAATTCTTTAAAGCTATTATTATACTACTGTTTTTAGTATTTGGTGTTATAGAGGCTTCCGAAATACGTGATCTGTAAAAAAATCAGCTAACTAGCTATTACGGTTCCGTTCGGTATAAAGTTTGTTTGTTTTAACGTCTAACGAAAGTCTTAAGGACTGTGAGACTGGCCCTCAATCGCTAGATGCGCCACGGCTTACGATCAGGTTGGTGGCGACGTCAATTTGGCAAGCTGAATATAAAAAAAATAAAATAAAAAAAAAACTTTCTCATTTCAGGAATTTGAGTTCAACTGTCCTTCGAAACATTTTTGACGATATCGTTCGAGTCAATGAACTCCGGTTGTATGCATGAAAAAGTGTCACGTTCTGCCTGAGCCAAGAGTGCAAGCAAGAGCTCGGAACAAGCAAAAGAGAGGCGAGTTCAGCTTAAGGCCATACCCAGGGCTAACGACCTTGAGCAAATGGGCGATATGACTCGCTTACATAGAGTAGCGCAACTACAGAGACATCAGAGTAAAAGAACCACGGAAGAAGAAGAAACATAGTAGCGGAAATGCATTCCTCGCTTCACCAAATAAACAAAAAGCTGTGAGACGGTCTCACCCGACTGCCCCTCTCTAAAACGTTTATTGTGAGAGTTCAATCCGATTGACGTTGTCATTTTTGTTTTATTTCAAACTTTGAACAGATGATCCACGTGACGTAGTGACGTAGTTTAATGCAACAGAGTCACAGACTACAGACAAAGTCTCGCCATAAGCCCCTCTGCACTCTATTTTATAGAGAGAGGCGAAAAGTAAATTAAAAACAAAGGAACGTTTGTATTTCAATTTTCCTTTGTTTTTAAGTGTAGTAAATGATAGTAAATGACGAATGTTCATATATTCCACAGACATATAAGAATATGATATATTCATTGTTTTGTACTTAAATTATTACAAATCCAGAAAGGGGGGTCTTCCACTCGCTTAAAATTTTTGTTACTTTTGGAACAAAATTTCATTTCATTTTATTATTACAAACAAACAAAAATAGACGTAAATGCAGTTGCGAGGGTCAGCTAGTTATGTATAAATAAGAAGCGCTCGTGGCACCGCGGTCTTAGTGTTCTGTAAGCGATCACTGTAGTAAGCTCATTCACTATGGCCAGTCCTTGGATGGGTGACCATCCATGTGACCACTTTGTGACAGTTATTTGAGCGTCGTTTTCGTGTTTCGGAAGGCACGTTAAGCCGTTGGTCCTGGTTGCCCGTAAAATGGCAGTCGTTAAGCGAAGTTGAAGGCCGTTTTGGCGGCTTGATTAATTTTAACAGCAGGCAGATACAACCTGCGCCTGTCTATCTCAACACGGCAATACAGCTCACCGCCTATTACGTGGGACAAATTCTAAAAAGGTGAAATGTGGGGACATAATAATATGCCTCTGCCTACCTCTTCGGGGATAAAGGTGTGACCATATGTATGTATGTAACCAGCTGACTCTCACAACTTCGTTTACGACGCTTAAGGTGTATGAAACATGAGGTATTTCTTCATCAGTCTCATCAACCGGCGGGTGAAACTGCCCTGTTTGCTTAATCATAAACGAATTTAAAGATTAAGCATATTCAATAGACTCATCAAGCAGCGTGTGAAACGGAACTGTTTGCTTTATCATAAAAGAGCTTAAAGATTAAGTTTATTCTAAAACAATTCAGTCCCCGACTTCGGCGCGGACAGAATTATTTTAAAACAGCCTTAATCATTAAGCTCTTTTATGATTCAGCCAACACGCCTGTTTAGATTTACCGTCACATTCCAAGGAACCCTTGAATTATAGGTTTTGAGAAAGTTGAGATATCTCTAATTCCTGAACTACAAAACCCTCAGCACTGAAACTTGTGTGAAGCAATCCTAGGTTGAATTCTAGGTTTAGAGAAGATGAGATGTCTCTAACTCCTGAACTTCCTCGGATCAATTTTCATTCAAATCAGTAGTTTCGGCGTGATATGCATTCGGAATACAGACGGACATGAAAATTTTAAATTTCATTTTGGCTTAAGTAGGTATCGATTAGAGAACGCGTTCTTTTTTTTTTAAATAGCTTCCATATTCAGACTCTCGACCCTCAACAGTTTTATTATTATGTATAGATATAGACTAGCAAGAAACTCGGCGGGCACTCACTTTATTCACTTTTATACCTTAACCAATTTGCCGGTAGATGGTGCCTACTTGTGGCGACCCACAAGACGTAATAAGCTAAAAGAATCAATTCTTTCAGCTTAGGTTGAGAGCAGTGTCTCAAAAAAGCAGTGTGTTAATAATAACTATAGTATAAGTATTTTCATCAGTAGACAACTGATGAAAATACCTATATTATAGTATCCCTTAGCACAAGGTTATATTAGCTTAAGTTGTGTGCGAATGTCCACAAATATTTCTTCATTTATTTATATTGAAATGATTAAGTACCGCTTACAATATAAGCATGATTACCTTTCGAAGTAATTTAATAAAACAATACGAAAAATAAGTTGAAATGCATTATATTCTCATGTAATGCAGCATGCATTGTGTAACTCGGGCTCTGGCTCTGTTGCACGCATTACTCTGTACATGAATGAAAATATAACATTTTACGAGAATATTTTGCAGACCAGAGCGACACACGTCCGTCTAGCAACACGACTCCCCCCGCACTAGATTTTCGGGCGAACGCGGGGAAGCAAGCAACGTGATGTATTCTTTGAAAACATTATTAGTTATAATTAGTTAAAACTTATACTAATTCAAAATTGAAGAAAACCATTTTAGAGGTCTATGTTTTCTTTAGTCTCTGATATAAATTTTATTATCATTCATTAATAAATAGATATCATACAACAACTTCTTCTAAAAAATTATGGGCTATTTCAGTGATGTTTTACTAGTTATTTATAATAAATACACAATTTCTGATGAAACCATCCTCTGGTACACATCTTGTAGATTTCAAATCTACTTTTGGCTGTCATTTTTCGTATACTAATACCGAGAAGAACGTCTTTATTTGCACCTCTTTTTGGCAAACTTTGTCAACCACTCCCCTTAAGCGTTTAGCTTGTGAATTTATCTGTTTTTCACTCCATCAGCGATTAGGTATATGTATGTTCCTATATGATGTATATCACGTAAAATTATTGTACGTAAACCGACTTTACAGATAAGACCTTTTTGCATTTATTAAGGACGGCCAATGTATGTATAATGTCATCGCGCTACTACTAAAAGAAGCGGAGCAATTAACTGTCAGCAAATCGGATATTGTAAACACTACTGTAAAACTAACATTTAATATTTACAATTCAGAGTTGAATAGAAGCATAGGTCTGTATAACATTTGCTTTAAAGCCAAAATTGATTCATTTGTTTTTTTGATCTTCATTTGTTTTTCAAACTTCATTTGTTTTTCCGATCTTCATTTGTTTTTTCGATCTTCATTTGTTTTTTCGATCTTCATTTGTTTTTACCGATCTGCATTTATTTTTGATCCAGTAGTACCATGGGTTAAATTTAAGTACCAGTGCAGCAGTGGTACTACTGGGACCACTTAGTAGTACTACTGGTAATTTTTTACTTTTTTGATCATAAGTAGGTATATCCATAATTTTATTATATAATTTACTGTTACAAACATATGGCTATGCAGGTGGACCACGGGTAAAAAAAAATTCCCGTGGTTCACCTGGGTGGACTACGAGGTGGACCACGGGAAATAAAGGAATTTAAGCACAATCCCATTCAGTTTCAAGCAACTATAAAACAACGAGTAACAACATCCCATCAATAAATAAAGCCTATCTGACCCCCCCCCCCCTTCGTAAATCAAAAGGCAAACACAAAGAATCGGATAATATTTCCCAATCCGAATGATAAAACAACCGCGGGTGATATATAGTGCGTGAAGATAATCCTAAACGCAGTGTGAGCAGTTTTCCGACAAGAATGAGTGTGTCCATAAATCATGTTGTATAGAAGGAAGTAGGTGGCGGCTTCCATTATAGTAATGAGGATTAATTAACGAAATAGTATACTTCTAGGCCTCATGTTTATGCATATGGAAATCCTATAACTGCTATGCCGTACTCTTACCGACTAAAACTTCAAGGTGCACGACCACTGTCGATGGCCGAGAGCCACGAATAAGTCCAGATTTCCTAGCACACTTTGGATGCCACCGCGGCCTCACCTAGGTGTTGGGATACTATCCTGCGTCTTTGGGGTTGGTTCAGGTGTAATCCTACATTTTAAGTCTGCAATGTTCGAGAATGGATGAGAATAGACTGACAAAGCAGATTTATGAGGCGAGAATGAATGGGCAAACTAGTAGGGGTCGACCTCGGCGTACGCATGCCGATCAAATCAGAGACCTTCTGAAAAAAGGCAAGGTCAAGAGTACCCTTAACCGGCGAGCGTGTTTGAAGACAGTTATGAAAGTAGAAGAAGCGAAAGTTGTATGCCAGGATCGTAGCAAGTGGAAAGCCATAGTCTCTGCTTACCCCGATTGGAGACAAGCGTGATTATATGTAGGTATGTAATTCGAACCATTGCAGCGTACGCTTTTGCCGGATTTAATTCGATCTAATACATTATATTACTGTTATAAAATCTGAGGGGTTTTAAGAAAAAATCTATACATAAAATATTGTTCTAAAGACCTATATCTATTTTATGGCACGTTTTTATGAGAATTAAACTCTTTTATTTAGATAAAAAAAGTACATTACTTGTTAAGATTTTTGCAATATTTCTAATTTTTCGAGAGCGATTTTGATCGAACAAAGTATTCCTAATCGTGTTTTGATACGTTAAAAAGCAAGAGTATCTAATAAATTACAATATTATAGTTTTATCAGATCAAATCGAAGAATATTTTCTAGTATAAAGTTCACCCCAAGATGAGTCTCTTTCGAACATACAAGCCTTAAGGCGAGAGGCGTGCGTGACACGTCACACCGCTATGGTACTTATAGGCCTTACATTTTATAAGCAGAGCGGGTATAGAACCTTTGGTATTTTAATTGTCCGTAGGTTAACGTCAACTTTAAATTAAGTGGGCCATAGGCTCGTCTGTTACCTCAGCAGTGGTATAAAACAGTGTGGTTCTTCAGTTAAATTCAGGGGAAAAATAAGATTGAGTAGCTACCTACTAAAAATATATAAATACTTTCAAGAAATTTTCGATCCTACCTAGGGGCACGACAGTGCTAATTAGTTTTTACGTGTACTCCAAATAGTAAAAGTAATAATAAATATGAAGAAATAAGAAGATTAATACATTTTCTAAGAATATTCTATTATAGGACAAAGTTTACCGATTTATTCAAAGATATATATTTATACACATTATGCTTGTATATAGTAAAACTAATATGATTGTAAATAAATAGATACAAATCGAATTATTGTCACTTTTGGCTTTTGTTGCGAATATTTTATTCGTGAAATCTTTTATCAGTCGTTTGAACCTGTACAAATAACGAAACAAATAAAAGGATAAAATGTGACAAAACATTTCGAAGTGAGCAGAAAGGATATTAAAGGTGTTTCACGGATGTTTGTGACCTTTGAGACAAACAGTACAACATAAAAGGGTAATATTTTCCTGTCTTAGGCATTAAAATGTTATGTACCCCTAACATAATAGTAAAGTAAAACAAACTGCGTATAAATTGCTCATATTCATTTAATATCATAATGAATCAGATTATGATCATGTTTTCTTTTTAGGGTTTCATTACCTTAAATGGGCTGGCCTCGTCTGTAAAAAAACCGAGAGCCGATGGAGGAAATGAGTTCTGGAATGGTGACCGAGACTTGGTACACATAGAGGGACGCCCACCCGCAAGATTTAATAACGACCTGGAAAGTTCGCAGACAGGAACTGGTGGCGTGAATTGGCAGAGGCAGACGTCCAGCAGTGGACTGCCATAGGCTGATTAGAGTGATCGATTTTATACCTCGAAAAAGAAAACGGTACCTTAGAGGCTTAGAGGATCACTCTGATTTCCGTTCGTACGTCTGTACGGACAGACAGACAGACGTACGGATGGACAGCCTCCATGTAAACACTACTTAGAGCAAATTTCTCATATTATATGTGGGATAAGGCGCAATTTGCTTTTTACTATCAAAGTTCACGTACAAAAAATAACCTACATACCTACTTATACATATGACAGTCACCTGATGGAAGTAGGCCTCTCCCAGTTTTCGTCATAACCCATGGTTTTCCGCATACATTTTTCCTTTATTATATTGTAATTCTAGGGCGTTTTCATGGGACTCCCTTATTACTCGAAAGAAAGAAATACGGTAAAAAAGGAGGATTCTTCTATAATGTAGATTATTATGATGGACGTGCTTTGAAGTTTCATGAAAATGAAAAGTGCAAAAAAGTAGGTACAAACAAAAATACGGTCTGGTCGGAGAACTGCGTGAAGTCGTTTCCGCTCCTGCATTTCTGTCATTAGCTGATATTTAGCAATTTCCACCCTTCCTCAGACATATCCCAACAATACTATATCTTCATCGCAAGGATCCTTCGAGTCGTTTCGGAGGTATAGTGGCGCCACCAGTAGTTTGGACGCACGAACGCATACACAGACATTTATAGTGTTCACGCCAAAAACGGAAACATCGTCGTACACCATAACAATAGCTAAAGTGGAGTCATTTTATTAGGTAACATTTGACAATTCAATTTCACAATTATTTGACAATAGAATTATGTACTTATCTTAAATTTACGAAAGAAAAATTAATAATGGGATAGGGACTCGCTTGATGTTATTTAAAATTCACATAATCTTTCAAGTCCATATCGATTCATTCACTTTCTCAGTCATCATTCTCATTATGATGATAAAACTGACAGATGTCAAATGTTACCTATTACAATGATGCCACTTTAAATAAATGCTCAGGCAAACGTTTTGAAGAAAATATGCAATAGGTACCCAGTATGACATTTAATTGTCGTTTTGATCAAAATCAGGCTCAAATTTTCGGGTTTGGCCATACATAGTATACATACCCTATGAAAAATTCACCGGCACCTACACTGAAAAAGTTCATATTTACTTATTTACGATGTCTCCCTCGCACACGATCGGTTTTCATTATTTGCACAAGAAGCCGTGTTATCGGCTGCCGTACGAAGGTAATTAAAGAATTTTTATTGTACCCTACTTAAGAGAACTAAGTTTCTAACTTCCTAGCTTAGATTGTTTGCATCGTCTGTTTACAAATGTCTAGACCTCTCATAATGTCACTTAGATTTTATGAAGCTACCTATAACAATGTTACAGTGGGCTTTTTCAAGATCTCGACAAGGAAAGCAAAACTGTAAATATAGTTTATTCAGCCAATATAGGTATACACATTTGGCTTTTAAATAAACAAGTGAAGTAATTAGGCTATAAATAGATTGCCGTTGCAATTACCTCTGACTCTCAAACTAGGTAAAGAGAGCAAGTGTTTTGAGTCATCAGTACATACTCACTCTGGGAATATATTCATATGAAACTTAAATTAATAAGTAATAACTTGTCAACTATATAAATCCTGAACAATAGGAGGACTTGAGCTTGTGAGTAAAACGGTTGTATTGGTGGTTGTGTCTTTGTGTTTGTTTTGTGTTATGGTGATGTGTGTGTGCGTGATCCTAGGACGTGAAACTATAGTTAAGATTACCTTAGTTTCTTTGGTGTGTGAATTTCAGTGAGTAGCAGCTCTGTATTATTATAATGTAGGCTTTTCAGCCAGTCAGTAACTTTATTTCTGTGCATTGTTTTTTATTACATTTTGAGGAATGTTCCGTACTTGAAAAATTATGCAAAACGTAGCCTCATTCTTTCCACAAGCTGTTGAACAGGTATTTTTTAGTAGGTACACGTTATAATAAAAATATGTTATTATAAGAAGCGCTTTTTCCTGCCACTAAAATAACTTCGCCCCGCTTGCACAGTGTTTTATTAATTATCACTGCTTTGAGAGCTTTACGAAACGATAAAGATATAGATAGGAGACCGTTTGTGGCATTTTCATTTTATTTTTATTACTAGCTGATGCTTGCGGCTCCACCTGCGTATTATTTGGTTCCCATTCCCATTTTAAATGGGAACATATTGCCGTGACGAAAGTAGTGCTATTAACTTAACTATGTGTTATTCCAGACTAGAATCTACTCCGATACCAAATAGCAGCCCAATCCGTTCAGCCGTTAGAGCGCGATTGAGTAACAAACATCCAAACATCTAAACATCCAAACATCTTCACAAACTTTCACATTTATGATATAAGTAGAAAGTAGAAATAGTAGGATTAGTAGGAAGTAGAGATGGGCCGAGTGACACTTTTGCCGAGTAACGAGTACCGAGTTTTACTCGGTTCAATTTTTTTCTAACCGAGTACTCGGCCAAGTAACTCGGGTCAATCAAATCCCCGTTTCGGGCCTGAAAACAAGTACAAACAGGTTCACGCGGCACGAGCGGCCAACTCGCGTTGATACACCCCTTACCCCGCCCGCACCTTTCATCTATCAGTCGCTTGCTAGTTTACAAACAAATATGTAATTAATAATAAATACTTTTTGATTAACCCTCTTGTATTAATTATCAACCAATAAAATAACTCAGCTTCTAGCAGCCCACTGGAGGACTGGAGGACGTAGGCCTCTCCCAGTTCACGCCACAGTACACAGTCCGTTCGCATCCAGTCCCGGCCTGCGACCTTCGCCAGGTCGTCGGTCCATCTGGCGGGTGGACGTCCTACCCTACGTTTATAGATGTGGCCAGCACATTACCACTTTAATGTGCTTATTCTGCGAGCTATGTCGACCACTCAGGTTCTCCGCCGAATAACTTCATTTCGGAGTTTATCCCTCAGAGATACTCCAAACATGGCACGTTCCATAGCTCACTATGCAATTTTGAGGGCATGGACTAGCCCTACCGTAAGTGTCCACGTCTCGGCTCCGTATGTCATAACTGGTAGTACACACTGATGGTAGACTTTCGTCTTCAGACACTGCGGTATAGGCGAATTGAAAACGCGACGTAGCTTGCTGAAGGCTGCCCAGCCCAACGGATCCTTCTACCGTTTTCCTTGTCCAGGTGCAATGTTTTAATTATATCCACCTAAATATATTGCTTTGCTTAAACCGAGTATACTCGGCATTAAAACCGAGTTATTCGGCCGAGTACGAGTATCAAAAAACCCACCGAGTGCGCCGAGTAACGGTTATCAACCGAGTACTCGGCCCATCTCTAGTAGGAAGTAAGATTATATACGAAAAATTGTAGCATCGGCAACTGAACAACATTATTGGTGAACATTTTATCCGTCTTGTTATGACGGTTCTTTAGATATAGCCAGGTGATGGCCCTGGGGATATCCTTCCGAGGACTTACCCGGGACTCCCAACCGTAGGCAGAAGTAGGGAACGTGTTGGTTTTTAGTCGGTAAGAGTCCAGCATAGCATCCATGACGGATTTCCTACACGTATAATAGAAGTCTGGTGACGGAAAGTGGAGTCCTAGAAACAATGTGGCATATACAATACAACCTAAGGTTAGTCGGTCCATGTCCTATAGGTACGAAACCTTAACAAGAAATTTTCGTTCTTTTCTACCAACTTACAACATTTTTACCAAAAAATTCGATAACCTGACCTACAACAGTCTACAGGTTACAGTAGCCAGCACAGAGGCCGTGAAATATTCAAATCGGCCACTAATATTTTATTCATGCTGCCATCTGTAACATCTGTTGTCTCGCTTTGTTACCTCGCCCTGTACGCGCATTAATTGTGGTCTGTTTTAACTTGACTTAATTGAATTTACATGAACAATCTTTTGATTCATAGTATGAATATATCTATAAGATACCAGTCTGAAAATAAGAGTGGTCGACAGAGTACGCGTTTTAAAGTGGCAGTGTTCTGGTCATATCTGTAGAAGAACTGATGGCCGATGGAGCAAACGAGTTCTGGAGCGTAGACCGCGACTTGGTAAAACGACCCCCTGCCAGATGGACCGACGCGCGACGCCGCGATGACTTGATTATTCAAGTTGCCTGTGTTTTATGGCGTAAATTGAGAGAGGCCTACGTCCAGCTGTGGGCTGCTATAGGTGGATTTGATTGATACCAGCCACTATCACGCAGTTTCACCTGCGCCTTTATCGTTCCCGTGGGAATAGAGGAATAAAAAATAGCCTATGTCACCCTTTACTGTAGCTTTTCGACACTGAAAGAGTTTTTAAAACAGTGCAGTATTTTCAGAGCCTATTCAATGCCAACAAACAAATCTTTCATCTTTATAATATTAGTAGAGATAGGCTTGCAGATGAAAGCTCCGGCTACATGCTTTCGTCACAGAAGCTGATGCAACTGACCGGCAAGTACAATGCAGCGGTGCGCGGTGCTGCAGTACCCTCAGTGAGTCGGGGAGGTTCGATGCGTAGTCTGCTGCGTAGACGGGAGAGATGCGCTCTTCTTACAAGTACCGTAGTGCAGTGTTCGGTGCCTAGACGCTCATGTGGCCGAAGAGGCAACCAGGCTGGAGCGGTCACTGCTAGGCTTGTGGTATCCCTGATGAGGCCATAGAGGCTGGCTGTCTGAGACTGTTTACCGGGCATACTGGAGTGCTGTAAAGGTGGCGATGATGACTCTGATCTGCCTCTTGAAGGCTGCTTTCAATCACGTCGGGGTCACCAATGTGGAGGAAGGGTTGAGAATGTTCCTCCAACACACAAAGGGAGGATCCTCCGACCAGGCTAGGTGATCGCGCCTGGCGGGCCGAAACCCGACGGTTAATGTTGGACTGTTGGATATATCTATCATCGCCGTGAGAACTCTGATATCGCTATGTAGGATTTATCTAATCTTTGTTGAGAGAACTTTCATATCGCGATGCAGGACTTCAGTTGATCTTAGCTATGTGGCGGTTGCCACAATGTAAATAGGTATGATAGACATACATGATGCTATCTTTTGAAAAGAGTAGATAGGTGTGTACTTTATACATAGTCATGAAATACCCACCTAAATTATAAAAATTGTGCTTGGGATTGAATAAGCAAAGCTTGCAAACATCCCTTTTGTTTCAAACACTCGTAAAAATTGCGGGCAGACGGCAAACACATTTTTATAGTACCTACCTGCCGAGTTCGCGACTTCTGAATACATTTTAATTTATTATAACGGGAACATTGTGGCTGCATCTGCAGTAAAGTTTCTGAATGAGATGCGAGATTTTTACATAAATATTCAATCTCTTTGTGTATAATCTTTTAAGTAGTTAAGGGAAATGGGTTTTATGTTTATGTGTATGTAGCGCCTCTGGTGTTGTAAACGTCCATAGGCCACGGTATCCAACCTCCTAATATTTTAATTGGACTGCTGCCTGGGACAAAATATCCCAGTAATTCCATTACGGAACTATTGGGATACGGCGGGTTTTATTCATCAATTACTATTTTATACAGGGACATTTAGTACAGGGATAGATTAGGTACAGCCTGAAGTAGTAGAGGGGTACCCACTTAGGCTTTTTATATCTGGAAAATGTTCTCATGGGAAACGAATATGGGAACATAATTCTACGCGGAACAAACCGCAGTTGCAGGTGTTATCTAGTTCATCCATAAACACAAACTTTTCGTGTCCGCAAAAATATGCGTGAATCAACATAAAGATTGTCGCAAAAATAAAGACTGTCGTAGTAATCGGTCCATTCACAAACATTGGATCCGGGTCGGCGGGCATATGGATCGATTTTAAGGTGCTTTTGTTTAGCTGAAGGTTGAAAGGCAGCTTTGATTGATATTGGAACCATAAAGCTGCGTAGGAAACTTCGGCATAATAGGTATTGTGTCACCTTCTTTTTAGGGTTCCGTACCCAAAGGTTAAAAACGAGAGTCTATTCATGAGACTTCGCTGCCCGTCCGTCAGTATGCCTCTCTGTCTGTCCGTCCGTCACGAGGCTGTATCTCTAAAACCGTGATAGCTAGAGAGCTGAAATTTTCACGGATGATGCCGCTATAACAACAAATACTTAAATCAGAAAAAAAACAGGGGATTAAGGGGGGGTCCCATACAACAAACCTTTCCTATTAACGTTTTATTGTATGGTACCCACTGTGCGCGATTTCGACCCGCACTTGGCCGGTTTTTTTAACCCCGACCAAATACGAGGGTTGTTTACGTTTGACTCGGGTATCTGTCGGAATGTGTCATCGTAGCGGCAAAAAAACAAAAAATCAAATCTTTCCTCTTTAATATTAGTATAGACGAGAGAAGAGACTTTTTTATCTAACCATAAGTTACAACGGACACAAAATTCCAGCGGGCTGAGACCCGTGTGCCAGGTTTATTTAAATACCGCAAATAAAAGTTATTCACTACAGCACAAAGTTAAGTGAGACACAACTGGTGTCGGTGACTTCTAGTGGTGACGTCACGCTGAAGTTGAAGTAAGTAAGCTCTTCCAAACTGTGAAGAACTTATTCTAAAGAACGGAACTTGATTTGACTTTTAAAGCTATTATAAGAGTTCTCCTACACGTCGGTATATTCGAGCTTATTTAAATATACCTAGATACTAGAGACCAGTTATTGGCCGTCGAAATTGGACACTAATTCATAAACAAATATACTATATGGACAGACGTATGTTGTGGCCATAGATTTAGAGACCAGTTATTGGCCGTCGAAATTGGACACTAATTCATAAACAAATATACTATATGGACAGACGTATGTTGTGGCCATAGATTTAAGATTTAGAATGTACAAGATGAACAGTGTCAAACTGAAGACGAGACCAAAAATGAAAGATCTATGTGTGGGTTAAATAGTGTTGTTGAATGGTCACACCTATGTTATCGATAAAAGTATCTGTATAAATGGATGGAATGGAAATGAAACTTCTAAGCACACAAAGTGCTTAAAAGTTTCATCTCCAACTTCTTGATTTGGGGAATAAATTGTTAATTTGAATGTAATCGACTATGAAAAAGTAAAAATGGGATTATATGGGGTAACTCGTAATATTAGAAATTCTGTAGTGATTTTACGAATTTTGATTCGGTGTGTGAATGTGAAAATACACTTTTAACATGTAATTTATGGCATCGTACATTGCATTGTTGCCGTACATATATATTTTGCCAATTGAATTTGAAATTTTACTAAAAATCCAACTCTTATCGTAATACTAATCCTACAAACTCATTTATTATTGAACCCTAGTAACAATAAAAGATTTTACTCGTAGATTTTTTTAAATATATTTACCTCGCCAAATTGACGTCGCCACTGATGGAAACTAATGGAAAGCCGTGGCGCATCTAGCGAATGGGGGCCATGCTTACAGCACACAAGACTTCTGACAGTAGTCCTCAAGTTGGCGGCCCTATGATGTGCCTCTTCACGCTCCGCTTGTAGAACCCGGGATTGTAAAATGAGGGAAACACATGTGCGGGCAGGTCGTTCCAGGATTTTGTAGTTCGACAGAGGAACGATCTTTTGAAACGCTCAGTTCTGGCGAAGATTCTCTCCGCTATATATGAGTGGCACCTCTGCCCGACGTGTTGTTAGGAATCGGAAAGGAGATGGTGGGATCAGGTTGAAGAGCTCTTCAGAACATTCGCCGTGATACATTCAGTAGAAGGCAGCCAAGGACGCTATGGTTCTTTGCTGCGCTAACGGCTCGAGGCTTACCGTCATCTTAGGACAACCTATAATTGAAATCGGATAACACGTCTCTGCATAGCGCCAAGCGCGTCCAGTAAGTACCTCGCACAGACATCCCAAAGGTGAGAACAGTATTCGACGCAGAGGCTAATCTGCGCCTTGCACAGCAAACATCCCGGTGCCGCGGTGTGGCGTGGAGTACCTTAAGTGAAGTAAAATTATAAAAATTCAACTCAAAATGGATCACAAATTTTGGAAATATTATGTTAAAATAGACAAAAAACCTTAAAAAAAAGGTTAAATAACACAGTTCGAGTAAAAATCAATATCAATCAATACATATAATAAAATCGTAACAGGTCGCTGTCTGTACATGGAAGATAAATAAGAAAAAATATTATAGGGGAGCTTTATGAACGCAATAGAACCCAAAACAATGATTTTTAGAATTTTTGTCTGTTTGTCTGTTTGTCTGTTTGTCTGTATGTCTGTATGTCTGTATGTCTGTATGTCTGTATATCTGTTTGTCTGTACGGTTGTGCACGCTAATCTCAGTAACCGCTCAACCGATTGCAATGCGGTTTTTTTTATTGTGTTGAGGTTTGCTCCAGTTAACATTTAGCGTTTGTTTTATGTAAATCGGTTTAGAAATAAAAGAGTTATAACACTTTTAAGAATCAGATATTTTGAAAATTTTAATTGTAGGGGTTTCTTTGAATGTGAGTGAACCTAAACTGGCGTGTTGGCTTAATCATAAAAGAGAAAGAACAATTCAGTCCGCGCCGAAGGCGTGGACTGAATTGTTTAAAAATAGTCTTAATCATTAAGCTCTTTTATGATTAAGCCAACACGCCAGTTTCAGACGCTGCTTGATGACTCTGATGAAGAAATACCTTTCCTTTCATACACCTTATGTGACGTAAACGAAGTTGCGGGCTCAGCTAGTACGTAATATAATTAGATAATAAATCTTACAAATATTATAAATGCGAAAGTTTGTGAGGGTGGATATGTGGATGGCTGTTACTCTTCACGCTTGAACGGCTGAACGGATGTAGCTGAAATTTGGTTTATCCCGGGAACAGGTTCCCACAGAGACCGGAAAGGGAACAAATTTTACGCGGGCGAAGCTGCGGGCATCAGCTAGTAAATAATAAATAACTATTAGACTATTTTTAAACAATTTGTTTAAAAATAGTCTTAATCATTAAGCTCTTTTATGATTAAGCAAACAGGGCAGTTTCAGACGCTGTTGATGACTCTGATGAAGAAATATCTTTCCTTTCATACACCTTATGTGACGTAAACGAAGTTGCGGGCTCAGCTAGTCAATCATATTTATAGTAAATTAAATCCAGATAAGTTTGTTTGTAGCAATGCCTACTAACTATCGACATCCTTATCGATACCTACCCACGACTATTTTACTGTAAACAGCCCTTTCTATTTCTGCCTTATAAATCCTCCAAAAATGCATTTACACATTAAATATTGTGTTATGTATGAAGGAAAATGCATAATCTACGTTATGAGTTGGACTTTCAGTGAAATTTTACATCCAATTTGGCAAAATATGTACGTCAAAAATGGAATGAACGAAGTCACAAATGACCTGTTAAACGAGTCTTTCTTCGTATAATTGCGTTTTGTAATATCCTATTCACACACTAAACACGACAATATTGTTGAAAATATAAAATTTTCTATTTTAATCGTAAGATCACTACAGATTATTGGATATTATGAATAACATAGAGCCGCCATAGGATCCCAGCGGGCTCAGCGATTCAAAATACTGACATATGAGTACACAATTTGATTTCTCTTTTCCTCTCGAGCTAAGTGCTATGGATAATGAGGTCTCGCTCGCAAGCTTTGTATATCTATTGAGAGTAGCGAAAAATTCTAAATCTATGGTTGTGGCATACCTGCTCTTGAAATTTTACAAGACACCCATATAAGGTTGTCAACTTGACTTAAGGACAGCTATGTTACTGACAACGGGGACTAACGGCACAGATTAAATAATAGCTTACGGCTCAACATGCCATACGAAGCTCGGAAACGTTAAAAAAACAATTACTGTGCCTGGGACATCCTTCAGAGAGCTTACTCAGTTAAAACTTATTATTTAATTGAGGAATACCTAGACGATAAAAATGTATTATGATTCTCTTTTATATGACATGTTGACTGTTTAATTATTTCGATTTATCTACATACCTAATGACAACTTTTAGTATTTTTATTTGAGTAATGGTGACATTACAAGACACCTATATAAACATAATTAGAGATGTTTACAGTAAAAGCACAAGTCGTGTAAAACTGGACAGATTGGGGCAAAAATTTAATATACATAGAGGTGTAAAACAGGGTGACCCACTCTCACCAAGGCTCTTCATTGCAGTTCTACAAAACATAATGATAGCGTTAAATTGGGAATCAAAGGGGATTAAAATAAATGGAAAATATTTAAGTAATCTGCGGTTCGCCGATGACATAGTCCTCTTTTCATCAACGCCAAACCAACTTGAACAAATGCTAAAAGACCTATGCACTGCAAGTGGTAGAGTTGGCCTACAGCTAAATACCTCAAAGACAAAGGTGGCAACAAATAGTATACAAAGCCCCATAACAATAAATAATATAATAAATAATACACAATTGGAATACGTTGAAAGCTATGGTTACCTGGAAAAACAAATCTCTTTCCAAAGTACTCGACATTTAGACGAACTAGACAGAAGAATAAATTTAACATGGAGAAAATACTGGAGCTTCAAATAAATAAATAAATAATAAATAAATATAATATAACAACGCTATAAAAAGTAAAATTCAATCCTGCCAACGTGCTATGGAGAGAAGCATGATGGGAATCAAACTGCTTGAAAAACAAAAGAGCATCAATATTAGAAAAAAGAATAACATAATAGACGCGGGTAAACATGCGCAACGGTTAAACTGGAGATGGGCGGGACACATGGCACGCACAAGAGAGGAGAGATGGTCAACTCAAGTATCGACATGGACCGGCCCAGAAGGAAGGAGGTCTAGAGATAGACCCAGGGATCGTTGGGCCGATGATATACGAAGAGTCACCGGTGACGATTGGATGCAAGTAGCACAAAACAGAGAAAGGTGGAAACAGTGGAGGAGGCCTATACCCAAGATAGGGACCGTGATTAGACCTGAATTTATTAAAAGCTTAATTATTTCGAAAAATGATAATACATCCATAAATTAATTAATCAAATTTAAATTTTATTGCATGTAATTAAAATTGTATTGTTTGAACTATGTTGTAGGTTGAGTCATGGATTAATAAATTGAATTGAATTGAATTAAATTTATTTCAGATAAAAAAATCCATAATTTTGTTAGTATTGTTAGTTACAAAATAGTAGGTAGTTTATGACACTGTTGCATAATAAGGGTTCTTATAACACGAGTGTGTTTTAAAAAAACGAGCCGTAGGCGAGTTTTTTTATAGTATCACACGAGTGTTATAAGACCAAGTTATGTACAGTGTCATACACTACTTTATCTACTCTCATACTATAATACCTGATTTCATTTTGTGATATATAGTTGCTCCTTGATTTCGCCGGTAACAGGTTCATGGTCATGTTTGACGAAGTTTCCAGAATGTCTTCTTAATCTTCGAATCCTCGCTTTAAGACATGTTTTTACACAAAAACTAATTTATTTTACAAAAAAAACCAAACTTTGTTTAATTTAAATGTAAAATGTTGGCGCCAAGGCGCAAACATCGATTGCGCATGCGTGTTTCTTTTTTTTTAGGCTGCGGAGACCATAGATTTAGGATTTTTCGCTACTCTGGACACACAATTTTTTTTTAAAGTAGAGGTTTAAACTTCTTTTTCAGCTGGAGATTGTTTATGGTGTATCGTAATGATTAAAAAGTTTTATTATGATATAGGTGTCCTGACAAGACCTGTATCGTAATAAAACTTTTTTTTTGGCCTGTGCGTAATGTTTGTCATAAGAGTATTGATTTCAATTTTATAATCTTTGTATTATAGTATCAGAGTAGATAAATAATCTTATAAGTATGTTAGTTTAATTAGTATATACCTTAATGTCATCTTTTAAATACAATATTGAATTTAACAATATCAATTATTACATCGTGTGCCTCGCGTGTTTGCTCATGTGACCGCTCCACTCGCCCGCCTCAGAAGATGACAATACATGACTGAGTCGTAACTTTTGTCTATTGTCCTCAGAATGCTAATAAAGGCTTATTATATAATAATAAAGGCTTATTATTATTATGTCTCTCTTTCACACGGATATCTCCATTTTTTTTCTTACGAAGACACCCGGACTTTTGGTAGGCTTACACGGGGCACAGGTCCAACATGCAGAGGCCCTTTGAGACTTTTAATCTAACAGGAAATGGGACCCCCACTGCAAACAATCCAGACCCGCCTTATGTAGAAGAACGGTAATGGACCATCTGCAATGGGAGCTAACTATTGTAAAATATGCTAACTACGAAATGTGCTATTGTGATGGGTGTTAAATGGTCTGGTTAACTTAGGCTATGGATAAAAACGGCGTCTGCCATTTCAATATATTATTATATTAAAAGTTTGGCAGACGGTGACTCGCCAACTCACTAGACGGGCCCTATACAATCGCCATAGGCCCGTAGGCCTGTGAGGCGACAGAGGGCAACACCGGTGTGAGCGGCTAGGGGTGTCGAGCGGTGCGGCGCCGGTTTCGCCATCGCGGGTCAGACCCGGAGCGGGTTTCCCCGTAGTTATGCTCTTGAAAATGACACTTCCACCCCCGAGCAAAAAGCTCTGGCTTCCTCCCTCTGACCAGCCAATCAAGGCAAGCCAGAGTTGAGATTTGCTGCACCTTCGGGAGTAGCACCCTCCCATTAGCCCATTAAATGCTAACCGGTGACGAAGCGCGACAAAACTCTGAGGAATCGGGACCGATGTGTAGCCACGCACATTCAGCTCGCCACAAGCTGCCCTGCGGATGTGTGCTTTTCTATAACCTTGTGAGATATTCTTTTGTTGATCTCAGAAAGCAGACAATTCAAAAAGCAAATCTACTATGCCCTCATAGGGTTGCGTTAATCCCATGAAAAGATAACGACTGTCCACGAGGGGTTTATTATTTTTTATTATTATTCCCTTTATTTACAATGATAAACTTATTTAATTAAGTTTTTAAATACATTTTAAAAAACAAAAAAAATATATTTAAAAATATAAAAAAATAGTGTCCCACCGGCATCGGGTACAGGGACCAAGCTACCGGTGGTTAGGGCTGCAGAGACAGGAACCTCCTCACAATACGTGCCGTATCTAGGAGAACTGCCTTTTGCATCTGGCTCTTGACCCAACTACCTAACCCGAGCCTCTTGAGATGTTGATCGAGGCTCTTGGCAATCAGACCGTGTGCTGATACGACTATCGGAACAATAATCGCTGAGTCCACATCCCACATGTCGACAATCTCGTGAGTCAAATCCAAATATTTTATTTGTTTTTCCTTTTCTGCTTTCACGAGATTTTCGTCATGTGGGACGGTAATGTCAACGATTATTGCGAGGCGCTCTGATCGATCTATTACCACTATATCAGGCTTATTGGCTACAATAGTCCTGTCAGTGATAATAGATCGATCCCAATACAATGTGACACGGCCATTTTCTAGAACTGGGTCGGGCACATACCTGTAATACGGTACCTCTGAATCAACAAGTTTATATTTTAGGGCAAGTTGCTGATGCACAATCCTGGCCACTTGGTTATGTCTATGCAAATACTCACCGTTGTCAAGACGAGGACAACCAGAAATTATATGTCTGAGAGATTCACCCGGTCGGTGGCATGCCCGACATATGTCAACCGTACCATCTCTCAAAATATACTTCCGATAGTTATTCGTCATGACAACTTCGTCAGTAATTGCACAGACAAAACCTTCGGTTTCTCCAAACAGATCACCAAAACGTAGCCAGGATATAGATGCTAATAAATCTACATCGGGTCCATGTAAGGCCCGATAAAACCGTCCATGCAGCTCTTTGCCCTGCCATATCTCCTTGCGATCATTAGTAGACAGTATTGCTGGTTTGTGCCAGTTCTCTTTAGCAAGAGAAAGAGGGGTCAGTCCGTTGTCTATTGTTACCACAGCCCGATGCATACCCCCGTCGGCATGGAGGAAATATTCCCTAAGGTTGTATATCTCACGGTTGTGCAA
Source organism: Miltochrista miniata (assembly GCA_933228765.1). NCBI lineage: Eukaryota > Metazoa > Arthropoda > Insecta > Lepidoptera > Erebidae > Miltochrista > Miltochrista miniata. The sequence continues at coordinate 24,905,473 of OW121766.1, read as the reverse complement.
CGTCTTAATATTTAAAAAACCACGAATATTTTATTATTATTATTAATGGTGACATTTATTTATAAAGTTTATAATTACAAAACTATTCGAATTTGTATACATACTATTAATGAAAAAATCATTGACATTATATAAATTGCATGGATGAATAAATTAACTTCCGTAATTAGGTCTAATATTATTGTACGCCTGAAAAGGCATGTCACGGAAGTTCTGTATTTCTATGTACCTATGTAACAACTTTATATGTACCTGTGACAAGCAATTAATAAATAAATTGAAATTGAAGAAGTATCGCTTGTTGTGAGTTTTCAACAATAGTTGTCCGGAACCAATAATCCTGTCCAATACAGAACGTGCTCTAGGACACCAATGAGTTCAAACAATGTGCCACTTTTCTTTATTGACTGAGAACTTTTCTGCCCTGATAATTGCACTTGCAGTAATCGACATTTTTGAGATTTTCACTTTTTTGCAGAAATGGCATCCTAAGGACATAATTTATACGTAAAAAATATATCTATAACTTTTTTCTATTACAAACGTGTTTTTTAGGTACTATGAAACGCATTACTTGCACCTAAATGTAACTTGTGCTACAAAAATTTGAAGCATTAAGCATATGCTATAAGTTTATGCAGTACTTGCTACGATTACTGCGTAAGCTTGTAGCATAAATTTTTCTGAAACGAATGTTTACTTAGCCAATCGTAGTATTCTACAATCCTGCGTTTACGAGAAGCGAGAGTGAGAGGGAGCTATGTGTGTACGAATACCGCACGGTATAGTGCCGTGTTTCATTTTAGCAAATCAGTGCGTCGACGTCACTCGCTGACGTGACAGTGTGCTCCGCGTGGTTGGTGGTCAAACATTCCAGTATTACGGTAAGTATACCGTAACTCAAACCAACCAAGTCATAGTCAAAACCGGAGTAGTTTTGACTATGACAACGATGCATGCTAACATGTGCTAATACGTTTGAACTCGTCAAACGTATTAGCACAAATTAGTTAAATAAATAGTGAAGATGCCACAAATAATTCACTTTAAAAAAGCGCCGAAGAACTAATACAGCACCTTAGTAGCAAAATGTGTTACACATAATCCTTACTGAAGATCTACAGACTCATTTCACTCCTGAGCTGAGCCATGTCTACAAGTTGTTCCGGAGAGTAGTCATAAACCGCCTCGCTGGGAAACTCGACAAGTTCCAGACAAAGAAGTAAGCCGGGTTTCGAAAAGGCTTTAGTACAGTGGACTACATCCATTCTGTTCGGCAAATTGTATGAAGTCCAACTAGCATAATCAGCCGTTGTGTATGGATTTCGTAGACTACGAGAAAGCCTTCGACTCTGTCGAAACCTGGGCAGTCCTAGAAGCTCTGCAGCGGTGTCATCTTGATTGGCGGTATATTGAGGTGTTGAGGGGCTTATATGATACGGTTACCATGACCGTCCAGTTGGAGGATAAGAAGACCAATCCGATAGCGCTGCGCAGAGGTGTGAGACAGGGAGATGTCGTGTCACCTAAGCTCCTCACTAATGCGCTTGGGACGTCTTAAAATCGTTGGCCTGGGATGGAAGGGGCGTGAATATAAGCCAATGACATCGTCATAGTAGCAGAAAAGCTGAAACCTTTTAGCGGGGTGCTGCACAGTTTAAGTGAAGAGTCTCGACGTGTTGGCCTCGGTATAAACTTGAACAAAACCAAGGTCATGTTCAATGAGCATGTCATGCCGGGACCAATAGCTGTCCTAGACTACACTTACCTTGGGCAGGACATTTGAAACGAGTAACCTGGATAAGGAAATAGCGAAAAGGATTTGCTTGGGCTGGGCAGCATTCAGCGAACTGCATCGGGTTTTCTATTCGCCGATACCGCAATGCCTGAAGATGATAGTCTTCAGCCAGAGCATTCTACCAGTTTTGACCTACGCCGCCGAGACGTGGACACTCACAATAGGGCTAGTCCACAGTAGGGGTGTCTCTGAGGGATAAGATCCGAAACGATGTTATCCGTCAGAAAACAAGAGTGGTCGACATAGCTTGCAGAGTATACGTTTCGAAGTGGCTGGCCACATTTGTAGAATAACTGATGCTCGATGGAGCAAGCGTGTTCTGGAGTGGAGACCGCGACTTGGTAAATGTCGGGTAGGACGACCCCTGCCAGAAGGAGCGACAATCTGCACGATTGACGTTGCAGGGATTGACTGGATGCGAAAAGCGCAGGACCGTGTGTTGTGGCGAAATTTGGGAGACGCCTATGTTCAGCAGTGGACTGCTATAGGCTAGATTGATTGATTGACTTTTGAAGTGCCTTTGATTTCGGAAGATTAACTTTTTTTAGTAATTATGAACATGAAAACGAAAAATGAAAACTTTAACATTATATTTAACCTTTTGTTTTACGGTACACCTGTAGTCAGACCAATTTCAGGTAACTTATAAATAACCGAGTTTTGTATAACTCCCCCAAAAGGACTTATCACAGCTAACTCTTATATCTTAACATACGAGGCGTCGCGTATTAGGTAATGTATGGTAGGCTTGTCATGCCTATCTCTGTTATTGAGTTTATTATAGTAAATATAGCTACAATAAAAAAAAAATGCTACTTCCCGATATCCGTCACATTAAAATTAGTAACATTATTAAAAAATCTCATAATTGTTTGCATTAAATTTCTTTAAAAACGCAAATATCTGAAAAATCTTTAGGATGCAATTTCTCAAAACTATGATTTTAAGATAACGTAGATAGGTCTGACACGGCAGTACAGTCTGTTTAACTAATACCAGAGGTATGTAATATATTCAATGATTAATAATTACAAACGCAGTACTAAGCACGTGCTAGGTGAGTTTGCAGTAATAAGCACTATTACTGCATGTGATCTTAGTGATACTGTAATGCTCGCAAGCCCAGAAAGTTAATGAAAACGCAGTACTAAGCATTTTATCTAAATAAGATAATAAAATAAGGAAAAAAATATATCAATAGAAAGATCGATTTTTTTACTATTTTTAAGTTACATTTTAAAAGTTATAGCACCGATATTTCTTCCTTAGATATGACGAAATATGTTTTTCGCGTTTATCTCGAAACCGCTATTTTGCAAGTACTGCGTTTGCAATAACGAGGGCAGTTTTAGGGTTCCGTCGGTAGTAAACAAGGAGTATATCGGTCTGTTTACGGTTTGTCCTCAGAGTCATTTACTTGTAGAAAAGTAAGTCAACGGTAGAATAAATAGTGCAAAATTGGTTAGGAATATCTCTCCTGTTCGAGTATATATACCCCGTTCACTCCACTTTTCTCCTACCATACACAGCCTTAAAGGAGCATCATGTGGTTTTAGTAATTTTGAGTTTACGAAGACAATTTTATAGTTAGCTACGGTGCCGCGGTGTTGTGATTTTCGGAATTATTAGAAAGAGTAGGTAAAGTGCAAATTTGATGGAGTAAAGTCGCCACCCTCGTACCAATTAAACGTTAGATTTTTATCTCAACATGATGAGAAATCAGAATAGAAAGAAAAGAAAGATATATGACGAAATAAAAGACATGTACATACTTAATGTACATGTTAGCTTTGAAAGTTTACGAGTAAGGAATAGAAACTATTCTACTTGTCATAAGTAAAAAAAATAAAAAAAATATATACATGTCATACTCATTTGGCAATAACTAAGAATTTCGTATAAATGAATAGTTACAGAACCCAACATAGCATGTAGTTAGTCGAATTATCATAACGAGTCGTCATGTTATAATGACCGATTATTCTTTATAATAAAAGAAATAGAAAAAGAAATGATTGCGACGCACTGACATGAAACAAGTATTACTTAATGCATTTTCACTTCACTAGTCTGTGAATAGCATGTGTGTGGGGGGGGGGGGGGGAACATATTCATATAGACCACTACAAAAAAAAATCGGCTGTCACTGTTTACACAAAACAATTATCAGAATACAGTAGGTAATCATTTCAGACACATATATATTTCGTACTCCTTTCGGAGCTCGCTTTGACAGAGGGTAAAGTCTCAGCGTCTGTGCAGTATTCCCTCTTGATTAAAGACGTAGACCGTGTTGCTCTATGGTGGATAGTTTTCAATTTGAAATTCACTTACAGCGCTAGAAAATAAAATGCTTTCCACTCCGATTTTCAATGACAACAAGATTTTTCCGAGATAAAAAATATTTTATCTACCTTTATATTTCAAGTGCCTTAATTTTCAACGTGCCTTTAAATTTACTGCTTGAGAGTTCATAAATAAAAGAAGAAGTTTTACTCGACAAAGATTTTCTCGGACCTTTAAGAATTAAACCTTGAACTGCGTAACAATTTAGACGCTTTTGTTTAAACAATTTATGCTGTCAGCTTACATCTACACCTAAATACCTTCACAATCAAATATCAGTGTTGTAAGAACTCATAACGATATCCATTGCGGTATATGTTTGCACTGTGCAAAATTACCAGTATTACAAACTTTTCAATGTACGTGGCACGAGAATAAATTTTCGCTATTACGTCACAGTGTAGTAAGATTTGCGTGGCGAATTTTGGCAGTAAATCGACGCGGATGTCTTTTATCTCCGTGATGGACCATTACACCTCGGCTCAGGGTGTTTTGTTCTCTCTGACTTATAGCTTTGGTACAAGCCTTAGTACGAATGTTCGAGAAAACACCAGCTGTTTGTGATTCCACACAGCTCCGGGATTACAAATCGCGGTACATCACTGGCCTTTTAGATAAAGTGTGAATATAAGTTACACTGACGGCCGAAAACAGAATAATAAAATCTAATGATGGTCACTTTTTGTGGGTAAGTTTTCTCGTTTATATAATACTTACTAGCTGATGCCCGCGGCTCCGCCCGCGTGGAATGTTATTCCCGGTCACAGGGGTATGAAAAATAGAGGTTGGCCGATTCTCAGACCTACTCAATATGCTCACAAAATTTCAAGCCGTTTCGGAGGAGTACGGGAACGAACATTGTGACACGCGAATTTTATATATAAGATCACGCCTTTGTGGTTTCAATAGACTATAGAAAGTTTTAACAGCAATTTCTTTAAGAATCACCAAGTGTATCATATTAGGAGCTAAACCACTCTTCACAAAACTATAAATATGGGGTTATACGCCTTTGGTGGAGATTCCTGGGATATCCTACCGAGGTCTAGCTCGTTACGAAGGTAGTGTCAGGAAAGCCTGTAGGAGCTCAACATAGCATCCCTGAGGATTTACAATCGTGAAAAAACGAGGGTTAAAAGCCTTGAGAGTCTATCTAAATGTTTTAATATAGGTATTATAAATCTTACAGTATGTGTACACATACTCTTAACAAGATATGCACGTTGCTGTACTGCACAGCGCGTGACTCCGCATTCTGTCACCGGTTATCACCTGGCTACCTGCCCGCTCAGGACTAACACGCCGCAACACATTACAATAACATGCCATAGCATAATGTGGCGCTGAGAACCCCATGCTTAACTATGTGATGTGCAATATGTGCATAGTAAATTCTAAACCTTATTTCAAACAAACATGCTCATGCCTCAGTGGCGCATTCGGTAGTGTGACCGCCTCCCGCGAGATCCTGGGTTCGATTCCCGGGTCGGTCCAGATATTTGTGTGAACCACAAATGTTTGATTCGGAGTTTGGGCGTTTTCTATGTATATAATATGTATGTATTTCGAAAAATATTTTAAGTGAACCTATTAAATTAGAAAATCATAACGACTGTGGCAAAATCCCTGGTGCTAGGTCTGGTAAATCCATTTACGAAGTTATACGCATTAACCAAGTTTAACCATGAAAGGTCGTTAAAAATATTGCTCGACGTTAGTATAATGTTCAGGCGCCCATTTTGGATCGTAATGCTATTATTTTGTTAGATATTAGATGGGGAATCTTTGGTACGGTTCTGTTGCTCAAATTGGCGTATGGGATTGGGTGACGTCGAATCTAGGTTGTCATTTTTTTTACTATAAATGAAAATGTATATAGACATACAAATGAGCACGCCTTGCAGATGAGGTTCTGGGTTTGCGGTACTATCTACCGGATTAGATTAGATTTTAAAATATACCTACACAGAATTTCATCCAAATCGGGCTAGTTGTTTAGTAGAGGCTAGTTGACAAACACTCTTATAGAATATACATTCCCGGGATAAAAGATACCTAGCCTATGTGATACTCCAGAATATAATCTATCCCTTTACCAAATTTCACTCAGATTCGTTGAGTCGTTAGAGCGTGAAAGAGTAACAAACATTTAGACACACTCACAAACCTTCACATTTCTTGACTACCTCTGTGGCGTAGTCGACAGTGTGACCGCCTGCCGCGCTGGTCCTGGGTTCGATTCCTGGGTCAGCCCTAATATTTGTGTTATCCACAAATGTTTGTTTCGGAGTTTGGGTGTTTTCTATGTTTATACCAATATATAAGTATGTCTATCAGTCGCCTAGATACCATAGCACAAGCAAATATTAGCTTTAATTTGGGGTAGATGACGTTGTGTGAAATTGTCCACAAACATAAAAAATAGTATTACTAGTAGTAAGATGAAATCGTTAACATTTATTAAGTTCCCTTTAAAACATCAAAAGATACCCATGAAGCTTCTCTATTCAACTGAGTAGTTGTGTTACAAATCTTTCCCGTTATAGCAGGGCTTTATTCCCAGTGCATCAGTCTCCAATCAGCTTAGAGCAGCCGAGTAGTCTATTAGCGCATCTCGCTTGCAATAAAGCTTAGCTCCAACAGCTGAAATAAACCACTATTTTATTGGTACGTATTGGAATAGTGTACTTTGAGAAAGTCGGTTTAATCAGTGTTCTAAACTTGGTTCAAAGTAGTGGAAATAAATTATCTATGTATATCTACCTCAATTATAGACATAGATCTATCTGCACGTCACAATAAGCATCTAAATAGAATAGGATAATCTTTATTTGTACAGCAAGTTAAAGTTAGTTTACGAAAATATTACTAGACGTCGTACAAAAAGCGGCCTTATAGATGCTAAGCTAAACACCTTTTCTAGGCAACTATGATATAAAATTATAAGTAATATTTTTTCAAAATAATCCATTACTTAATTCTTGATAGAGGTGGACATACTAAATAAAAAGATCCATCAAAGGATTTTAATGTATAAAGCAGCAGTTTTCACTCTTGATTCCACTTTTTTATGGTCAAAGGATTAGAAACTTTTCTATATCAGTAAAGCGCGGTCCCATTCCCTTCCAATAGAATTTTCCGAATCCTGTAATACCTATATCGGATTAGTCTTTGGTTGGAGTCACTTATTGTCCGCATGTATATTTACTCTGGCCGCAGAATCTCGACCTTATGACGTGTATGCGTGGACGGAAATTTACAGGTGAAACGTCAGGAAACTACAGCACTACGGGATAAGGAACAAGGCTCTCGATCTTCTGACTTCATATTTGAACAATAGAACTCAGAGGGTCGATGTCGGTGGCACACGTTCCGGGGGATCGGTGGTTACTATGGGCGTCCCGCAGGGTTCGATACTCGGACCATTTTTATTTTTAATTTATATTAATGACCTACCCTATTACGTAGGGGACACTAACGGGATTGTTTTGTTTGCAGATGACACTTCCTTAATTTTCAAAATTAAAAGACAACTAGATGACTATGACGATGTTAACAATGCAATCCTAAAAGTAGTACATTGGTTTAACACTAATAATCTTAGCCTGAATGAAAACAAAACTAAATGTATTAAATTTACCTTGCCCAATGTAACACAGGCAGAAACCAATGTGCAACTTAATGGCCAAGAGTTGGAACTTGTGAAATCTACTGCGTTCTTAGGGTTGACGATCGATTCTGGATTGCAGTGGGGCCCACATATTGAAAAACTGGCTGGCAGATTAAGTTCAGCAGCATTTGCTGTCCAAAAGATTAGGCATTTGACTGATGTAGAAACAGCGCGAATAGTGAACTTCAGTTACTTCCACAGTGTAATGTCGTACGGTATGCTACTATGGGGCAATGCCGCAGATATAAATACATTTTTTGTTTTACAAAAACGGGCCATAAGAGCCATATATAGATTAGGTCCAAAGGTCTCTCTGCGAGAAAAATTTAAGGAATTAAATATTCTGACTGTGGCATCACAATATATTTTTGAAAATCTTATGTATGTTCAGAAAAATTTATCTAGTTTTACTAAGTTAAGCGATAGACACAATGTGAACACCAGACATAAAAACAACCTTGCCGTTTATCATTGTAGACTGAACAAAGTCAGTAATTCTTTCCTGGGTAACTGTATACGTTTTTACAACAGGCTTCCAAGCAAAATTAAAAGCATGCCTCTAATTAAGTTTAAAAAGTGTATAAAAAGTAAATTGTGCTGCAGGGGCTACTATACAATTGACGATTATTTGATTGATAAGGAAGCCTGGAAGTGATCTGCTTGCTCTACTGATGGAGTCTACTTATTGTAAATATGTAGTGCACAAAAAGAATAGACCGCCGAGTTTCTTGCCAGTTCTTCTCAAGCGGGCCGCGTTCCGAACTGGTGGTACTATTTGCATTGTATTCATTGACGTGTCGCAAGTGCCTATGTATTAGGATTATGCGAAATAAATGTTTTTTTGAGTTTGAGTTTTGAGTTCATGTGTCTCATAATAATTAGGAACAGCAAAACATGAGACCGATGACGTTTAATTCGTAAATTTCTGTCCACGCATTCCCGTCATGTGGTTGAGATTCGGCGCCCAGAACGTTAATGAAAGTCGAGAGGGGTGGGATGAATCTATTAGCTATCCACTATATACTACACGTACTAGATAACCTAACATAGTGAACCCTCGCAACAAGAATATTAACTGCATTACATTGCGTTAGATACACGGTGTTCAGTTCATGCACTTGAGTAATGTACCACGAAATTCACTTAAGAGATTGCACTCCTCGAGTGTATCATGTTTATTTCGCGTAATGTCTCATATTTTATTAAATTTTCTACTTGTATTTTAGTCTACAAGTCATCAGGGTGATAGGTATTTGGTATTGCTTAAAATGTTACCGGTTATTTTTCATTGGAAAGAAAAGCAGTTTCTTCAGACTTACGCTTTCCATTTTTTTTCTGACTATAGTATTTTTTATTATAGCGGTAACAGAAATACATCATCTGTGAAAATTTTAGCTGTCTAGCTATCACGGTTCCTGAGATACAGCCTCGTGAGAGACAGACAGACAGCGAGTCTCAGTAATAGGGTCCCGTTTTTATTTACCCTTATAGCCGAGTAAACGAATAACTTGTGGATGGAAAAGTCAAAAGCAGAAACTTTGACTTAGTAACTTTGTTTGGACTAGTTAGAAGATAAACATACTAAAAGCCGTGACCCCTCCGAGGTGAGCCCGAGTGAGGGGGGGGGGAAATCCACATGGATGCTATGCCGGACTCCTACTGACCAAAAAACCTCACGTTCTAAGGCAAAACTGACCGTTTTGCTTTAAAACTGCGCGCAGATATTTTGAGTTTTGACAAACGTTCTGTAACACAGCGTTTAATGTCATACTCACTAGCAAAGTCACTTACAACACGAGTTCGGCACTATCACTTACTCAAACACTTACTTTGTAATAAAAACTGTATCTGTCTACTGCCAAATAGGTGCTCGACAGGGCACTTAGTGTGTCGCAGTTTACACAGCGCATCAAAGGGAGCTACGGGTATAATCACATTCTAGATTTTCTTTTAGGCTAAATGACTCTGTGTAACATCGACTGTCGTATCGAAAATGGGGCGAACTAAACATTATTTATGATATTAAGCTTATTTATGAAATTGAATTAAAAAACCAGCCTAGTGCGTGTAGTACTGGCGCACAGAGGATTTCGTAATTCCGTACACCATAAACACGAAAAAAATCACCTTTGTTGTATGAGAGCAACCCTCCCCTTTTTTCTGATTTTATTATTTGTTGTTATAGCGGCAGCAGAAATACATCATTCTTGAAAATTTCAGCTCTCTAGCTATCACGGCTCCCGAGATACAGCCTTACAGACGGACAGACAGACAGACGGCGAAGCCTTTTGCATAGAGTCCCGTTTTTACCCTTTGAAGACGTGACTTTTACATTCATTTGGTGTTCCGATCACTTAATTCGTATAGAATAGAATATCAACTGAAATTCTCAGTATTCGTGATTTTAATACAATTATCGACTTCCATTTTCAATAAAGGTCAACATCTCTAAGGTTATGTTCAGTGAGACAGCGAGATCCACCTTAATCCCGCACCGCACTCAATGAAATCAAACTCATCGACCTTAACAAGACCACGAAGATTATGCAGATTTTCACCTTAGCACTCGATATTATTCTAAGTTAGTTCTACTATGTATTATTATATATTTTAGTTAGTCTTGGTCTTAAAATGTTTAACATTATAAAACAACTGAAACATTTCAAGGTCTTTTCTGTATTGGGCCGTAATTCACGTTACATTTATGGGGGTACAAGAAGTAAGCCGGTACCTGCTATACCTCAAAGTACGTGAATAACCGCAGGTGGCTATACAGGTTCGGTTGTGTAAAGAAAGGGTCATGGTTTTGTCGCTATATAGGTGTGTATCCAGTACAAAGTAAGGGATATGTTAAAGCGGTTTCTTGACTTCCTCAGTGGAGTAGCTGAAGTTTTGACCCTTATTGGAATAGAATAGAATAGAAATATGCTTTATTGTACACCAAAAATATTTACATCAAGGAATACAAGGTCTTGTAATGAGTGTACAATGGGCGTTGTAATGTAATTGGAATTCATCTTTAAATAAAATTGAATGTCTTTCACGAGGCTGTATCTCAGGAACCGTGATAGCTTGAATTTTCACAGTACACCGGATGTATTTTTGTTGCCGCTATAACAACAAATACTAAAATTAGAAAAAAGTAATTTTTAAGAAAACGCAAAAGCCTCCCATACAACAAACGTGATTTTTTGCCTTTTTTTTGGTACGGAACCGTCCGTCCCGAATCCAATTCGCACTTGACCGTTTTTTATCAATTTTATGAGTTTGTCCCGCGGTGTTAGCTTCATTGGAAGAAGTATATCCTGACCCAGGCTTTCCGATAGAACCGGGATTAGCGATCAGATGATGATAATGCCAGTTTTTCTGTAAACATTTTATGAAATTTCTCTTAAACACTACGATGAAAAATATTATTAAAACACAAAACTAGTATGAAAAACATGAACAGTTTAATATGAGAAAAATATTAGGCGGTCGAGATGATAATTTTCACCCTAATTTTAATAAAGTAACTCTGTGAAGTGGAAGAGGCTCTAATTTTAATAAACCGACATTCCCAAATGTTTCCCAGCCACAATTTCCGTTTATTCAAAAGAAAATTTTATTTTCTCTTCATTTTGGGATAACAATAACTAATTAGACTGGGTACATGAAAGCTGGATTAATATTTGATTAGATAATGGATATTATATTAGATTAAATGATGCTGCGTGGTGTTTGAACCCCTATTAAATCTAATGAATTCAGTCTCATTCATTGTTGAATAACAAGAAAGGTATCCTCAATTAATTGTAACGGAGGAATGACGACATAAACTCCTCAAGATTCAAACGCCCAAGTCCATTAATTGCGATTAAATAGTAAGTTTAAGTGAAGAATGTCATAAATTATTTCAAATTTATCTCGTAGTAGGCAGATAAAAGAATCTGGGTTAGTAGTAATATACCTTTATGTAACCCATATTAAGTTATTATAAGCTTGGATACATGAGATCTAGACCACTGATAAACATACTTATGCATATATTTCTCAATACATACACATTATACCTACATAGAAACTTCCGAACTCCAAAACAAACATTTGTAGGATAACACAAATATTTGGTCCGACCCAGGAATCGAACCTGGAATATTTTTACCACTAAGGTGGCAGACAAGCACACGGTCTACCAGAAGGACTGGTGATCACCGCAGCCTATGAACGTTTGCAATACCAGAGGCGCCACACTCGCGCTGCCATAAAGTAAAATGCAATAAAATAATGTAATAAACTATAGGCATAATAGATCTCGAGGTAGGCAGAAGCATTATAGACATCAGCGCCTGAAAATCTTTTCATTAAAATTTGGCCACGACCCCCGTCGTCTGCGCTCGTGTGATATTATAATTCAATATGTCTGCTGCAACGATTATCGAGAGGAAGTATCCCCTTCCTGATTGAAGTTGGAATTTTATAGATAGACTAGCTGTGCTCTATGTCATAGGTTACACGCTCAGTCTGGCGTCAGTTCAGTCCATCAGTTTGGTCCGGCTAAGACTGATGCCAGAATGATGGATGAAAAACACGGTTACACGCTCAGTCTAGACTGACAGCAGACTGATAAAACTTACGTTAGTCACCATTCGTAAAGTGAAGCGTGTAACCCATGACTATTGCTTCACCTGTGATACGCTACGAACTTCGTAGCACACATTAAACCCATACATATAAAGGGAATAATCAACATATTATATAGCATAGAAATATTGATTTGATGACATTTGTTATTGCTTCGCTTTTTTTGGACAGTAGGTTATAAGATTTTTAAACTTGTTTATAGTTTTTTTTATATCACCTAAAGTGGCAGACAAGCATACAGCGCGCCAGGTGGACAGGTCGTCAACGAACTCAATGAACGTTTGCCACACCAGATTCGCTACATTTGCGGTGGTGATCCGACAAGAACCTTCTGAATCCCCCTTTGAAGAACCCCATACTGAAGACGCTTAAATCAGTTATTATTAACAAAGAAACATAATTTTTCCTCTCTAAATACGACTAAATAGTCTGCGACCAACCAAGCGAGTCGTTTTCGCGCACAAAAGGGCTGCGTACCAAAAAATGGAAATAATCACAGTTTTGTATGGGAGCCCGCTTTAATCTCCCCTTTTTTTCTGTTTTTAGTATATTGGTGGTTATAGAGAAAACATAAATACATCATCTGTGAAAATTTCAGCTTTTTTAGCTATCACGGTTCCAAAGATACAGTCTCGTGACGGACAGACAGACAGACGGACAACGTAGCCTTATGAATAGGGTCCTGTTTCTACCCTTAAGGTACAGAATCCTAAAACCCACCATATTAATGGTGTTTCAACACGTGTCTTATATAAAATTATTTAGTCAATATGCTGAACACACCTTCATAATTTTGTACTTAGGAAATGTCCCCTAGACGCTCGTCCTGGTGACCCAATTTATAGCTAGTTCCCCATAGACCCATAATGTGGTAACGTTGCCTCGTTTCTATAAAGATAATGTCAGTGTCAGTTAGAGTGGTCGAGTGGGAATTACCACCTGTCGGTTCCGTATAGATAAAAAGTAGTGTAGTGATATATTTGTTGGTTATGTTAAGCTTACAGAGATTGTATTTGTAGACGTGTAAAATTTGTTGTGAGAGACGAGTAATATTGTACAGCCCCGTGGGGCGACGGGGTGAAGTACAAAATGTCGCCACCCCAATACATCCTGAGGGTGCAGCAAGAGGCGACTAAGGGAACACTTTCGCATAAAGATCCATTGCGTAGAGAAGGAAAGCTCGAAATGAAACTCGGTTGTCAGTAAAATGACAATCGTTAAGCCAAGTTGAAAGTCTTATGGTCGGTTGAAAAATTTCAACTGTGGGTCGCAACGACCTGCGCCTGTCTATCACCACCTATAACGTGAGACATAAAACTATAAGGTGAAATGCGGGCGTAATCTATGCCTCTGCCTACCCCTTCGGGGATAAAAGCGTGACAATATGCATTTGTTCTGGTTGTTGGAATTTTAATTCTGATTACGGAAAGGTTAAAATTGATTTTTCCTACGCAGAAAATCGTAAGTATATTTATGTTGTAAGAGCCTTGATATGTTTTCCTATTTTGGTATTTGCTAGCGGCAACAGAAACGCATCATCTGTCTAGCTATCACCACAGTATAAAGAGAAAACCTGTGATCCTACTGTGCTATCACAGTGTATGAGATACGCCTGGAGACAGACAGACGACAGATGGAATCCAGAGTCTTAGTAAAAGGGTCCTATTCTTACCCTTTGGATACGAAAACCTAAAAACTGAAATTATTGTCAAGTACTATGGCGACCACAAGTGATCTATTTGTCCTCTGAGTTTAGAGCATCTTATTATATCTCTTCAAAAGGTTTTATTGTGAATTGAAATACAATAACAGACAGTTATCTAATTTCACATATATATTGGTATAGATTTTTCAACTCATTAGTGCGCGCGGCGCTATGTGTGCGTGCGCTAATAATTATACAGTTTTCATTTGTGTGACAGTGATGCGGCCGTCTTCACAGAGTACATTTGTATATTATGAGATAGAGACGTAACTGACTTATTAACAACACCAGCGGTGCCAAGCAGTCTTTGCAGAAAACTCTCTGCGTGGCCGCGAATTAAAAATCATAATAGACAAAAAGCCTACAGCGTCATCTACCACGTATTGAAGGCAACTCTTACGTTATAATGAAACGAAATTAAATATCATGACAAGTCTCAATGTAACTGCAACGTTGACATCCTGTGTAAGTTGGTTACATTATAATTCATTACACTGTGTTCTAAGTGATAATCCCATGGGTACAGTCGGTAAAGAAAATGTCTAGTCCTTCACGGAGAAAATGTTTAAGAAGTCAGGTAAATATTTTTGATGTGTCAATTCGATGTAATTAATATTTTTTATCACTACATATTATTATAAAACAAAGTCCCCGCCGCGTCTGTCTGTTCACGATAAACTTAAAAACTACTGCATGGATTTTCATGCTGAGATCACCAATGATTCTTGAGAACGGTTTGCGTATAATATAATTTGCTGAGTTTGTATATACATTGACTAAAATATAACGATATTAGTTGGAGATGTCAGAAAAAAATAAGGTGTCTGGGAGCTTTTAACGAAAACGCTGCCTAAACCCTTCGAGACATAACAAAATAATGTATGGTAGAATTGTCTAACTTATAAAGGCCTACAGAATAGTCAAAAAATGATAGAGCTCCAAATTCTAATGCAAAAAAAAAATTGAAATGCAGAGTTGGTCGATAGAAAAAAACATTGCTTATACAGCAAATACGACAAAAATTGTACTGTTTGACTTGATTTAAAACGTAAAAAGATCATAATCTATACGTCTAAAAAAACTGTTGAGGGTCGAGAGTCTGTACATGGAAGATAATTAGAAAATTTTATTTGTAGGGCGTTCTCTAATCGATACTGAAGCCGAAAATGTAATTAAAAATTTTCATGTCTGTCTGTCTGTCTGTATCCCGAATAAGTATCATGCTGAAACTACTAAATTGATTTAAATGAAACTTGGTACAATCTGAGCTTAGGATCCGAAGAAGGTTCTGGGATACTTTTCATCCCGATATTTTGCGCGGTTCATTTGGGAGAGGGCAGGACAGTTTTACACGCTGCTTGATGAGTATGATGAAGAAATACCTCTCCTTTCGTACACCTTAAGTGATGTAAACGAAGTTGCAAGGGTCGGTAGTTTGTTATAAGATTGATGACACACTTCAGCCATATGACTTAAAAGTTCTTCGGCTACCACAGTATCATCCTGAACTAAACCCATTCGAAAATGAATGGGGAATTTAAAAAAAAATATTATGCTTCGCATAACATCGAACAAAATGTGATGGGAATAATGAAATTAATAAACGAACGTTTAGGTCAAATTGATGAAGAGATGTGGCGTAATACAAAGAAGAAGAATACTATGGACATTTTGATATGGAATTTGAATTTATAATTAACCTTATAGAGAGCAGCGAATCCTAAAATTCCTCAATTTTATTATTTTAGCAGCAAAACATATTAATATGTTTAACATACATTTCACCCCTTAAGTTTTATATTTTAGTTAAACAAGTGTTTTTGTATTTCGTACTTCACTGTACCTCTTGTCACGCACACGAAGTCACTGTGTTTATACGAGGTTTACCCACACATAGGGCCGCGCGCACAGATGAGTTGAACTTACTATAGCTACATTGGATAGGTAACGTTATTCACAGAATTTCACAATAATTTATAGAACGGAACGTCTGAACATTTTCCCTAATCAATCCTCGTAAATGTAGTTACCTTACCATCTAGGTAGCGTCACAGAGAGGAGATAATGAAATTTGGATCTGCCCGTGGACGGCTGGCTGTGGAAACAATAGGATTATCAAGGTTGATTAACCATCAACTGTATTGAAAATTGCTATATCATGCGACAAATCTGTAATTCAATCCTCGTCTTTGTGATAACGTTGCTAGTTTGAATGAAGATTTTGACTTAAGTGACGAAAACTGTATGTAAAATAGACTAGTCATTTCATTTTAAGCCTTACGAGTAGTCTCTGTTCTTGAAGTAAAATGTATTTTGGTTTGGTATGAATTGAATTTTATGAAACGTAAAATTGTAAGTAAATACGGACGACATTAGTTCATTTATTAAAACAATAATTTTGTCAAAATTAATCCGTACTTATATTATAAATGTGAAAGTAACTCTGTCTGTATGTCTGTCTGTCTGTTATGCTTTCACGCCTAAACGGCTGGAGCGTTTGAGATAAAATTTGGTATTAGGCCCTGTGAAGGACATAGGCTACTTTTAAACCGACTGCGCAAAAGAAGGGTTATGATTTCACGCGATAACCGACTTCTACAAGGTCGAAACTGCGGGAACAGCTAGTACTAAATATACTAAATACACCAGATATGAAAATTACTTACAACTTCAGTTTAGCGTAATTAATAGTAAAGATATTCATAGACTAATAGCATTTTAGTAATTTTACATAGTTTTGAATAAATAAGAGCTTATCGTTGTCAATAATTAAACAGAAGAATAATATAGCACTAAAAAACACTACATCTGTAAGATTTCTTTAAAAATTAAGCAAGGAATAAATAATATAATAAGCACTCACAAAGACGTTTCTATAAAACAGTACTCTAACAGTTTTATTCATGTAAATTAACTAGATTTAACAAAGAATTGAAAATAAGAGAATGGAAAACAAACGTAGAACACAAAGAGAGGCCAGTACATCCCCAGCTAAAATATGAATTTTTAAATCTTAATTCACAGACTCGCGCCGGACAATCCATTCGAGTGTACTTTACTTTTTTTACTTATTGCTTTAGATTTTTGTACACACTACTGAGGGGGAAGACAAGCATACAACCAACTTGATCGCATACATAATATGTGGGTACTTCTTTTTTTTCTTTTTTTTTTTTATTTATTTAAGTAGGTACATACAATGATTTATATACAAGTTACTTGCCAAACTGCTGCACAGTTTGTTGGCAATACACGCATTACAATTTTAAGCTTTAGTTATACCTACACACATTACCATATATTATCATGCATTAACATTTTTTGTTTTTTTTTTGTTTTTACTGTACATGGCACACAACTACATAATTGTGAGCCTTTCAAAGTTCAAAGAATATACATCTATATATGAATAAAACATACCTATACAATATCTATACTTACATAATATACACACAAAACACATACATATTATAAATTGAATGAATATAATAATATATAATTTGGTTATACATATTATGCGAGAGATTATGCGGATGGGTGTCCAGCTTTTTGTCCGGTAGAAGCATCAGGGCCGTCGTTGACGGCAGCTGTTCAGACTGCATGGCCATTAACGCTGGAGTACCGCAGGGCTCAGTGTTGTCCCCTACTCTGTTTCTGCTGCATATCAATGACATGTTGTCTATTGACGGCATTCATTGTTATGTGGACGACAGTACGGGGGACACTTGTTACACGGGCCGCCCCGGTATCTCTCGGGACACAGTGGAGGAAAATCGTGAACAGCTTGTGTCTGAAATCGAGGCTACTCTTACTAGAGTGTCCGATTGGGGTGGACAAAATCTTGTCCAGTTCAACCCTTCTAAGACACAAGCGTGTTTTTTCACCGCTAAGCAAACCCCAATTACTGTAGCGCCGCAATTTCAGGGCACATCTCTTTCCATCTCCAAGAGTATAGGGATCCTTGGTGTTGACATCTCCAGTGACGTTCAGTTCCGTAGTCATTTGGAGGACAAGGCTAAGCTGGCGTCCAAGAAGCTAGGTGTGCTCAACAGGGCGCGGCGGTACTTCACTGCGGCGCAAACACTGCTTCTCTATAAATCGCAAGTGCGGCCGCATATGGAGTACTGCTGTCACCTCTGGGCGGGAGCACCTGAATATCAGCTTCGTCCATTTGACTCGGTGCAAAGACGAGCTGTAAGAATTGTCAACGATCCTGTACTTACAGCTGGTGTGGAACCTCTTCGCGACAGGAGAGACTTTGCCTCCTTATGCGTGTTCTACCGCCTGTACAATGGTATGTGTTCTGAGGAATTGTTTGATATGATGCCCACGGCTACGTTCTATCATCGCACCGCTCGCCACAGACAGGGAGTTCATCCTCACACGCTGCGTCCGGTGCGTTCCAGCACGGTTAGATCCGATAGGTGTTTTCTTCCGCGCACGCTTAGGTTGTGGAATGACCTCCCTGCCTCGGTTTTCCCAAACGCCTACAGTATGGGGTTCTTCAAAAGGGGTCTTAGAAGGTTTTTACAGGGTCGGCAGCGCGAGTGTGGCACCTCTGGTGTTGCAAACGTTCATAGGCTGCGGTGACCACCGGTCCTTCTGGTGGGCCGTATGCTTGTCTGCCACCTTAGTGGTATAAAAAAAAAAAAATTAAAAAAAAAAAAAAAAAAAAAACATACTTACATAAATATATTGGTTCATCTGCCATTCTCTCACTAGTTTAACAATGTTTAGTTTCATTATATCTATTACACAATAAAATCTATAAATCACTGGAAGCTTTTTTTTAATTTGGATTTTAGTTGACCTTTACTTAGCATCTTTTCTGTACTTAAGTCTTTTATTTTATTAAAAATCTTTGGAACCAGGTATTTAGTGACTCTTTCTCCATAGTAATTGTTGGCTTTTGGTTGGACTAACCTGTTTTGTCTATGATGTCGCACAGCGTATCTCCTAGCTGTCTCTTTAAAGTCTATACTGTAATATTGTTCAAGAGCTATTTGGAAAAAAACTTTGACTTGAGACTGGCGTATCGCCATTTTTACTGATTTAATTTGTATCTATTTATTTTACTGGAGACTGGCAAAATCGTTAATAAACGGAGGGCCATTCATTAAAAGAAGAAGAAGAAGAGCTATTTGATATTTAACTTTATTGTGCACTGTAAGCATTTTGCAAACAGCAAATAATTTTTCATATTCACCCCTACATGCACGTTTAGTTTTCTTATCTACTAAATACTTTAGCAAACGTATCTGTAATATTTTAATTTTATTTAGGTAAGTATCAAAGGTGCGTCCATAAACACTGAGTCCATAACCAATCAAAGACTCTGCAAGAGCATAGTATACAATGAACAATGTATGCCTGCTCAATATCCCATGTACTTGATAAAATTTGCCTAATATGCTTCTGAGCTTATTACATACATCTTCAACATGCAGTTTCCAGCTGAAATTACTGTCCACTATTAATCCTAAGTATTTATAACTGATAACAAATTCTAATTTAGAGCAGTTACAATTATTCCTCCCACTGTGCAAACATTCATATGTGTGTCCAATTATGCTTATATTATGTTTCACAAAATCTTTATATGACCTACAATGCGGCGAGTAAATATGCATACATTTTGTCTTAGATAAATTAATAATTATACCATTATCATGAGCCCATTTTGTGATATTCTCAAAGTCTGCCTGAACTTTTTTTTGTATTTCAAATATATCTTTAGACGCATATATCAAACACATGTCATCAGCATACATATATGCCCTACATGTTTCAAGTACATTAGTGACACTATTTACATGCATAATATAGCCAGCAGGAGCATAAACAGATCCGGTCGGCACCCCAAGGGTAACCTCCGCCTCAATTCCCATCTCCCCAGCAACAGCTGTACGGATAGTTCTCTTAGTCAAATATGTTCTAAACCAATCGTTTGTTGGACCTCGTATACCACACTCTGACATTGCCTGGAGCAGTATGTCATGATCCAAAGTGTCAAAAGCTTTTTTATAATCAATGAATATGGCCAATACTTGTTTGCCACTATTAAGACTAACATTAATATCATCCGCAAACCGTGTGAGTGCTGATACAGTACTACGTCCCTTCCTAAATCCGTGTTGAGAGTCGGATAGTACATTGTTATGCTCAAGAAATTCACTTATTTGATTCACAATTACCTTTTCTACAATTTTATCTATTACTGACAATATAGCTATTGGCCTATAATTTGTGTATTGTAAATGAGATCCAGATTTATAAATAGGCCGTATGATAGATTTTTTCAAATCTTCAGGATACAAATTCCTTGATAAACACATATTTACAAAGTTTGCTAATATAGGACACAACTGAGACTTCATAAATTTTATATCTACCATTCTAATTTTATCTAAACCTGGAGATTTTCTATAGGACAAATCATTAATAATTTTTTCAATATCACAAGTGTTAACTTTTCTGTACCTAAAACTAAGTTTACTTTCTACAATGTAAGATTCTCTATTTAAAAATTTCTTGCTACATACATGTTTTATATTTTGTATCTCACCTGTAAATGTTTTGGTAAAATTACTACATATACTTTGCAGATCGTTCAACTTACCCAAGTGATTCATGATTGTTTCGTCTACATTCGATTTACTTTGTCCCGTCCATGAGTTCACATGTTCCCAAACCTTCCTGTAGTTCCCATCACAATCTTTTATTTGTTGTCGTCTATACATATTTTTGGCACCATTTATAAGTTCATTAACTTTATTTCGAAATTTTGTGTATTCTAACCTTTTGTTCATACTTGTTGGAGTTGATTTCCACATTCTAAATAACTCATCACGTTTTAAAATTAGTTTATATAAGTTTTTATTTATCCATGGTTGTCTAATTATGTGTTTTTTCGAAGGTTTTGTAATTTTACTATTCTCATAAATGCTACCAAAAACACAACATAACCTCTGGTACAAAACAATGGGACATGCGATACTGATCAACTGCGACCAATCGTACTGATTTAACTGTTCTATCACTAATTTATCACAAATACCAATTTTAGAACTGTTTATGTTTATATTATTACACGAAACCCTATTATTTAACATAACCGTCATTCCAATTAGTTGGTGATCTGACAAATTACACTCCAGTAAGTACGCTAGCGCATTCTCATGCCATCTCGCTCGCACCCAAAGATGGTCTATGCATGACGTCATAAGCCGACCGTCCACGATCGCTTCCCTTGTTATCTCGGTCGTCGGTATGGCAAGTTGAAGGCCATATCCACACAGGGTGTTTTTGTAATTTGCTATAGTTGGGTTACTTTTGTTATTTAATAAATCAATGTTTGTGTCTCCCACCAAAATAACACTGTCACGCTTTGGTATGCTCTGTAACACATTACGAATGTCGGATACAAAATGTAAGGTGTTATTTCTTGGCGACTTGTAAACTCCAATAACATGTAATAATTCCTGTTGCATTTTTAACTTAAGATGTAATCCCTCGAGAGCTGCTGTTTCCAATATTTCCAGCTGATGATTCATGTTATTTTTCACATAGATTAACAGTCCCCCTCCTCTTCTTGTTTCTCTTGTTAAGGCGTGTGCTATATATCCCTGAATACTATATGCATACAGTTCCTGCATTTTTATATTAATTTCAGACAGAATAATCAAATCCAAATGATACTTATTTACGTCTAACAGCACCAAAAACTCATTAAAATGCTTTTTCAATGATCTTATATTCAAGTGTGCAATATGAAAATCTCCTTTATTTGTTGACAAGCAGTTTGAGAGAAGTTTCATGTTTTTAAATCTCTTAAACTCGATTTCTCTTGATGTTTGAATTAGACTATTGAATTTTAATGCGTTATATGAAATCACATAGTGTGAATCAAACAATGACATGCACTACTTAAGTGAACTTGAAGAACTCTTCAGAGTTCTTCAAAACACTCGCCGTAATAGATACGGTACAATGCGGCCAAAGACAATAGTTTTTCGCTGCGCCAACGGCTCCAGACTTTCCGTCACCTCCTGGCAGTTGATAATGCGAATAGCACGCCGCTGCATAGAGTCCAGCGCATTAAGCAAGTACCTCGCGGAGTCATCTCAAAAGTGAGAGCAGTATTCGACGCAAGTCTCCACATATGTATGCGATCAGGTTGGCTGTAAACAAAGTTCCGTAGTAAATAAAGAGTCCGATTGTCAGTAGTCTTTTTTTTAACGAGAGGAAAATCCTACAGCGATGCTATGACTCCTACCGAATAAAAACCACACGTATCCCACCATCCCACCCAACAGTCTACGTTAGAGAGCCCCAGATAAGCCATTGTCAGTAGTCTAAAGTTAAAGACACTTTTTTACCTTTGTTGTTGGCCTGCAGATAGACTCACTGACCTCATGCAGGACTAGGTTGAAAACTAATCCCGCCCTATCCTTTCCGATCCCGAACAACGTGTGCAGAACAGATGTGCCTCGGTAGTCAGTCTATTTCTTAGTACTCTGACTAACGGATGAGGGATGGGTTAGTCATACATGAGAGGTCAGTGCGTCTGTATGCAGGCCAACAACAAAGATAAAAAAGTGTCTTTAACTTTAGACTACTGACAATGGCTTACCCGGGGCTCTCAACCGTAGACTGTTGGGTGGGATACGTGCGTTTTTTATTCGGTAGGAGTCCGGCATAGCATCCCTGTAGGATTTTCCTCTCGTTAAAAAAGGACTACTGACAATCGAACTCTTTATTTAAAAGGTGAATAGAACCTAGTCACTAACTAAAACTAGTAGCAATAGTTAGCAAGACCATCAGTTACATCGCCCCACGTCAGGTAATTAAAGTGCAACACTATCAGTGCGGGAACAAAACTCATTCGTTGCATTAATTCTCCTGTGTACTGGCTGTTTATATTGTGACCCATTTGGGGTTAATGACATTACTGGTGTAATGGCCGACTTGAGTAATGCAGAGGTTTGCATATAGAGTGCAATAATTATGTCTACAAAATATAGGTATAAACTTTTCAAACATCAGTTAATTGGGAATATGTTTTTGTTAGAAATACTACGTAGCAGCGAATTTCAGCCCTTTGTTGAGATACAGGCAAAGATAATATAATAGTAATAGTATTACATACAGATAGGCAACTTCCTGCCACGCCACAGCAGTCATTATAGTTGACGGACGTGTTGAGGGAACCTTTGCTTAGTATTATTGGTCACACGCACACATTCCAGCTGGAGTTTCGGCCCTGTGATACAGGTTAAACGTAAACTGACGTAGGTACAAACAATTTATTTATTCTATTATTCGCATGACCTTCTGTCTATCTTCATGCCATATCCGTGTGTACAAGGTTAGATAGGTAAATAGATCATGAATCATGATTATAACGGTCACATAATGCATTATATAAATTACAATGTATGACATATAAATTATACGATGTTATTACATTAATCCTCCTTTCGGATTATGACCTTAAGTGTGCTCTCAAACTAAAGTTATATAAGCAATGATCCCACTACAAAGCTGACTGTCATCGCAATAATTAGCACATATGTGACAACAGTTTGAAGAGGGTTAAGCACAGAAGTATATAATATTATATAAATATGAGAATTTTCAGTGTGCTGCTTCGTAAAATTGTTGTAATTTTATCTTATGTTCATCCCATCACGATTTTAAAAGAAGAAACGTATTAACAAATTTTACAATTTAAGAAGTGACGCGATTCAAGCATAAGTTGTACCTATTAGCCTTAATAAGGTCAATAGAGTTCCGATTGCTCTCTTTGGGTACGGAACCAAAACACCTATTATTGAGATTTAAACAGTAACGTTGTTCGGATAAATTAACTAAGTATTTGTAGATACAGATTTCACCACTGAATTAAATTGGGGTGGGTCTTTAAATGTAACTTGTACTAGAAGCACGTAGGTACTCCATTAGAAAAGAATAACAATTTGGCTTGGCTAAAGGAACCATTCTTTAACGTGGAAACATTCATTTCTACAAAAGCATTCTCTCCGTTATTGAGCTATAAAGTTTACATAGCCATAGGTAGTCCTTTGGTATTCTAGAGTACTTAGTGTAAACAGAAATGAAGGCTTCGGGCTATCTCAATTTCTTAAATACTGACTGCATGGCCATTAACGCTGGAGTACCGCAAGGGTCAGTGTTGTCCCCTACTCTGTTTCTGCTGCATATCAATGACATGTTGTCTATTGACGGCATTCATTGTTATGCAGACGACAGTACGGGGGACACTTGTTACACAGGCCGCCCCGGTATCTCTCGGGACGCAGTGGAAGAAAGTCGTGAACAGCTTGTGTCTGAAATCGAGGCTACTCTTACTAGAGTGTCCGATTGGGGTAGACAAAACCTTGTCCAGTTCAACCCTTCGAAGACACAGGCGTGTTTGTTCACCGCTAAGAAAGCCCCAATTACTGTAGCGCCACAATTCCAGGGCACATCTCTTTCCATCCCTAAAAGTATAGGGATCCTTGGTGTTGACATCTCCAGTGACGTTCAGTTCCGCAGTCATTTAGAGGACAAGGCCAAGCTGGCGTCCAAGAAGCTCGGTGTGCTCAACAGGGCGCGGCGGTACTTTACTGCGGCGCAAACACTGCTTCTCTATAAGTCGCAAGTGCGACCACACATGGAGTACTGCTGTCACCTCTGGGCGGGGGCACCTGAATATCAGCTTCGTCCATTTGACTCGGTGCAGAGGCGAGCTGTGAGAGTTGTCAACGATCCTATGCTGACAGGTGGTGTTGAACCTCTTCGCGACAGGAGAGACTTTGTCTCCTTATACGTGCTCTACCGCCTGTACAATGGTATGTGCTCTGAGGAATTGTTTGACATGATACCCACGGCTGCGTTCTATCATCGCACCGCTCGCCATAGACAGGGATTTCATCCTCACACCTTACGTCCGGAGCGTTCGAGCACGGTTAGATCCGATAGGGGTTTTCTTCCGCGAACGCTTAGGTTGTGGAATGATCTTCCTGCCTCGGATTTCCCAAACGCCTACAGTATGGGGTTCTTCAAAAGGGGTCTAAGAAGGTTTTTACAGGGTCGGCAGCGCGAGTGTGGCGCCTCTGGTGTTGCAAACGTTCATAGGCTGTGGTGACCACCAGTCCTTCTGGTGGGCCGTATGCTTGTCTGCCACCTTAGTGGTATAAAAAAAAAGACGTGTGGCACTCGGGGACTGCCGCGGTAAAGCTATTGCATAGCATTTTTAGGGTTCCGTAGCCGAATGGCAAAAAACGGAACCCTTATAGATTCGTGTCGTTATTTTACATAAACATTACCGTGTCCGTTGTGAAAAATGGTGAATTAAAAGTATAGTGGGTGATTTGCAAAGTGCTGTCAATATTCTTATCTATGACGCATTTTAATGCATCGAAATTGTTTTCACATTAAGAACTCTAAATTCGACCAGTACTCTTAATCAACTTTGGTCGAGTGGTTAAGACGCGGATCGGTACGCAGAAGGTGCAAGATCGATTCTAGGTACTAGCGTCAGTTTTTGGATTGACTTAATATTTAACGACTGCAGAGTGCATAATTGACGTAAACAAAAAAAAAAAGAAGTGCGAGATGTACAAGCGTGACCGAGCGTGGCCGAGAATAGACGAGTGTAACGTGTTTTTCGTGACGGAATTTCTGGATTCGGTCTCCACGCTCAAGGCCCGCGATAGAAGCTATACAATAGCTTAAAAAAAAAATAGTGGCTACGTATTTCCGGTTGTGATGCACGACAAAATTATATAAGTAACAAAATGGTAGGTGGTATTAAAATGAAAAATATAAGTAATATTAAATACGCACATTTAAAAATTAGAACGCTGTTGGCATGAACTGTGAAATTTCTGATCAAAATGTGAATAGTCCACGCAGATCAAAAGTTTGATACCAGACCTGCTGCTTGGGGTGCTGGGTAAGACAACCTCCACGTGGTGCATCGTGTTAACGTGGACGACGATGTGGACTTCGCCTGAGGCGCACGTCGTCGCCCACGGCCAATAGTCCACCAAGGAGGGGCCTTTATGGCCGGTTTGGAGTTTTCCACATGCGCTCTGTTATGCAGAGCGTACTTAGTGGAGAACTCCCAGGGCGACGAGTACTTCGCCACTGAGTGATCAGTGGCGAAGTACACGGTTCCATAGGAACCATCGTTCGGCCGAGCCGTAACCCCGTCTGGCAACAGACGGGCACGGTGGCTCTTTGGAGTTGCGAGGAAGAAAACCTCTATAAAAAATTACCCCAAATCTCACGCTCTGACGCCCGGCAATTTGATGTATCGCTGGGGGGAACTCAGTGGCTAGGGCGTCACTCCCACCTTCCCACCCTTCCCATCCTCACATCCACTCCCACCTCCTCATTCCCAAACTTTACGTCGGCGGACGCGAAACGCACAATCTAAACTATGGAGCAAATTACTACAGTTGTGTCTACCCAGGAGCGCACCTGGACAGTGTCCGGGGAATCGCTTGGCATGATCCGTCATGTCGACCCCCGCCAGGGTTCATCCCAGGTGGTATATGGGAGGGGTCACCATAGTTCAGGCCCAGGGGTGTGCCTCAAAACCACCCCCAGTGACGCGGAGGTCGCGTCAACCCGTGCCGGCTCCGAGATGGAGTCGGCACTTGATATGGGTACCGAGACCGAGGATACCCTCGGTCTCCATGCCGAAGAAGCTGGACGGAAGAGACCTAGGTCAAGCGGACCAGGCAAAGGCCTGTTCCGTCGGCCTGGGTCCGAATCTTCAAGCAGCGAGGAGGACCTTCCTAGAAAGGTCGCGGCTACAACTGCGGGTAGAGGTCGGAAAGCCGACCTCTACAGAGCGAAGGGTAGCAGAGCAGCAGCAGAGCCGACGGCGATTGTGACCCCACTGCCAAGTGGGAAGGTCACGGAGGTGCCGGCGGCGGTGAACATTTTGGCGGCTCTTTCCCGCATTTCTGGCGCCGTAAAAGGCGCCAAGAATGTAGCGGGAAAGAAGAGGGTCGTGGCGGATGCGGTCACAGGCGCCGCCAACGCGCTGGAGGAGCTCCTGGAAAGGAGCGTCTCCAGCGAGGAGGGGAAACTCCGGGCTCGGGTTGCGAGCCTGGAGAAGGAGCTTGCCGATTCCCGCAACCAGCAACAGCTGATGCGGGAGGAGATCGGCAAGCTTACGCAGCTGGTCCAGGGGGCCGCCGGGGATGCTCGGGGTGTGAAAACCCCCGCTCCTCGTGCGCCACCCAAGACAACACCTTCGATGGTCCAGCTGCTGGAGGCCATCGAGCGACGCCTTGGCGTCCTTGAGGACCGGGCATACCGCCCGCCGCTGGCGGCTCCCGTCGGTGCGTCATTTGCAACGACGGCTGCATCCAGTGGGACTCCTGGTCCCAAGCCGAGGGCCTCCGCCCCCAAGAAGACGGCCCCTGGGGGAAGTGGCAACCCCGCTCCCCCAACAGCCAGCGCTCCTGCTGCACCTCAGACTACCTCAAAAGAGGGGGTCTGTGAGGTAGTAGGAGCGAAGAAGAAGGTGGCTAAGGCCGCCAAAAAGGCGGCGAAGGCTGCCAAGAAGGCGGCAAAAGTTGCCGCTAAAGCGGCAAAGGCCGCCGCGGCGAAGGCGCCGAAGAGGCTCCGCGCTCCTCGCTCCACTGCCGTCGTCATTACGGTGACGGCAGAGGGCAAGGCGAAGGGCGTGGGGTACGCCGAGGTACTGAGGCATGCGAAAGCCTCAGTAGACCTCAAGGCCCTCGAGATTGAGGGAGGGCTCCGGTGCAAGGTGACGCGCACCGGAGCGCGCCTCCTCGAGGTCTCCGGCGCCACCAGCGGCCCCAAAGCGGATGCCTTAGCGGCGAAGCTGCGGGAGTCGCTGAATACGGGCGATGTCCGCGTGTCCAGACCCAACAAATGCGCCGCGCTGCGCATTTCGGGTCTGGATGACGCGGCCACGACGGACGAGCTTATCTCCGCCGTCGTGGAGGCGAGCGGCTGTCCCCGTGATCAGGTGAGGTCAGGCGAAATCCGCTTTGGCCCCACCGGTCACGGGTCGGCGGTCGTGAGCTGCCCCGTCGCGGCGGCCCAGAAAGTGGCGGACGGACGGAGCCTCCTTATTGGGGGCTTCCTGAGGGCGCAGGTGCATCTCCTGCAGCCGCGCGAAGACAGGTGCTATAGGTGCCTGGTCGTGGGGCATGTAGGAGTGCAGTGTGCGGCGGAAGTCACCGTGGGTGATCGGTGCTTCCGCTGTAGTCAGCCCGGTCACACGGCCTTTGCCTGTGACGCTCCGCCACGATGTTTCAAATGCGTGGCGGAGGGCAAGGAGGCTGACCACCAGGCGGGCAGTAAATCCTGCGCTGCCTCAAGGCCGAAGCCCCGTCCGTCCGCACGGGGGGGTGAGGGTGTGGGTGCTCGTTCGCGGCAGGGTGCGGAAATGGACGTCCATTAATGGACACCCATATCCGCATCCTGCAGGTGAACCTGAACCACTGCACTGGTGCTCAGGACCTTCTGTACCAGAGCATCAGGCAGTGGTCCATTAACATCGCAGTTGTCGCCGAGCCGTACTGGGTTCACCCGGGAAGCCCGGTGGATCTGGACGGCCTGGCGACAATCTTTGGGGGGACCGGCGCGGACGACCCGCGCCTGGCGGTCATCGCTAGGGGTCCGGGTTGTGTCGCGGCGGAATACGAGGGTGTGGCTGTCGTGGCCGTCTACATCTCGCCGAGCCTCGACCAGCATCAGTTCGAGCTATGGCTCCCTGAGCTGGACGTCGTCCTCGCTGCATGCCGGCCTCGCCCTGTCCTGGTCCTGGGAGACTTCAATGCCTGGTCGCAGGCTTGGGGCTCCCGGGAAACCAGAGACAGGGGGAGGAAACTGGAGGACTGGGTCACAACACGTGGCCTAGTCATCCTGAACCGGGGGAATGTCGCAACCTGGACGCGGCGGGGGCTCAGCTCGGTCATAGACGTTTCGTTTGCGACCCCTGAGCTCGCCCGCCGTGTCCAGGGATGGCGCGTGGTGGAGGAGGAGGAGACGTTGTCAGATCACCGATATATTCGGTTCGACGTCTCCCCTCCACCAAACCTGCCGCCAGCAATTGCGAATCCCCCGGAACCGCGTTGGGCACTTCATCGTCTTGATCGGGAGGCTCTCCTGGAGGCGGCCATCGTGCAGGCCTGGATTCCGTCAGCGGACAGGCCTGCCGATGTTGATACCGAGGTGGAGTGGTTCGGGAGAGCCATGTCGCACATCTGCGATGCGGCGATGCCCAGGGCTAGGCCCAGGCCGGCGAGGAAACAAGTGTACTGGTGGACGCCGGAAATTGCGCAGTTGCGCGCGGAGTGCGTTACCGCGCGCCGCCGGTACACCAGGTTCCGCCGGAGGCGTCGCCGCCCAGACGATGCGGCTGCCCGAGAGACGGAGCTCTACGATGGGTACAAGGAGGCCAAGAGGGCCCTCCAGACGGCCATCAAGCGGTCCAAAAAGCTGGGCCGCGATGAGATGATGGAGACTCTGGAGCGGAACCCGTGGGGGCGCCCGTACCTTATGGTAAGGGGCAAATTACGCCCTAAGGCGCCCCCACTGACTCAGAGTCTCCAGCCGGAGCGGCTGGAGGAGGTCCTGGACTCCTTGTTCCCGTCGAGAGCGGAGGAACACATTTCTCCGCGCATGGCTCCGTCTCAGGCGCCCAACGCGGAAGGCAGCGAGAACGACGTGCCCGTAGTCACCGAGGGTGAGTTAGGGGCGGCTGTGCTGCGGCTTAAATCCCGCAGAAACACCGCCCCTGGACCCGACGGCATTCCAGGCCGAGCGTGGGTCCTGGCTCTCGAAGAGCTTGGGTCTCGACTAATTGGGCTCTTTAGCGCATGCCTCGAGAAAGGCCAGTTTCCCAAGGTCTGGAAGACCGGGAAACTGGTCTTGATTCGAAAGGCGGGGCGGCCGGCAAATTCCCCATCAGGGTACCGGCCGATCGTGTTGCTCGACGAGGTGTGCAAGCTCTTTGAGCGCATTATTGCACAACGCCTCGTCGGGCACCTCACACGCGTGGGGCCTGATCTGGCAGATAGCCAGTTTGGCTTCCGTCAGGGACGCTCCACCGTGGACGCGATCATGCGCATTAGAGGCCTGACGGAGGAAGCAGTTTCACAGGGTGAGGTGGTGGTGGCGGTGTCTCTCGACATCGCCAACGCATTCAACACCTTGCCCTGGAGCTGCGTCAGGGAGGCGCTTATCTATCATGGAGTGCCTCCCTACCTTCGTCGAATTGTCGGGGCTTATCTCTCCGAGAGAGCCATAACTTACCCGAGCTGGCTAGGGCCGGGTCGGCGAGATGTGTCGTGCGGTGTTCCACAGGGATCGGTTTTAGGGCCGCTCCTGTGGAACATCGGTTACGACTGGGTGCTGCGTGGTCCGTTGCTCAGAGGGGTCGGCGTAACGTGTTACGCCGACGACACCCTCGTTACGGCGCGGGGAGCAACGCACCGTGCCGCAGCACTTAAGGCCACGGCAGGGGTTGCTCAGGTCGTGGGTCGGATTCGGCGGCTGGGTCTCGAGGTCGCCCTTCACAAATCCGAGGCTCTGTGCTTCCACGGACCTCGGATGGGGCCACCTGCGGGATCCAGCCTACAGGTGGGGGGCGTCAGCATCGGCATCGAGCCCTCGATGAAGTATCTGGGGCTCGTACTCGATGGCCGGTGGAACTTCGGACACCACTTCCGAAGTTTGGTCCCAAAACTGAGGGGAGCATCGGCCGCACTCGCGCGGTTGATGCCCAACATCAGGGGACCCAACGCTCCCTACAGGAGGCTGTACCTGGGGATCGTGCGAAGCATGGCCCTGTACGGGGCTCCCGTATGGGCGGAGACCCTGACGGCCAGCAATGAGGCTAGACTGCTGAGCCCGCAGAGAATGATGGCCGTCAGGGTGATAAGAGGATACCGTACGATCTCCGGTGAGGCGGCATGTCTCCTAGCCGGGACCCCTCCATGGGACCTGGAAGCGAGAGCCCTTGCGTCACTGTTCAGATGGCGCAAGGAGGCGCTG
Source organism: Miltochrista miniata (assembly GCA_933228765.1). Taxonomy (NCBI): domain Eukaryota; kingdom Metazoa; phylum Arthropoda; class Insecta; order Lepidoptera; family Erebidae; genus Miltochrista; species Miltochrista miniata. Next base: position 24,874,282 of record OW121766.1, on the reverse strand, counting down.
GAGCGGGGCCAAAGGCCTGCGTCTCGAGAAATCGAGGCCCAGCGGACCCTGCTCCACCAGGAAACCGTGGAGACATGGAAGTTGCGACTTGAGCAACCAAAGGGGGGATTCGCCACAATCGCGGCCGTCAGACCGGTCATGGACGAGTGGCTGGAGAGAAGACACGGTGCTCTCTCCTACCGGTTGACACAGATGCTTGCCGGGCACGGTAGCTTCGGTAGGTATCTGTGGCGAAAACACCGGGAAACCACGGCCGAGTGTCAGCACTGCGAGGACCGCAGCGACGACACGGCGCTCCACACGCTAGTGGAGTGCACGGCGTGGGCACAACAGCGCCAGGTCCTCGTAGTGGGTCTGGGCGTGGACACTCTCTCGCTTGAGGCCATGGTGCGAGCCATGCTCTCCAGCGGGAGTAAGTGGGACTGCGCCGCCTCTTTCTGCGAGCAGGTCATGCTCGTGAAGGAGGCGGCGGGCCGGGTGCGGGAGAGAACTCTCCCACCCGAGTTCCGCAGTCGGCGCCCTGGGCGCCGCCGACGTGTCTTCGCCGAGGACTATCGGCCTCCATGACCGGGGGTTTGAGGACGGTGAAAGGGCCGCTCACCGTCCTTACAGAAGCAGGCCCATGACGGCAGCGTGACGTGAGCAACTCACGCACGCCCCCCCCCTGAGAAGCGGGGTCACACCCGAAACCCCCCATAGCCGCGGGATTGCACCCGAACCACCCCCTGGGCGAGGCCGCATTGGCGGCCGTAGGTCTGTTGGGAGTCACGGGACATCCTTCCTGAGGGCTTACCCGGGGCTCTCAACCATAGGCTGTTGGGCGTTACGTGAGGTTTTTTAGTCGGTAAGAGTCCGGCACAGCATCCTACGAGGATTTTCCCTCACGTTAAAAAAAAAAAAAAAAAGACCTGCTGCTTCAGAGTTTTATTGCAACTGTTTTAAAACCATAGACACATTTAAAAGAAAGCCGTGAGATCTTTATCACCAGACTGCCCCTCTCTAAAACGTTTATTGTGAACGTTCACTCCGATTGACGTTGTCATTTTTGTTTTATTTTAAACTTTGAACAGATGATCCACGTGACCTAGTGACGTAGTCTAATGCAACAGAATCACAGACTACAGACAAAGTCTCGACATAAGCCCCTCTGCACTCTATTTTATAGAGGGGGGCTAAAATGCAGCATGACGTCATCTACCTACTCCAGATTCCTTGTTCTAATTTCTTAATACAGGCTCATGAACCGTAAACAACATAAATTGTGACATTACTACGTCAAAGAGCCATTTTCGCTTCACAATATAATCATGTTAAGCATCTTTAACCCCCTTACAGTACAGTCGTGCCAGTAAAGCATCGCCCTGTATTTCCCGTCACGTTCTCAATCAGTGAAATGCTGGCGGTTTCTCGCGTTTATTTCCCACTATATTTTTCCTACAATGCAGCTGAGGGTTAAGCGTCGTAGGTATTATGTTGTTTCCGTGTTCTAATCATAAATTTTTTAATTGCGTTTTTAATTGTAATATTACTGTTTATACCTTATTTTACCACCTTAATGGTGAAATTTCCAAAAATCCTTTCTTGTTACTTACCTAGTGGTCCAGGAGCCACCGCCAGTGGCGGGGCAAGACCTAAATTTGGTGTGGGCAAGACAGATTTCGCGAGGCCCTGCGCCAATAATAATAGCATCGCCATAAGGAAAAAAAAAATAACCACAGAGGTTTACGTCAAATGTGGTGAGTGGAGTCACTCGTCCCAAAAAATCCAGGATGAAACATAATATTGTTGGTTCCACTACCTAAATGGGTCCACGAGTATTTGTAAATCCTGTTGGACCCCTTAGTGGAACTTAGCAGTCAAACCAACAGTCCGGAAGGAATACTTTTTACTGTTTTTAACCGACTTCAAAAAAGGAGGAGGTTCTCAATTCGTAGGTACCTACGCTATTTTTTTTGTTTGTATGTTACGCGATAAAATACCAATGATACCAATTATGGATGGATTTTGAATTTTTTTTTGTTTGAATGAGGCTACTTCTGAGGTGGTCCCATATCCAGGGTATCAGGATCTGATGCTGGGATCCAGGAGAAATCGAGGGCAACCACCGAAAATTGTAGGGACAACTAGTGCGTTTGTTAACTTTTTGATTAAGAGCCTTAATGTACTACAATTTAATGAAGGTCTGGAGCCGATCTGATGATGGAACCGAAAGACAGTCGAGAGAATTACAGCGGTTACCTTGTGAACTGAATGAGAACTTAACACATAGATAGATATACTTTTCGGTCTATCCGTCACTTAACCAATAAAACAAAAATTAACAAAAAATAGAACCGACTTCATACAAATCCTTAAAAATAAAATTTACTTAGCACAAAGTAATATGTATTTTGATTTATCACATTTTATTCAATATAATATTGAAGTTGGTGCCATTAATAATATCTACCTAAACCTATGGGTTTACTTGGCGCAGACTTCAATACTTTGTCCTAAGTAAATTTTATTTTTAAGGATTTGTATGAAGTCGGTTCTATTTTTTATTAATTTTTTTTTACAATAACTTATGATGCCAATGTGTTTATCTTAATAATTTTGTAGTCGAAAACATTTAGACACAATTTTGATAAGACTTCAATTTTAAAAAATATTCGACAAAGACTGATTTCAATGCCATGCATTGAAATCAGTCTTTGTCGAATATTTTTTAAAAAGTACATTAAAAAGGGATAGCTTGCGATTTTCTCGTGTTTTCTTATTTTAACACTAATTTTTGTCTACATATTATATTTCTAATTTTCTTTGATTATTGAATTTACATAGTTTAAATTTAATTTTCTTTGTTATATATTTTTGTTGATTTTAAGCTACAATTTTTTTAAGTTTATGTAATTCAAATTTTGTTTGATTATTTTGATGTACTGTACATATATGTTAATTGAATCGTTTCTGTGCTATATTTTTATTTATTTTAGGCGATTTTAGGCGAGACAGATTTCGCGAGGCCCTGCGAAAATAATAATAGTCTCGCCATAAGGAAAAAAAAATTTAACCACACAGGTTTACGTCAAATGTGGTGAGTGTGGTCACTCGTCCCAAAAAATCCAGGATAAAACATTATATTGTTGGTTCCACTATCTAAATGGGTCCATAGTATTTATAAATCCTGTTGGACCCCTTAGTGGAACTTAGCAGTGGAACCAACAGTCCGGAAGGAATAAAACAAGGGATTCCCTGCATTGGTCGGCGGCGTACAGTGGATCGATTCATACAAATCGGCTGACATAGGAATCTCGAAATACTTTTTACTGTTTTTACAAAAACTAATGATGCCAATGTGTTTATCTTAATAATTGTAGTCGAAAACACGGAGACACAATTTTGATTAGACTTCAATTTTTAAAAAAATATTTGACAAAAACTGATTTCAATGCATGGAAAAGTACATTAAAAAAGGGATAGCCGGCGATTTTCTTGTGTTTTCTTATTTGAACGCTAATTTTTTGTCTACATATCTCTATTTTTTGTCTACATTTTACCACTTTTGTTTTTATAAGTTAGTTTTTGTATTTATTATAACTATGATATATGTTTTATAAAAAGTGTTATTGTTTTATTTGATTAATAAATTATTTTATTCAAATCTTAATGAAAAATGCTATACAATAAAAACATGTTGCTAAAAAAGTAGGAAAAAATTATAGTCGTCTGCTATAAGTATCTCTCAAAAACTCCCGATCCCGTATGCTAGTCATATTATTTTTGATGTGGGTAGGACAGTACTAAGCTAAAATGTAGTTTATTAACAATTAGGTATAACTGTAAAAAAAGAATTAGACATATTACATTATTACATTCAAAGTAAAAGATATAATTAGACATATTTTCTTAAAGAAAATTAGAAAAATTATATTTTGTCATATAGCTTTCAGAGCGGTGCCTAAAATGTTTTGCTAACAACCCATTAAAAGCCACTATACGCGTTCAAATAAGAAAACACGAGAAAATCGCAAGCTAACCCTTTTTTAATGTACTTTTCCATACATTGAAATCAGTTTTTGTTGAATATTTTTTAAAATTGAAGTACAATCAAAACGTGTCTCCATGTTTTCGACTACAATTATTAAGATAAACACATTGGCATCATTAGTTTTTGTAAAATCAGTAAAAAAATTTTCAAGATTCCTGTCCGCCGATTTGTATGAATCGATACATAATTTTCACGGCAACATTAATTTATATCTTTTTTTATTTTATTCTCGCTTTGAAGCAATGCATAAAATTTTTTGAGGCGCGAGGCCCCTTGTACCGCGAGGCCGTGGGCGGTGGCCCACGTCGCCCACGCCTTACGCCGCCTCTGGCCACCGCCTGTGTCTTTCATTGATTAATAACAGGCTGAATCTTTGTGAGTAGTTTCCGTTCGACGAGACGCCCAAGTTTTTCCTCTGTAAAAATTCTCGATAGAGGTAGCTAATAAAGTGCGCAGCTATAAAACATGTCGATTTGATGGAGTGTTGAAATTGTCTGACTAACCGTTTATTTTTTATTACAATGTTTAAATAATTGTATTATAAACTGGGAGGAATAATTGTCCTACAAAACGGATGGTTTGTTTGAGAGCGTCCTCCACTCCGAATATGTCGAAACGACGGGGCCATAAAAATAATTAATAACAAGCTGATTTTTTGTATGCACCTTTGTAAATATTGTTAGAATGGAATGACCGTTTAGTCCTACAAATTTAGTGGTAGGATTTCTCAGTCCGACACTTCGAAGTTGTCAATTCTATGGTAATAATTTTTTCATTAATAACCGTAGGACAAAAAAACAAATCATGAGTTAGTGCATCCTTTGCCTAAATCAAACAGTGTCCTACAAAAAAATGGGTATGTATCGCTAGTCCTACAAGAAAATAAAAAATATATGACATTATTTCGTTGCTGTTGTTATTTGTTGCTTATTCCAAGAATAGTGGAAAATGGTACATGCTTATCAGGACCGCTTGATATATATTTAATTATATACAGGGTGAATTTTTGAAAAGGGCTTGGATGGCCAAATCCGAAACCATAAGGAATAGCTAAAAATGCTCGAAGGAGTCACGAGCCCGATTTTGATAAAACTTAAAACCTCATCATTAGATTTTTGAAAAACCAATAATCCTAGCTGGGAATCGAACCCACTGATTTTGAAAAAAAAAAACACACCCTTTATTATTACACCATACGATAGTGTCACTGATAAGGATCTGCAGACAGTTTATCTTCATCAGAAAAAGGTCCACTTTGTCATCCGTCAATATTCGCTATTCAAACTTTGAACAGCTGCGTTGGACATTAGAAGCGCTTTTATCGGAGCTCGATAAGGCGAGATGTAAAGATGCTGGATAAAATGGGAAAGCCTCGAGCTATCGAAGTTAAAATATTCAATCCGTGTAAAGTGAGATAGCTTTGAAACACGTTTTCTATTTCTCTTTAACGTTTATAATAAAAGCTTTGGAACAGCGTTTGAAGTTTGATTTGGCTTGTGCACTTCCTGCTTGTGCGTATATTAATTTAATATGTATTTATGCTCAATCACAAATATTATATTGAGCGATAAATTGGGCTAGCCTCAAGAAATCTAGGAGTCCTAAACAAGGTGAAGCGGTTCTTTACGCCAAACCAGAGGTGTCTGCTGTACAGTCACGAGCAATAATATGTATACATTGTCACGGCTCCGAAAATATGTAAACACCTTCGGCTCCAAAACGAAGTGCTCAACGTGAAGAGCATAAAATTGTAACCACGAGTTTACGTCATAAATATATGTACACTCATTGAGGAAGAAAAGAGCAAAACTATGTATGCACAATTTGCATCAATATAATACACAATGTATCCACCAATAATATGTATACAACTAAAATTTCATAACTGCGTATACAAACAAATTCTTTAAAGTTGTGAAAAAACGAATGCATGCTAGTTGTTCCTGTTTGAAGATCGGGCACCTTCGCGAACCATACGAATATCACCGATCTTTTTTCTCAGAGAAATTCTTTATTATTCTTTGTGGGGCTTACATATCGCCGTCCCCGGAGAATAAAATGATAACTGCAAAAACACAACTTTTCAGGAAAAATAAAAAACATGTTTTCAACGATTACTCCGGAAATACTGGGCATAGATGCGTGATTGTTAGGTTTTTAAAAACGTAATTTTTTTTCTAGTTGAATCGTTTTGGTCAAATTTGTCTAACACCTGTCACAATTAAGATATTTAAAGAATTAAAAGTTAGTGTAAATGAAACATCATCTAAGTTGTATAATGTCAATTATCATTTTATTCTCCGTTCAGCGTGACCAGAAATAAATATGATACTTGTTACTTATCATTTTCTTCTACGAGTTTTTGGGATGGGAGTGATAATGATAATACTTTAATATCATCTTATTCTCATGAATGCTGCAAAACTTTTTTTCTATAAAGGATATAAATTTTGTTCTCCAATAAAACTCATTATGGTAATCATCAATATTAGCTTTATTCAAAAGTTTCAAAATAAAGTTTAAAAACACAACATCCTAGCAATAATTCTAAAATTAATAGACTAGGTCCGCACTATCTATTGATAAAATACTAAAAACTCTTATCCTTATCAGTATTAATAAAAACAATCAAAATAACAATGTCTGTGCCAAAAATACTTAGCGAAGCACTCGTGCCCGGCAAGCATCTGTGACACTTGGTAGGTGAGGCTGCCATGGCGTCTCTCTAGACACTCTCATGACCGGCTTCACCGCCTCTTTAGTGGTAAGTGTGTGAGAGAGAAAGAGACGAACCTTTTATGTCTCCTTGAAACAGGGATCGCTGGGCCTCCATTTTTCGAGGTACAGACCTGTGTTCCCGCTCCTGCGCCTCCTTGCGACATTTATAAAATGACGCAGGGACCCTAACTGAAGACGGAGCGATATTTGGTACAGCAATGAGTGACAAGGCGTAGAGACTAGCTTCATCTATTGACCGTGTGGTGAAACTGAGGCTGACCAGCCGGACGAAAGGGCCCCCGTACCCCCCGAGTGTGGTCATAAAGGCATACGCATACGTTCATAAAGGGATCCCGGCTAGGAGACGTGCCGGTTCAATAATATAGTGCGGTACCTTCTTATCATTCTGGCGGCCATCGCCTTTATGCTATGCAGTCTAGCCACGTTGCAGGCCGTCCGGGTTTACGCCCATCCAGGGATCTCATATAGGAGATGAAATTTACCAAGGACTCAATCTGTTTGCACCATAAAGGGAAATCTTTAATAGAAAACAACTCTGAGCACGAGCAGAGCTACTATCTGGGACTCCCAAACCCTAGATTGTTCTTTCTAATCTAGGCTAGCCTCTTTCGCCATTTGCGGAAGAGATCAGCGCTAGATTGTAGACACCAGTTACTATATTTTGGCGCACCTGAGTGCACCACAACTTAAGCCATTATTTGCGCTATGACTCGCTGGAAACATCAGATTTCATAGTCATCTTCCGAAAAATTATTAGATCATGAGTGAGATACATCATGCACCGGTTGACAAAGTAATGTCTTAGAGCTCTTCTGCAAATTCAGAGCCTCTGCAACTTGTCTTGTACTGTTCGTATACAGCAAGCATCCGCAACCTTTATTAGGTCATCTGTAAGCCTCAAGGGAGGCCTGGACTCTTTGTATTTTGCGGTAAATCGATACCACTCTAAGCTTTTGGTGACGTGGGTTTTATTTTCGGATATCCTACTTGCGAATTCGATCACATAAAAGCACCCAGAGCATGATTCTCTCCATTGCTCAGTGAGCAACAGCAAGCCTCTCAGTAGTGAACATTTTCAACGGTCACACCTCGAGAACATAATTATGTTATCACTGGCAACACATATTCGTCAAAGACCGCATTTTAGGCCGCGCATAATCCCGATGTGGTTCGTCGTGCCGAATCGTGACTGGACTGGGACCCGGCGACCACACTCGGGGGGTACGGGGGCCCTTCCGTCCGGTGGGTCAGCCTCAGTCTCACCACACGGTCATAGATGAAGCTAGCCTCTACGCCTTGTCACTCATTGCTGTAGCAAATATCGTTCCGTCTTCACGTCTCCTCTCCAATTCCCAAATATCAAGGCAGCGCACAAAAGAAAAAGATGTATCACAGCGGCCGCTGCGAACAGTCCCGGAAACGTTTTGTTTGAGGTACAGTTCGCTAACAGCCGCGTATTCTATACCAATCTCAACGTCGTCCATCACCATCTAGAGACGGCACGGCCAGCTTTGATGTTCTTAACGGAGACGCAAATATGCCACCCTGCTGACCAGTCGTACTTATGTTACCCTGGCTATATCATCGAGGAACAATTTCAAGATAAAGCCGGGGTGTGCGCGTTCGTTAGGGCGGATGTTTGCTGTCGCCGGCTGCGCTGCTTTGAGAAACCTTCCTTCTCCGTCCTTTGGCTGCACGTAGATCACGGTTCCATGAGTCAGATCTACGTGTGTGTCTATCGCCCCCATACAGGAACAGCTGAGATAACAAGGCTGTTTCGGCACCTCAGCGAGACCTTCCTTCTCCGTCCTTTGGCTGCACGTAGATCACGGTTCCATGAGTCAGATCTACGTGTGTGTCTATCGCCCCCATACAGGAACAGCTGAGATAACAAGGCTGTTTCGGCACCTCAGCGAGGGGGCTGACGACGCGCAGATGCAGTTCCCGAACGCTGAATTGGTTTTTCTGGGGGAATTCAACGATCACCACACTGAGTGGCTGGGGTCCCGCAGGATTGATCCTGGGGGACGGGCCGCCCACGCTGCTCTCTCCATTGGTCAGATCCAAGTAGTGTGATGAGATGAACCCGCCCTGCTCAACTTATTGCTGAAGAGTTACCTAGCACAGTACTTACAGTGTGTCGGTTAGCTCCTCACTGGGTCAATCCGACCACTGTGTAGTGCGTGCCCGCCTGCAGGTGTCATATACTGCAAGGGCAGTAGAGGTAACGCGGCGATTGTGGCACTACTCGTCAGCAGACTGGGACGGACTACGAGAATACTTTGCAGCCGTCCCGTGTCAGCGCTGCTTTGCGGGGAGGGCTTCATCGGAAAGCGTCTCTGCGGTTGCTGGTGAGATAACATTAGGCATGGAATACTATATTCCATACACTGATGTCTCCAGCATCCGCACATCCGCGCGACTTAACGCCTTTATACGAAGCGAGTGGACGGTTTTGAACGTGAATAAAAGGATAACATGCACATAATCATATTAAGTCGAATATTTTTTTACGAGAATATAATAATATTACTACTTGTCATAATAACAAGTGAGGATACGTTTTGATAATATTATATTATCCATTTATTCCCGTTCTTTTAGGCCTGTCTTAAATCTTCGAATACTATGGTAATTTTTTGTAACTCTGTAAATAACTGTAAAAAAATTACAATAAAAATTCAGTACATGTATTAACAGTCAAAGATCTCAAAAATGACATAACATTAAAATCAAGATACTGGCAGTTATCATTTTATTCCCCGGGGACGGCGATATATACGTACAAAAATGCAAAGTTTGTTTGTTTGTTTTCTTTAAAGTGCCATATAATAATGTTAGTGTTAGTTAATCGATCTGAAACCTTTGCACGGGTTGTTTGGTATAGCAAACCCGAATGTGTTTTATTTGAGAGGTTTATTTTTTTTAAATGTTTGTTACCTCATAACTCCGTCATTTACAGACCGGAACAAACTTTTTATGAAAAGATATAATTCCAGATTGGTATTTTTTTTTTTCAAAATTTAGTTCCGATGGGTAGGTTTATGAGGACTTCCGTGTTTTGGTGAATTAGACAGATCCTAGAACACCGTCACAGAGGCAGATCCGTGTCAAGGAGTTTTAGTGAGAATTCCCAGCGCTATCGTGATCAGGGCGACCCTCACACGAGCTCATGCCTCGCCAGCATGGGTAGTCCATAAGCGGAGCTCTCCTTGTAAAAGAAAGGTTTATGGGGACTTGAGGGAACTCCTCAAACATTATAGGTACACATAATGGCGATTTTGGTATTAATTAAATACTAGCTGTTCTCTAAGGCTTCGCCCGCGTAGAAGTCGTTATGGCGTAAAATCATAATCCTCCTTTTGCGCAGTCGGTTAAAAAGTAGCCTATGTCCTTCCCAGGATCTCAAACTATCCCTATACCCAAATTTCATCTTAATCGCTCTAGCCGTTTAGGCGTGAAGGCGTAACAGACAGAAAGACAGACAGAGCTAGTTTTGCATTTATAAGAGACTAGCTGACCCGCGCAACTTCGTTTGCGCCACATAAGAGAGAATATTACCTGTTCCCGTCGCATTTACTCCCGTCGCGTTGCGTTTTGCTCCCGTAGCGTCTCGTCGTTAATATTCAATACTACGTGAGAGAGAGAGAGGTTTCTCGTCGCGTGTATTTCCGTCGCATTATTTTTCAGAACAATGTCGTTTATGAAAGAGGTATCCAGTGGCATTATTGTAGAAAAAAAGTGATTGCCATTAACATGGTTATTGTGCACCAACCCAAAGATAGACACATGCTAGCGCGCAAAATTTTTATTGAACTTTTTTAAGAGAAACAATTTTGTAGTACATATTTTTTACAAAACTATAAATATTTACGCAGCACACGCAACGAAGTTCTCAAAAGGAATAACTTTTCCCCCGTTTTAGAAACTTTTACTATTACTGCTCCGCTCCTACTCGTTGTAGCGTGATGCTATATAGCCTATGACACTCCACAATAACGTAGCTTTTTATTGGTGAAAGAATTTTTAAAATCGGTTTAGTAGATCCCGAGATTACCCCTTACAGTCTAACAAACACACAAACTTTACTTCTTTATAATATGAGTATAGATATAGATTTACAACATCAAATTACTAAAAGTTATTTTTGAGAGTCGGTGCCACCAAAATATCAATATGCAATTTTGAGTATTATAATTTTGTTTTTAGTTCAGTATTCTTTTTGTCTAAGGTTCTATATAGATATTAAATCAAATATCTAATTTGAACGTTTTCATCAAAGGTGGATAAATATTTATGCAGGCCCGTTGAGATACATGTTATTGCCGGGGAAGTTAAATGTAATTAAATGGAATTTAAGATGAGTATATCATATGAACCAACGCGTGAATACATGTTATTGAAGCAATGAGTGTATATATATTTATGATGTGAACTCTTGGTTACAATTTTATGCTCTTCACGTTGTGTACTTCGTTTTCGAGCCGAAGGTGTTTACATATTTTAGGAGCCGTGACAATGTATACATATTATTGCTCTTGACTGTACAAGACGCAGATACGAGTACGTTCTTGCGTTGAACACTGCTCTTACCTTTGGGACGACTCCGCGAGGTACTTGCTTGTCGCGCTGGACTCTATGCAGCGGCGTGCTGTTCGCATTATCAACTGCCAGGAGGTTACAGAAAGTCTGGAGCCGTTGGCGCAGCGAAGAACTATTGCGTTTTTGGCTGCATTCTACGGTGAGTGTTCTGAAGAACTCTTCAACCTAATCCCGCCCTCTCCTTTACGATCCCGAACAACGCGTGCGCGACAGAGGTGCCACTCTATCACAGTGGAGAGAATCTTCGCTAGAACTGAACGATATAAAAGATCGTCACCCACGACCTCTAGACCAACGAGGCAGTCAACAAATACTATACATCTTCAGATTGTATCAGAACAAAAGGAAATTCAATAATACTACAACACTCTATTATATGGCAGACTAATGTGGTTTTTGTTTGCTGAACAAGATCACCTTACGTTTCAATAGAGACTAACAATAAACATTGTCAATGTCGTATTAGGAAGTGACAAGACTTATGACGCAAATGGCTATTGCGATAATGGCTTCGCTATTGTTAGAGATTTCTTTAAGTAAATGGTCCTGTGAAAAGAAACATTTATGTGCTTTTACTGAATACAGGCCGCTTTGGTCTCCAAAAGCGACTGGAAGTGATTGGAACTTTTATTTTACGTGTGGATATCCTTCGTGGATGCTATGCCAGACTCTTGCCGACTAAAACCACATCAGGCTCTGCACTCGGCAATTTCAACTGCCTGGTCGGTCTACAGGTCGAAGTGTGCGACTGTAGGGTGGATTCCCACCGGACACAAAAATTTGTGTGATCCATAATATGTTTGTTTCGAGAGTGTTAAGTGTTTCTAAATGATAAGTATGTATTTAAAAGTATTTAGGTATTAACATCCGTGGTCTGATACCCGTAAAACATGCAAGTTATTTCTAGCTTATTTTGTGATCAGATAGCGTTGTGTGAAAATGTCCGTAAATATTTATTTTATTTATTTAAGATATATTTTTTTAAATAAAAATATTCACAACTTTGACAATTGTTCTAATTATGAAAATGACATTAATCACTTGATTGGAAATGTAATTGATTGGCTGGACATAAAAAAAATATTTAAGATGTAACTATGAACTTCAATAAATGGAATGCAATAACTGTAGCCCAAGTTAAATTCATAGATCTAGTTACCGAACTCGAAGCAATATCATGGCTTTAGGGAAGGGTGTAATACCACCGCTTTGTAAACAGCTATCAATCCTGGTAAGCTTGACTTTGTTGCGGCTGCGGTACCCAATTAAATTGAATTTTAATTCAATGATATGGCCTTTTGATTTCTATTTATGGGTTTGCACTTTTTACAAAGGTGTTTTGATATTACGGGTTCAAGTCCCGTCTGAGCCAAGTTGTCTTTTTTCAAAAATATTACGTGTTCTGAGATTCAATATCTGAACATTTTTTTACACAAATAAGGTGACACACAAGCCTACTGCCTCACCGTAGAATATGAACGTTTGCAACACCAGAGGCGCTGTACTCGCGCTGCCGACTTTGCAAAAACCTTCTAAGATACCTTTTGAAGAATCACATACTGTAGGCGTTTGGTAAAACCGGCACTTAGAGAATAATTTCATAGAACAGATGTACCGTTTAATAGGACTTTTACTAGCATAATTAAGTTACATTTCTAACACTGTACTTAATAGATTTTAATCTTTATCTTTCGGATACCACGGTCCTTTTCTAGTAATGGAATTCATAAGATAAACACATCATCAATACATATAATAAAATCGTAACAGGTCGCTGTCTGTACATGGAAGATAAATAAGAAAAAATATTATAGGGGGGCTTTATGAACGCAATAGAACCCAAAACAATGATTTTTAGAATTTTTGTCTGTTTGTCTGTATGTCTGTATGTCTGTATATCTGTTTGTCTGTACGGTTGTGCACGCTAATCTCAGTAACCGCTCAACGGATTGCAATGCGGTTTTTTTTATTGTGTTGAGGTTTGCTCCAGTTAACATTTAGCGTTTGTTTTATGTAAATCGGTTTAGAAATAAAAGAGTTATAACACTTTTAAGAATCAGATATTTTGAAAATTTTAATTGTCGGGGTTTCTTTGAATGTGAGTGAACCTAAACTGGCGTGTTGGCTTAATCATAAAAGAGCTTAATGATTAAGACTATTTTTAAACAATTCAGTCCGCGCCGATGGCGTGGACTGAATTGTTTTAAAATAGACTTAATCATTAAGCTCTTTTATGATTAAGCAAACAGGGCAGTTTCAGACGCTGCTTGATGACTCTGATGAAGAAATACCTTTCCTTTCATACACCTTATGTGACGTAAACGAAGTTGCGGGCTCAGCTAGTTTAAAATACATTTATTTTTAATAAATTACCACAAGTCCGAAAGAAAGGCATCGTTAAGAAAAGTCACGTAGATGGAAAAACAAGGAACTTGCCTTTGCAAACATAACTGTGCGGTAGTTCAAATATTTGCTAAAGGTTTTCAACCTTATTTCATTCACACAAGCACCCAAGCTTATTTCCTTAGTTACTAAAATGTATTACAATGTCCCTCGAATGTCTAGACTCAAAAGGACTGTTAATTTTTCAAATACGATTGTTATTCAGAAATTAATTGTGTTACGTGACCTTTTACTTTGACGTAGACTTGGGTGAAGAAGTCTGAGACAGTGTTTATAAAGAACTTTGCGACCTTTGACCTTTACCTTCAGGCAATCTCCATTATCATCATCTAATTAAGTATTAGTATTGGTTTCTTTCGAATGTTACGATTTTGAGGACGTTGAAAGCTTTTACGAACTGTCCTATATCATTCTAATATTATAACTGTGAAAATTTCTGAACATGTTTGAATGTTTGTTACACAATCAAGCTCTAACGAGTGAACTAAACTGAAATTTCGAATACCACTTCCAGAGATGAAAAGTAGCCTTCCAGACTACAATCTGTCTTTGTACCTGGTATTTTTTTGGTGTTTCCGAGTCATTGATAGCAAATGTTCTCAGGTACACGTTTTTTCTTTTTTTACCGAGAGTAAAATCCTCCAGGGATGCTATGCCGGACTCCTACCAATTAAAAACCACATGTTCCCTACCTACTACCTACAGTTGGGAGCCCCGAGTAAGCTTCCGGAAGGATGACTTCAGGATTTCCAACAGACCTTGGCTACCCTGCGGCCTCACTTAGGGGTTCGGGTGCTATCCCGCGTCTTGGGGCGTGTAACGTGCGTAAAGCTATCCCGTCACGCTGTCGTCTAGAGCCTACTTCTGTTAGGGCGGCGATCAACCCTCCCACCCACCATTCCCAGACCGGCGGTCATGAAGTCTCAGGCACATGCTAACTCTACTTTGTCCAAATCTTATATCAACATCAAATAAGAAAGTCTGGGCACGTACCTACTTGTATTATGATAAATATCTAAATGTTAATATTCCTTCAAAGAATGATTAGAAACCCAAAAAACTTCAGAAAGTAATTTCCAGGTTTGAATTCAATAATATATTTTCTGTTTTATCCCAGTTTCTTTATCTCAAAGAAAATTACTTTGTAAAAAGTTTCTTAAAAAACCCAAATTGTAATCATCTTCGTGGGATATAGATGTTATTACTTTTCAAGTAAGGAAAAGTATAAACACGTACTTCGATTATGAAATTTTGAACTCGTAACTTTTTTTTTGTCTTCCAAGGGCTCACACGTAATGAAATAAAAACAATGAAAGTCGGCCCTAAACTTTTCTACGTTTGAATCATATGCGTCCCGAAGACGATCTGAGTGAATTGACTAGTCTGACGACACGTCGACCTCAGATCGTATGAAAGTAGCGAAAGTGTGCGAGACTTTGTTTGCACGTTTGTATACATAGAGCAACACGAAAAGGCGCGCCATGCTCTGTGTTTGTATGCATTAACGTGTGTGTATACGTGCGATTTTTCAAGACACATTTATCGTCTCCGGGAGTCCGGGACGCCGTAGAGATCTACGCCGTAGAGAGCTACGCCGTAGTTCTCTACGGCGTAGGTGCTGCAGCGCGTAAAGCAAATTATTAAAAACAATAAACTCGGAGAATAACTTCAAGCCGTACCCACTACTGAGTTGCGTGCCTTAGCTAAAAAATACCGTTAAAAATAACATAGTACCTTGTATGTTGGTTTGGGACCAGTATGTATCTTATTAAGACACACTTCCAATTGTCTAATTTCCGATAGGAAGTAATAACCTCATGTAATATTTGATAGGGAACATTTGTGTATTTTATTTTATATCAAAAATAATTATCGTTAGGCTACTAAGGTGTTCTGGGACATCCTTACGAGGGCTTACCCGGGACTCCCAACCATAAGCTGTTGGGTGATACGTGAGGTTTTTTAGTCGGTAGGAGTCCGGCATAACATCCATGAGGATTTTCCCTCACGTTGAAGAAAAAAAAAGCTACTAAGGTCTGTTTTAAGTCATTGTGAGTCGATAAACCATAAATTACAACATGAAAATTACTCATTTTTTTATACATTCATAATTTTCTATTTATAATGAAGTACAGCAAAGCTAGGTTCAAAAGCGTACATTATATTACGAGGGGAGCCAATGGCGTGGCTCCATGCACCGGTAGTTTGTAGGCAGAAAAACATTGTAGGGTCCAGAATTACTCGTTTATAAATGCCTGTATTATAAGTAATAAAGGTATTAAAATCAATATTGTCTTTGCATTTGCATAGGGCTTGGGCCCGTGACTTGTTTGGTTTAGTTACACCACTTTGTTTGTTAATACGAGTTTCATAAATTCTTTCATTTTATCTGCCAAAAAACTGTCTACATAAAAAAATTTTGCGGCGTGAGTCGGCTAAGCGTTCTTCAAAGATCACACGTAAAGAGAGGGTTTATCCCAAAAAAAACTAGAACACTATTATATTTCGAATCAAAGTATTCATCAAAATTCCGCAGACACACACGCATCATGTCATTAAAAAGCGGCTTCACACTCAAACAAATATTTCATTTTTAAAGGTCTCCCGGCAGACATAACAGGCGTATGGCCCATCCCGTCCAATCATTTCAATCAGTTTTCAATCGCTTTCAACACGACACCTTCTCTAATAGTTCAGACGCAGTTTTTATGGATAGGTTATTAAATAGTAGGTGGTAATGGTTTTTGGTAGGATTTGCTATTTGCAATGAGGATTGTTTGAAAACTGATTATAGTTTTTAAAAATGTCTTGGGTAAAATATGCCTTTTTATGAAAAACTAGAGGACGTCACGCGGTTTCACAAGCGTAGTTTCCGTTCCCCTGGGAATACGAGAATAAAATATAGCCTATGTTCACCACAAAGAGTGTAGCTTCCCAACAGTGAAAGAATGTATCAAATCGGACTTGTAGTTCCGGAGCCTATTCAATGCAAACAATCAAATCTTTCACGTATATAATATTAGTATAGATATCTATACTTATATTATATACGTGAAAGATTTGATTGTTTGTTTGCATTGAATACCCATATGGGTATGAGCATTTAGATATGCATTTCTCACCGAAGAAGAAGACAGAGATGGTTCTTTCTGGCCCACGTGATGGGTAAGGAGTTTATTATCGTGTTGAAATGAACAGTCGCGGACATAGAGGTATGTAAAGAAGCCCTAATTCCCTTGGTCACGGCATTTGGCATGACCAGCTGGATCAATTATAAATAAATTATAATAAATTTTCACGGACATTTCACACAACGCTATCTGATCCCAAAGAAAGCTAGGAATAACCTGCTTGTGTTATAGGTATCAGACCACGGATATTAATACTTATATACTTTTAAATACATACATATTATACATAGACACACCCAGACTCTTGAGACAAACATTTATGGGTCACACAAATATTTGTCTCCGGTAGGAATCGAACCCACGACCTCCAGCGCCGCAGGCGGTATCACTACCGAGTGCGCCACAGAGGCAGTCTTGCATAGGGCTTGGGCCCAATTTAGCTTATTATTCATGTCTTGTTGTATTTGTTATTGTCAGGAGCGGGTCCGTATGACAAAAAAAAAGCATTGGACAATTTTAAAACGAAAACCCATACGAAAACGACAACTGTCAGAATTTTGAGATAGTAGGAAGTTCACCGGGATAATTAAATAGTTTGTAGGTAATATGATAGAAAATGTCAAGAGGCACCTAATATTTAAATTTAACTTACCTGGCATTTATTACCATTATTTCTTTTTGAATGCTCTTGTTTTTTTACAAAGCCTCGTACCCACATATTTTACCTTTTCAAGGACCACCTATAACAGCCACTCCACAGTTCAAAGCAGGCTAAGGTCGTACGATTAGCACTCTCACCCCGATTGAGGGACAAATTCGCCTTTTATGTATGTCGAGAATACTTGTGTCAAGAACGCTAGTTGCGTTGATCTTTTACCTGTTTATTTGTGTAAGAGCATGATCTTCGCCGGTGAACGAAAATGTTACCCCCTATTGCACCCCCTTTAGGGAAATAATGGTGAAGACAAGGATAACATACACTAAAAATGTCAAACTTTCATGTCTATTAGTTTCGGCTGGGCATTGAAGAAAGACTGAGTTAAGTCACTGGTAATTTTTCTTTTTTAACGTGAAGAAAATCCTACTGGGATGCTTTGCCGGACTCCTAACGACTAAAAACCACACGTATCCTAGGTTCCTACCCTAGGCTGTTGGGTAACAGCCTACGGTTGGGAGTCCCAGGTAAGCCTTTATATGAGTCACCGGTAGTTATTGTTAAACAAGCACAGATAATATCAAAGTATTACATACAAACAGGCAACTCTCTGCCTTTCACTGAGCAAGCATCCCTACCCCCGCCGCATAGAATTGAAATCGAATCATTTTTATGGACTTTCTGCCCTCTGATACAAGTTACAGACATGGTGAAGTGTCAGTTTTACCTATGAACACTCATTACACTAGTAACATGTAGGTTAAAGACTGAACTTAGTCTAGTGGTTAGAGAGTACGAAACTGGAGATCGTGGGTTCAATTCTTACTCAGGAGAAATTGTCATTGTATGATGAGCAACTTCATTTGTTGTAATGTAATTTATTCTATAACATGTCTGTTTTTAGATATATATTTTCATGTTTATTAGTTGTCTGGATTCTATAGCATAAGTTAATATGATTGGGGCTCGATGGCGCTTTGTAAAAATGTCCAAGGCAAAAGATGTAGACCTACATAAAATGAGTTTTCAAATTAACTTACTGCTGAAATATTGGCTCCCCGGAGGAGAGCCCCGAATTCACGGGGCGCCCCTAGCCGGGTCGACATGGATAATCTTTTGATATCCCTCGGCCCGGCTATAGGGTGAGGAGGAACACCGCGGGGTTTAGTGGGTAGGACGGTCCATTCCGGACCGGGCCGGGAGTCCCACACACGATCCCAGCTGCCCCCGAGGTTGGGATGAAGGCACGTAAATGCGTTCGCCGCGTCAACAAAAAAAACATACTTACTGCTGAAAAGATTTTTTTTTTTTTTTTTTTTTATGTAATGACGTGCTACAATAATAGCATATCATATAAATTACAATCTAGCCATAACACTAATAAGTAATTAACATTTAACCTAAGCTGCTAATATAGAGTAAATTGTAAGAATGTGTCCATTAACACTTTTCTTAATGTCTCTATTAAGGGGAAGTCACTTAGTTCATATTGTGTTTTTATTACAAGTTGCACTTATTACACTATGTCACACTGACACTTCACTATACTAATTCGAAGGGTTTTGTCCTTTTTAGTCTTCTCACTAAATCTGTGTGGTCAAGGAGTTGGATAGCCTCGACATTCACATGATGATGAAGTCTTTTTTGATGAGCTTCGGCGTACTTTTGCACTACATTAGCTACGAGGTCCACTTTAAGGTCCCTATGGAGGTCGTCATTTCTAATGTACCAAGGCGCATTTACGATACCCCTCAGTACTTTATTTTGGAATTTTTGTATAATCTGGATGTTGCTTGATTTGGTACAGCCCCATAGCTGTATTCCATAAGTCCACACTGGCATAAGGACTTGTTTATACAGTAGTAATTTGTTTTGTACTGACAGCGGAGAATGTTTGCCTAGAAGCCAGTACATATTTTTGTAGCGAAGCTGTAGCTCGCTGCGTTTCTTCTTAACGTGAGCCTTCCAACGAAGCTTAGCATCTAGTGTCATGCCTAGATACTTGGCTGTATTCTCGTAGGGAATAATCGTATTATTTATATACACTGCATGATAGTTGGATCTTTTATTAGTGAAGTCTATGTGAACTGATTTGGCTTCGTTCAATTTTATTTTCCACTTTTTCGTCCAGTCATATACGATGTTGACTGCATTTTGGACCTTTTCCACGGCTTCTGCATGAGTAACACCTGTGGCCATAATGGCTGTGTCATCTGCAAATGTTGCAATGGTATGGTTTTCTAATACCGGGATATCGCAGGTGTATAATAGGTACAGGACCGGACCTAATACACTTCCCTGGGGCACTCCAGCTTTTATTTCCCTTAAGTCTGAGTATGCATCATCTTGTCGAATTCTGAACATTCTTTGAGTCAAGTAGGACTTTAAGATGGCGGTGAACTGTTTTGGGAGCATATTTTCGAGTTTTTGTGCAAGACCTTCATGCCAAACTTTATCGAAAGCTTGAGCTACGTCTAGGAAGACTGTAGAACACACTTTCTTGTCTTCTAAAGCTTTTTCAATGATATTAGTGATACGGTGTACTTGATCGATTGTAGAGTGATTTTGTCTAAATCCAAATTGATAGTTTGGGATCAGCTGACGTTCTTCTATGATGGGCTTTAACCGTTTCAGGAACAGCTTTTCAAATAATTTTGACATTATTGGTAGTAAGGAAATAGGTCTATATGAATTAGTTTCATGGGGTGGTTTGCCAGGTTTAAGTATCATAATAACTTCGGCCACTTTCCACACATCAGGTACATGGTTTAGTCTAAATGACGCATTAATAATGGTGGTAAGTTTAATAATCGCTTTACGTGGTAAGTTGCGTAAAACTTCTGCCGTAATTAGGTCATAGCCAGGGGCTTTGTTTGTATTTAGGCGTTTTATTTCATTGAACACCTCTCTCGGTGTAACTAATCTTATTTCTAACCCATCGCTTGACGCCACGTCTAAAGGTATGTTTCCGGAGGTTTCATCGTTTGGTCGGAAAATTTGCTCTAAGTGTTGTGCAAATCTGGCTGCTTTCTGTTCATTATTTATAGCCCAACCGCCATTGGTATCTTTAATGGGGGGGATATGTAAAGTTGGCTTTTTGGAATGTTTTGTACATTTCCATAGGGAGTAATTTGTCGTGCGATCACTTGTTAACTGACTTAAGTAACTATTTACTGTTGTATTATGAAAATTTTGAATTTCTCTCCTGAGTCTTTTGGTAATGTTGTTTAGTTCAGTTTTGTCAGGGGGATATCTGGTTCTTTGCCATTTTTTTCGCAGTATACGTTTTTCAGCTATAATATTTCTAATACTCATAGGATAGCAGTTATTTTTAATTCTTTGCCTAATTTCCGGTGTATTACGCCAGGCACATTTTTGTATATCTGTTATGAATTTTGACACATCAAGTTCTAGTTGTTGCGGATTTTTTAGCGGTACTTTTAGGTTAATAGCTTCTTCTAATTCGCATCTGAAGCTATCCCAGTCTGTATTTTTATTGACTAAAGAGGGCTTGCTTTCTTTTTGAATAAGAGTTTCACCTATGGTCAGTAATATGGGTGAATGGTCTGAACTCATGTCAAATCCTTCTTCAATTTGTAAGACGCCGGACGAAAAATTTTTGTAGATGAAAAAATCTATTAAATCTGGTAATTTCCCTTTTTCAGTAGGCCAATAGGTAGGTTTGCCTGTTGATATAACATTACAGTTCATTTCTCTGATAGCACAAAGTAACTGTTTGCCTTTAGAGTTCGTTAATCTCGATCCCCAGTGTATATTTTTGGCATTAAAATCGCCACCAAGGATAAATCTGTTACCAAGACTTTCAAAAAGAGTTTTGTACTGCTCTGCTTTTAAACTATGCCTTGGTGGACAGTATATAGCAGAAATTGTAATGGGGTATCGCTTAGTTTTAATAGTAACAGCTATAGCTTGTATAAATTGTTCTTCACATTTATGTTCTACATAATGACTAATAGTATCCTTAATAATTATGGTACTACCACCTCTTGCAGTGTTGTTGGGGTGCAACGAATGATAACTTTTATAGCCCTTAATTCTAATATATGATTCTCTGCTAAAATGTGACTCAGATATCAGACATATGTCTATATTTTCTGTAATTAGGACTGCCTGCAACTCATTTTGATGCTTTAGGAGTCCATTTGCATTCCATGCCATAATTTTGATTGAATACAACATGTTTATTTTCTGTAAGTGTTTAATTCAAGTTTCTTTAACCTTTCATCAAACGATGTCATTAGGCTAAGAATTTGATTAATTTTATCGTCATTATTAGAACTTACTGGTTGTTGTTGTTGATTTGTTGACAACAACTGTTGTTGTGGTGGCTGAGGTTGCAAGTGAATGTCCTTAGTCATTTGTGCGTACGATACGGTTTTTGTGACCCGCTTTTCGGGATTCGCTTTTATGCCAGTACGTTCACTAGACATCTTAGTGGCTGTCATAGATGTTTTTGATTTTACTGACTTATTTTTAATTTTTTGCAGCTCTTTAGCTACCATACACCCTCTATAGTTAGAAGGATGTGGTTCGCCACAGTGTACACACTTTGGCTTTACCTCTGCAGGTTTCCGGCAGTCTTTCGTTAGGTGTTTACCCGTGCATTTTACGCATTTAGGTTCTCTGGAGCAGTATTTTTGAGTGTGGCCATAGGCTTGACATCTCTTACACTGTGGAATGAGTTTTGAGGTTTTCAAAGGTTCTATATCCACTTTACAACTCAGTATTGAATGAATAGCGTAAATTCTGTCAATGCTTTCTTCTTTATCAAATGAAAGCAGAAAGATATTAAGAGGCTCTTTAGTCCTCCAACTCAATTTGTTAACTGCGTCCTGAATTTTAAGACCTTTGCCTTTCAGATCCGCGATAATTCTGTCCGGTAAACAAGACGAGTGTATTTTTTTTGCTACGACTCTTATGGGTCTCTCCTGTTTGTTTTCATAGGAGTACCACAGACAATTATTTTGAAGTAGGGTCTTAGTAATGGACCTATAAGAATCTTCGTTTTTGGCGTTTATTTTTATACATTCACCGCTCATCATTTTCACGATAAACGAATCGATTGCAGTATCTGCTGACAGCAGATCATAGAACATTTGGTAGTTCTTGACATTTTCCACAACTATGGGTGGTGGTTGTGGAGGTTTTTTGATCTTCTGTGCTTTTTCGTTGGAGCAGATAGCTCTTTGGGATGGTGGTGGGGAGGGTGTCAAGTTCAATTTCCTTTTTTTACGATTTTTTACACGTACCCACTCGGTTTCTTTAGCGAGTTCTTCCTCGTCGGTCTCATATTGGACCGCTGGAGTGGAACTTTCAGTGTTTTCAACAGTTTTGTTGTTAGTATTTTCAGGGGGTTGCTCCTGGTCAAAGTTCATTTTACTTTGAAGGTTCTCTATTTGACATCTAAGGTCATTTACTAACTCTTGCAGTTTTTCTCTCTCTTCTTTCTCTTTGACATAATAGTCGTATATGATACGCTCGGTCTCTGTTGTAATATTTACTTTTGTAGAAGCCATTGTTAGATATTTAAAATAGCTGCGCCTTAATTGCTGAAAAGATAATATAAAACAAGAGCTCGCCTCATACAATTATTCTGCAGTCTCCTTACTAGAGTACGAGAAACTAAATATTTTGTTTCAATTTTGATTACTTATCTACTATCAACTGAAAATCCGGCAACGATCGACGAACAACTTGAGAATTCTACTGTAATGTGGTTTACGATTCGACTTCATTGGTTTCAGATTTAAGTAATACATTGCAAACTAAAGTATCGTATCTCTAAGAGATTCAGGTCAGTGCACAATTTGCAACATTCGCTGCTGAGTTTATTCGACTGCACTTTAAGCTAACGATTGTTTATTGGAAACTAGCTGACCGCATAAATGCCACTACATCTGGAGTTTGAGACAAATTATTCTGCTGGTCAAAATGTTAACGTATATTACCTACTCTCATTTCTGATAGTCAATCAAATCATCCTATAGCAGTCCACTGCGGGACGTAGATCTCTTCCAAATTACCCCACAATACACAATCCTAAACCTTCTGCATTCAATTCTCCGAGACGTTTTTCAGGTTGTTCGGATCACGAACGGTCAGTACATCGGCGGCCGTCCTACACCGCATTTACCTAGACGTGGTCTCTAATCCAAAACTCGTATCGTAATCGTGTACCAGTAGGTACTAAATCAGTTTTAGGTTTATAAATAAAAAGAATATTTAGCCTATGATACACGGCGTTTGTTAAATTTCATCTTATTATACGGTTTGTGGCTAAGGCTGATCAAGGTCTCAGAGATATCATTCTAAGTGGGTTGCAGGTGATGACACTTGAAAAAGAACGCCGAGGTATATTCTCAACGTTAGCTCCAGAAAAATCTAATATTCTGTAAGTACTAAACAAATCAGCCTAAATGTCAGTCCACTACTGGACGTAGACCTCTTCCAGATCATGCCACAAAACACGGTCAAGCGCCTTCCGCATCCAGTCACTCCCATCGACCTTTTTCATTTAAAAAGTATAGAACGACAATATTGAGATACACAGTGTTACAAGACTATACTGTTGTCTCAGTCTGAGGACAGTTTGTCTATGTAACCTGATGTCTGTTCCTTGAAAACGAAAGGTTGGAAGTCACTCGGAGTACAACAGAATTACAAACGTTTAGTTTTTGAAATTTTTAATAGGAGAACAAACAAAGTTACAAATACATAGTCAAAATTGTTTAGCCTTGCTTATGGACGCACCAGAAATGTAACACTACGGCTACCTGTGTTCAAACGTACAGGGACAAGTTATAAAAACTAGATGCTGTTGAAATTTCAAACTGCCTTCTACTCGACTTAAGTACTACTATGTTACTGACACTAGACACAAAGGCTTAGCGTGCCTTCCAAAGCACGAAAATGCTCGTAAATTAAAATGTCACAAACAGCTACTCATAGGGGCTATGAGAGTTTCAAAGGGTTTCAACTTAGTGATATAACAAAATCCATTAAATTTTCTAACATAGATGAAAATAAATTATTTAGAGAATCTGTGGGTTTCTATGTATTATAGCTAAATAAACTGAGAATGTGTTGATTTACAAAAAAAAAGTATTTAAGATTCTACGATCAAATAAGTTGATTTGATCGAAGATCTAAGTATTCATATATATTGTCCTTACCCATACACAAACAGGTGTTTTTAATCCTAGCTTACTTTGAAATCAGATGACCCTATGTAAAATATGTTATTTTAAGCTATTGCATAGCTTCTATCGCGGGCCTTGCGTGGAGACCGAATCCAGAAATTCTGTCACGAAAACGAATCACACTCTCGGCTACCTTCGGCCACGTTCGTGTATCTCACACTTCAAATATAGTGGAATTCAACAGATTCAAACAATGTAGTAAACAAACAGATTGGATCTCGACTCTCCATAATTACTTACATTTAAATATCAATCCTGATCATATTCGTTTTAAGGAACCATAGTTAGATTTATGCGGCCATTTCGACACTAATTTACCTTTAGAATATAGAATAATTTCATGAAAAATACTTCAATGATAAAAATTTAAACCTGTCATTCTTGCTTGTCATTAAATTATTTTTTCTCAGTCTTGTTTGTCTTTGGCATATACTCGCTTATTGATTATGAAAAGAGGTTTAATCATAATCATTTTGACAACAATTACCTAGTTTACTAGTATAATAAATTATTTAAAAATGAACTTTAACTTTAAATAATTATAATCGGTAATCGTAAAACAGTACTGTGTGAGTGTGTATTGTTCTGAAGTTCTGCGAGGTTTTTCTATTATCTCTAATTAGGTATATCAATGACTTTGCTTCAAGTAGGTACTTTGGCTTTTGGACATTTTCTTTGCGATCTAATTAAAACTTTTTTATATATACTCATATAATTTCTAAGTAGGTATGCATACATACGGAGAATTTAAAACGGCAGTAACTGAGTGATTAAAACCAATGCAACACACACACACACACCTACCCACACACACACTCACACACATACACACTCAAAAATCAACTCACATAAACATACATGCAACAAACACACACACACACACACACCCACACACTCAAAAATCAACTCACATAAACATACATGCAACAAACACACACACACACACCTACACACACACTCACACACTCACACACTCACACACACACACACTCACTTACACACTCACACACACACACACACACACTCACACACACTCACGCACACTCACACGCACACGCACACACACACACACACACTCACACACGCACACTCACACGCACACGCACACGCACACGCACACGCACACACACACAGACACACACACAAGTCCAAAAGTTCTAAAGTCAAAAAGTCCAAAAGTCCAAAAGTACAAAAGTACAAAAGTACAAAAGTCCAAAGTACAAAGGTCCGAAAGTCCAAAAGTCCAAAAGTCCAAAAGTCCAAAAGTCCAAAAGTCCAAAGTCCGAAAGTCCGAAAGTCCGAAAGTCCGAAAGTCCGAAAGTCCGAAAGTCCGAAAGTCCGAAAGTCCGAAAGTCCGAAAGTCCAAAAGTCCAAAAGTCCAAAAGCCCAAAAGTACAAAAGTCCAACAGTCCAACAGTCCAAAAGTCCAAAAGTCCAAAAGTCCAAAAGTCCAAAAGTTCAAAAGTCCAAAAGTCCAAAAGTCCAAAAGTCCAAAAGTCCAAAAGTCCAAAAGTCCAAAAGTCCAAAAGTCCAAAAGTCCAAAAGTCCAAGAGTCCAATAGTCCAAAAGTCCAACAGTCCAACAATCCAAAAGTCCAATAGCCCAAATGTCGACAGTCAAGTAGGTACTTGGTACTTTACTTTGTTGAACATGGGCCTTAAAATCTTACTTCTTACTAATATTATAAATGCGAAAGTTTGTGAGTGTGGATGTTTGTTACTCTTTCACGCTCTAACGGCTGAACGGATCTCGCTGAAACTTGGTACAGGGATAAATTATGGTCTGGAACAACACATAGGCTACTTTTTATACCGGGAATAAGTTCCCACGGGAAGCGGTAACGGTAATAAAATTTACGCGGGCGAAGCTGCGGGCATCAGCTAGTATATAATATTATAAATGCGAAAGTTTGTGAGTGTGGATGTTTGTTACTCTTTCACGCTCAAACCGCTGAACGGATCGGGCTGAAATTTGGTACAGAGATACATTATAGTCTGGAATAACACATAGGTAGGCTACCTTTTATCCCGGGAATAACTTCCCGCGGGAACAAATTTTACGCGGGCGAAGCTGCGGGCATCAGCTAGTATTCTTATATAGAAATAATTATACTAAATATTATACTAAATAATTATAAAAATGCTATGTAATAGCTTTACCGCGGCAGTCCCCGAGTGCCACACGTCTTTTTTTTAATATTTTTTTTATATTTAGCTCGCCAAATTGACGTCGCCACTAGCCTGATGGAAAGCCGTGGCGCATCTAGCGATTGAGGGCCACTTCTGACAGTGGTCCTCAAGTTGGCGGCCTTGTGATGTGCCTCTTCACACGCCTCTTAAAGAACCCGGGATTGTGAGATGAGGGAAACATGTGTGCGGGCAGGTCGTTCCAGGTTTTTGAAATTCGACAGAGGAATTATCTTTTGAAACGCTCTGTTCTGGCGAGGATTCTCTCCACTGTATCGGGATCGGAAAGGAGTGGGTGAGATCAGGTTGAAGAGCTCTTCAGAACATTCGCCGTGATACATTCGGTAGAAGGCAGCCAAGGACGCTATGGTTTGGTTCTTCGCTGCGCCAATGGTTAATAATAATAAATAATAAAATTCTTTATTGACACAATTTGATATGTACATTGTTTGTGAATCCCCTGACCCCCGAACTAGTGGCAACTGAATCTCAGGGGCCAGTGTCTTCGTCTATAACTAAATATTATACATATTTTAGACGTAATAGGTAAACAAAAATAGATGGTCCAATTGAGTTACGTCCTCTTTTTTGAAGTTGCATTATAAAGAATTTTACAAAGCTAATAATTAAGATTTTTTTTTTCTAATCCAGAAGAGTGTTTGGTGTGTGTGTGTGTGTGTGTGTGTGTGTGTGTGTGTGTGGGTCGGTGTTTGCGCGTGTGTGTGTGTGTGTGTACTGTGAGCATAATAATAAGAGTTGTTTGTTTGACTCCGTCATGTACTCGGATTGAACATTCTATATGTTAAGACCACCGATCATACTTTCCACATCGTTGTAATTAAATTGCTTTAGCCACGTTTGTACTACCTTTTTAAACTGGTGTTTACTTAGTTTGTGGTAGTTTTTGTCAATTTTCAGCATTTTATTGTAGGTGTATGGGGCCAAGAAATTATGGTGGCGTTGTGCAAATGGAGTAGTCACTCGCGGTACTGGTCATCGAACAGTACGCTTATTTTTCATTTTATTGGCATTTGAAGTCTTCTTGTGGAATCTACGCAACATTTCCAGTAAATACAACTTACGCACTGAAAGGACCTGGGCTCTCTCATAGACGTTTTCTGTTGGATGTCGATACGGCAAATACTGTATGACCTTTAGCACTGCGCGTTGTGCTCTTTCTACTGCGATGAGGTTAGTTTTGGGCGCTGCAACCCACGCACAGATGCAATATCTGACCACGCACTCACACAGAGCAAGGTATGTGAGTATCAGGGTACGGCCGTCAGCTACTACTCGGAGATTTTTAAAAACGTGTATTAACTTCCGTATCCTGCTGGCCATTAAGTCTGTGTGAGTGCCCCAGTTTAGCTCGTCATCTACCATAGTGCCGAGGTATCTGATAACCGTGGCCCTGTCCAGGAACGCACAGTCACAGACCGGACGGTTAGTTTCGCGGTTACAGGGATGTGTGTGGATTCTCAGGCGAACTTTAGGATCGGGGTTAGTAATGTGGGATTTGTGGAAGTAAAGTACCTTTGTTTTCGCGGTGTTTAGAGATAGAAGGCTGTTTTCAAGCCATTGGGTGACTTTGGCTAGACCATTTTCGGCAACCAGGACGTTGTCTTCCCATGTCTTCTCGTGGAACACAAGGACGGTGTCATCATCAAACATTATCATTTCCCCTTTTTCAAGTGGTAGGGTCAGAAGGTCGTTAATGTACACCAGAAACAAAGTTGGTGAGAGCGCACTGCCTTGAGGTATACCGAAAGTACTGACCTCATCCTCACTTTGTAACCCGTCCACCCGAACAGTCTGCACTCGACCTGTTAGGTAGTCCCTAAACCAGTCCAGAGTCACGCCACGTATACCGGTGTTTTCTAATCTTGTCAGGAGGATTTTTATGGATACTGTGTCGAATGCCTTCTGAAGGTCCAGAAAGACTCCCAAACACCTCTCCCTATTATCCAGGTGGTTAATAATGGTAGTAGTCAGTCTCAGAACAGCATCCTCAGTAGACCTACTCTCTCTGAATCCGAACTGATTATTGTTAATTTGTGAATTTATCTCTAGAAATGACAGCAATCTCTTATTTACAATTTTTTCTAATATCTTAGACAGGGCTGGAAGGAGAGATATAGGTCTATAGTTTGAGGGATTGTCTTTGTCCCCGGCTTTGTAAATTGGGCATACTATGGCTCTTTTAAATATTGTGGGGAAGGTTCCAGACTCCAGACTAAGGTTATAAATATGCGCAAGAAGAGGGGATAGATAAGTTATATTTTGTTTTAAAAAACCTGCTGTAATGTTGTCCACACCGGGAGCACTGTTTGTCTTCAGACTATGCACAACACTTGCCACCTCTACGGGATCAGTCAAATAAAACGAAAAAGAGTCCCTAGGTGTGTTAGCTTTTCCTGATAAAGATGCTAGTTTTTGTTCTGATATTTTCATGTTGTTTAAAATGTTGTATGCCAAGTTTCCTCCAATTGATGTAAAGTATTTGTTTACTGCGTTGAGTGATTCTACTGGTGTTTTGTCAATTTTCAAAAATTGTTGTGCTGTATTCTTCTTCTGTTCGAGACTACACAATTCCTTTATAATTTTCCATGTCTCCTTACTATTTTTCTTATTATTTGTTAGCTTTTCTTTGTAATAATTATTTTTGAGATTTTTTATTAATTTAATCAAATGGTTTCTATAATTAGTGTACCTAAGTTTTAAAGCCTCATTATTTTTGTCCTTTCTAACTTGTAAATGTAACTTGTCTCTTTTCTTAATACACCGTACTACCCCACCTGAAATCCAGGGCTTAAGTGGTAGGTAACGCTTAGTTGTTGTTTGAACTTGTGTATTCTTGGCAATAATTGTAGTCAGTTTATTAGTAAGTGCTTCCGCAGCTGTGTTTGCATCTTTGGAGCTGTATACACTATGCCATGATTCGGTCGAAAGTGTCAATTTGATTGAATCATAATCAACGAACACCTTTCTGTGGGTCGCTGGTTTTTTGTTCATCGGAGCTCCGCTGATTTGTAAGAGAATGGGGCGATGGTCAGTGAGTTGTTGCTCAAACACAACCGTTTTCCAAAGATTACTTGAGTTCACCATGAAGTGATCCAAGCGGTTTACTAATGTTTGCCATAATTTAAAATGCCATAGTTTCATATGCCATACTGGTATTTGCCATAATTTCATTAGATATAACGCTTCAGTTGCCATAATCGTGAAATGACATAAAATGACTTTCAATAATTCCATTGGTCATAATCGATCAAGTGTCATAATAATTTAAATCCATAAATGTATTTGCCATAATTTTCATTTTCAATAATGCCATTTTCCATAACTTTTATTCACCATAATATAAATAAAGATAATTTATACGACACAGATTTTTTATTAACAATTTAACTTTTTTTTTTCGTCTACCCTCGCTTAAAAAGTGCACTTGTGTTTTATAGTCGCGTCTTGAAAATTTTGCATAAATAATAGAAAATTTGCTTGTTTCATGCTAAATACTGTGTTATTGTGTAAATAATAGAACAAAATAACAGTGAAAGTGTTGTCGCTGCCGGCCGTGGTACGAGCCATGGTCGGCAGCCTAGAATGCTGGGTCGCTGTCACCACTTTTGCTAAAGAGGTGATGGCGACCAAACGTGAGGAGTTGCGGGTGCGGGAGCGAGCAGGTCAGACGCTCCCGCCCCGTCGTCCAGCTCGGGGGCGCCGCATGGCAGGTTTCATGCGCGCCCCCGACTAATGTCGTACCGGTGGACGAAGGTCGGGGGACCCCGTCCACTGATGATCGTTTGGCGGAAGGCACTTCCCCGTGTTCCGGAGATGCCTCCAGTGCCCGCCCGCTCGGCCGTTTTCCACCAGGGAGCTCCAGGGGAGCAGACCATCTGGTTCCCCCGAGGAGAGCCTCGACTCTACGGGGCACCCCCTGCCGGGTCGACGTTGTAATGAATTCTTCATATCCCTCGGCCCGGCTACTGGGTGAGTAGGAACACCGCGGGGTTTAGTGGGTATTACGGTCCCGTTTCTTCGGGACCGGTGAGCCCCACACACCGTCCAAGCTGCCCCCGTAGCTGGGATGACGGTGCCCAAACGCATTCCCCGCGTCAAAAAAAAAAAAAAAAAAAAAAAAAAAAAAAAAAAAAAAAAAACAGTGAAAGTGTTATCTCGCAATAAATTTCGTGATTAGCTTTACTGTAGAACCCGGCAAATTCGTGTAGCACATTAACCTTGTTTGAAATGTGAAAAAGAAATACCCAAAGTGGATGACAAAAATCCGAAAATTAAGTGTCATGGTTGCGATAGGCAAATTTGTGTAAAGTGCAGTGGTTTGCTAGCAACGGAATTAAAAGTGGTAGTTTTGCAGTGTCCTACTTTGCGGTATTTGTGTCCCGACTGTGAATTGGGTGTGCGTCAGCTACCAGCATTGAGGAACATGGTTACTCAACTTAAAATCGAGGTTGAGAATCTCAAATCGAAGCAAAGTCGGCAAACGGATATGGAGAGTATTCTCACCGAACTGGCAGAGAGGAAGAAGCGCAGTTCCAACATTATTATGTTTGGAATAAATGAGTGTCAGCTTGCAACAGGAGATGATACCCGAGATAAAGAGATACGAATTAAGCACGATAAAACCCAGGTCCAGCAGGCATTGTCGAACATTTCGGTAACGGATCCTCCCATAGCTGTCATCCGCCTGGGTGACCCTAAACAAAGCTCAACACCTCGCCCGTTAAAGGTTATCTTTTCGCATAAAAAGGTAGCGGTAAATGTTTTGAAAAACAATAAAAAGTTACCATCCAATGTTGCTGTCAAAAATGATTTAACGCCTTACCAACGCGACTACCTGAAAAAGCTGCGTGAGGAACTTGGAAGGCGGCCTAATGATGGTGAGACTGATTTAACTATTAGGTATATAAATGGCAGTCCTACAATAGTTAATACAAAAAACTTATAACACTCAACAATCCTATTGTTGAGTCTACATTTTTCTACACCAACCTGGCATCCCTACTGGCTAAACGAGATTTGCTTATTGCTGAGGTAAACAAATACAAACCAACATGTATTATAATAACTGAAACCCATTTGAAACCAAGTGTTGCTGGTAGCTTAGTGGATATTAAGGGGTATGTGATTTTTAGACATGACAGATTGAAAGGCACAGGGTGGGGAGGAGTGGCCATCTATATTTCACACAAACTGTGCGGCATGCCTTTACAGGCTACTCTACACCCAACATATAACCAACATACTCAAGTCGAAGCTCTCTGGCTAAACTTGAAGTGTGGTCACTTTGAGATGCTGGTGGCCGGTGTATATAGACCAACACATTACACATTCGAAAACACTGACCGGTTACTGTTTAACACCATAAAGCAAGCATCAGAAGGGAAAACACCTTTGTTTATTATGGGTGATTTTAACCTGCCGGAGCTTAGGTGGCCATTGCATCAGGTGGATGTCGACCATTACAACGGGTTACACAGAGCGTTTGTAGATATGTACACTGATAGCAATCTTACACAATTGGTTTCCAATATAACTAGAAAAAGAAATGATCCGGAATCATTGTTGGATTTAATTCTTTGCAACGAGGACAATCTATGCACCAAAGTAGAATATCACCCGAACATAGGTAAGAGCGATCATCTAGTACTTATAGCCACAATACAAATACAAAACCTGCTACCTACAAAGCGTGAGAAACAAACACAGAGACGGAACTTCTTCAATGCTAATTACGATGATATTAGTGAGACACTTATGAAAAATGATATTATGGAATACTCTGATCCCGACCTAGCATGGCAGAATCTTTCTGGCATGATCCGCAATGCTATTGACATACACATACCTGTAAGCGCGAGACGTTCCAGTCGGAGCATAAACAAACCATGGGTTAATAGGATTGTGTTGGCTATGATCGAAGAGAAAAAACGGTTGTGGCGAATTTACTTATTGAATCGTTCTGATAGCTCCTACAGAGATTACCGCAAAATTAATAACAAAGTTGTGACCACGATTAGAAAATTTAGAATTGAATTTGAGAGGAGTATCGCTAGTAGTGGACCTAAAGCATTTTACTCTTATTTACGTCAGCAAGTTTCTTCAACCGTATCAGTGCCTCCTTCACTAAAGGATGATGATGGACATATAACCAATGATCGGAAGTTAGTGGCCAATCTGTTTGCTAAACAGTTTGCAAAGTTCTATACCATAGAACCTTTAAATTCGATACCTTCCATAAAAATGCCCCGCGTTAGTAATACCATCGAAGATATCACAATCTCCCCCGATATTGTATCTAAAACTCTAAAAACATTTAGCGACACTACTTCAATGGGTCCAGATTCTCTGCCCGCCGTAGTATTAAAAAAATGTAGTGATGTACTATGTCACCAACTAGCACATGTAATGAATATGTCTCTTAAAACAGGAAAGTTACCACGTGAATGGAAAGAAGCGCACGTAACTCCAATTTACAAGAAAGGCGACAAATTTCTCGCAGCTAATTACCGTCCTATTAGCCTCACTAGTATAGCTTGCAAAACTATGGAAAAAATTATTTCTTCTGAACTAAGAAAATTCATCGATAGGGAAAACATCATTCTTGATGAACAACACGGGTTTGTCCCAAAGAGATCCACTGTGACGAATCTCCTCACTTGTCTTGACAAATGGACTTTTAACTGGAACAATAATCAACCCACGGATACCATATACTTAGACTATGAGAGAGCTTTTGATCGAGTTCCTATTAGGCGATTAATAGCTAAGCTGGAACACTTCGGGATACGTGGAGAGCTACTACAGTGGATATCTGACTTCCTGACAGACAGGAAATTCAAGGTTAGAGTGGGAGATACGTTTTCAGAGGCCCATGATGTGCACAGTGAAGTACCTCAAGGATCAGTGATTGGACCTATCTTGTTTGGAATTTTCATTACAGACCTAAAAACTATTATCAAATCAGACTTGTCTATATTTGCCGATGACACCAAAATTATGGGAAACCCTCTCATCAGCAACGATATAATACAACAGGACTTGGATCGTATTGTACAGTGGACACATGATTGGCTCATACCATTAAACATTGCTAAATGTACGGTTTTGCACATGGGTAGCAACCACCCAAAAATTAAATACAGAATTGGTTCAGAGTTTGTGCAACCAGTAAGTTCACAGAGAGATCTTGGTGTAACCATCACACATAATCTAAAGTGGGATGTTCATATCACAAATATTACAAAGAAGGCTAATTCTATGTTGTATGTGGTCAGAAAAGCGTTTAATATTATTACCAAGGACTTGTTTTTGAAAATTTACAAAACATACATACGACCCCTTCTGGAGTATGCTTATCAAATATGGAGCCCATACTTTCAGAAAGACATAACTATGCTTGAAAAAGTACAACGTAGAGCTACAAAAATGGTGTGTACACTAAGAAACAATACCTATGAAGAACGCCTTAATGAATTGAAGTTAACCACATTGGAGGACCGTAGGAAAAGGGGAGATCTCATTGAAACATACAAAATGTTAACTGGACACTACAATGTTAAGGGTATTGGCGATCTCTTTACAATGAACCCAAACCACCACTTGAGGGGTCACTCGCTAAAGCTTACCAGGTCTCCTTCTGCTAGCAATCCGAGAAGACACTTTTTGCCAAATCGCGTTGTGGATATGTGGAACAAACTACCAGGAAATGTTATAAGTGCTCAATCAGTGAATAGTTTCAAAAATAGACTTGACGTACATTTAAATAAGAACTAGTAACATTATAATAAATAACACAAGTGCAGTGATATGCACGCATCAGATCCAAGATCTGCTAGTGCATTAAAAATATAATAATAATAATAATAATTAAACCTAAAACTAAACCTCATATGGCGTCTCTAGCTAACCAAGCTCGACAGGGCCCCGCTTGGCGGGGCTGCTACTTCTGGGTGGTTTAAAAAAAAACCACGAAGACTAAGGCGGGAGCGAAGCGAAGCGGAGCTCCCGCCTTAGTCTTCTAACCTAACCTATCCGAGTCGGATTGCACTGAGTCGGGGTGTTAACGATAATTATTTTCGACCTTACAATATTATGCACTATTTTCATAATTATATGAAATTTTGATTATGTCAAGAGTCGATTATGAGATGTGTTACTTATGGAAACTAATTATTATAAGAAATGTTGTTAT
The DNA here is from genome assembly GCA_933228765.1 of Miltochrista miniata. Classification (NCBI taxonomy): domain Eukaryota; kingdom Metazoa; phylum Arthropoda; class Insecta; order Lepidoptera; family Erebidae; genus Miltochrista; species Miltochrista miniata. The sequence goes on along the minus strand of OW121766.1, from coordinate 24,839,104 downwards.
AGAAAGTCATTTTATGGCAAATAAAAGTTATGACTGTTGAGTTGTTAAGGCAAACGTTATTAGTATAAATGATAATAGTGCAAGTAAATATTATGATCGGGGATGATTATGGCAAACAATAATAGTGCAAATGAATTTATGGAAAACGAGAGAAGACCGATCCAAGCATGTACCAGATCTGGTAGGTTTGGTGATGCCTACTTTCAGCCCGTGCATGGCCAATACATTTAAATAATTTTTTGCTTCTACTGTTGTGTCTATCAATGTATTTATGTTCATATCTCCGGTTAGTACAACATTTTTTGTTCGAACGTTATTAAGTATTTGATCGAGCGAGATGAGATAGTTTGTGGTGTCCCTAAAACATGGTGGGCGGTAGGTGCATATTATTGAGTAGTCTGGGGGAACAGATATGACCAAACAGTTACCATCAGCAAATGCTGGTTCACTCGACTGCGTCCCCAATTCCCGGCGAACGTACACCACGACTCCATCGTTCTGGTTAAGAAAACGTGTTGTCGCGAACTTGTCATAACCATTAATATCAGGTGGTGGCTTTTTATTTTCTATCCTACACTCAGTAAGTACAAATACATCGACTGTAAAGCGAAGTGTTGCAGCAAATACCAGAAACTGGTCTAAGTTGCAATGAATACTTCTTACATTGAATGTAAGTATTGTAAATGAGTTATCTGAGTGGTTGATAACCTGCGCGCAAAGTGTTGTGTCACTGATTGAGACACAGTCAACATGGTATTCAGTATAATCTATCTCATCTATGAGGTTATTGCTGCAGCGGTCGAATTTTGTATAAGTAAAATATTCTTATAATTGAAAGGGCTATTTGTGAAAAGTTTACACGGTAAGTACTTACCAGAACACAGACAGTCTGCTATTGAGGTGCTGTAGGTTTGTTGTATGATAATTTGTTTTGGCAGGATGGATGATTTGGTGCGTCTTAGGTTCAATGATAGCTTGCGTGTAAGTTTACGATTAATAAACGCGCGGGTGGTACTATTAGGGCATAAAATAAACGCTGTAGAATTCTCAGCTCGATATGACAGGCAGGGGAGTTGTAGGAATGTTATTCGACGAATTTGGTAGTGTTGTATATGTATATATTGTAATGTTTTATGTGTATTAGATCTGTGTGTGTTACTGTTATCTTTACAGTAAAGATGATTGAATTTGAGTGACAGTGTTGACTTTGTGAATGTGTTGAAGTACTGTGATATTTGTGTAAAGATTGTATATAGTTGTGTAAAGGTTCTATAGTAGGGGAGCCCACGAGGCTAAATGGGGATTTACTCGAGCGTCGTAGAGACCTATTGGGATGCAAAGCTTAGATGATATGAAGAAAAAAATGTTATATGATATATACCTTTACATCGGTGGGGGAAGCGGCTATAGATTTTTAAATATGTAAAAAAAACTGTTGCATGGACATCCTCGAGCGCGTCAGATATTGATAGCATCAATGCCCTACGTATTTTTAATAATGTACGTATGTTAATCTGATCGTTAGCATGATGCGGGTGGTTGTATTTAAGGGTTGAAAATGAAAAAAAAAATTAATCGAGCGCGTCAGTTTTTCTAAGGGAGTGTTAAGTGCACCAAAAAAAAGCTCTCGTTCACTAATCTGGCGATTTCGATGGGACGCAAACTCGCGGCCATTTTCATAATGTGCAAAAAAATTCGCCACTTTGAAATACTCAAGCGCGTCAGATTAAGATATATATGGTTTATCTTTATGTTCTAAACGTACTGTCTCATAATCTGACGATTATCTAGAGGGATTGGCCTGATCTGACAAAAAAAAATTAGAAAAACGGTTCACCTTAAAGGCCATCCCTGCAACTTCCCGCTAATTCCATTCCTGGGCTCTTAAAATTGTATTTATGACATTTTTGAGCTCAAAATAGAATTTATGTGATATTTTGAGCTCGCTGAGTTCAAAGAAATAATATTTCTATGCATTTGAGCTCTCTCAGTTCGAAAGTCTGATAGAAGTTTCATAGAACACTATTTCTGGAATTTTCAAACCGCAATAACTTTTGAATGGATCAACCGATTTTCACGCGGTTCACGGCATTCGACGCAGTTTTATCATCCTCATAAGTAATTTTGCAATTTTAATTGATCGAACCACAAATTTCGGAGTAATCCCGAAAAAAACACTTTTTCGGGTTTCTTTCGTTCACGATATCTCTCGAACGAATCAACCGCTTTTGACCGTAATTTCCAGGACATAGATGTTTTCAATAGGTCAATATTAATTCTATACTATTATTAAAAGTAAGTGGTAGTAGTAGTACGAACGAAATTCGTAGACGCAAATATATTTGGCGCATAGTGTAACTTTATCGACGAATTTTTGTTATTTCGGCTTGCGGAAATCCTCAGATTATATATTTTTCATTATTCTTGAATTATTTCCTTCAAAATAAAAAAAATTTAGCTACGCTCGAGAATGTCGAGATGACGTTTTTTATTTACAACTTTGTTGCCCTCCCCTTTTTAACGTCACTCTCAAATTGTCAGATTAGTGGAATATACACTTTTTAGGATGTAATTAACTCACCCTACCTTAATCTGACGCGCTCGAGAATTTCTGATGGTCATTTTTTTTTACTAATCTGATCCTGTATCCTTCACGGGCGGCCTTATATATGGGCCTCATGTTTTGTGGAGGTACTTAACCGGGTACAAGGTATCCCCGTGTATATTAATCTGTCGCGCTTTAGTAAATCCCGAAATCCCTTCTTGGGCTCCCCTACTATAGGCCTCCCGTCACCTCAGGACAACCAATTATTCGGAAAGCACGTCTCTGCATAGTATCAAGCACGTGATGATGATCCTAGCGAATATTTATTTATAGATAAACCTCAAAATAGCTATATACATATATAGCCTTTTACATCAAACCCGCAATCCCTCAAACAGAGCATCGTTCCGTACAGAAACTGATTCCATTGATTGATTGGCTCATTATACCGCAAGCCTACACCTACACTGGCCTAAATATATCTTTCCTGAGACCAATTTGTAGCACCATCAAGCGACACATATGGACACGAGGGGTGAGCAGTAGCCGTGCTTAATTAACTCCGTGAGCGATGGACGGGACCACGTCACCTCCGGATATTGTGCTAGATTGAGGCATCATGTTAACGCATGCATTACTGCGGTGGGGTGTAGCGATTTTAAAATACACCAGACTCTAAGTACTAAGCAATATCATCTATACTGATCTACACTAATATTATTAAGAGGAGTTATTTGATTGTTTGTTTGTTTGCATCGAATAGGCTCCGAAACTACTGAATCGATTTAAAAAAATATTTCACTGTTGTTAAGCTACATTATCCCTGGTGAAAACAGGCAATATTTTATTCCCATATTCCCACGGGAACGGGAGCTACGCGGGTGAAACCGCGTAAAGTCGCTAGTTAGTAATAAGATTCTTTTGGAATTTAGATTAATAAAATAATAATAATAATAAATCTTTATTGACATAAATAGTTACAACAGGTATTTCATTCCCCTGGTAACCAAACTAGTTGTAAACTGTGTTTGTGTAAAAATGTTTTTATATAATGTTACAGGTAAACAAGATCAAGCTGTACAAATATCGTGTGTCGAGATCATGATCGAGTTTGAAACGATAGCACTACCATCGGTCACGTCACGTGACCGATGGTAGTGCCCATGTGTGAATTAATAGCAACAGCGCGTTCACGCGTCAGCATTTCCTGTCCCTACAAGTTTATAAGCAACCGAGTGAATGCCAGGATGCAGAAGATTGATTAGGTTAGAGCTGTTTGCGTAAACGTCCTAGCTCGCTCCTATCGTACAGCGACAGGAAAAAATTACGAAGCTGTCACGGTATTCACGGGAAGGAATTCTGTTTAAACACTACTAAACTTTTTTTAAAATGTGCAAATCACTTATAACAGCATGGTAAAATCGGCAAGAATGTAAACTAATATTACAGAGATGAAGACTTTGTTTGTTTGAACCTTAGAATTTTAGGAACTACTCGTCGAATTTCAAAAATTCTTTAAAAGTTCAATAGTCTTAGCAACAATAAAAAACGTTTCGAAAACGGGGAATTATTATTCTTTTTGATAACTTCTGTTGCGCACGCTGCGTACTGCGCGTTCGCTCTAAGTTTGCCGCTCGGCTCCATACTAAAGTCGAATTTTTAATTAGACGAAGTAAATTGACCGCAACTAATGTCAGTTCTTCATACAATGTTGCGTATTTTCTATGACGAAGTGACATTAGCTACTGTCAATTTACTTCGTATAATTAGCAATTCGGGAATACGCGTCTACGCCAGCGGCAAAGTTAGAGCGAACGGGTAGTAGGTACTGTTCCACAACAGTACAAGTGTGTGTTGTGGAACAGTACATGTAAAGATTTTCAAAATGTGTAGCAAGTTCCATCAAGTGCCATCAATCAACAGTATCAATAAAAGTTCAATAGTCTAAGCAACAGTAAAAAATATTTCGAAAACGGGGAACAATTTGTTCCTTTTGAGACCTTTCGTTGCGCGTTGCAAATAATTATTGATCACAAAATTGTTTCTCTTCAAAAAATCTTAAAAAGTTCGCATTAGCATAGGTATGTCTATCATCTTTTAAGGTACGCTGACAATAACCTTCTTCATTAGGTCTACAATAATAAATATTAGCGACGCGACACGACGGAAGTAAATGCAAGAGGAAACATGATATTAAAAAATTAATACCACGACTTTCACTTATGGGACGCAAACGAGGTTACACGGGTCAGCTAGTGGTATACAAATTAAGTTACCTCACCTTCAAAGGCAGGCTGCCGACACTGGAGTTAATGATCGACTGGAGCGAGTTAATAACATTAGAACATAAAGACCGGTCGTGTGGATCTGTATGCCTCTAGTAACACAGACTGCTTTAGAGATACTTCAAAACTAAATGCGATAACTAAAGCAAACAAATATTTGATTAGGTACTTTAAAAGGTATAAACTTGTACTGTCAAACGGAGCACATCATCTATTAAATTTAGTTGCTTTGAATTTTACCAAATCCTTTCGTCAAAAAATGCGGTACCTTCCTAGTTATAAAAAAATCATCTATCTTATGAAAAGGTCAATGATCATCTAAGCACGTTTACAATTACAGTAATATCGATTTTTACATCGAAGGACCAAAATATGGTGTGTAAAGAGGCTGAAGTAGTCCAAAATATTAAAGTACTAAGCACAAACTAATAAGGTACAGAAGGCAATCTACTTACAAAGTGCGCTCGTGCTACGCACACATAGACACCTCTCACGGACGCTAGCGTGCGTAGCTGAAAGTAGGTATGAAAAGTAGATACACAGTTGGATGAGGATACTGGCCTCACTACAGAAATTTCCTAAATTTAGCAGTTCCGTGCAAAATGTTCTCTTGTATATTTACAGATTCAGGTAACTGGAGTCATGAGAGACTGCTATTCGCAAATAGCAACTTGAGATGTTTGTATATGGAGATGGAGACCAAGTTTTAGGAAGGAAATGAAATATTATTATACGTTACAAAGTTTGATGTTTTTGTATTTGAGTAATATTGCCTGCTTACGTGGCATCTTTCATCATCATAATAATATACTTAGTCATACAGCGACAGTTGTTAAGCTTCACTGCTTCGATGGCGCATTCGGTAGAGTAACCGCCTGCCGCGATAATGCCTGCGTCCCGGGTTCGATTCCTGGGTCGCGGTCGGTTCAAACATTTGTGTGACCCACAAATGTTTGTTCCGGAGTTGGGCTGTTTTCTATGTATGATATGTATGTATTTAGAAATATACAAGTAGGTATGTCTATAAGTCGTCTAGGTTCCATAGCACAATCTTAAATTTTCTTAATTTGGGCTAGATAATCTTCTGTGAAAATGTCCACAAATATTTATTTATTTATTATTATACAGACAGAAACACACATAGAAATGATTAGATTCATCTTCGGATAGTAGTAGTGAAGAAACAACAGCGGTTCTAGAGTTATCCTTCCGAGGGCGTATATCTGGGACACTCAGCCGTAGACCATAGTAGATGCATTGGGAACCGTGTGTTTTTAGTTGTTTGGACTCCAGCAAAACTCCTTAAAGCCTGAGAAAAAAAGAGACTTTTACACAAAAGAAAACTAACATAAAAAAACCGGCCAAGTGCAAGATGGAATCGCCAAGAAGGGTTCCGTAGCAGCAAGTAACATGATATAAAAGTTCCAGTAGTTCGTTGTAACTTTGATTGATGTTTTAACACGTTCGCAATGGTAGTGATTTTTTTAGGCGAAAATTGCGGTTTATGACGTATTAAAAAAAAACTACCAACTCGATCTCGTTCAAACCAATTTTAGTTGGTAGTTTTTATAGCAATGTACATCATATATTTTTTATAATTTATCATTCTCTTAGTTTAGAAGTTAGAGGGGGCGAAGGGGGGGGGGGGGACACACGTTTTTCCACTTTGGAAGTGTCTCTTGCTCAAACCATTCACTTTACAAAAAATGACGTTAGGAACCTCAATTACATTTTTAAAGACCTGTCAAATAATAACACGTGTGGGTTTGATGAAAAAAAATTTTCGAGTTTCAGTTCTGAGTATGGGGACCCCCAAAATTTACTGATTTTTTTCTAGTTTTCTATAAAAATCTTAATGCGGTTGACAGAATACATCTACTTCTATAGTACTACTATTATATAGGCTGTGGCTTATAGGTACTACGCTTTACTTTAAAATTAGCTATGACAACATTAACTCAAATTAGATTGTACCTACATAGATTTAATATACCTACATATTTTTGTATTTTAAGCCTGAAACACAGGATTTCCTAGTTCAGGCAAAAATTACGTATCTAATGTGCGAATGCATAAATACCTGAAGTGTGTGAATCGACATTATCTAGCTGCTGACAGTTCCTAAGCATTATTATAATATTTACACTAGGTAGACTAAGACATTGTGTATGATAACAATGTACCTTTCTGAGAAATAAATAAATATTATTATTATTCCGTTTATTTACAAATTTAACCTTATTTAATTAAATTTTTAAATACATTTTAAAAAACAAAAAAAAAAAATTAAAAATATAAAAAAATAGTGTCCCACCGGCATCGGGTACAGGGACCAAGCTACCGGTGGTTAGGGCTGCAAAGGCAGGAACCTCCTCACAATACGTGCCGTATCTAGGAGAACTGCCTTTTGCATCTGGCTCTTGACCCAACTACCTAACCCGAGCCTCTTGAGATGTTGATCGAGGCTCTTGGCAATCAGACCATGTGCTGATACGACTATCGGAACAATAATCGCTGATTCCACATCCCACATGTCGACAACCTCGTGAGTCAAGTCCAAATATTTTAATTGTTTGTCTTTTTCGGCTTTCACGAGGTTTTCGTCATGTGGAACCGTGATATCAACGATTATTGCGAGGCGCTCTGATCGATCTATTACCGCTATATCAGGCTTATTGGCTACAATAGTCCTGTCAGTGATAATAGATCGATCCCAATACAACGTGGCACGACCATTTTCAAGAACTGGGTCGGGCACATACTACAGGTATGTGCCCGACCCAGTTCCATACGGTACTTCCAAATCCACAAGTTTATATTTTAGTGCAAGTTGCTGATGGACAATCCTGGCCACTTGGTTGTGTCTATGCAAATAGTCGCCGTTGGCAAGACGAGAACAACCAGAAATAATATGTCTGAGAGATTCACCGGGTAGGTGGCATGCCCGACATATGTCAACCGTACCATCTCTCAAAATATATTTCCGATAGTTATTCGTCATAAAAACTTCGTCTGTAATTGCACAGACAAAACCTTCTGTTTCGCCGAACAAATCACCGAAACGTAGCCAGGAGACAGATGCTGTTAAATTTACATCGGGCCCGTGTAAGGCCCGGTAAAATCGTCCATGCAGCTCTTTGCTCTGCCATATCTCCTTGCGATCCGTAGTTGATAGTATTACTGGTTTGTGCCAGTTCTCTTTGGCAAGAGCAAGAGGGGTCAGTCCGTTATCCATTGCTACCACATCCCGATGCATACCCACGTCAGCATGAAGGAAATATTCCCTTAGGTTGTATACCTCACGATTGTGTAAGGTCTTGGCATTTAAAAAGCCGCGACCTCCACACTTTCGTGGGATATACAACCTCATTACAGACGAACGCGGGTGATGCATTCGGTTTATGGTCAATAGTGAACGGACTTTCCTATCCAGGGCGTCTAATTCAGTCTGAGTCCATCTAAGTATGCCGAAGGAATAGATTAAGATTGGCATGGCCCAACCGTTGATAGCCCGCACCTTGTTACCGCCCGATAAAAGACTTTTCAGTACTTTTTTCAGGCGGCCAAAGAAACGGTCCACCAACGTTTGTTTCATGCCAATCTCTGTAATACCTAATGCCTGCGACATACCCAGATACTTATAGGTTTCAGTCGTGGAGATGGATTTAAGTTTTGTGAAATCTGAAAGATGTACTCTTTCAGATTCCACAATTCGTCCCTTCTTTACATGCATGACAGCGCATTTATCTACACCAAATTCCATTTTGATAGAATTACTGAAAGCTTCTGTGACTTTTAGTAACTCTATCAAGTGGGAATCGGTGGAGGCAAATAATTTCAAGTCATCCATGTAAAGAAGGTGGGAAACAACTTGACCTCCTCTCCTGAACTGATAGCCTAGCCCTGAACCCTCCAGTAAGGTACTGAGAGGATTCAACGCCAGGCAAAACCATAAGGGACTCAGGCTGTCACCCTGAAATATACCCCTCTTGATCCTGACAGGCTCGCCATTCCCAAGAACCTGACGACATCCTGGATATACAAGAGCCGTTGTCCATTGCCCCATACATGCCTTTAAGAAGGTGCTAAGAGTTGCATCAACTTTATACAACTCCAGCACCCTCAACAGCCATGTATGTGGCACTGAATCGTAGGCGTTCTTGTAATCAATCCAGCATGTCGCCAGATTTTTTCTGTTACAGCGAACCTGCTGGTTAATGGCCATGTCAATAATAAGGAGTTCCTTAGTACCACGTGACCCGCTTCTACATCCATTTTGAGAGTGAGACATTATAGAATTATTGTCAATATGAATTGCTAATTTAACTCTCAAAATAGATGTAAGAAGCTTATAGACCGTTGGTAAACAAGTCATCGGTCTATAATTTTTAGGGTCCGTAGTACTACCGGATTTGTGGAGAAGGTGGGTAATTCCAGAAGTCATAAAAGATGGAAGCGACCCCGACTCAAGTGATGATTGAAAGCAGGATGCCAAACAAGCATGTGAGCTATGGAACCATTTTAGCCAAAAGTTGTGCAGTCCGTCCGGCCCAGTTGACTTCCAATTGGGCAACGAACGAACCGCACTGGCAATGTCGCTAGGTGTTATTAGGACTGGTTCCATAGTCTGTATAGACTCACATGAAAGTTCGACATCCCGCAACCACTCACACTCTGTATGACTAACAGGTACCGACCAAATGCCTCGCCAGAATGTACTCGTGGTGTCAGCATCCGGTAGGCACATATTAGTCATACTCGAATCGGGTTGCTCCCATCTTCTATATACCCACCTCTCATCTTTTTGGAACGAGCGATTCTGTGTATAGCGATCCACTCTCTTCTTGTATCGCCGTATACGGTTTGCCCACGCATAAATTTTCTGCTTCAGGTAGTCAATACGTTCTGTGACCCGTACTAAATATTCGCGAGGACTAATATCAGTCCCCGCGAATGCACGAGTCACAAAACGCATTACCCTAGGACGAGTATTACCCTCCCTGAAGCAGCATAGCTTACTAATGAGTACCCTAGTCTCAGCAATGCGCCGCTCAATTCTGCATTGCCAGACTGGAACAGAATAGGTCTAGTAGCTGGCTCAAATTTTGGAATCTTAACACCAGCCACTCGACACACTGCTACAGCCGCACAATACAGAATTGAGTGTGCATCACTTGTTTCTACACAAGTAGCAAAATAACTTTGTAGAATAGAGTCCAGGGCACCCACCAGCGCTAAATTCTTTTTATGCGTAGGCAAACGTGGTATACGTGGACGACACATGGGATCAAAAAATCTATATTCCTGAATCGCTCGTTCCAAAACACTCCTTAATTCGTCATTGTATTGTGTACTTACTGTTGTAACAATATCATCCACTACGTCGTCAATGGGCACGATAGGTGGTAGTTCGTCAGTAATCACTTCACTAGTTACACTAGGTAGAGACGAAGTAGGGATGATAATGTTACACTGTACTTCTGAGCGAAGCCTCTCAAGCACGGCTTCATCCAACAAATGGTTACGTTGAATGACCCGCACTTGATCCGAAAGCCGTTGCGCCGAAACGTTGATAGTCGGTTCAAGAGCCTGAAACAAAGGCAGCAACCGAACACGGTATGCAGTGAGGTTAGTTCCCCCCTCTGTAGCCGCAAAATATGCCCGCATGACGTTTTCGTTCATGGATGAAGTCCATCGCATGCGGTGCACATTACCACCGGTAGCGGGGGCCCTATTCGAGGCCGGTGGGCCTCGGGGTCCCAAGCAGATCGGTGGCCGGCCTCTCCCCGGCCGACGTACAGGTGTTGGCGACGTCGGTGGGGAGAAATACTCGTCGCTCGATGAGCTCGACGCCTCAGCAACAATCGATTCCGGTAGTATGGTTTCCATGGGTTGCGAGGCGGAGCTGTGCGACGAGTCCGGTGATTTTGGTCGTGCATTTAGAATCCTGGCTTTGGCTCTTGTTAGCATAATTATATATTTCTTGTTACATATTTTCAATATTTTCCGCTGTCATAACATATGTCATGTCATTCTTCTTTAAAATTTGTGTTTTTGGTTTATTGGTACAATTTCGTCTATAATTTTCCATTTTTCTGCTTCCTAAACGTTTTCTAATATGTTAGCTTCGAATAATTTACAAATATAGGTATTAAAGATATTTATTTGTAACTCCGATAAAAATATATATTACAGCTCAAAGGTGGGGTTGCCAGTTTGTTATTATTATTCCATTTATTCATTATTTTTAACTTATTCTATTACATTTTTAAATAAATCATATAAAAATAAATATTTATTTAAAAATATAAAAAATAGTGTCCCACCGGCATCGGGTACAGGGACCAAGCTACCGGTGGTTAGGGCTTCAGAGACAGGAACCTCCTCACAATGCGTGCCGTGTCAAGAAGTACTGCCTTCTGTATCAGGCCCTTGATCCAGCCGTCTAACGAGAGCCTCTTCAGATGGTTATCGAGGCTCTTTGCCATCAAGCCGTGGACCGAAACGATAATTGGAACAATAATTGCCGAATCAACATGCCACATGTCAACAACCTCATGAGCCAAATCCAAATATTTATACTATACTATCCTATACTATCTTCACGCCAAATCCCTTGCGGGGTAGGCAGAAAGAACCGAGCGCCACACGGCACGGTCCATACACACCTCACTCGCCTCTTCAACTTTCATTTTTCTTTTCATGCATGCACGTCGGTTTCTACGGCTCTTGACGCCACCCTCCACTAACACATGATTAATTTGGTCGTGGTAGGTGTGTCGTGGCCTTCCCCGACTCCTACGTCCATCCACTTTCGCGTTTTATATCTGTTTTGTCATTCTTTCATCTCCCATTCGTTCCACATGCCCGAACCATCGTAGCATGCCCTTCCTTACTTTAACACCGACACTCTCTTTCAGACCAACTCTCTTTCTTACATAATATTTAATTTCTTTTTCCTTTTCTGCTTATTATTATTATTACTTACCAAGTTACTTAATAGCATAGGCCTTATAGTTTCGTAGAAAAGTGGCTGTGACATACGGACGGACAGACAGACAGCAGACAGACATGATGAATCTATAAGGGTTCCGTTTTTTGCAATTTGGCTAAGGGGTTCCTTAGCCAAATGGCAAAAAAGGAAATTGATATTTATATGAAATTATTTTGTTACCTTGTTTGTGTAAAACAAAGTTTGACTGGTAAATTCCGATACACAAATAACACCATTAAATGGATCAAATAATAGAGATAAATCTCAGTTGTATCATTCCCTGTACCTAAGTGCAAGTGAGACAGATTAAAGACTTAAAGAGAGACAAAAGCGGTAAAGTAGAGAAATGTTTGAACATTTAGACGTGATTCGGTCGTAATATTAAATACTAGCTGAGCCCGCAACTTCGTTTACGTCACATAAGGTGTATGTAAGGAGAGGTATTTCTTCGTCAGAGTCATCAAGCAGCGTCTGAAACTGCCCTGTTTGCTTAATCATAAAAGAGCTTAATGATTAAGACTGTTTTAAACAATTCAGTCTGGACTGAATTGTTTTAAAATAGACTTAATCATTAAGCTCTTTTATGATTAAGCAAACACGCCAGTTTAGGTTCACTCACATTTAAAGAAACCCCTACAATTAAAATTGTCAAAATATCTGATTCTTAAAAGAGTTATAACTCTTTTATTTCTAAACCGATTTACATAAAACAAACGCTAAATGTTAACTGGAGCAAACCTCAACACAATAATAAAACCGCATTGCAATCGGTTGAGCGGTTACTGAGATAAGCGTGCACAACCGTACAGACAAACAGATATACAGACATACAGACAAACAGACAAACAGACAAAAATTCTAAAAGTCATTGTTTTGGGTTCTATTGCGTTCATAAAGCCCCCCTATAATATTTTTTTTTATTTATCTTCCATGTACAGACAGCGACCTGTTACGATTTTATTATATGTATTGATTGTTATTCCGAATTTGTAATTACACGACGACTATTAATGCTTGCGACGTTGGCTTTGTTAATCAAAATGTAAAGGTGCGTTCGTTATATTGTACTGCAGAGGCTGGGTTTTGATGAATTACTGAATTAATTGGTCTTGTTTGTTGGGAAACTCGGCGCCATTACTTGCCGCCTTGTTTCGTACATGTTCACGATAACAATACTGTATAATTATACTTACTACAAATGACTTTCCGTAACATCAGTTTCTGTATTATAAAACGTGAGCAATTAGTAAAAAGATCAAAAATTATGACTTCAAAATACTAACAGAAAAAGAGGAGGTGGTAGGCGGTCTAATGTACAATGCTGCCTATAGCTTTCATAAAGTGTATTATTATAGTTAAAGTAGTAGTCTACTACGAAAAACTTACAGGACCCTCTTGTTTTCGTCAGAATATAAAAAAATAGCCTTTCTAAATCCGATGCGATGGTCACCCTACAGAGTACAACGCTAGCCTCCAATCCTGCACCTCAGCCAACCCGTGTCCGTCAGGCTTCATTACGCTGCTATCCATCAAACGTTCATCCATGCATTATTGTCACCCTACCCGCAATAGCCTTTTGTCAACATTTGACATAAGGTTTTTAAAGCTTTTTTGTTTTAACAAAGAATTTACTTTATGCATTACGCGATGTACCCGGCTTCGTCCACGAGGTCTATATACGAAATTTCATCTAAATAGCTTCAGCTGTTTAGGCCTGAAAGTGTAACAGACAGACACACAGAGTTACTATCGCATTTTTATTATTAGTAGGGATAAGTAACTTTATCTTAATAGGGAACGTCATTAATATCAGAACTTTTCCTATTACCATTTTCAATGGGACACTATCACGAAATGAATACCGACTTATAATAATGAAGTTGCACTACCTTTAATTAACTGACATAAAACGAACGACTACCAATGACACTCGCAGTTATTCATCAAAACAACAAAATAGCACCAAACCAGCGATTATACGCGATTGCGATCAAATTGATGATCGCGTCCAGGCACAAATGAAAGTGCGACATCATTTATGCAAATGCTAATTGAATTTGAATTCCGCGTAACAGGTAATTTGTAATTTAAATTACTATAGCCACAGATAGGTAAAGCTTAATTTTTTTTTATAATGATTGTCTGCGAGAGCGCCTTTTTAAACAATTGTTTGACGTAAATAAGTGGTAACTAATGTATTTATAATGTCAGGTTTACTGAGTGAAAAATGCAAGGGACAAGTGTGAAACGAATTGTTTTAGTTTGCTACTGGAAATCTGACTGAAACTGCGTACAGCCGGAAGTCTCGGGCCAGCTCTCGGAAGGATGTCTGGAGGTTCCTGGTACGCTTTGGCTACCACTGCCGCCTTGCCTAACAGTGGACCAGAATCTCAAAATCAGACCTGAAAAATGATTTAGGTACTTCAAAAGCAAATAAAACAAAAGGAGATGCAGAATGGAATGATGCTGAAACGTGGATTACATTTAGGGGTTCAACAGGGTCGGGGGAAAAAATGTGGTTATTGATAATGAAATAAGAAATGAATAAAAAATAATATGAAAATTATAAAATATTTAAAAAGGAAGGTGCATAAAGCCACAGCGCCCTGGGGGTCTATCGTTCGAGCTAACCTAACCCGAGAAGTAGACTGGGCTTGAGCGGTTCGCAGACGATAGAGGATGCCAATGAGTTAGGGCGGCTGGATGCTGTACACATGCAGCAAGAAGACCGTGAGATTTAGTCAACATAACTCCGATAAGCCTCACCTCCAATATCTTGCGGCGTAGTAGGTAAACGAAACACTTTTAACAGCCATAAAACAGCAAAACGACAGTACCTAAAAGGGTAAGTTTTTGCATAAATTACCAAAATTTATGTTTCTTACAGTAGCTATAGGAAATAGTATCCATACACGCACATATTTCCTCGTAAACAATGGCTTGCAATGTGATTTAATCTCCTTGTGGCGTCTCGCGGGAGTCGACTCCGGTCCGCCACGGCGCATATCGATCACGTCACGCAACGTCCTATGTCACGTCACGTCACATCAGAATCACCTATCACACGTAGGGTTGTTACTGAATTGGGGAACATTCTTTTTTTATTACATTTCTGTGTTGAAGGATAAGTGTTGTTATACGTACCATTTTTTTCTGTGAGGGAAAATCCTCATGGATGCTATGCCAGACTCCTACCGCCAAAAAAAACCTCATGTATCCTGCCTCAACAGCCTACGCTTGGGAGCCCCGTGTAAGCCTTCGGAAGGATTTGCCTTAGGACTTAGTAGATTCTTTCTCGTACTTCTGCCAGACTACATATTGAAGGCATATCGGATACTTCTGCTAACGAGAAAAAAACAGCGCGGTTTCAGTTGGTATAATACCTAACCATGCATCTCATTGCCGACGCAAAATCTTCGATTAAGTCTAAAAAAATTATTCACTCGAAATAGTCTGGTCCATTGTAGAAGTGGACCTCAAGTCGCTACATGTCGCCATGATTTCCAGAGGCGGGCGTATCGATATTAAAAAAGTTCTAGTGTTTTGAAATGTCAGTCTATTAGCATCTGATATGTTATACTGAGCAGGCTCCATATGATACCTACATACTCTACCCTATATGGTATGTAGGTCATCTAGTAATTTGATGGATATTTATTTATATATGGAGGCTTGTTATTAGCAACTTTGTAATCTATTTGTTTTATCTAGTTTTATATTAGTCTGTAAGCCTTCTACAAAAGTAATAAAAAAAAAATATAATTGTCTACGTGCAACCTAGAATCTATCGACTATCTATACATCCTGACATAGAACATTTGATTAAACTAATATAAATAAGACTGTCTGAAACTTCTTGAGAGATGTACAACCCAGTTATGCACAACTTGTCCAAAACAACCGAAATTAAACACATAAGTCAAACTATAGCTTAAACTTCAAGTACAACACGTGATCCCAAAAGATATGATAAAGGATCTATTTCCGTAAATTATTCAAGCACAGCCCTCGCTCTGTTGTGGCATCCCTATAACCCTACGATGACTGATGTCAGTCCCTTACAGACTCAAGTACGCTCCAGTACACGCGCTATGTTAACCTTCGTCACTCAAGGGACTTCAAAAGGAATTTCGGTTTTGTTCAAAAATTGAAACATTACTTTTGCAAGATATGTGTATGTATATATGGCAGAATTAAGCATTGAAATCAGTGGAGATGTTTTTTTTCTAATTTATTTGCATAATCTTGCAACATAAGTAGTACTTTATAGCTTTTCCGTCGCGAAACATTCATTCAAAATTGTACTGCAAAAGGTTGTATAATAGGTCCTTATCCGGGTCCTCCACTAGAATTAATTTTCAGAAAAACATCTTTTTAGATAGGACAAGAATAGTATAATAGAATGAATGGTGACGAGGGCGTAATATTGTTACATCTAAGAATAGATACCTACATTATAAAGGTTTTAATTAAATATAGTATCTAGTATTCAATTATATAGTTTAGCTGCCTTAATCAATTTATTGTGTAAGGACCTACTCGTAAATTTTACCCAGATTTCCAATAGATGAGCGTTAAAGTTCAAACTATCTATAAACACGATTTTCCAATCAATTTTAAATTTTCACACAACGCCATTTAGCTAATATAAGCTTGTGTTTTAGGATATAGATAACATACTTACATATTTATATTTCTAAATACCTGCAATCTTACTAATATTATAAATGAGAAAGTTTGTGAGTGTGAATGTGTGGATGTTTGTTACTCTTTCACGCTGGAACGGCTGAACGGATCTGGCTAAAATTTGGTACAGGGATACATTATGGTCTGGAATTACACATAGGCTACTTTTTATCCGGGGCTACTCTTTATATAGGGGGGAAGGGGGAAGTGGGGGGAAGGGGGAAGTGGGGGGGAAGGGGAGGGGGGGTAATAAAATGGGGGTTTATAATAAAAAAAATATTATTATTAATTAAAAAAATAAAATTTTATTACAATTCCTTCACTAATTAATCGAAAGGAACTTCGTTCCATCCGGGTGTCCCTTGACACCTCTCAAGTTTTTTCGGTAATATTTTTCAGCGCTTCCGTGTCTTATGGATCATAATCCTCCCTGCCACACGCGCCTACATAACATAGGGTGAATATAACCCCTCATATTGGTGTGAAGTAGGTTAATCTCTGACTTGAGACTGATGCTTTCTTTGGTAATGGGTTAAACAACTTATGACTGAGTTTATTTTTAAACCTAAGGAAGCAGATAAGGGTAAAGAACACTCTATCAAAAGTGCTTACCTTTCTACAACGCCTATTTACCATAATGTTGATAGCATAGTAACAATAAACTGCAACAAACTGTCATTTTAATGAGAGACCTATAAGGCAAGTTATGTTCGTATATTATTTTGTTAAAGATAAGACCCCTGCAATGTCGATATGGCAAAATGGAGGTTAAAAGGTTATTGAAGTATAGTTAAATAAATATTTGTGGGCATTCTCACATAACATCATCTAGCCCAAATTAATATAAGTTTGTGCTATGGGATCTAGACGACTGATAAACATACTAAATAATAGATATTATAGTTAAATTACACCCAGACACAGAACAAATCAATGTGCTCATCACACAAAGACATTTGTCCTGGGTGGAAATCGAACCGCCTCCATCGAACTCCAACCACTAACCACTGGACCACTAGGCCAGTCAAGTATCTTTCGTTATTTAACACCTTGATAAAGTTTTCTATATTCCTTTCTTTTATATGATATATTTATCGATATATTTTTCTAAAACAGTAACAGGATTTAATATCAGTTTTAGCCCCTCTCTATAACATAGAGTGCAGAGGGGCTTATGTCGAGACCTTGTCTGTAGGCTGTGACTCTGTCGCATTAAACTACGTCACTAGGTCACGTGGATCATCTGTTCAAAGTTTGAAGTACAACAAATTGACAGCGTCAACCGGATTGAACTTTTACAATAAACGTGTTAGAGAGGGGCAGTCGTGTGAGAAAGATCTCACGGCTTCTTGTTAAACTTATTTAACTCTCACATCTCAACATTTATTAAATGAATACGAGAGTATTCATTTAATAAATGTGACGTCACAAAATATAAAATCAAATTTCAGAGAGCAACGGATATTAATGACTTGTCATTTCATGTCCAAAATACTTTAAGCACAATCTGGGTCGAAAAATTGCCACCATTTTTCAGTCCACCTCTCGCATTAATATCAACTTTAAAGAAGTCAGCAAGCCAATATATCTTTAGAGTATTGCTTTTGTGTTCTTGAAATATAAAAATCTTGCTAAGTGGGAGTCGGATTCGGGCTCCGTATCAAAAATACGTTTGTTGTACGGAAGCCTCATCCTTAAATATTATAATTTTTCTGTTTTTAGTTTTTTTAAAGCGGGTACTGAAATATGTAATCTGTGAAAAGTATTTTAGCTATTTCGGTTTATGAGATACAGCTTTAGAGACAGACAGATAGACGGACAGCGGAGCTTTACTAATAGTCACGTTATTACCTATTGGGAACAGAACTCAAAAAGCTTATGACATTTTATTTACATTCCAATTTTCATTCCCTCTGTCTAGAAACTTCCATTGATAAGTGACACTGCAGTATTGTTTTCAGGAAGACAGTAGTTCCTTGCACAAAGGCTAAGTATAAAAGAATTGAATGAAAAGTTTTCATTAGCTTGGTTTCAGATTCTACCTAGAATTCTACGTCACTTGAGCTACAGAGGAAAGGAATAGTCTTATATTAAAATAAAAGAAACGAAAGAATTTAAATACAAGAAAAAACGGGAGAAAAACATTACAAGTATGTTTATAACTAGTTGTGTCCCACTGTTTCGCTTTGGACATTCAACGAACCCGTAGCACCCAATTAACCCATTAAATCTGACATTTTTAACCCCTCTCTATAAAATAGAGTGCAGAGGGGCTTATGGCGAGACTTTGTCTGTAGCTGGGGCTCTGTCGCATTAAACCACGTCACTAGGTCACGTGTATCATGTGTTCAAAGTTTGAAATAAAACAAAAATGACAATGTCAATCGGATTGAACTTTTGCTTTCACAATAAACGTGATAGAGAGGGGCAGTCTGGTGAGAACAACCTCGCGGCTTTCTTGTTTTATACGACTACGGCAGACAAGCATACGGCCTACCAGAAGAACAGGTGGTCACCGCAGCCTATGAACGTTTGCAACACCAGAGGCACCAGGCAAAAAATCGTCAAATTAATCTAGTGTCGAATCTCTGTCTGTGTATCTTCAGTCGGTCTGCGAGGTATATTTCCGTACCTTAAATAATCACGTTAAAAACTACATAATATAGACCAGTCCAGATAGCTTTAAAAATGATGAAAAATGTGAAAAATTAGTAGTAGAATGAAACCTACTGCAAAAGGAAGAGAATGTGACAAAAATAACAGGAAAAATAATCTACGGGCGATCTGAGGTCGGGAAGTGGAAAAAATGGGGGTTTTAAGGGGTAAAAGAGATTTTATCGATTTTCGACAAAACTACAAGTCCTATGGGAAAATGTTTAACAGCAAAGTAAAGCGTTGTGTGAGATGTCCGTGAATATTTATTATTATTATTCCTCTTTATTACTTTAAACTACTTATAAATTACATTTTTAAATATACATCCATATAAAAAAAGTACATTTAAAAATATAAAAAATAGTACCCCACCGGTATCGGGTACAGGGACCAAGCTACCGGTGGTCAGGACTTCAGAGACAGGAACCTCCTCACAATACGTGCCGTGTTAAGAAGAACCGCCTTCTGCATCAAGCCCTTGACCCAACTGCCCACCGCAAGCCTCTTAAGGTGTTGGTCGAGGCTTTTGGCTATTAGTCCATGCACAGAGATCACTATCGGTACAATAATAGCTGAGTCAACACTCCACATGTCCACGAACTCGTGGGCTAAGTCCAAATACTTGGCTTGTTTGTCTACTTCTGCCTTCACGAGATTGTCGTCATGTGGAATAGTGATATCAATTATTATTGCAAGGCGCTCTAAACGATCTATTATCACTATGTCAGGTCTATTGGCAAGAATAGTCCTGACAGTGATAATAGGTCGGTCCCAGTACAACGTGATATGGTCACTTTCGAGAACTGGGTCGGGCATATATCTATAATACGGTACCTCTAATTCAACAAGGTTATACTTCAAAGCAAGTTGTTGATGGATAATCCTAGCTACTTGGTTATGTCTATGCAAATACTCACTATTGGCCAGACTAGAACAACCAGAAATAATATGCCTAAGAGATTCTCCGGGACGGTGACACGCCCGACATATGTCAATCGTACCATCCTTTAGGATATATTTTCGGTTTATTATTATTATTATTATTATTTATTAAAGTTGAAGGAAATGAAAAAAAATCTACAACTTTTGGATACACACTTTTTTGACATAACGTCAAAAAATATGTCAAAAACACAAAAAACCCAGATTTTGAGTTTTTGATTTTTTTCTTTTACAAAAGTGTTTGTTTTTATGAAATTTGGCAGAAACCCTTCTTTTTAAGTTCCTAATGTACTGTAATTTTTTTGATCCAAAATGTTAATTTTTTCTCCTTTTATGGACTTAATATCGCAAAAGCATTTAAATTTTCAATCGAAAAATCACCCGTCAAAATATCAGATATTTTTTTTTAAAATTGGTGGGCTTTTTGTTACTTAAAATTTCTTCTTTCTGATGATGTGAAAATGTATATACATCACAATGGTAATTTTTTTCAGAAAATGCGAAAGAACTCCAATCATAGTTAGTTATGCTTTATTGTAACATCCAAATACATATATACATATACATTTTATACACATTGACAATCTTAAATACAGGTTTTACAATTGGCGGACTTATCGCACAATGCGATTTTTTCAAGGCAACCTTTGGATGGAGACTTTTATACGAACTAAATTTGGGGCAGAATGGTATTACGGAAACATTGTCTGAATATTAAATTAAATTATAATATTTACATAAACGTATACATAATGTACACATAAGAAACAATGAAGGAGTATGGAATACATACATAACCATAAATATAAATGCATACACACACATGCATAAGAACTCATATATACATACATAAATACATACATATATACACGCACACATAAATATAATTTTAAAATATTAACAGAAACGATTCAGTAGTCGGTAAACACTAAGTATAGCCAATGTCTTTTAAGTAATGATCGTTTACTTGTCTCTTAAATGAGCTAAACTCTGTGCACGTCTAATAGAAACTGGTAGTGCATTCCATAACCGAACTGCTTGGACAGTAAAGGATTTATTCACAAAGTTAGTGGAATGCTCTTCAGTCTCAGAATCATATTTTTCTATTTTAATCATTCAGATACAATTTTGAACAATTTATTAATATTTACTTACACAAAAATTATTTTGTCAATTTTTTTTATTTTATTGATCAACGCTACATAAAATCTTACATGTTTTGAATTATTTCAAAGTAAATATTAATAAATACTTAAAACTGACGTAGTGAGTGTAGTGTGTCGCCGGCCTTATCCTTCGTTGTAATAACAACGGAGGGTAGTTCGACAAGAAATAACTTCGTGGTTTTTGTCGATCCTCGCCTCAGTCCAACCGCGACCACGGGCGCTGCAACGTGCTCGAAACGTCGGTAAATGTAAGTAACAAAGTATTTCGCGTGAAGTCCCGAATTCTATAAGTATGAGTGTTAAAAACCGCGATAGTTTAAAAATAACATTAGCAAACCGTTACGGGCCGGAAATTGCACAAAAAGTGAAAGACCTTGAGTGTTATCGGAGAAAGTGTGCGCGTATAACTACCTCACTCACATTTTTAAAAAAGTGCCGTGATTGGAATATTATTCCTAAGTGCATTCGGATTAGACCGCGTGAGGACATTGCTTTCTCGGATAAGATTCTAAGACACACGAGTGGTCGTTTACTACGACAGTTAATAAAAAACAACCATGCCGAGTTAGACAAGATCACAGTGCGTTGTATGTGTTACATTTGGAATGCAGTGAAGTGTTGACCGGGAGTGATTTCGACTTAGTTGATCGCATTACATATAAACAAGCGGAGAGAACATACGAACTAAGCAGTGCAACACATGAAAAGAAATTTAACAAATTAACGGCTTCTCAAAATAAAAGTACGCACTCACAAAACAAGGCTTGTTCCACACTATCAAATTTTAATAACACGGTGATTAATTTGTCGAATGTGGACTTAGACCAGCCAACCTTAAACATACTACAGAAGGGGTTAAATTACGCGATCACACCGAGTAAAGTGCCGTATGAAAATATCATATGTGGTGTGGAGGAGGCCATCGCTCGCAATAAAGTGCCTTATGGGGAGGCTGAAATACTACGGCAGGACGTTTCACACGTCTTACGTAAGGCACGCCTGCCCAAAAGCAACACATCCAGAGAAGAGCGCGAGGCACTTGCTGCTTTGAGGAGCAATGATGAGGTACTGGTGCTAAAAGCTGATAAAGGCAACGCCACCGTAGTGATGCAAACCACAGACTATGAGGACAAGATACGCGCTTTGCTCGAGGACACACAGACATTATAAGCTTGTAAATTACAATCCTACTGCCAGAGTAACACGTAGTATACGGAAATTGATTAAGGAACACGAAGAAGATTTTACAGAGGATGAGTTCAACAATTTACACCGACCAAAGATTACGCAACCACCCAAACTATATGGCTTGCCCAAAGTGCATAAGCCCAATGTGCCACTGCGACCAATTGTAAGTCAAATTAATTCTCCCACTTACGATCTAGCAAAACACATTGCCAAAGCACTGCAGCCATTGGTGGGGAAAACACCATCCTTTGTCAAAGACTCTCGCCATTTTGTGGACATTATCCAAGACATTAAGCTGGAACCGGACGAGCTCTTGGTAAGTTTTGATGTGGAATCTTTATTTACCAACGTTCCAATACAAGATTGTCTACGGATAGTCGAGACTAAGGTAATAGAGAATGGCCTGCCAAATGGTTACACAACGTTACTGCGAAGTTGCATAGAAGGAAACTACTTCCTTTACCACAACCAATACTACCTCCAGATAGATGGCGTAGCTATGGGAAGTCCATTAGCACCAGTAGTGGCTAATATTTGGATGGAGCATATAGAAGACATGGTATTCCAGGATGTCCAAGGTCAGATCAGGTTGTGGAAAAGGTATGTAGATGATATATTCTGCATATTTAAAGGCAACAGGGAGCAGGTGATTTGTTTTACCGAGTATCTCAACTCATTACACGTGAAAACACGGTTTACGTATGAAATTGAGAACAACAGGTCATTGTCTTTCCTTGACGTCAAATTATTGGTGAGAACAGACGGTTCCTTGGCCCACACTGTGTATTGCAAACCCACTCACACAAACAGATACCTGCACGCCTCCTCGCATCATCACCCACTTCATTTAAAATCAGTCAGCTCGACGCTCATCAAGCGAGCCAATGACCTCTACGACCCTGAGCATTTACAGCAGGAGTTGGACTATGTTCAGGAGATACTAAAGATGAATTGGTATGGAGCGAGTAGTAGAAAGGCACGACGTGCACCGAGGAGAGTGAGACCGGAGGTGGAACGTCAACCAGCTTATCTGCCGTATATAAAGGGAATAACGGACAAGATCGGGTTGTGTCTACGGCGGTTCTCCATACGGGCGATCTTGAAACCGTTAACCAAAGTGGCTAGGTACGTGCGAACACCAAAGGACGTCATTCCTCTGCAAACACCAGGTGTCTACAAAGTGGATTGCAGCTGCGGTAGTTCCTACATAGGCCAAACCAAGCGGACCATCGCGGAAAGGGTCAAAGAACATATTGCAGCTGTGAAAAATCGTCAGTTAAACAAATCGGCAATAGCAGAACACCTCGATTCGGGCATTAATCACTGGATCGAACTTCACCAACCGAAAGTCCTCTCCACTGATCGCCATTATTATCCACGTATGGTGCGTGAAGCCATTGAAATTAGAAAACACAAAAATTTCAATAGGGACGATGGATATAAGCTCTCCGGGATGTGGAATTCAGTGATTAATAAACTTGAACGTAAAACTGTGCCAATTAAAACTGACGTAGTGAGTGTAGTGTGTCGCCGGCCTTATCCTTCGTTGTAATAACAACGGAGGGTAGTTCGACAAGAAATAACTTCGTGGTTTTTGTCGATCCTCGCCTCAGTCCAACCGCGACCACGGGCGCTGCAACGTGCTCGAAACGTCGGTAAATGTAAGTAACAAAGTATTTCGCGTGAAGTCCCGAATTCTATAAGTATGAGTATTAATAAATAGCTCAAAATTGTACCTGAATAATTAAAATGGAAAAATATGATTGGAGTTCTTTTACATTTTCTGAAAAAAATTACCTTAGTGATGTATATATATTTTTACATCATCAGAAAGAAGAGATTTTAAGTAACAAAAAGCGCAGCAATTTAAAAAAAATATCTGATGTTTTGATGGGTGATTTTTCGATTGAAAATTTAAATGCTTTTGCGATATTAAGTCAATAAAAGGAGAAAAATAAACATTTTGGATCAAAAAAATTACAGTGCATTAGGAACATAAAAATAAGGGTTTCTACTAAATTTCATGAAAAAAACAAACACTTTTGTAAAAGAAAAAAATCAAAAACTCAAAATCTGGGTTTTTTGTGTTTTTGACATACTTTTTGAGGTCATGTCAAAAAAGTGTGAATTCAGAAGTTGTAGACTTTTTTATTTCCTACAACTTTGCAGTTAAACATTTTTCCAAAGGACTTGTAGTTTTGTAGAAAATCGAGAAAACCCCTTTTCCCCCATTAAAACACCCATTTTTTCCACTTCCCGACCTCAGATCGCCCGTAAAATAATTTTTCTGTTATTTTTGTCACATTCTCTTCCTTTTGCAATATGTTTCATTCTACTATTTTTTATATTTTAAAAGCTATCTGCACTGGTCTAAATAGCAAACCCCAAGGATTCAGGGCGCCAATATCCGACTAAAACACCACACTTACCATTCTAGTATCGAGATTCACGCATTCTATGAGTAGCATTCACATCGGTTTTAAAAATTCATCCTCAGGTAAGATTAACCTACTTTACACCTATATATTGAATTTTGTTTACCACCATATGAGTACCAATAAAATGCTATAGGTACGTCTGCGAAGATTTATGTCTGAGATACGAAAGCCTCGAAAAATATCGGTGAAATAAATTTTGCAAGTATGAAAAATATAGCGCTCGCTCATGTAACAGTAATCTCTTAATTCGTGAAGTACATTTTTATGGCCTTTCCTTCTTATGAAATTGCTTGTAAAATTTTAAAGTTAATGTAAGTAATAGAGTAGCCTGTTAATAAGTTATGATTCTAAGATTAAAAGCGTTGTAGCTATTATAAAATTGATGGATTCAGTCGTAGTTTGCGAAACGTACTACTGGATTTATGTTTTAAAGGCGCTCCCTCACTGGGAGCATTCGCGTGTAATGTAACATTACAGAGTCGAGCATTGCAGCAGTGAGGGAGGAGAACCGAGCATTGCAATGCGCACCTTGTAATAATACAAGTCGAGGTTACATCAGTGAAGGAATAGAATCGAGCATTGCAATGAGCACCTTGCAATGATACAATGTCTAATGTTTTGATACAACTTGTAACATCAATGCGCTTTTTTTGCTCCGCTAAATGTTACATTACACGCGAAAGCTCGTCAGTCAGGGAGATAGTATTGTAACGTAGTGCTCAAAGTCGAATCTTATAATGGTACATTACACGCGAATGCTCCCGGTGAGGGAGGGCCAACACGATTTTATTAGCTTGACTTGTACGTCATGTAATGTAATGAAACCTTTAAAAGTGATTTTTGTAAACTTTAAATCGTCAGGATAAGTTAATTTTTTTTAACTTATCAGGTATTGCTGACAGTGCAATAATTAAATCAATCAAATCATGATGGCAGTCCACTGCTGAACGTAGACCTCTCCCTATTTACGTCACAATAGACGGTCCTGCACCTTCCGCATCCAGTTCCAGCCGGCGACCTTTTCCCGGTTATCGCTCCATCTGGCGAGTGGACGTCCTTCCAGAACACAAAATGTTTGCTGAGTCGCAGTCTACACTCTAGAACTCGTTTCCGCCATTGGCCGACGGTCCTTCTGCAGATATGGCAGTCCACTGCCACTTAAATATAATGTGCTTGTTCTATAATTTTACAAAAATCATGATGACTCAAATTAAAAGACAGTAATGGGACTAAAACACGCTGTAAAGAAAACCAAAACTCAAGTTTCAAACAGTTTTTTCAATCTTTCGTTGCAGTTCAGTTCACTCGCTAGATGGCACAGAGTACGAAGGTAGTACCCAAAACCATTCACTTCCAAATCGTAACATTTTTTTACAAAGGACCGATTATGGAAGAAGTACGTGTTTAGGGATACAGTTCTAATAGCTAGCCTCAGGGGACGTGCCACAACCTACCCACACAATATTTAATTGCACTCTAGGCTCGTGTTTGTAGAAGATTGGAAAAGAACAATAAAAATCTTATTACAGTATTTACTTATAGGTTCGTTTACCGTTACGATACTACAAGAGATCATAAAGACCGTACAAAGTGGAGAGAAATGAGTACGAAACCTCCGCATCGGACTTTATACGTAAATGGAACTAGCACTCGGTTACTAAAATTATTATGAGGTACTACCCGTTCGCTCTAAGTTTGCCGGTCGTCTCCCATACAATGCCTCTGCATCAGCCTCTACGCGCGCCGGCGGAAAATTTAGAGCGAACGGGCTATACCTACATTTTACCGTACCGTACTCAATATGTAAAAACGGAACCCTATTATTGAGACTTCGTTGTCCGTCTGTCACTAAGCTAAGCTGTACCTCAGGAACCGTGATAGCTAGAGAGCCGAAATTTTCATTTCTGTTGGAACCAACGGTTTTGTGTGTTTACCGAAGCAAGGAAATGTCTTGTAAGCGGAAATAATACTAATGGTCACAATATACATAATGCAGTAATCGGTTACAGAACGAAACCCCGTAATTTTTTACGTTACGCCAAATAAACCAGGTGAAGTATTTCTTATAATACGCAATATTCTATACAGAAGTCGCTCCAAATACTGATGGCAACAAGTCATCAATTATCGCTCTTTAAAGTTATTAGACAAAATCCCTCAGGCCGCGCAGAGAATCCCACTCTTATTATTTTTTTACACCGATTAACTACAGGCAATTTTTTCCCGCCTCGTCATCGCGGGAAAGATTAAGGGACTAATCATTTTTAAGCGAGAGAGAGCTCGGAACCAGGCCACGCGGGTCAAAACATGAACAACTTTGATAGCTGTTTCAAAAAGTTTAAGTTATGGCCACAATATTTTTGTACATTTCTCTCACATACTTAGCTAATAAGTTTCGGTCGGAATTAGATTTCCCGAGTGTGTATTGTATCAAAATGTCTGTGTAGGAATTTTTGTTTAGGCAGAAAATTCTACACGGTATTGATCTTGGAAGATTTATGCTGGAAATATGTAGTATTAGTTCAATGGGAAATCTAGATATTTCCACCTTTTTTTAGAAAATTTTATGCACGATGATTTTTTGCTGTTTGAACTAAAATGAGAAGTAGGTACTTAAATATTTAGTAGAAAAATTCATAACATTTTCTAACGCTCGAAAACTTATTAGCAGTCTGATCAAAAATCACCTAGCGTAATCAGTGATTATGCTAGATGGACCGACACGACCTGAAAAAGGTCACAGGCTGGCTGGGACTGGCTGGGACTGGATGCGGAAAGCGCAGGACCGTGTGTTGTACCGGCGTAAATTGGGAGAGGTCTACGTTCAGCAGCAGATGCAACAGTGAACGATGGACCTATAGGCTTATGTGATTGATTTATTCAAAATTTTCATTTTCAATTTAGTTAGATTGACAAGTATCTAACTTTCCATTTCTCATTACTTCTACTCTACAGCGCGTGCTGGATTATGAAATATGAATGTATTAAATTTAACATTTAACACTTCAAACATTATAAAATCAATATATATGTAGAACCGAACAATGTACCTAACATCGATGGTATATTTCATTATGTGACCATCTGTAACGAAACCATACCGCGAGTCATGATGCTGCAACTTTAAACTTATTCTCTCTAGCTAGTTAGCAACATGGAGCAAATATAGGTATTTGCTTTATGACTAGCACGTAACTTAATTTGCCGAGAGCAAGAGAAAGAGAGGAATATTTATTTAAATAACAAAGATCTTGTTTCACGTCACATTATTTTAAAACAAATGGTTTCCACTAAAATGGTCATTTCACTATTTTACTGAAATTAAAACCTAGCTGCGCTGGGCGGTATTACAAAACTCTGAGGTCAATTTAAACGTGGAACGAGTTGGCGATTCGAATTTAGAACTGAAGTGTTCAGCTAATGTTTGATCTCTCCAGCCAGCCTTTAGTGGAACTGCGGCGCAGTTGAAATAGGGCTTCTTTTTTTTTTTATTTCGGGAAGTAGGTTTACTTAGATGTTCATTTCGAATATAGAGCTAGGTATTGTAAACAGTAAAAATAATTATCAACAAGTGCGAGTTGACTCGTGGCCGTGCGGGGCAGTGGTCCAACTTTTCTGTCCATGGTCTTTACTAGGGGCAGTTGTCCAACTTTAAAAATAGTCGGACCACAGCACCTTTTGGTTGTTCTGTGGACCAATTATTTAAAAAATATATATGTGTGTATGGTGGTATGTTGCCTACTGATTTACGGTTATATTGAACCGCTATACAGTAAAATAACAAACTCTATACAATAACAAAGTCTAGTGACTAAATGTTAAACTTAATTTTTTAATAATGTTTTACAATATTCAACGAAATTTATCTAAAGCATGACCTACAGTAATATCACCTGAAATATAAAAAAAAAGTAGAATGATTGACCAATTTAATTTGCAGAATATGTGATGCTCCGGAGGGACAAAGCCGTTCAATATAACCGTAAACCAGTAGGTACCATACACACATATTTTTGAAATGATTGGACCATGGAACTATGAAAAAGTTCTGTGGTCCAACTATTTTAAAAGTTGGACAACTGTCCCTAGTAAAGACCCATGGTCCAACTAGTTGGACAGAGCAGTTGGACCACTGCCCCGCACCGAATAAATTACTACCCGTTCGTTTTAACTTTGCCGCTGGCTTAGAGGCGTATACCCGAATTGTTAATTAGACGAAGTAAATTGATAGTAGCTAATGTCACTTCGTCATAGAAAATACGCAACATTGTATGAAGAAGTGACATTAGTTGCTGTCAATTTACTTCGTCTAATAAAAAATTGGACTTTAGTATGGAGCCGAGCGGCAAAGTTAGAGCGAACGAGCAGTACCTACCGAGGCGCAAACACTCGCTGGGCGCAGCAGTCGTTTCCCAGCATTGCCAGATGCAACTCCCGTATAACGAAAAAATGTATAGAGTTTGCGCTCCTTCTTTTTTTTTAAATCATAAATATACCTATACATACTACGAAAAAGAATTTCTGCTCTATGCCGCAGTAACTCATTCCTTCATTTTTTGATAGTAATGGATTCCTTTTCTCTTTGTTGTATAAGTTATTTTATAATTTTTTAAAGTATTTATTAGTATATCGTGAGTAAAAGTGTTTAACTGACATAATTGAAATGTTTAGAAGTGAATCAACAATAAAAAGTGTCGAAAAAGTGATAAATATGTGGTGAATAATCGGGAAGAAAAAGATGGTGAAAAGAGGTTATGTTATGACTAAATTCTTATTAGAAGAGCAACTACTACACCACAGACACCAAATAACTGCATAATATTGTGTAGTAATATGCTATTGCTACAGGAAATTGGTGGTAATGTATTTTTTCTTGTTCATAGTCATAGGATAGGGATGTTCCACTGTTAGTTAAAAATCGATATTTTTCTTTAAGGTCTGATTAATTATCATAACTGTTCCTTTGTCTCCAACTTGGAGATAGGATACTATAAAAGTTAAATAACATATCAACACGTGCTTGGAGACGCCAAGCACGTGATAATATGTTATTTAACTTTTATAGTATCTTATACAAACTTGAGGTGATTAACTTCAGATAGCTTAGGGATACCGTGTTGCAATTTCCTAATGATTAGGCAGCTTAGTTTCTGATAAAGATTATGATACAAAATTTTGTGATTTTGTTAATTCAGCACCGCAATGTTTTCAAGAGCATATAATTATGGATATCGATCTACCGTCCTTCGCAATTGTTTGTAACTCATCACTCCAATCCTACAGGTTTCACGATCTCGTTCGAGTGTGCTGAAATCTAATATTGACTTTATTTTCTTACAGATGTGAGCTGTGCATACAATATACTGGAATAGAAAACTTTTGTTGAACAGATGTGGGAAACACTGATAGAAAATATGAATACGCGATTGGAACGTTCACAAGACATTTTTTAAATAAAGAGTTTTATTTGTCGTATTATGTTTTTTATTATTACCTAAAATACATTCAGCACGTGTTTGACATAAAATCCAGGTGCGGTATACAACCATTCTCATATTATAAGGATGATTGCACACCCCACCTAGGTTTTGTAGGATTGGGACCCAGGTCGAAAAAAAATATTGATATCGATATATTTTTGATTATTTCTCTCGATCCTGGGTCCCAACCCTACAAACAAGTTTGTAACCTAAGGGACCAAATGAAGTTTTTAACGTCTTTGTGTTGGTATTGATTCTGTGCGCAAACTTTTAAATGAATCAAAATGAAAGTATGGGAGTCCCGTCTCTTAAACGTAGTGTTACATTCTCTTTGTCCCAGCACGCTATGGGTTAGGTCCTATCGTATATTGGATTGTATTTTATTTAGTTAATAGTGTAGCTGGTACCAGTCTGCAATTATATATTTTATACATGAAGTCTCAGAATACTCTTTCATCATACCTATCTCGAAAACCCTACACGTAGGAATACGGGAATAAAATACCGCCTATGTTCACCGGGAATAGTGTATCTTTCCAACAGTGAAATAATATTTTAAATCGGTTCAGTAGTTTCGGAGCCTATTCGATCCAAACAAACAAACAATCAAATCTTTCCTCGCTATAATATTAGTATACACTGAAGGACATCACGCGGTTTCACCCATGTGGCTCCCGTTCCCGTGGGAATACGGGGATAAAATATACTGTATGTCAGTGGGAAAAGTGTAGCTTCCCAATAATGAAAAATATTTTTAAAGCAAGTGTAAGGGAAAATCCTCAAAGGATGTTATGCCGGACTCTTACCGACTAAAAAACCTCACGTAACGCCCTACAGCCTGTGGTTGGGAGCCCCGGATAAGCCCTCGGAAGGATGTCCCGGAACAAATTTTGGAGCCTATTCGACGTAAACAAACAAAGAATCGAGGGGAGTGGGGGTTCGGGTGCTATCCCCCGTCTTTGAGGGGATTTCGGGTGTAATCCCGATTCTTTGGGGGGGGGGGGGGGGGGCGTGAATTCTTCGCGTCACGCTGCCGTCTGGGGCCTGTTTCTGTAAGGACGGTGATCGGGCTCCTCACCGTCCTCGGGCCTCCGGTTATGGAAGTCTTCACGAGCATGATCTGCTCGCAGAAAGAAGCGGCGCAGTACCACTTACTCCCGCTGGAGATCATGGCCCGCACCATGGTCTCGAGGAGCAAGAGAGTGTCCACGTGCAGACCCACCACGAGGACCTGGCGCTGTTGCGCCCATGCCGTGCACTCCACCAGCGTGTTCAGCGCTGTTTGACAATCCTTCTTCTTCTTCTTCTACTGTCAAATGTATCAAATTTGACAGTAGCTAACTCAGAGTTAGGCGATTTACCTCACCGTTATCGACGAGTTAAACATTTTAAAGTTTGACTCTGAGTTAGCCCTTAACTCTTGTTGATGCAAGACAAATTATTGATTTAACTCGTGTTAGCAGTTAACTCTGAGTTAAACACGCTAACTCTTTAATTATGGCCACTTGCAGAGATTAGATTAATTATGCTGGTAAAATTCCTATATTAAACTGTACATCTGTTCTGGACATTATCGGTTATGAAACAGATAGACAATACAAA
Source organism: Miltochrista miniata (assembly GCA_933228765.1). NCBI lineage: Eukaryota > Metazoa > Arthropoda > Insecta > Lepidoptera > Erebidae > Miltochrista > Miltochrista miniata. Next base: position 24,807,123 of record OW121766.1, on the reverse strand, counting down.
CGCTAGATTGATAAATAAATATGTTGGTATAGTGATTATGACTTTAGTATAAGTAAGTCATTTTTTTAAGAGTTGACAATGACGATACCCCTCTATCTTATATATATAGAGAAGAACGGCTTGGATACGTACCAGGTCACATCTTTTTCCCTAAGAGGTTGCCAGAGACATACTTTATGCCCACATTCGCCAGTCTTATTTTATCCTACGTAGTAGGTTGTAACGCACTGATAACACACTCTAAGTCGCCGATAGGGATATCTACATATACTAATATTATAAAGAGGAAAGATTTGATTATTTGTTTGCATCGAATAGGCTCCGTAACTACTGGACCGATTTGAAAAATTCTTTCACTGTTGGGAAGCTACACTCTTTGCGGTGACATTGGCTATATTTTATTCCCGTATTCCGACAGGAACGAGAATTACGCGGGTGAATGAATGAAAATGAATTAAAATTCCACTTAATTGGGTAAAGCTGCCGCAACAAAGCCAAGCTTACCAGGATTGATAGTTTAGACAGACTGTTTACAAAGCGCTAGTATTACACCCTTCCCTAAAGCCATTATATTGCTTCGAGTTTGGTAACTAGATCTATGAAGTTTAACTTGAGCACTGTTACAGTTATTGAAGTTCATTTATTGAACTTCATTTACAGTAACATCTTAAATAAATAAAAATAAATAATCATGGACAATTTTACACAACGCTATCTGATCCCAATGTAAGCTAAGAATAACCTGCTTGGGTTATGGGTATCAGACCACGAATATTAATACCTTATATACTTTTAAACATATATACACACATATATATATATATATATATATATATATATATATATATATATATATATATATATATATATATATATATATATATATCAGACATAGAAACACCCAGACTCTCGACACAAATATTTATTTACCACACAAATCTTTGTGTCCAGTGGGAATCGAACCCACGACCTCGTGATCCGCAATCGCATATTTCTGTATTGTAGAGTGGATGTTTTCAATTCTTATCTAAAATCTGGTCCGCGCTGCTGCTGCAAGCTACTCGGAGTAGTACCACTGCTGCTTTCTTTACTATAATTTCAACAAACGCTGAACCAAATTTCTCGCTTACTATCAAACATACTTAGATAGAGAGGGAGCACAGTGGACAGCAGAGGTAACCAAAAAATAAAGAAATATTTGTGGAAATTCTCACACAACATCATGTAGCCCAAATTAAACTTATATAAGCTTGTGCTATGCGATTTAGACGACTGATAAACATGCTTGTATATTTCTAAAAACATTACATTGTGATCTTGTAAACTTGCAATATTGTTGGCATTTTACCAAATAATAGATTTTTAATTTCTATTTCTATACGTATTATACATAGGAAACATCCAAACTCTGAAAACAAACATTTGTGGATTATACAAATATTTGGACCGACCCGAGAATCAAACCTTGGACCTCAGCGCGGCAGGCGGTTACACCACCAAATGCGCCACCGAGGCAGTCAAACGAGAAAGTTAACAAGTCTAAAGTAAACACCGATAGTGTGAAAGGTGGTGGTGAGGCTGCGGTGGTAGCCAAAGTCTGTCGGTAACCCTGGTACAGCCTTGTGAGGGCTTACACAGAACTCCTGGCTGTTGGTGTTGGCAGTAATAAAGCCTCATGTGGTTTTAGTTAGTAAAAGCACAGCATAATAATGCACAGAAGGAAATCTACACACAAAGTTCGCTTAGGCTTCGCACACACAGACACTGCTACGGAGTACCACGGAGTTTACGGACACGAGGTCAAAGGATTTTCATAGTATGGTTGGTACGCGGGTGTACGTAACCGATGGTAGGTTTGAAAAAAAAACACATGAGATTGCGTTCTGTACCTTATTAGCTTGTGGCAAGAGTCTGGCAAAGCATCAAAATCCAAAGTTCCAATCACTTCCAGTTGCTTTTGGAGACCCAAGCAGCCTGTATTCAGTAAAAGCACAAAAATATTTCTTAATCACAGGACCATTTACTTAAAGAAATCTCTAACAATAGCGAAGCCATTAGTGCAAGAGCCATTTGCGTCATAAGTCTTGTCACTTCCTAATGCGACATTGACACTGTATATTGTTAGTCTCTATTGAAACGTAAGGTGATCTTGTTCAGCAAACAAAAACCACATTAGTCTGTCTTATAATAGAATGTTGTAGCATTATTGAGTTTCCTCTTGTTCTGATAGAACTGAAGAGTATCTGTTGACTGCATCAGACTAAGAGGTCTAGGTCTAAGTCTACAGGTCGAAAGATGATGTGACAGTGGATCACGAGGTCGCGGTTTCCCACCTCGGTACAAAATTTTCTTTCGTCTGGATGTTTATATCTATTATTAGTATAAAAAATATCCTACTAATTTTATAAATGTGAAAGTTTATGAAAATGTTCGCATGTTTGGATGTTTGAATGTTTGTTACTCAATCACGCTCTAACGGCTTAACGGATTGACTGAGATTTGGTACAGAGATAGCTTATAGTATGGAATAACACATAGGCTATTAATCCCGGGAAAATGTTCCCACGGGAACCCGAACGGGTACGGAATTTTTGAAATGGGCTTGGAAGGCCAAATCCGAAACTATACGTTATAGCGAAAAATTCTCAAAGGAGTCACGAGCTCGATTTTGATGAAACTTAAAACCTCATCATTAGATTTTTGAAAATCCTAGCTGGGAATCGAACCCATAGATTTTGAAAAAAAAAACACACCCTTTATTATTACACCATACGATAGTGCCGCTGATAAGGATCAAATTTTGCGAAGTAATGATATACGATGATTCCTTTAGTTTGCCGTATGTCATTACTTCCCAGAATAAGATCCTTAATAGCAACACTATCGTACGGTGTAATAATATTAGGTGCGTTTTTTTTTTCAAAATCAATGGGTTCGATGCCCAGCTAGGATTCAAATCAAATCAAATCAAATCAAATCAAATCATTTATTTGCTCACAAAGAATATGGTACAAAAACTTGGTAGTAGACAGTAGTTAAGATCCTCATATTCACCATGTCTGGCTTTTCAAATTATTTTTTATTGGTTTTTCAAAAATATAGATTATTGGTTTTTCAAAAATCTAATGATGAGGTTTTTAGTTTCATCAAAGTCGGGCTCGTGACTCCTTTGAGCATTTTTCGTTATTCCTTATTTTCGGATTTGGCCATCCAAGCCCTCTTCAAAAATTCACCTGTATATATATATATAAAAAATAAGTGAATACGTAGGTATTAATTATTGTACGCACAAGCAGAAAGTGCATATGCCAAAGCGAACGAACGCTGTTCCAAAGCGTTTATAAACGTTGAAGTAAAATAGAAAACGTGTTCCAGAGCTATCTCACTTTACACGGATTGCTTATATTAACTTCGATAGGTCGGGGCTTTCCCATTTTATCCAGCATCTGTACATCTCGCCTTATCGAGCTCCGATAAAAGCGCTTCTAATGTCCAACGCAGCTGTTCAAAGTTTGAACATCGAATATTGACGTTTGACAAAGTGGACATTTTTCTGATGAAGATAAACTGTCTGCGGGATTTATTGCTTGTCTTTTAATGGTTGAATTAATCGTTCTGTCGGCGAAACGTTCATAGTTGAAAGGTTCTGTCGATGAACAACTTATTGGTAATCGAAATGTTCGGTCGGCGGCTCATCCGGCAGAGAAACGTCTGTCGGAGGTATGTTTCAGAGCCGTATTTTGTGAGTCGAGTTTTGAACTAACTCCTTTATCAAAGAGCTCAGGTGGAGACAAACCTGTAGGTTTTTAATGCGTAAAAATCATTTTTATCTCGAAAGTTCTTGTCAAAGAGCCAGAAAAATCGGCCAAGTGCGAGTCGAACTTGCACACGAAGGGTTTCGTACCGGAAATGTAGGTATGTAAAATGTACTGTAATAGGGTCCCGTAATTACCTTTTGGGTACGGAACTCTAATGCAGGTCCAAGAACTAAAAGAACTATTAATGGTTGTCTGAGTTAAATAAAAAAAAAACCGTAGTTATAAAATATTGCAGCGGTATTATAATAATATTGTTTTTAATATCAATAACACACACAATAATAATTTAGGTCCAACACAAAGTGGTTACTATATTATTTATTGATGTTTAGAAACACCGCGGATACAAAATAATACCTACGACGCTTAACCCTTCGCTGCATTGTAGGAAAAATATAGTGGGAAATAAACGCGAGAAACCGCCAACATTCCACTGATTGAGAACGTGACGGGAAATACAGGGCGATGCTTTACTGGCACGACTGTACTGTAAGGGGGTTAAAGATGCTTAACGGGATTATATTGTGAAGCGAAAATGGCTCTTTGACATAGTAATGTCACAATTTATGTTGTTTACGCCTCATCAGCCTGTATTAAGGAATTAGAACAAGGGATCTGGAGTAGGCAGATGACGTCAAATGCCAAAATTAACCCGCGATGGAAGGAAATTGGCGAATTAGGTGACATATTCAGTGGTATTTGTGAAATTTCGAGGTATGGTAGCTAAAATCACACTTAAACATATAAAGTTAGGTAACCTGTTTTACAAACGCACGCTAGTAAGAACGTAAGTCGTCAAGTTCGTTGACTGTCAATTTGAGCAATTATAAGAAAATGTTCTCATCGTGACCGCTATAGAGAAACACTTTTTAATTATTATCAATAATAGCTTGACTTATTTCTAGAGTTGCTAAATTTTAAAAGTGTCTATGGTTTTACAACAATTGCAATAAATTCTGAAGCAGCAGGTCTGGTATCAAACTTTTGATTTTGATCTGCGTTTACATGTTATTTTAAGGTCGACAGCGCGAGTGTGCTGCCTCTGGTGTTGCGAACGTTCATGGGCTGCGGTGACCACCGGTCCGTCTGGTGGGCCGTATGCTTGTCTGCCACCTTAGTGGTATAAAAAAACATGTGACATTTTGATAAGAAATTTTACAGTTCATGGCCACGGCGTATTAATTTTCAAATATCCGTAGCATATTAATTACTAATGCAATTCTTTATTTATATTACCTATAATTTTCCATTTTAATACCACCTACCATTTTGTTACTTATATAATTGTGTTGTGTATCACAACCGGAAATACCTGGCTACTATTTTAGAAATTGAGATTGCACGGAGCTTTCGTTTTTGTTTAAACTAAGTACACTACAGTGCCAAAGAACTACATTTGCTATGTAAACTTTATAGCTCAACAATGGAGAGAATGCTTTTGTAGAAATGAATGTTTCTACGTTAAAGAATGTTTCTTTTAGCAAAGCCAACTTGTTTTTCTTTTCTAATGGAGTACCTGCGTGCTTTAGAACAAGTTACATTTAAAGACCCATTCCACTCTAATTCGGCAGTAAAAAGACATCAGCGCGTGAAAGGAATTCACGCGCTGATGTCTTTTTTTTAAACGTGTGGGAAATCCTACGTGGATGCTATACCGACTACACACCACACGGTTCCTACCTGATGTCTACGGTTGGGAGCCCCGGGTAGGCCCTCGGAAGGATAACACCAGGATTCCCAACAGACCTTAGCTACCACTGCGGCCCCCGCCTAGAGGGGTCGCGTTGATGTCTACAATGCCACTACCTACCTCGAGATCTAATGTGACTGTAATTTTATACATTATAATCTGGGTTCGATTCCCCAGGTTGGACCAAATATTTGGTGGTGATCTATGATCGTGCAAATGTTTGTTTCGGAGTTTATATGTAGGTATAATGTGTATGTATTTAAAAATATACAATTATGTTTATCTATATAATATCTCATAGTGCCAGCTCATAATAGCCTAATTTAAGCTACATGGAGTTATATGAAACTTACCCAAATTCTGTTATCTACCTACCACGAGATCAATTTGAAATAATTTATGACATGCTTCACTTAAACTTACGATTATTTAATCGCAATTAATGGACTTGGGCGTTTGAATCTTGAGGAGTTCATGTCGTCATTCCTCCGTTACAATTAATTGAGGATACCTTTCTTGTTATTCAACAATGAGTGAGACTGAATTCATTAGATTTAATAGGGGTTCAAACAACTGCGAGGACCGCAGCGATGACACGGCGCTCCACACTCTGGTGGAGTGCACGGCGTGGGCACAACAGCGCCAGGTCCTCGTAGTGGGTCTGGGCGTGGACACTCTCTCGCTCGAGGCCATGGTGCGAGCCATGCTCTCCAGCGGGAGTAAGTGGGACTGCGCCGCCTCTTTCTGCGAGCAGGTCATGCTCGCGAAGGAGGCGGCGGGCCGGGTGCGGGAGAGAACTCTCCCACCCGAGTTCCGCAGTCGGCGCCCTGGGCGCCGCCGACGTGTCTTCGCCGAGGACTATCGGCCTCCATGACCGGGGGTCTGGGGACGGTGAGAGGGCTGCTCACCGTCTTTACAGAAGCAGGCCCATGACGGCAGCGTGACGTGAGCAACTCACGCACGCCCCGCCCCCCCTTAGAAGCGGGGTCACACCCGAAACCCCCCATAGACGCGGGATTGCACCCGAACCACCCCCTGGGCGAGGCAGCATTGGCGGCCGTAGGTCTGTTGGGAGTCACGGGACATCCTTCCTGAGGGCTTACCCGGGGCTCTCAACCATAGACTGTTAGGCGTGGCGTGAGGTTTTTTAGTCGGTAAGAGTCCGGCATAGCATCCTACGAGGATTTTCCCTCACGTTAAAAAAAAAAAAAAAAGGGGTTCAAACACCACGCAGCATAATTTAATCTAATATAATATCCATTATCTAATCAAATATTAATCCAGCTTTCATGTACCCAGTCTAATTAGTTATTGTTATCCCAAAGTGGAGAGAAAATAAATTTTCTTTTTGAATAAACGAATATTGTGGCTGGGAAACATTTTGAAAGGTCGGTTTATTAAAATTAGAGCCTCTACCACTCCAAAGAATTACTTTATTAAAATTAGGGTGAAAATTATCATCTCGACCGCCTAATATTTGTCTCATATTAAACTGTTCATGTTTTTTAGACGAGTTTTGTGTTTTAATAATATTTTTTTGTCGTAGTATTTAGAAGAGAAATTTCATAAAATGTCGACAGAAAAACTGGCATTATCATCATCTGATCGGTAATCCCGGTTCCATCGGAAAGATTGGGTCAGGATATACCTCTTTCAATGAAGCTAACACCGCGGGACAAACTCATAAAATGGATACCGGGACGGTTCCGTATCAAAAAAACGGCCAAAAAATCACGATTGTTGTATGGGAGTCCCTCTTAAATATTACTATTTTTCTTATTTTAGTATTTGTTGTTATAGCGGCAACAGAAATACATCATGTGTACCGTGAAAATTCAAGCTATCACGGTTCCTGAGATACAGCCTCGTGGAGGACATACAATTTTATTTAAAGATAAATTCCAATTACATTACAACGCACATTGTACATTCATTACAAGATCTTGCATTCCTAAATGATGTAAATATTTTTTAATCCCCGACGGAAACCCGAACGGGGTGTTATTGGTGTACAATAAAGCATATTTCCATTCTATTCTATTCCAAAAAGAGTCGAAACCTCAGCTACACCACTGAGGAAGTCAAGAAACTGGCTTTAACAGTCCCTTACTTTGTACTGGATACATACCCATATAGCGACAAAACCATGACCCTTTCTTTACACCAGGGCTGTCCAAAGCAGTGCCCGCGGGCCGCATGCGGCCCGCGACGTAAATTGTTGCGGCCCGCGGAATCTTTTTATCTTCTTTATTTAAATACATAAATGAGCAAATTATTTTACCCGCGACGTAATTGAAATATTTTGGGTATGTATTCGATCAACCCGACGGCATTCCAGGCCAAGCGTGTGTCCTGGCTCTCAAGGAGCTTGGGCCTTGACTTATAGGGCTCTTTAGCGCATGCCTCGTAAAAGGCTAGTTTCCCAAAGTCTGGAAGACAGGGAAACTGGTCTTGATGTGAAAGGCAAATTCAAAATTGGCCGGAAAATTCCCCATCAGGGTACCGGCCGATCGTGTTGCTCGACGAGGTGTGCAAGCTCTAAGAGTGCATTATTGCACAACGCCTCGTCGGGCACTCACACGCGTGGAGCCTGATCTGGCGGATAGCCAGTTTGGCTTCCGTCAGGGGCGCTCTACCGTGGACGCGATCATGCGCATTAGAGGCCTGACGGAGGAAGCGTCTCTCAGGGTGAGGTGGTGGTGGCGGTGCCTCTTGACATCGCCAACGCCTTTAACACCTTGCCCTGGAGCTGCGTCAGGGAGGCGCTTATCTATCATGGAGTGCCTCCCTACCTTCGTCGAATTGTCGGGGCCTATCTCTCCGAGAGGGTCATAACTTACCCGAGCTGGCTAGGGCCGGGTCGGCGGGATGTGTCGTGCGGTGTTCCACAGGAATTGGTATTAGGGCCGCTCCTGTGGAACATCGGTTACGACTGGGTGCTGCATAGTACTTTGTTTACGCTTAGTTTACGCCGACGACACCCTCGTTACAGCGCGGGGAGCAACGCTCCGAGACGCAGCACTAAAGGCCACGGCAAGGATTGCTCAATTCGTGGGTCGGATAAGGTGGCTGGGTCTCGAGGTCGCCCTTCTCAAATCCGAGGCTCTGTGCTTTCACGGACCTCGGATGGGGCCACCAGCGGGATCCAGCCTACATGTAGGGGGCGTCAGCATCGGAATCGAGCCCTCGATGAAGTATCTGGGGCTCGTACTCGGTGGCCGGTGGAACTTCGGACATCATTTCCGAAGTTTGGTCCCAAGTCAAAAACTTTGAGAGTGATATAGCACTCTTCACTCATCTCTTAATGGTCGCAGTTGAGAGTGTGAAGATTTATTATCAACTGGAACTGTGTGGTATGCAATCAGACCCCTTCTACAAGGACAGAAGAAATCGAATTTTTTAAGCTCCTTATTGAACATTTCCCGAAACTGACTAATTTCGGACTAAAAATGGGCTCGATGATGGGCAGTACCTAACTTTGTGAAAGTGCATATTTCAACAATAAAGTTTATAAAATCGAAATACAGGTCTTCATTGACAGATACTTCACTTCAACATGCACTGCGTCTAGCTAAGTACTAAGTTTGAGGTTGATGTTGACAGAATTGTAAAAGACAAATTAATGAGAAAGTAGATAATAAAATAATGATCCCTATTATACATGTATTTTACTTTGTTAAATATTTTGCGGCCCCCCAATGTATTTGGCCATTTTTGTTGGCCCTGGGTCCCATCCTGTTTGGACAGTCCTGCTTTACACAACCGAACCTGTATAGCCTCCTGCGGTTAGTCACGTACTTTGAGGTATAGCAGGTACCGGCTTACTTCATGTACGCACGACCCTCATAAATGTGACGTGAATTACGGCCCAATACAGAAAAGACCTTGAAATGTTTCAGTCACTTTAAGACCAAGATTAACTAAAATAGGTAAATAAATATAATAATACATACCTAGTAGAAAAAGAAACTTAGACTCACGGGGTGGAAACTCCATCCAAATGTTTCGTATTCAATTCGGTGGCTACACTAAAAACACGCTATTTTCGTATAGAGCTTGAATGTGTGTGTCACCAATGAGTCTAAGCAATTGTCCCCTTAAAACACCCGCCGAACTATAATGACAGCTGGCTGGACTAAAGGGGGTGGGAAAGTTTGGTCATTGAGGGGCAGGGAGTTGCCTATCTGTATGTAATAATATTGAGTGGTTACTGCATAATCTTCGTGGTCTTGGTAAGGTCGATGAGTTTCAATGAGTTTGATCTCATTGAGTGCGGTGCGGGGTCGAGGTGGGTCTCGCCGTCTCACCAAACATTACCTTAGAGATGTTGACCATTATTGAAAATGGAAGTCGAAAATTGTATTAAAATCACGAATACTGAGAATTTCAGTTGATGTGAATAAACGATACGAATTAAGGCTTGCTTATCCGACATCAACATATCCTTAGGCAATTTGAGAGATTACAGCGTACGCTGATGCCGATTTCATTCGATAGCAATGCATTATATTACTGTTATAAAATCTGAAGGGGCTTAGTAAAAAATCTAGCCTTAAAATATTGTACTAAAGACTTATATCTATTTTATGACAAGTTTTTATGAGGAATAAACTAATTTATTTAGATATAAAAAGTACATTACTTGTTTAGATTTTTGCAATATTTCTCATTTTCCGAGAGCGATTTCGATCGAACAAAGTTTTCCAAATCGTGTTTTGAACCGTTAAAATAGTAAGAGTATCTAATAAATTACAATAATATAGTTTTCAAATCAAATCAAAGAATATTTTCTAGTATAAAGTTCACTCCAAGAGGAGTCTCTTTCGAATAAGTAAGACTTAAGTGGTCGAAACACCAAATGAACGTAAAAAGTTTTAATTACTACTTTTAAGGTTCCGTACCCGTAAAAATGAGACCTGACGGCCAGCAATGAGGCTAGACTGCTGAGCCCGCAAAGAGTGATGGCCGTCAGGGTGATAAGAGGATACCGCACGATCTCCGGTGAGGCGGCATGACTCCTAGCCGGGACCCCTCCATGGGACCTGGAAGCGAGAGCCCTTGCGTCACTGTTCAGATGGCGCAAGGAGGCGCTGGAGCGGGGCCAAAGGCCTGCGTCTCGAGATATCGAGGCCCAGCGGACCCTGCTCCACCAGGAAACCTTGGAGACATGGAAGGTGCGACTTGAGCAACCAAAGGGGGGATTCGCCACAATCGCGGCCGTCAGACCGGTCATGGACGAGTGGCTGGAGAGAAGACACGGTGCTCTCTCCTACCGGTTGACACAGATGCTTGCCGGGCACGGTAGCTTCGGTAGGTATCTGTGGCGAAAACACCGGGAAACCACGGCCGAGTGTCAGCACTGCGAGGACCGCAGCGATGACACGGTGCTCCACACGTTGGTGGAGTGCACGGCGTGGGCGCAACAGCGCCAGGTCCTCGTAGTGGGTCTGGGCGTGGACACTCTCTCGCTCGAGGCCATGGTGCGAGCCATGCTCTCCAGCGGGAGTAAGTGGGACTGCGCCGCCTCTTTCTGCGAGCAGGTCATGCTCGCGAAGGAGGCGGCGGGCCGGGTGCGGGAGAGAACTCTCCCACCCGAGTTCCGCAGTCGGCGCCCTAGGCGCCGCCGACGTGTCTTCGCCGAGGACTATCGGCCTCCATGACCGGCAGGCTTATTACGTATAAAACAGCGATCAGCGATAATTGCGCAATCATCGCGCGATTTATCGCTGGTTGCAGAAAAAAATGGTATTATGTAAAATTCTATCGCGAATCGTTCGCTAATCTTTACGTTGCACTTATCACTACGAAACTAGCGGATTTTTGCAGTCGAAACAGTCAACAAACAGCGATTATCACGCGATTTCCGCGAGATTATCGCCGTCGCTGGCCTATTGTAACATACGTAATAGCCCGGCGGCACTCTCACTGTCCTCAGACCCCCGCCGGGCTATTACGTATGTTACAATAGGCCAGCGATGGCGATAATCTCGCGGAAATCGCGTGATAATCGCTGTTTGTTGACTGTTTCGTATTACGTATCAACGATCGTTTTGCCATAGCAAACCAGCTACTGTGCTGCCTCTGTAGGGCAATCAGTAAATTTAAAAGTGCATTTGTGCTATACTGCGGCAGCGATCTGGCGATAATTTCGTATTACGTATCGGTTTTGACAACCTCCAGGCAGCAATTTCAAACGTCAAAACTGCGATTGCGTTTTCTCTGATTGCTGATCGTTCGCTAATCTCTACTTAGTATTAATAATCTATTTTTGCGTAATTATTTAGTAAATTGCCAATTTTATTATTCTTAAAGTGTAATTATAAACGTTAAGTACGTGAATTGTCATGTACTTAATTTTGTTTTGTAAAGAGTATAGTTAGTGTAAGTGTTGAGTTGTGATCTTACTGTTTACTGAAATATTTGATTGTAAAGTAAGAATGGCTCGTGCAGTTATTTTGATTGACGCACTTGAGGTTGAAGCTATAAGGGCAGATAATCGAAATTCAGGACTTTGAAGCTTTGAATCTAAGCGAAGCAGAGTTCAAAGCCCACTAAGTACAGGCTATCAAAAGAGCTTTGTAGTTTTGTGTGACGAGTGAAGACCATTAATGGCACAAAGAAAAAGGAGAACAAAGGTGAGTTTAGAACGTAAAGTGAGTACAAATCTTTCCTCACATGTATTTGTAATACAATGGGCATTTTATTAGTGTATGTGTATACTGAGAGACCACTTTTATTTTTTGCGGATTTTTGCAGTTTTACTAACAATAGTGCTGCGAGCACGTGTTCGGACGCGCTTTCTAACCGATTACTAAGCTATACAAGTATTTCCGCAACTTTTACTATGCACTAATGTTAGTTAAACTGCAAAACTCCGCAAAAATAAAAGTGGTCTCGCACTACACAAATACACTAATAAAATGCCCAACAGATGTGACAGTTCCCAGTTTTCAGTGATCGCCACGTAATTGTTTATGGCGCTAGTTTCGTAGTGATAAGTGCAACGTAAAGATTAGCGAACGATTCGCGATAGAATTTTACATAATACCATTTTTTTCTGCAACCAGCGATAAATCGCGCGATGATTGCGCAATTATCGCTGATCGCTGTTTTATACGTAATAAGCCTGCCGGTCATGGAGGCCGATAGTCCTCGGCGAAGACACGTCGGCGGCGCCTAGGGCGCCGACTGCGGAACTCGGGTGGGAGAGTTCTCTCCCGCACCCGGCCCGCCGCCTCCTTCGCGAGCATGACCTGCTCGCAGAAAGAGGCGGCGCAGTCCCACTTACTCCCGCTGGAGAGCATGGCTCGCACCATGGCCTCGAGCGAGAGAGTGTCCACGCCCAGACCCACTACGAGGACCTGGCGCTGTTGCGCCCACGCCGTGCACTCCACCAACGTGTGGAGCGCCGTGTCATCGCTGCGGTCCTCGCAGTGCTGACACTCGGCCGTGGTTTCCCGGTGTTTTCGCCACAGATACCTACCGAAGCTACCGTGCCCGGCAAGCATCTGTGTCAACCGGTAGGAGAGAGCACCGTGTCTTCTCTCCAGCCACTCGTCCATGACCGGTCTGACGGCCGCGATTGTGGCGAATCCCCCCTTTGGTTGCTCAAGTCGCACCTTCCATGTCTCCAAGGTTTCCTGGTGGAGCAGGGTCCGCTGGGCCTCGATATCTCGAGACGCAGGCCTTTGGCCCCGCTCCAGCGCCTCCTTGCGCCATCTGAACAGTGACGCAAGGGCTCTCGCTTCCAGGTCCCATGGAGGGGTCCCGGCTAGGAGTCATGCCGCCTCACCGGAGATCGTGCGGTATCCTCTTATCACCCTGACGGCCATCACTCTTTGCGGGCTCAGCAGTCTAGCCTCATTGCTGGCCGTCAGGTCTCATTTTTACGGGTACGGAACCTTAAAAGTAGTAATTAAAACTTTTTACGTTCATTTGGTGTTTCGACCACTTAAGTCTTACTTATTCGAAAGAGACTCCTCTTGGAGTGAACTTTATACTAGAAAATATTCTTTGATTTGATTTGAAAACTATATTATTGTAATTTATTAGATACTCTTACTATTTTAACGGTTCAAAACACGATTTGGAAAACTTTGTTCGATCGAAATCGCTCTCGGAAAATGAGAAATATTGCAAAAATCTAAACAAGTAATGTACTTTTTATATCTAAATAAATTAGTTTATTCCTCATAAAAACTTGTTTGTTTGAAATTGCTGCCTGGAGGTTGTCAAAACCGATATGTAATACGAAATTATCGCCAGATCGCTGCCGCAGTATAGCACAAATGCACTTTTAAATTTACTGATTGCCCTACAGAGGCAGCACAGTAGCTGGTTTGCTATGGCAAAACGATCGTTGATACGTAATACGAAACAGTCAACAAACAGCGATTATCACGCGATTTCCGCGAGATTATCGCCATCGCTGGCCTATTGTAACATACGTAATAGCCCGGCGGGGGTCTGAGGACGGTGAGAGTGCCGCTCACCGTCCTTACAGAAGCAGGCTCATGACGGCAGCGTGACGTGAGCAACTCACGCACGCCCCCCCTTAGAAGCGGGGTCACACCCGAAACCCCCCCATAGACGCGGGATTGCACTCGAACCACCCCCTGGGCGAGGCCGCAGTGGCGGCCGTAGGTCTGTTGGGAGTCCTGGGACATCCTTCCAGAGGGCTTACCCGGGGCTCTCAACCATAGGCTGTTGGGCGTTACGTGAGATTTTTTAGTCGGTAAGAGTCCGGCATAGCATCCTACGAGGATTTTCCCTCACGTTAAAAAAAAAAAACGCGTAAAACGGGACTCTATGCAAAATACTTTGCCGTCTGTCTGCCTGTCTGTCTCCCACGAGACTGTATCTCAGGAGCCGTGATATCTAGAGAGCTGAAACTCTCGAAGATGATGTATTTCTACTGCCGCTATAACAACAAATAATAAAATCTGAAAAAAAGGGGGGAATTAAGGGTTGCTCCCATACAACAAAGATGATTTTTCCGTTTTTGGTACGGAATTACGGAACTCTCTGTGCTTGAGTATTATTTGCACTTATCCGGTTTCTTTAATTCAACTTATAAAAGAATATCAATATTTATTGTTAAAAATTACAGAGAAACATAATTATTACATATCTATATTTACATTATTACTATCTAAACTAAACCTAAATAAGGCCCCCGTGGCATTGTGCCCAAAAGACTAGCAGCATTCCCCCTTTGAATAGCAATACCTATTCGTTGAGCGAGAAAACTGCCAGCCCTTGGGTCACCAGTTGACTCCACAAGGCGCTTTTTCAAATTCTTGAAAAATTTTTGCGCATTGGGACCCCATGCACCTAGGGTCTCGACACCGACTGGACAAAAACACACTTATTAAAATTTAATTCCAAACCAATTAAATGAAATTTATTTTTAATTTCTATAAGATCTGACAGAACAGAAACTGCATCACCTCCAAGAGTCCCGTCATCTAAATACCAGACGTTAAATTTTGACTTTAAATTTTGAATGATGGGGTTAATGGCTAGGCTGAAAATGGCTGGTCCGAGGGGATCACCCTGCTGGCAACCGACTTCAGAAGAAAGTTCGTTGCATTTATACATTAATTTGGAAGGTTCGTGATAACAGTTAAGTAAATAGTTATAAATTTCAGGAACATTGCTTCTAATTTCTGACAGCAGGATGTCACGGTTTACCGAATTAAAAGCATTTTTGACATCAATTTTCAGCAAAACCTCACACTCACCTTTATTAAGGTAGGTGCGTAAGGCGTGGACCGCCGCCTCACACCCACCTTTGGTACCAAACCCTAATTGAGTCGGTTCAAATTTTTGTTGTAATTTTGACAAGATGTATCGGACAGAAATTTTGGATGCTAAACGCCTAAAAGTGGACCCAACAGCATTAGGACGGACTCCTCCGTCTTTTTAGTGAGAGCAATGAGATTAGCTCCATAGATAACAGGAGCGATCTCAGGGTTAATGTTACCAGAGAGCATGAGGTTTACTAATTTTGTTAAACAACCGATGAGGTGCTTACCTGCATCACCCACACAGTGAGAGGTTAGGTCTTTTAGGTGTTGTGGAGAAAGACCATCAAGACCAGCTGCTGATCCGACTTTAAAAGCATGACTTATAAAAGTCACCAATAGTCTTTGAAAGCACGACAAATAACCATAATATCATAAACGATCTGACCCTCACAACTTCGTTTGTATTCCATTTTTCATTGCTGTTCAGTTCCTATTCATTGTAGCCTGTGACATTCCACAATAACGTAGCTTTCTATTGTTGAAATAATTTTGCAAATCGGTTCAGTAGACCCCTTACAAACTCACACCCTCACAAACCTTACCTCTTTATAATATTAGTATAGATACCTATAGATAATGTTTAGCTTGCCCATTTTCGATACGACAGTCGATGCTACACAGAGTCATTTAGCCTAAAAGAAAATCTAGAATGTGATTATACTCGTAGCTTACTTTGACGCGCTGTGTAAACTGCGACACACTAAGTGCTCTGTCGAGCACCTATTTGGCAGTAGACAGATAGTTTTTTTTACAAAGTAAGTGTTTGAGTAAGTGATGTGCTGGACTCGTGTTTTAAGTGACTTTGCTAGTGAGAATGACATCAAGCGCTGTGTTACACAACCTTTATCGAAATTCGGAAAAGCAAATTGTTAACGAGCTTAGCTACGGGAAATCTTGAGACGGGCGTATCGCCATTTTATACTGATTTAATTTGTATTTGTTTTTTTTTTCTGGAGACTGGCAAAATCGTTAATAAACGGAGGGCCATTCAATAAAAGAAGAAGAAGAAGAAGTATCAAAACACAAAATATCTGCGCGTAGTTTTATAAGGCAAAACTAACGTCAAGCGTTTACGCTGTTTTAACGATAATTTTGTAATACGGCCTTTAATGATCTCCAGTTTTTTTTCTACGTGAGGAAATTCTTCATGAATGATAAAACTAAAACTATAATGTAGTTTTAGTCTGTAAGAGTCTAAAACTACACGTGCACATTGTGGAAAATCCTACAGGAATGCTATGCCGGACTCCTACCGAATAAAAACCACATGTTTCCTACCTAACGCCTACGGTTGGGAGCCCCGAGTAAGCCCCTCGGAAGTGTGACCCCAGGAAACACGTGTACCCCTGCCTACGGTCGAAAGGCCCGGGTAAGCCCTCGAAACGATGACCCAGAATGGAAGGATCCACATAAGGACATTCTGATTAGCTCAGAATCTGACTTCAGTTTTGTGATCACTTCTCATTTCAACGAGAAGTCTTTTTTATTCATACTAACTTTGAACTTCGAAAGTAGTTCAGCTTTGATGTCTGCGCCAAATTCTTTGTACGTTTGTGTCTTTTTTTACAGCCATTCAGCTTTTCAACTATTTTCTAATGAACTCATTCTTTAGAACTATATTATACTATTTTATGACTCATTAGTCATCTCTTTGGAATCACAGGGAACTGTGTAAAAAATGTCCGTGAATAGATATTTATATAGATTAATTGATATAGAAAATATCGTTATAAATACTAAAGTGTGTGTGTTTTTTTATGCCACCACGGTGGGTGGCTTTGCACCGAGTCGAACGGAAGAAGCTGATACTCAGGCGCCCCCGCCCAGAGGTGACAGCTGTACTCCATGAGCGGCCGCACTTGCGACTTATACAGAAGCAGTGTTGGCGCCGCAGTAAAGTATCGCTTACGCAGCGGTACTTTACTGCGGCGCCAACTTATTATTTTTATTAAACTATTCTTTGATGTTTGTTAAAAATTCTTTCATGTCAGAAGAATAAATTCAAAATATGGAAAGTGTTGTAAGCCTTGAGTTTGTTTGGCTACTGCTTTTACCACTGATAAATATCCCCTTTGTGTTAGTAGGCCCATCAATGGTACTAGTCAATAGACAAGTACCATTAATGGTATAAATGATACAACTTTGTATCATCCGTTGACTTATTAGTACCTATAGATCGACGGTACCATCCCTTATTTTCAACCCTATAGGAACATCGAATCTCGTTTTCGGTGTTCCTAAAGGTCACACGAGCTACTTCTAAACCTGAGTAACATACAAGTAGAAAATTTAATAAAATATGAGACATTAAGTATTCGAAATAAACATGATAGACTCGAGATGTGCAATCTCTTAAGTGTATTTCGTGGTACATTACTCTAGTGCATGAACTGAATACCGTGTATCTAACGCAATGTAATGCAGTTAATATCCTTGTTGCGAGGGTTTACTATGTTAGGTTATCTAGTGCGTGTAGTTCATAGTGGATAGCTAATGGATTTCTCTCACCTATACCGTCCTATGTTATTTAATGGTATGCAGATGCATGCTTGCGTAGAGTACCTTGTGGTATTTCGTATTGACTCTAGCGCGGAAAATTTGTTTTGAAAGAAGGAAATTTGCTGATACAGATAAGTTACGAGCTTCTGTCCTTAAAAATATGAAATAGAAAAGTGAAAACATTCACTTTTCCTTGTTGCCTGGAAAATAATGTTTATTTCCATTCCCGTGGGAATAAAATATAGCCTTTGTTCACTGGGAATAACGTAGCTTCCCAACAGTGAAATCAAATTGGTTTTGTAAATTTGGAGCCTATTCGATGCAAAGAAACAATCAAATCTTTCCTCTTATCTTCCTTACAATATTCAATTTAGTACAGAAAATCAATCGATGGATCTCTTTATTTGATTTGATTATATCTATTGATCTATTTTAATTTTAATAGTCAAACGTACAAGTATACAGGGGTTACTTGGAAAAATGTTTACAGCTATAAGGCCGCCGTTTGTATTATTTTTTTGTAAACTAACTTTAACTTTCTGTACAAATAAAGATTATTCTATTCTATTCAGATGCTTTGATTGATTGAAAATTGAATTTGAAAATTGAGATTGAAAAATTTCAACTGCGGGTCTTCACGACCTGCGCCTGTCCATTTCAACACGGCAAAAGGCTCACCACCTTATTAAGTGCGACATATAACTATACGATAAAATGTGGGCGTATACTATGCCTCTGTCTAATCTTTCGGGGATAAAGGCGTGACTATATGTTTGTATGTATGTATCTATTTATCAATCCTTTGCTAATTGCGACGTGACTAAATAGATACATATATCATTCATTTCCACTACTTCGAACCAAGTTCAGAACACTGATTAAACCGACTTTCCCAAAGTACACTATTCCAATACGTACAAACAAAATAGTGGTTTATTTCAGCTGTTCGAGCTTAGCTTTATTGCAAGCGAGTTGCGCTAATAGACTACTCGGCTGTTCTAAGCTGATTGGCGACTGATGTACTGGGAATAAAGCCCTGCTCTAACGGGAAAGATTTGTAACACAACTACTCATTTGAATAGAGAAAGCTAATTGGTATCTTTAAGTGTTGCTGGGGTATCCTTCCAAGGGCTCCCAACCGTAAAAAGGCAGAACACGTGTGGTTTTTAGTCGGCAGGAGTCCGGCATAGCATCTATGTAGGATTTTCCTCACGTTAAAAAAAAAGTAATTTTATATGATAACGATTTCATCTTACTACGTGTAATATTATAAATGCGAAACAGGCAACGCAGTCCAGCACCAGCAGCACCATGGTCTCCAGCGACAGAGTGTCCACATCCAGACAACTAACCCGTACTAAACATCTAGCCCAATTCGGATGAAATTCTGTGTCTGTATTACGTTTGAAAATCTAATTCGACCCGGTAGATAGTACCGCAAATGCAGAACCTCATCTGCAAGGCGAGCTCGTTTGTATGCCTATATACATTTTCATTTATAGTGAAACATAATTATTACATAGATATTTACATTATTAATATCTAAACTAAACCTAAATTAGGTCCCTGTGGCATTGTGCCTAAAAGATTAGCAGCGTTCCCATTCTGAATAGCAATACCTATTCGCTGAGAGAGAAAACTGCCAGCCCTTGGAACTCTATCAGGCGCTTCTTTAAATTCTTGAAACTAAAATATATTATTATAATTTATTTAGCTTAATTTATAGTGAAAAATTACAACCTAGATTGGACGGCACCCAATCCCATAGGCCAATTTGAGCAACAGAACCGAAACGTACCGAAGATTCCCCATCTAATATCTAACAAAATAATAGCATTACGATCCAACATTATACTAACGTCGAACAATATTTTTAACGACCTTTAATGGTGAAACTTGGTTAATGCGTATAACTTCGTAAATGGATTTACCAGACCTAGCACCAGGGATTTTGCCGCAGTCGTTATGATTTTCTAATATAATAGGTTCACTCTAACTAATCACGTAGGTAAGTAACGATCACTGCAATAAGCAACTTTCACTATATTTCTAAATACATACATAATTATATACATAGAAAACGCCTAAACTCCGAATCAAACATTTGTGGATCACAGAAATATCTGGACCGACCCGGGAATCGAACCCAGGACCTAAGTGCGGAAGGCGGTCACACTACTAATGCACCACCGAGGTATGAGAATGTTTGTTTGAAATAACTTTTAGAATTTACTTTGCACATATTGCACATCACATAGTTTTAAGCACGTGGTTCTCGGCGTCACATTATGCTAGAACATGTTATTGTAATGTGCTGTGGCGTATTAGTCCTGAGCGGGCAGGTAGCCAGGTGATAACCGGTGACAGAATGCGGAGTCACGCGCTATGCAGTACAGCAACATGCATATCTTGTGAGGAGTACGTATACATTGAAGTAGTGTAAGCTACTGCAATGTATACATACTGTAAGATTTATAATACCTACATTAAAACATGTAGATAGGCCCTCAAGGTTTTCACCCTCGTTTTTTCAGTAGAAATCCTCATGTATGCTTTGTTGAATTCCTACTGGCTTTAATCACACGGTTTTCTGACACTACTTTCGTAACGAGCTAGACCTCGGTAGGATGTCCCAGGAATCTCCATCAAAGGCGTATAACCCCACATTTATAGTTATTGTGGAGACCATCCCAAAAGTGATTTAGCTCCTGATATGGTACTTTTAGAGATTTTAAAAGAAATGCCTGTTAAAACTTTCTATAGTTTACTGAAACCCCAAAGGCGTGATAAGTATACATAAACGAAAAAACTTACCCACAAAGTGACCATCATTAGGTTTTGTTATTCTGTTTTCGGCCGTCAGTGTAACTGTGAATGTTAAATAAAGTGTGGATATACCACACTTTATTTCAAAGGCCAGTGATGTACCGCGATTTGTAATCCCGGAGCTGTGTGGAATCACAAACAGCTGGCATTTTCTCGAACATTCGTACTACGGCTATAAGTCAGAGAGAACAAAACACCCTGAGCCGAGGTGTAATGGTCCATCACGGAGATAAAAGACATCCGCGTCGATTTACTGCCAAAACACGCCACGCAAATTTTACTACACTGTGACGTAAGAGCGAAAATTTATTTTCATGCCACGTACATTGAATAGTTTGTACTGCTGTTTATATTGCATAGTGCAACTTAAACCGCAATGGATATCGTTATGAGTTCTTACAACACTGATAGTTGATTGTGAAGGTATTTTGATGTAGATGTAAGCTGACGGCATAAATTGTTTAAACAAAAGCGTCTAAATTGTTTTGCAGTTCAAGGTTTAATTCTAAAGGTCCAAGAAAACGTCTGCCGAGAAAAACATCTTTCCTTATTTATGAACTCGCAAGCAGTGAATTTAAAGGTTCGTTGAAATTAAAGCGCTTGAAATAAATATGGAAGGTAAATAAATATTTTTTAGCTCGGGAAAATCTTGTTTGTCATTGAAAATTGGAGTGAAAAAGCAGCATTTTATTTTCTAGCGCAGTAAGTGGATTTCAAATTCAAGCCTATCCACCATAGAGCAACGGTCTACGACTTTTACCGAGAAGAAAGGTGCCAAGCTGACACTTTCCCCTCAGTCTAAGCGGGCTCCGAAAGAAGTAAGAAATTATAAGTGTTTTAGTTGTTTTGTGTAAGTTCTATAGCGACAGCCGATTGCTCTTGTATTGGTGTATAATGAATACAATTCCCCCCCCCCCCCCCCGCAACTTATGACAGACCGATATTTATAGAGCAAACATGCTATGTCTAATCCCCTTGTACTGGTTGCGTTGTTCTATGCTATTCACAGACTGCACTGAAAATGCATTAATACTTGTTTCATGTTACTGCTCCGCTATCTTTTTAGGAATAATCGTACTGATCAGTAAGACGACCAGATACATAATATTTTGGACTATGCGACAAACCACATGCTATGTTGGGTTCTGTAGCTACTAATTTATACGAAATTCTTAGTTATTAATATTTCCTTATATTTTTTTACTAATGATAAGTAGAATATTTTCTATTAGATACTCGTAAACTTGCAAAGCCTACATGTAGGTACATACCACTACATATTTATCTTTTAATTTCGTCCTAATTACCTACGTCTTATTACCGTGATTTTTTATCATGCCCATAAAAGAAACAAACGTCTAATTGGTATGAGGGCGGCGACTTTACTCTATCAAAATTTTGTACAATAACATAGCATCTCTCTATTTTAGATGTCTTTGTAAAAATTACTAAATTCACTCGATTGTCCTTTAAGGATGTGTATGGTGGATTGAAAAGTGGATTGATTTATATATTCGAACAAGTGAGATATCCCAAACCAATTATGCTCGCTGTATTCTACCGTTTACATCCGTTTCTACATGTAAAGGTCACTGAGGATAAACCGCAAACAGACAGACATGACGTAACTATGAAGTTTCCTTGTTTACTACCTACGGAACGCTAAAAGTTTTCAGTCAATAAAGAAAAGTGGCACATTGTTTGTTGAACTCATTTGTGTCCTAGAGCACGTTCTGTATTGGACAGGATTATTGGTTTCCGAACAACTATTGTTGGAAACTTGAAGCAAGCGATACTACTCATTTTTACTTATAATATGCTACGAGTATATAAAAGCGAGTTCTAAAGTGCTATGAAGTTTCCTGAAAGTAGATTATAAAAGTGATTTTTTATGAACGGTTTCTGCACAGTTTTTATCACGTACAAAAATTTCTTATGAGGGCCCATGCAGGACACTTCACGACTAAAACTACCCCAAGTAAGCTCTCTTAAGGTTGTCCCAGGCGCAGTAATTGTTTTTTTAACGTTTCCGAGCTTCGTATGGCATGTTGAGCCGTTTGCTATTATTTAATCTGTGCCGTTAGTCTCCGTTGTCAGTAACATAGATGTCGTTAAGACAAGTTGACAACCTTATGGGTGTCTTGTAAAATTTCAAGAGCAGGTATGCCACAACATACGTCTGTCCATATAGTATATTTGTTTATGAATTAGTGTCCAATTTCGACGGCCAATAACTGGTCTCTAGTATCTAGGTATATTTAAGTAAGCTCGAATATCCTCACGTGTAGGAGAACTCTTATAATAGCTTTAAAAGTCAAATGAAGTTCCGTTCTGTAGAATAAGTTCTTCACAGTTTGGAAGAACTTATTTACTTCAATTTCAGCGTGACGTCACCACCAGAAGCCACCGACACCAGTTGTGTGCTCTCACTTAACTTTGTGCTGTAGTGAATAAGTTTTATTTGCGGTGTTTAAATAAACCTGGCACATGGGGCTCCGCCTGCGAGGAATTTTGTGCCAGTTATAACTTATGGTTAGCTAAAAAAAGCATCTTCCCCCGTATTTAATATAACGATAAAAAAATATTTGTACGGGACGGGACGGTAAACGGGAAAGAAAACAAAATGTCGCCATCTTAATTCATCCCGAGGGTGTCGTAAGAGGCGACTAAGGTAACAATTTCGCAGAACGATCCATTGCGTAGAGAAGGAAAAAATGACAATCGTTAAACCAAGTTGATGCCTTATGGGCAGCTTGAAAATTTTCAACTGCTTCACGACCTGCGCCTGTCCATTTTAACACGGCAATAGGTTCACCACCTATTACGTGGGAAATAAAACTATCTAACTAATCGCAATTGCAAATTTTAGTAAAATCCCCTCATCAATCAGAAAGTGAGCTTGTCTTCAAAATTTAAAGCCAAGAACCAGGCTGGTAATCGACCTACAAACAAAAAAACTCATCAAAATTGGTGCATCTTTTGCCGCTACGATGCCACATTCAGACAGATACCCAAGTCAAACTTCCCTTTCCCTAACCAAACTTTCCCTCTCCCAAAGATACCCATCGTGTTTCGTCCGGGATTAAAAAAAGGAGATGACACTATTGTGTCATCTCCTTTTTTTAATTTCTATTATGTTACTATACATTACTATAATACTGCATTACTATAAAAATACCTTTTATTACAAAGTTTCCTACAGAGCCTTAAAATTTCAATATCAATCAAACCTGCCTTTCAACCTTCAGCTAAACAA
This sequence comes from Miltochrista miniata, assembly GCA_933228765.1. Taxonomy (NCBI): domain Eukaryota; kingdom Metazoa; phylum Arthropoda; class Insecta; order Lepidoptera; family Erebidae; genus Miltochrista; species Miltochrista miniata. The sequence goes on along the minus strand of OW121766.1, from coordinate 24,783,225 downwards.
TAGCACCTTAGTATCGATCCCAATGCTCGCCGACCCGGCGCCAATGTTTGTGAATGGACCGATTACTACGACAGTCTTTACACAGTATTTGCCCGGATGAGTATATACCCGGTTCACTCCACTATTCTTCTATCATATACAGCCTTAAAGGAGCATCATGTGGTTTTACTAATTTTGAGTAGATATACGAAGACAATTTTATAGTTAGCTACGGTGTCGTGAAGTTCGGAAATAGCATCTATAAAAGAGATGCTATTTTAAAGTAGGGACTACTTTTATAGAGTCTAGGTATACCGAATGTAAATACAAAAAGTATTTACTAAATGCGAACGAAAGTTTGTATTTATGGATGAACTAGATAGCACCCGCAGCTTCTTCCTCGTGGAACTATGTTTAGGTTTTCGCTTCCCATGTTAACATTTTCCCGATATAATCAGCCTATGTTTTACTTAAGGATTTATTTTCACTAATAGGATTTTGTGGGTATATATTAAACTTAGATTATAATCTAACCCAGTACTAAATTTTCTTGTATAAAAGAGTAACAGTAGGCGCACACTGGGCGACATGTCGCAGCGACAAGCTGAGCGCGCAAAATTACATACATTTTGTTCTAAGCTCCGTACACTAGGCGACATGTCGGCGAAAGTCGGCGACAAGCTAGGGGAATCGCAGCGACACGGTGACAATCACCGAGCGACAGCTTTTTGCACGACGTCTGTCGCTCCATTTAAGCCTGAGGTGGTTGGATATCGTAGCCTATGGACATATTTACAACACTAGAGGCGCTACACACAAACATTAAACACATTTTTCTCAACTACCTACTTAAAAGATTATACACCAAGAGATTGAACATTTATGTAAAAAACTCGCATCTCATTCAGAAATTTTACTGCAGATGCAGCCACAATGTTCACGTTATAATAAATTAAAATGTATTCAGAAGTCGCGAACTCGGCAGGTAGGTACTATAAAAATGTGTTTGCCGTCTGCCCGCAATGTTTACGAGTGTTTGAAACAAAAGGGATGTTGGCAAGCTTTGCTTATTCAATATCAAGCACGATTTTTATAATTTAGGTGGGTATTTCTTGACTATGTATAAAGTACACTCCTTTCTACTCTTTTCAAAAGATAGCATTATGTATGTCTATCATACCTATTTACATAAGCTATCTTATCTTATTTTATCTTATCTTATCTGATATGTTATGATTGTCACCTTCCTATTTAGAGAGATAAGCAAAAATTTGCATCAGCTTCCGTGACGAAGCATGTAGCCGGAGCTTTCATCTGTATTATAAAGATGAAAGATTTGTTTGTTTGCACTGAAACGGCTCCGAAACTACTGCACCGATTAAAAAAAATCTTTCACTGTTGGAAAGCTACAGTATCCCCGGGTGACCAAGGCAACTTTTTATTCTTCTACTAGCTGATACGCGCGGCTTCGCCCGCGTGAAATTTGGTTCCCGTGGGAACATTTTCCCGGGATAAAAAGTAGCCTATGTGTTATTCCGGACTATACCCTATCCTTGTTCCAAATTTCAGCCAGATCCATTCAGCCGTTAGAGCGTGATTGAGTAACAAACATCCAAACATCCAAACTTCTTCACAAACTTTCACATTTATAATATTAGTAGGATAGGATATTAGTAGGATTCTCACGGAAACGGGGAAAGGGTAGGTGAAACTGCGTCATTTTGGCTAGTCTGCATCAATCAATCAATCAATCATCATATGACAGCCCACGGCTAGCCGTACGCCTCTCTCAATTTACGCAATAATTTTTTTTTTTTTTTCAAATTTTAATTTATTTACTATTTAACACCATATACAATAATTTAATTAATAAATAGCACGAAAAACCACAAAGGTTTAATGTGTGCTATCATTTGTCTAACAGTGCAATAATGTAGCAATTAAAAATATCTACTTAACCGATCTATCCTTACTTTTACTTACTAAATACAAAACCAGTTAAAAATAAACAAAAAAATAAAACAACATCTAGAAAAATCATCACGTCATGCATGGTAATGATCATAAAAATTTGGAGAAAAAGTATTGCTTAAGTTTTCGCTGATAGTTAAGCTTTGTAATACCAGTATGAAACTCTGAGGGTAGATCATTTAAAAGTCTAGGGACAATATAGTCGGAAGTTCGTTCGCCATACATATTATTAGCGCGCTGTGTGAGAAGACGATTCTTGGAAACAGCCCGCGTGCATACAGGATGTTTGATAACTTTTCTGAGGTTTTCGTTAAAAAATTGTTCTTTTAATATTGAAAAATGAACTTGCGTTTGAACTGGCAGGATTTGACAGTGCTTAAAAAGGCCAAGTTCATTTTCATAATATTGGTTTTTTATGTTATTGGAAACTAGTAATTTTAAAATTCTATTTTGAAGTTTATATATGTCATTCAGATAAGTTTTATACGTTCGCCCATAACTACTAAGACCGTATTGTATATGAATTCAGCAAGTGCATGATAAAGCATAATCTTCACCTTAAATGGAATGCGGTTTCTGAGAATTGAGATATTAGCCATAAAATGCCTTAATTTACTACAAACTCGTTTGATATGCGGGCCCCAGCTGAACTTTTCAACTGATAGCACGTGCTGTTTTTTATACATTTACACATATCATTAACATAGGATAGAAAGTATAGTGGACCTAACACTAAGCCTTGGGCAGTTCCCTTTGTTACAAAAATGGGTTCACTGTAAGTATTATCAATTTTCACAACGAATTTTCGCTTATTCAGATAATTTCCACACCAATTTAACAATGAACCGCGCACTCCACAATCATCCAGCTTGTCAATTATCTACTCTAATTGTACTCTAATTTAATATTTGAATTATTTAAGTTATTTTTCCACTTACAAAATAATTTATCTCTTTTGAGACACATCCTTGTGACGTTTTCATCGATCCAAGGCAATTTACGTTGGTTTAGGCGTCTTTTTGGTGACGTAAATAATGCATTAGCACTTGCGGTTTTGTTAGCGGAATAAAAAGAATCATAAATAAAATTTAAAATAATATTTTACCAAATGCATGAATTCGCCACATGATATTATCATGTGGCGAATTCATGCATTTGGTCTTAGTCCAATCAACATTTTTCAGCTCCCTATAAAAAGTATCATAGTTAATATTTATTTTCGAAACGTCCTGTATACACTCAGGAATGTTGTGCGACTCGTCGATGCAAGTAAATATAATACCACGGTGGTCGGCCAGTACAATATCTAGCACTGCTGCGTACGGATGTAATGTGAATACATGGTGAATACATGGTGCTGCAATTTAGGCATCCATTCAATCCCTATAAGCGTATTCATTTTGACATGCGTTACTTCTCATGGAGCTAACGTTACACCCTGAGGGTACAGTAGTGGCTTCTTCAACAGATCCCTAAGATTCAATATCTTAGGGATTAACGAAAAAGCCCACATTAGGAGGAAGGGCATAACGGTACTCCGTTCGTTGAGCAGCCCGCCTGGGGCAGTACCTCCGCCCTGCAGAAGACCGCGGTAATAGTAACCTGACTCCGGTTGGGTTATGTTCTCCGTCGGTTAGCAGGTATCCAGAGCTCATTGGGGCGACTTTGTGCCGTTGACGGTGAGACCAGAGGCTTATCTGGCTCCATTGGCGGATAGAGGCGCGGAGTATTGGTACGGCGGTCAGGGAGACCCGGTGAAACGGTTGACCGCTGACCGCCCGCAGGCTGTACGGGACCCGAACCTGGGGATCACTTAATCTCCGCCCCAGGAGGCTGAACCAGCAGCCTGTGTAAAGTCCCTGGTGCTGTGGTCGTGCCGGAGGAGGATACCGGAGTGGACGCGGCCACTGCATTGGGGGGGGACCGGGGGCCCTTCCGTACGCCGTGCCAATCTTCCGCATTACCTTTGTCTGCCTTTGGTGATTTGGAGCCTCGCTTAGTCTCCTGCGCCAGCGGCACACAGGCGCCCCCTCAACCTTCTTAATTCCCCTTTTTAAAAAACAACCATGGCTGCAAAAAAGAAAAATAAAAAGGTATCCACAGCGGCATCGGCGTCCACACTTCAAGTGGACTTTTGCAACATCAGAGGCATGCGCGCGAACATCAACGTAGTCCACCACCATCTTGAAACTGCGAAGCCGACCCTTTTTTTCTTGACGGAGACGCAGATCTCATGCTCGAAAGATACATCTGACTTGATGTACCCTGGCTACAAGCTGGAGTACAACTTCAGGCGGAAAGCCGGGGTGTGTATGTACGTCCGGGATGATGTCTGCTGTCGCCGTCTTACAAGCCTCGAAGACAGGGACCTGTCTACGTTATGGGCGCGCGTGGATCATGGGGGCCACACCCGGATCTACGCGTGCGTGTATAGGTCTCACAGCGGTAATACGGACACAGTTCGCCTTTATGACCACCTGCAGCAATCGACTGACAGGGTGATTGAGCAGTGTCCCTCCGCTGAGATAGTGGTTTTGGGAGATTTCAACGGTCATCATGTTGACTGGTTGGGCTCCCGGACCACCGACTTTGCGGGAAAAGCTGCTCACGAATTTGCCTTGACCTATGGGTTCTCCCAGCTGGTTAAATCCTATACAAGGATACCAGACAAGGAGAACGAGCATAGTGCATTGCTGGACCTTCTGCTGACAACGCGTCCGGACGGATACAACGTTTCGGTGGATGCTCCGCTAGGATCGTCGGACCACTGTGTCGTTCGGACGCATGTGCCTCTCGCAAGGCCTGAACCACCTCGGCCCAAGGAGTGGCGACATGTGTGGCACTACAAGTCAGCAGACTGGGATGGACTGCGAGAGTTCTATGCGTCGTACCCGTGGCGGCGGCTTTGTTTTGCCTCAGAGGATCTGGATTCTTGTGCTGTAGCAGTCGCTGAGGGGATCTTGGAGGGTATGGAATGCTACATTCCCAACCGATGGATCCCTGTAGGTGCAAAAAAGCGACCGTGGTTCAATCGGCTCTGCAGAGAAGCTCTAATACAGAAGGAATCTGCCTACAGAGCTTGGACCACGGCTCGTGCAAATTCAGATCCAAACATCTCTGAGGTGAAACGCAAATTAAATGCCGCCTCGAGGTCCAGTAAAAGAGCAATTGTCAAGGCCAAGTTCGATTTCGTCGGCAGAATTGGCGAACGGCTAGCAGGCTACCCTTCAGGAAGTCGTGAATTTTGGTCGCTTGCCAAAGCTGCCGAGGGAAACTTCTGTCGGTCAGGATTACCACCCTTGCTTAAACCCGACGGTAGTTTGGCCCAGAGTGCCAAGGAGAAAGCCGACCTTTTGGGTAATCTCTTTGCCTCTAACTCGACCATGAGCGACGGAGGTGCTTTACCGCCGGGCATTCCGAGTTGTGGCACTTCCATGCCGGAAGTTAAATTTACACAGCGGAATGTCCGGCGGGAGCTTCAATCTCTGGACGTTCATAAGTCGAGTGGGCCAGACGGCATTCCCGCGGTGGTACTTAAGCATTGTGGTCCAGAGTTGTGTCCGGTACTTACACGTCTTTTCACACTTTCCTATTCTATGCAACAAGTCCCGGCGTCGTGGAAGATTGCGTATGTACATCCTGTACCCAAGAAGGGTGACAGAACCGACCCGGCCAATTACAGGCCTATAGCCGTCACCTCCCTTTTATCCAAGGTGATGGAGCGTGTAATTAATACACAGCTCCTGGGGTACCTTGAGGAACACGACCTGCTCAGCGACCGGCAGTACGGTTTCCGTCACGGTCGCTCGACGGGCGATCTTCTTGTGTACCTAACACACCGATGGGCGGCGGCTATCGAGAGTAAGGGTGAGGCTCTAGCTGTGAGCCTCGACATCTCTAAAGCCTTTGACCGGGTCTGGCACCGTGGTCTTCTTACGAAACTGCCCTCATATGGACTACCCGAGAGATTATGCGGATGGGTGTCCAGCTTCTTGGCCGGTAGAAGCATCAGGGCCGTCGTTGACGGCAGCTGTTCAGACTGCATGGCTATAAACGCTGGAGTACCGCAAGGCTCAGTGTTGTCCCCTACTCTGTTTCTGCTGCATATCAATGACATGTTGTCTATTGACGGCATTCATTGTTATGCGGACGACAGTACGGGGGACACTTGTTACACGGGCCGCCCCGGTATCTCTCGGGACACAGTGGAGAAAAATCGTGAACAGCTTGTGTCTGAAATCGAGGCTACTCTTACTAGAGTGTCCGATTGGGGTGGACAAAATCTTGTCCAGTTCAACCCTTCCAAGACACAAGCGTGTTTTTTCACCGCTAAGCAAACCCCAATTACTGTAGCGCCGCAATTTCAGGGCACATCTCTTTCCATCTCCAAAAGTATAGGGATCCTTGGCGTTGACATCTCCAGTGACGTTCAGTTCCGTAGTCATTTGGAGGACAAGGCTAAGCTGGCGTCCAAGAAGCTAGGTGTGCTCAACAGGGCGCGGCGGTACTTCACTGCGGCGCAAGCACTGCTTCTCTATAAGTCGCAAGTGCGGCCGCATATGGAGTACTGCTGTCACCTCTGGGCGGGAGCACCTGAATATCAGCTTCGTCCATTTGACTCGGTGCAAAGGCGAGCTGTAAGAATTGTCAACGATCCTGTACTTACAGCTGGTGTGGAACCTCTTCGCGACAGGAGAGACTTTGCCTCCTTATGCGTGTTCTACCGCCTGTACAATGGTATGTGCTCTGAGGAATTGTTTGATATGATGCCTACGGCTACGTTCTATCATCGCACCGCTCGCCACAGACAGGGAGTTCATCCTCACACTCTGCGTCCGGTGCGTTCTAGCACGCTTAGATCCGATAGGTGTTTTCTTCCGCGCACGCTTAGGTTGTGGAATGACCTCCCTGCCTCGGTTTTCCCAAACGCCTACAGTATGGGGTTCTTCAAAAGGGGTCTTAGAAGGTTTTTACAGGGTCGGCAGCGCGAGTGTGGCACCTCTGGTGTTGCAAACGTTCATAGGCTGCGGTGACCACCGGTCCTTCTGGTGGGCCGTATGCTTGTCTGCCACCTTAGTGGTATAAAAAAAAAAAAAAAAAAATTCAGGTCATCGTGGCGTCGCGTCGCGTCGGTCCATCTGGCAGGAAGTCGTCTTACCAAGTCGCGGTCTCCACTCCAGAACTCTTTTTTGCTCCATTAAGTTCTTCTACAGATATGACCAGCCCACTGCCACTTCAAAACCCTTTCGGTCCATTAGGTCCCATGTATCAAAACGTCCAGAGTGTCAAAATGTACAGTTCTACAAAATGACCGATATTGAATCGTCCAGAGTATCAACGCATACTCTGTTGACCACTCTAATTCTCAGACTGGTGTATTATACACTCGAGAGCAATGAATCCGGGTCACTTAAAGAATGTTAAAAATCTCGGAAACTAAAAATGATAGGTTAATGCAATAAATTGTATTTAATAGACAATGTAATACTCCTTAAATGAAAGTAAAAAAAATATGAGTCACCATACATTTTATTAACACAAAATTACATAAAGAAAAAACTGCCGATCTCTCCTTAAAACAAAAATAGGAAACATGAAATTTTTGAACTTTATTACGATTTTCTTGAATTTTAATACTTCGTATTGCCTCCTCGTGCTTCCATTACTGCGTTTACGCGGTTTGGCATGCTGTACACCAAGTTCCTTATACGATTTTGGGGAATATTCTCCCATTCCTCTGTGAGAGCAATTTTGAGCTCACGAAGCGTGATTGGGGGAGGGTTTCGTTGTTTTACGCATCTGCCTAGCTCGTCCCAAGCATGCTCGATCGGGTTGATATCCGGGCTGCGCGCTGGCCACTCCATACGAGTAATGTTCATCTCTTGAAGGTAGTCATTCACAATCCTACCTGTATGAGGTCGGGCATTGTCATGCATAAATATAGCATCCTCACCTAAATTGACCATAAATGGACCAACGTGATCATTGAGGATTTCTTCCACATATCTTACGCTAGTTAAAGAGCCGTTTTCTATGATCACCAGCTCTGTGCGACTTTCAGAAGAAATTCCGGCCCACACAAGTACAGACCCACCACCGCAGGCTACTTTTTCTTCGATGCATGCTTGCTTGAATCTTTCCCCTGGTCTTCGATACACTCTGTGTCTTCCATCGTGCTTGTAGAGCATAAATTTTGATTCGTCGGAGAACATAACTTTTGACCAATCTTCAATACTCCAATTTACGTGGCTCTGGGCATACCTTAGTCTCGAAATACGATGCCCACGCTCCAGTTTAGGGCCGTTTGCAGGTCTAAGGGGTTTTAAGTTAGATTCAGCAAGCCGACGTCTTACTGTCCATGCACTTGGGTTACTTCCTCCGAGGCGTCGAAACTGATTGGTGAGTTCAGTTCCTGTGAGAAAGCGATTTCGAAGCATGGTGTTCACCAAGTATCGGTCTTCTCGTGCTGTGGTACACCTGGTTCTGCCCGTTCCTGGTCTGCGTAGGTTAGAACCAGTTTCTTCGTAACGTCGGAGAACTCTTTGTACTGTTGACAGCGACACACCGACAGTCCTGGCTGTATCGCGCTGACTCCGGCCGGTTTCCAGCATTGTAAGTATTCTGGTGCATTCTTCAGGCGTAAGCGACATAATTTCAGCTTGATTAATGAATATAGAGCACTATCAACATGGTTTATGTACCCACATAAATGACAGATTACAAACAAAAGCAACACCAAATGCTGTAATTTCGTAGTTCCATCTTCGAAAGTGGCCCTTTTTCAAATTAGATTTTTTTATGATATAACTTTACAATAACTAAGAAGTTTTAATACCTTCATTTAAGGAGTATTACATTGTCTATTAAATACAATTTATTGCATTAACCTAGCATTTTTAGTTTCCGAGATTTTTAGGATTCTTTAAGTGACCCGGATTCATTGCTCTCGAGTGTATTATAGATATTCCTATTCATACTATGAATCAAAAGATTGTTCATGTAAATTCACACGAACATCTGTTCGCTCGTGGCCATTGCCAAGTTAAAAGAGACCACAATTTATGCGCGTACAGGGCGAGGCAACAAAGCGATACAACAGATGTTACAGATGGCAGCATGAATAAAATATTAGAGGCCGATTTGAATATTTCACGGCCTCTGTGCTGGCTACTGTAACCTGTAGACTATTGTAGGTCAGGTTATCGAATTTTTTGGTAAAAATGTTATAAGTTGGTAGAAGAAAACGAATTTTTTTTGTTAAGGTCTCGTATCCATGGGACACAGAGAACCTAACCTTAGGTTGTATTGTACTGTGCCACATTTCAATAAAAACTGGACCCTATTTCCACGACTCCACTTTCAGTCACCAGACTTTCTTTTACGTGTGCAAAATCTGTCATGGATGCTATGCTGGACTCTTACCGACGAAAAGCCAACACGTTTCCTACTACTGCCTACGGTTGGGACCCTGGGTAAGTCCTCGGAAGGATATCCCCAGGGCCATCACCTGGTTATATCTCAAGAACCGTGATAACAAGACGGATAAAATGTTCACCAATTATAACACAATGATGTTCAGTGTTACTCACCAACTTGCTCAGAGGGAGGTTGCAAAATTACTCTATCCCAGGGCGCCTTTCTTCAGAGATTCCAGTGTGCGTGCAAGGGTAGGCTAGGGCTCTCACGAAAACAGCCAGGTAGGGTGTACACACATATATTTATATAGTACACAGTTCACTACAGAGACAATGAGATAGAAAGCACAGACATACATAAGAACAGTTATACAAAAAAATAGTACGGGTTTAGGTACTAGAGTACAGCACTAAATTATTTCCGCGTGAGCAGGTACTAGAGGTGAGGAAGTAAGCGGCTAGACTACACATATATAAGTGGGTGACAAGTACTGGCCTTCGAGTCGAGTTAAGAGCGACCCCGTACGCTGTCAAGTCCAGGTGAAGTTGGCAGGCTTCTCTCGTAATAACCTCGCTCGTGTGGTCCACGTGTTTTCGGGTGTGGTTTAGAATGGTGGAGACCAACTTTTCCCCGTACTAAAAAACCCAGAATCTGGGTATAGGTTATCACAGAATTTAATTCTTTCTGAGGAGAATAGGTAAAACCCAGGCTAATCTCCTTAGCAAGTCCTCAGGTTTGAACTTATAACCTCCAAAGAAAATTGAGGTGTGCTACTCAGAGTAATTTCAAATTCACAGCTGCTTAGAAGATGGCAAAAGAGGCTTGGAACTTCATAGCAGGGCTAATTATACCCTCACTATCGAATCCTCGAGAAAATCCTTTTAGAAACCAGTTTGCTACGCAATTCCTGCGTCCATGCACAAAAAACCCATAGACTAAACGTCCGTTTCCTTGAGAGAGCTGTTGCCACAGCAAAAAAGCAATGAATCGATCATGGCGCTCTCACACGCTCAATGATCATTGACAAGCCTAAGACCAGACATTGCTACACATAGAAAATAAATGTTACACAATGATGTTGTTCAGTTGCCGATGCTACAATTTTTCGTATATAATCTTACTTCCTACTAATCCTACTATTTCTATTTTCTACTTCTTACTAATATTATAAATGTGAATGTTTGTGAGTGTGGATGTTTGTTACTCTTTCACGCTCGAACGGCTGAACGGATCTGACTGAAATTTGGTACTGGGATACATTATAGTCTGGAATAACACATAGGCTACTTTTTAAAGTTCCCATGGGAAGTGGGAAATAAATTTTCACGCTGACGTAGCCGCGAGCGCCATCTCTGAACCATACCTATGTACTTAAAACATGTCATAAACGTCACAACAATACCATAAATGTACATTTCAAAGAATGTCTATTATTACCATAAAAATTGTAAAAATAGTTTTTAAGTAGTTAAGAAGAAACCTAGGTACTCTTTTATCTTTTACTTAGCTGACCCTCGCATCTTCGTTTACGTCACATAAGGTCTATTAAAGTTGAGGTATTTCTTAATCAGACTCATCATACAGAGTGTGAATCTGCCCTGTTTGCTTAATTAAAAAAGAGCTTAATGATTAAGGCTATTCTAAAATAATTCAATCCGCGCCAAAGGCGTGCGTGGGCTACAAAACACTCAAAATTGTTACTTAATATTATAAATGTGAATGTTTGTGAGTGTGGATGTTTGTTACTCTTTCACGCTCGAACGGCTGAACGGATCTGACTGAAATTTGGTACAGGGATACATTATAGTCTGGAATAACACATAGGCTACTTTTTAAAGTTCCCATGGGAAGTGGGAAATAAATTTTCACGCTGACGTAGCCGCGAGCGCCATCTCTGAACCATACCTATGTACTTAAAACATGTCATAAACGTCACAACAATACCATAAATGTACATTTCAAAGAATGTCTATTATTACCATAAAAATTGTAAAAAAGGCGTGCGTGGGCTACAAAACACTCAAAATTGAAAAAAGTTTGAAACAATCTTTAAAGTACACCCTTTGTGACACTGAAAAAAAATTTTAAATCGTGCCTCGCATAGGGAAGTTACAACTTAAAATCATTTGACTTTCATCCCCTCTCCTAAAGGAACCGTACTAAATATCGGGGTCAAAAGTATCCTAGAACCTTCCTCGGATCATTAGCTCAGATTGTACCAAGTTTCATTCAAATCGATTCAGTAGTTTCGGCGTGATACTGATTCGGGATGCAGACAGACAGACAGACTTGAAAAATTAAAATTACGTTTTCGGCTTCTGTATCGATGAAAGAACACCCTACAATTAAAATTTTCAAAATATCTTCCAAGTACAGACTCGACCCTCAACCGTTTTATTATATGTATAGTGTATAGATATCTTACTAATATTATAAATGCGAAAGTTTGTGAGTGTGGATGTTTGTTACTCTTTCACACTTAAACGGCTTAACGGATTGGGCTGAAATTTAGTACAGATTATAGTCTGGAATAACACATAGGCTACTTTTTATTACGGGAGTACATTCCCATGGGAAGCGGGAAGTAAAATTTCACGCTGACGTAGCCGGGAGCGCCATCTATCTCATACCTATGTACTTTAAACGTGTCATAAAAGTCATATAGTCTGGAATAACACATAGGCTACTTTTTATTACGGGAGTACATTCCCATGGGAAGCGGGAAGTAAAATTTCACGCTGACGTAGCCGGGAGCACCATCTATCTCATACCTATGTACTTTAAACGTGTCATAAAAGTCACAACAATACCATAAATGCACATTTCAAAGAATGTCTATTATTACCAGAAAATTTGTTAAAAGAGTTTTTTAGTAGGTAAGAAGAAACCTATTGTTTTAGCTTTTAAGTAGCTGACCCTCGCAACTTTGTTTACGTCACATAAGGCCTATGAAATTAGAGATATTTATTAATCATACTCATCAAGTAGCGTGTGAATCTGCCCTGTTTGCTTAATCAAAATAGAGCTTAATGATTAAAGCTATTTCTCAGTATAGAATTTTCCTCAGTATAAACAATTTACATACAAACACCGCGGTGTTAGAACTTTATTACATGTATCAACGTAGACGTGTATAAAATGACATCACTCAAATGTCATCAATATTCTGAAAAAGAAATTAAACATAGAGTTCACAAACTCTTTTGAAAATACATACTGTACCTACCTTAGAGGATCGTTATGAAGATAACAGGATAGTTAACAACCATCCATAGAAAATACATGGTATAATGCTGATGCTGAATACCGCAAAGAACAATCGGCGCGGCATTGAATGGGGACTATCCTGATATCTTGGAGGATTTAAATGATGCCGATGACCTGTGCCTGCTGAGGCACACACACGCCATCATGCATGTCTGCAAGACAACGTGCAGGACAACGTGCAGGATGAGGCAGCGAATGGCTGGACTGAAATTAAAATCGAGAGACGCAGGAGACGTGGTGGAGGCACTAATTCACGTACCTCGGGAGTGTCGTGTCAGAAACTGATGGGATAGAAGAGTACCCTACATCATTTCGAGACTTGCCAAGGCTAGAACAACCTTCACACAGCTGCGCCCCGTAGGCAGTCGTGAAAATGGACACGAAAAGTGAAACTCAAAACAAAGTAAACGTTAAAACTGTACTGCTAACTGCTAAACGGATGCGAGACATGGAAGGTCACTAAAGACATTTCGCACCAGCTACCAGCTACAAGTCTTCGTCAACCGCTGCCTTCAACGGATCCTCGGTATATACGGGCCCGAGAAAATCACGAACGTAAGCCTATTGGAATGCTGCAGTGAGACCCCTATCCACCAACAGATCAAACGTCGGAAGTGTACCTGGTACTGGACACACGCTGCAAAGGGACCATGATCACATCATACCAAGGCAAGCCTTACTGAAACTACTGGTAGGGTTTCAAAAACTCTTTAACTGTTCGATAGTAAGTAGGTACATTTATTGAGAATGGCTTAAAGCTACATAACATAATGCTAAGATTAATAGGAGCGGTGCAGCAATGAGAAATGTTTCGAAAACGGAAAACATTTAATCGTTATAAGAGTATTCGTTGCGCCTCTGCGTAAATGATTGATGTTACACAAAAATAATTTATTACAAAACTAGCTGACCCTCGCAACTTCGTTTACGCCACATAAGGTGTATGAAAGGACAGGTATTTTTTCAACAGAATCAAGGGAGCGTATAAAACTGGCGTGTTGGCTTAATTATAAAAGAGCTTAATGATTAAGGCTATTCTAAAACAATTCAGGCCGAAGGCGTGGACTGAATTGTGCGTGGTAGATTTACCCTCACATTCAAAGAAACCCTTAAATTCGAAAAGTTGAGATGCCTCTAATTTCTGAACTACGAAACTCTCAATAATGAAACTTGTGTGGAACAATGTTAAAAACATTCCCTTTCTGATACTAAAAAAATATTTGAAATCAGACCACGCGGTGAGAACTTACAGCTGAAAAACCATTTTATCTTTCATCCCCTCTCCCGCAGGAACCGCGCAAAATATCGGAATTAAGAGTATCCAAGAACCTTCCTCGGATCATAAGCTCGGAATGTACCAAGTATCATTCAAATCGATTCAGTAGTTTCGGCGTGATACTTATTCGGGATACAGACAGACAGACAGACAGACAGACAGACAGACAGACAGACATGAAAATTTTAAATTACATATTCGGCTTCAGAATCGATTATAGAACGCCCTACAATTGAAATTTTCAAAATATCTTCCATGTACAGACTCTCGACCCTCAACAGTTATATTATAAGTAGACAGACAGACAGACAGACAGACAGACATGAAAATTTTAAATTACATATTCGGCTTCAGAATCGATTATAGAACGCCCTACAATTGAAATTTTCAAAATATCTTCCATGTACAGACTCTCGACCCTCAACAGTTATATTATAAGTACTAGCTGACCCTCGCAACTTCGTTTACGTCACAGATGGAGTATAAAAAGAGGTGTATTTCTTCATCAGACTGATCAAGTAGCGCATGAAACTGCCCTGTTGGCTTAATCATAAAAGAGCTTAAAGATTAAGTCTATTCTAAAACAATTCAGCCCACGCCTCCGGCGTGGACTGAATCATTTTACAATATCCTTAATAGTCCAGTCATTATATACATTTGGAAATGCAAATGAACCGAGAAAGCCAAATTTTAGATATTACGTGTGGAGGGGCTAGAAAAGCTTAAGTTCAAATTGTCGACCAAAATAACCTGGTGGGTTTTCCGCCATCTTGAAAAAAGGGTTATATTCAGTTTTTTCATCATAATTCGGTTCCCCGTTGAGATACGAAAATTTTAATGAAAGTTTTTTGTTGCTCTTTGTACGATCTACAATTAAGGTCTACACATTTTTCACGTATCGATCACCGTTATCGAAATATCGATCCAAAAAGCCGCAAACTATTCCTTATCGCTCTGTATGGTGGTCGTAAAGAGGATACAACGATGGATAGTTTGCGATTCCACCGCTTTGCAAAATCAATGACGACAAATAAGACGAATAATCTTTCACTACTTCCACCAACGGAAAGCGCAGTCCGCCAACACGTTTTCCGGAAATATCTACAGGTAGGTACAAACGTGGCTCGGAATTTTCAAAGATCCTCAGGAATGGGGTTGGCGACAGACGAATTACGGGCTTGAACCAATTTGCACCACAGCCGCACCCGCTCCACCTGAACTTTTAAAACTCATTTCGTGCAAATGTAAAGGAAAGTGTGGGGCTGCTTGTGGGTGCAGGAAAGCAGGAATTACTTGCTCCGTTATTTGCCTGCACTGTAGTGGACAGACATGCAACAATGTCGCCAGAGTCGAGATTTTATTCAACGACGATCACGATGATGATGATTATGTTTTTTCAACCGTCCTAGCATCATTTACTGCGATTCAAAAGTTTTCACGACTCCAAGAGTCTACCGAGGAAGAACTTCTACAGCCAGGACCATCGAAACGGCGAAAAACATGTGAAAAAAATTACCACCTGTAATTATTGTTTTTTGCTGCATAAAAATTATTTGATCAATAATTTTCATGTGTTTGATTTATAATTCGGCTGGTTTATTAATTTATTTTGTATTGCAATAATTGCTTGAACAACCATTCATCCATTTTGACGTATGGATACAACCGTGCGAGCGGCTAAATCAAAACCGGGCACAGTCTTACTGACTTTGCGCCGCGCTAGAGGTCGTAATTCTTATCGAAAATAAAAAATAAAAAAACGAATTTGTAGGTCTGAACACGCTCACCAATTTTCATTATGGACATTTTTCGATATCTTTCACAAGAAAGAGGGAAATAGCTAAAAACAATCGATCGAATCGATATTTCGATAACGGTGATCGATACGTGAAAAATGTGTAGACCTTAATTGTAGATCGTACAAAGAGCAACAAAAAACTTTCATTAAAATTTTCGTATCTCAACGGGAAACCGAATTATGATGAAAAAACTGAATATAACCCTTTCTTCAAGATGGCGGAAAACCCACCAGGTTATTTTGGTCGACAATTTGAACTTAAGCTTTTCTAGCCCCTCCCCACGTAATATCCAAAATTTGGCTTTCTCGGTTCATTTGCATTTCTATCCCGATTTTTTCGACGTAATGACTGGACTATAATCATTAAGCTCTTTTATGATTAAGCCAACACGCCAGTTTAGATTTAGCCTCAAATTCAAAGGAACCGTTAAATTCTAGGTTTTGCGATAGTTGAGATGTCTCTAATTCCTGAACTACAAACCCCTCAACATTAAAACTTGTGTGAAACAATCCTCAAAACATTCCTTTTATGACACTAAAAACATTTTTGAAATCGGAATACGCATTGAGAAGTTACAACTAAAAAATCATTTTGTCTTTCATCCCCTCTTGAAAAGCTATTAGAGCAAGAGCCAGCGGCCCCCAGGCATTTGTTAAAGTATAAAAGCTGTAAGTTTCTCAATGTATGTCCCCAACACAGGTAAGAACGAACCCCGCCTATGAAACTTGAGTCGCGGTGGCTTTCGCAGGTATCAGGTAGTAAAGGTGTGTAAAATTGTGTGTTAAATTTGGTAAAGTATAAAACTCAGTTTTTACATATTTTACTTATAATAATCCTAAAAGTCACCTTGTCGAAAGCCAGACACTTTGTACGGTTGCAACCCTCTGCCAGACACCCTTAAAGTATATTTAATTATTACTATACTTACGGTATAGTATAAAAGCTGTAATTTATATATGTTATTTGGAGAACTATCAAATGATGTTTTCTCAGTAGCCAGACAGTTTCAGTAGTTCCTTTATGTTGCCAGGCACATCAAAAGTTAATGTAGATGCGAGCGCCAGGGATATATCGACGGAAGCAAAGAGCAAACGGACATCTGCATTTTCGCGAAAATCGTTTTTTTACATTATTGAATTAAGAATTTTGTCTTCCATTTGGCCATATTTATTATATTTTTAAATATTTAGTGGTATTTTGGAGCGTATAAAAAGACAGACGGGCATTATACACTTGTACGTGTATGCGTCGAAAAATTTGGCGCGTCTCACTTCTTAAAAACAAAGGTATCAGATACTTGACCGTTTCGTCACGGGAGGTTGACGTATTAAAGCTTGCGTACTAATTATTCTTAAATCTGTGATTTATTCAACTACATTCCGTAGTACAGTGTTATTATAATAACATAGCAGAAGGAATAAGTTATTGTCAAATTTGGCACAAAATAGAAATCACAGACAGGGAATCCATCCTCACACTCTACGTCCGGAGCATTCGAGCACGGTTAGATCCGATAGGGGCTTTCTTTGTGGAACGATCTCCCTGCCTCGGTTTTCCCAAACGCCTACAGTGAGGGGGTTTTACAGGGTCGGCAGCGCAAGAGTGGCGCCTCTGGTGTTGCAAACGTTCATAGGCTGCGGTGAACACCGGACCTTCTGGTCGGCCGTATGCTTGTCTGAAATCAAATTAATGTTTACAACACAGCGAAGATCTCACAAATTTGATGGAAAATACAATCAACGAACAATCCCATGAGGGTTCTTTTTTTTAACGTGAGGGAAAGTCCTCACAGATGTTACGAGGGACTCTTACCGACTAATAAACCTCACGTAACGTCCAGCAGCCTATGGTTGGGAGCCCAGGGTAAGCCCTCGGAAGGATGTCCCAGGACTCCCTACGGACCTATGGCCCAGGGGGTGGTTCGGGTGCTATCTCGCGTCTTTGGGTGCGGTGATGAGGACACTCAAGATATTGACGACCACGATTCATAGAATATCTTTGAAATATTTTTCCATTAATTATTGTATTAGATTAATTATATTATTCCAATAACTATTATTAAAATAATTATTTAAATATATTATTTAATTGTTAATTTAATGATTCCTAAACACAGAAATTTTATAAAAGAATTTTCTAAACATTTATTCGTTGATCCTTAGTTATGGTACATAATGAATTTTCATAGTAAATCTAGAAAATAGTTCTCATTATACACAATAAATGATAGCTGATGCGCAGTATAACGTTGCAGTGGACCGAACGCGGTATTTCACTCGCACCCTCAGACACACATATCCCTCGCGCTCGCACCTACATTAGACTTTTGATGTGCCTGGCAACATAAAGGAACTACTGAAACTGTCTGGCTATTGAGAAAACATCATTTGATAGTTCTCCAAATAACATATATAAATTGCAGCTTTTATACTATACCGTAAGTATAGTAATAATTAAATATACTTTAAGGGTGTCTGGCAGAGGGTTGCAACCGTACAAAGTGTCTGGCTTTCGACAAGGTGACTTTTAGGATTATTATAAGTAAAATATGTAAAAACTGAGTTTTATACTTTACCAAATTTAACACACAATTTTACACACCTTTACTACCTGATACCTGCGAAAGCCACCGCGACTCAAGTTTCATAGGCGGGGTTCGTTCTTACCTGTGTTGGGGACATACATTGAGAAACTTACAGCTTTTATACTTTAACGAATGCCTGGGGGCCGCTGGCTCTTAGACCATATGGGCTTTCAGGAAGAGGAGAAGAGAGAAATAATACTATAGAATTTAGAACATGAAAATCAAAAATTTATTTAAATTAAGCACTTGGGGGTCGTGGGTGTGGTAACTTCAGGCAGCAAGGATTTTAGCGATTCCCGAAGGATTTCGCAGGGTTTCGACTTATCTTAGTATTAGTCTTCCTGTAGAATGCTGCAGTTGTTGATGTAGCCGTGCCGTTCACAACTTCGTCTGGCACGGTGTTTTCAACCCGGAGAGTAAAATCTTTCCAGTAGCCCGGAGGGTGAACCTCTGGAACCCGTAGGGCGGACGTTCCTGCTTGGAACCCGAAGGTGGTTCTCTGGATACCGTAGGGTGGACGTTCCTGCTTGGAACCCGCAGGGTGGACCCTGGAATGTTCCAGATGACGGTTTAGCCGGAACCCTTTTTCCCGCCTATTGCTAAGACAGCCGATCCCTGTTAATCATTTCAGGAATCGGGTGCCTTACAATGTTTGCTTATACTCTAATTTTACACAGACATTTTTTCACACCCCCGCAACTACCTCCCTAAAAGAGGGTTGACCAACAGCCGTTAATTTTCACTGTTTTAAAATCTAGATTACATTATAATTAATTTAACTCACCCAATGATGGGGTAATTGACGCTTGCAGCTAAATCACTGTTTACTCAGGGAGTATTTCGCTCCCTATAACTTATCTTTATTTCGATTAAATATATTTACTGACACACATACGCCTTCGCGACGAGTATATTTTAATTTTTCGAATAATGGTGCTTTGAAATTCGCGCGCGGTCGTATTTATATCTTTGTACAGCGCCTCTAGCGGCAATTCGGGTCCCTACGTCTGACGTCACTTGGTAACGTCAGAGCTGTGTAGATGAGACTCGTTGTCGGCAGATGGCGCTTTCATTTATTTTCATTAAATTTCAATTTTAATACTCTAATATTAATCAATATCTGCACCCGTTGTTCCACAAAGTTACACTCTCCCAAAGGAACCGCACAAAATATCGGGATCAAAAGTATCCTAGAACCTTCCTCGGACCATAAGCTCAGATTGTACAAAGTTTCATTCAAATCGATTCAGTAGTTTCGGCGTGATACTTATTCGGGATACAGACAGACAGACAGACAGACAGACGTACATGAAAATTTTAAATTACATATTCGGCTTCAGTATCGATTAGAGAATGCCCTACAATTAAAATTTTCAAAATATCTTCCATGTACAGACTCTCGACCCTCAACAGTTTTATTATAAGTATAGATTGTTCCTCTTAAAAAGTTCTAAAACAAAATACCTATTTATTTATTAATCTTTTAAGGTTCGCTCACATTTACATTTTTTCAGGTCAGGAAATTCCTGACTCTTAAAGACTAAAAACCACACGTATCCTGCTTAACAGCCTACGGTTGGGAGCCCCGGGTAAGCCCTCGGTAGTCAACCCAGAACTTCCAACAGACCTACGGCTACCACTATGGCCTCACCTAAGTGGGTTTGGGTGCTATCTCGCGTTTTTGGGAGGTTTCGATCACCGTAACGTTAATTATTTCTAAAATAATGAATAGTAGCGATGCGACGGAGTAAACGCAACGGGGGTAAATGACGGGAAATATGATATCAAAATAATAGCGCTCTTTCTCTCTGTCTCTCTCTTTCTTATGAACGCAAACGAAGTTGCGCGGGTCAGCTAGTATATCATAAATGTGAAAGTTTGTGAAGATGTTTGGATGTTTAGATGTTTGGATGTTTGTTACTCAATCGCGCTCTAACGGCTGAACGGATTGGGCTGATATTTGGTATCGGAGTAGATTATAGTCTGGAATAACACATAGTTAAGTTAATAGCACTACTTTTCGTCACGGCAATATGTTCCCATTTGAAATGGGAATGGGAACCAAATTATACGCAGGTGGAGCCGCGAGCACCAGCTAGTAATAAAAATTTAATGAAAATGCCACAAACGGTCTCCTATCTATATCTTTATCGTTTCGTAAAGCCCTCAAAGCAGTGATCATAAATAAAACACTGTGCAAGCGGGGCGAAGTTATTTTAGTGGCAGGAACAAGCGCTTCTTATAATAACATATTTTTATTATGACGTGTACTAAAGAATACCTGTTCAACAGCTTGTGGAAAGAATGAGGCTACATATTGCATAATTTTTCAAGTACGGAAAATTAGTCAAAATGTAATAAAAAACAATGCACAGAAATAAAGTTACTGACTGGCTGAAAAGCCTACATTATAATAATACAGAGCTGCTACTCACTGAAATTCACACACCAAAGAAACTTAGGTAATCTTAACTATAGTTTCACGTCCTAGGATCACGCACCGCCCAAACGACCTTCTCCAAGTTTCAGCACATACACATCACCATAACACAAAACAAACACAAAGACACAACCGCCAACACAACCGTTTTACTCACAAGCTCAAGTCCTCGTATTGTTCTGGATTTGTTTAGTTGATAAGTTATTACTTATTAATTTAAGTTTCATATGAATATATAGCCAAAATGAGTATGTACTGATGACTCAAAAAACTGGCTCTCTATACCTAGTTTAAGAGTCAGAGGTAATTGCAAGGGCCATCTTTTTATAGCCTAACTAGCTGATGCCCGCAGCTTCACCCGCGTAAAGTTTGTTCCCGTTCCCGCTTCTTGTAGGAACTTATTCCCGGAATAAAAAGTATCATTTGTGTTATTCCAGACTATAATGTATCTCTGTACCAAATATCAATCAGATCCGTTCAGCTGTTCGAGCGTGAAAGAGTAACAAACATCCACACTCACAAACTTTTGCATTTATAATATTAACTAGCTGATGCCCGCAGCTTCGCCTGCGTGAAATTTTCTTCCTAGACTATAACATATCTCTTTAGGTATCAAATTTCAGCCAGATCCGTACAGCCGTTACAGCGTAAAAGAGTAACAAACATCCACACTCACAAACATTCGCATTTATAATAATACCCAGTTAGACAGATTTCTGTTTAACAAATTCATCATGCATGAGCCAAGTAAATTTATACATTTCATAATTTAATGGCTAAACTACTACTTTACACAACTTCTCTTCTAAGCAATTGACATCGTAACTTAGTTCCTTCTTCAGCTAGTCCCACCCAGCCTACGACGTTTAAACAAACCGAACTACTGTAGGCTTTGACCTCCTAATACAGATAGTCCAACCAAGACCTGGTAACGTAATAACAATGTAAATTTTATCAGCTGAGCGTTCATGTTCATTGTAATGGCTCTTTTCAGTCCTGTCGAATGTAGTCTTCGTAGAAGCCATTCCCGTATTTTACAAAGACTTAGTGAGTCTGTTTCCTGACAGAATGCAGTTAGCATTATCAGTAGAATAAAGTTCATGCCTTCCATGATCAGTCTGCTGACAATCTTCAGCGTAGATGGTAACATGCGGTATTATTTTAATGACCAGTGAATACTACCTGAAGCGTGGTTTTTCATTTTTTTCTGGCTAGCCATCTTAGAATTCTGTTCTTCTTTTCACAAATGTATTTATGTCACACAAAATTTGAATAAATTAGCAATAATACTTCCGTATAGCATATTTGGTTAATATTATACCAAAATAGCGCTTTTTATTTAACTTTATGGCTTTGTAGTAAAATCATCTCTTTGAAGGCTGAAGTAAAACCATATATAACATAAATGACAACGCTTTCACAAATTATGTGTCAAAATAAAAAGTAATTTAAGTATAAAAGAAGAGTATTTAAGGAGTATTGATATCAACTCCGGAGAAAATCAGCGACAAAATAATTTACATTCCCTTTTTAGCTCGTTATAGCATAAATTTCAATAAAATACGAAACACGTCTTCCATCAATTATGTTAATAATGCTATATGCCAAATTTTAAGTAGATCGGACCAAGGAATCACGATGTCCCATACAAACTTTACCCTCCTTTTTTATACCTTTGGAGGTGGAAATTGCAAAAATGTTAAAATTACTTTTTTCAAATTGTAACAAACAACGCTCATGCTTAGTTTCATCATCGTACCATTAACCGTTTAAGCCATCGGTTCCGAACCTGGGGGTAATTACCCCCGCAGGGGTAAAACAGGTATTCTATGGGGGTAACATAGGTAATACCTAAAATAGATGAATAGACTGTAAAAGAATACGATTATATTATATAAAATAAAATATTAGTGTAAGTACCTAGGTAGGTACACGGCATCGCAATCTCTCAAGTTCGTAAAATCTCAGTGAAGTATGGAGCAAGGAGGTGCCCCGCACACTATGTATGGCGAATAACAGATTCAGAATACCCTATCATTGCTAGGCGACGTCCTACGTAAGCGAACGCAAAGCGGCGCGGCGCGGCGCGATACCAACAAACAGTTGAAACCTATTGAAGTGTCCTACGTGACCAAACGCAAGTGCGGTGCGGTGCGGGGCGGCGCGAAATGAAGCGAACGCGGTCAGTTGGTTTGATATTTGCGCGCGAACTGGATGCGGTGCCGCCGTGTTTTTTATAATGTTGGAAATAGAAATTTTAATCAATGTAATTCAAGAACGTCCTATTTTATGGGATAAAAGAAGTAAATTTATTATCGTCGATTATGCCTTTCTAAGTATACAAAGTTAGTCCCACTTCCTCTATATAAGAATACTAGCTGATGCCCGCAGCTTCGCCCGCGTAAAATTTGTTCCCGCGGGAAGCCATTCCCGGGATAAAAGGTAGCCTATGTGTTATTCCAGACTATAATGTATCTCTGTACCAAATTTCAGCCTTTAGACTTTTGGACTTTTGGCCTTTTGGACTTTAGGGACTTTTGGACTTTTGGACTTTTGGGAGTTTTGGGACTATTGGGACTTTGGGACTTTTGGGACTTTTGGGACTTTTGGATCTTTTGGGACTTTTGGGACTTTTGGGACTATTGGGACTTTTGGGACTTTTGGGACTTTTGGATCTTTTGGGACTTTTGATACTTTTGGGACTATTGGGACTTTTGGGACTTTTGGGACTTTTGGATCTTTTGGGACTTTTGGAACTTTTGGGACTTTTGGGACTTTTGGATCTTTTGGGACTTTTGGGACTTTTGGGACTTTTGGGACTATTGGGACTTTTGGGACTTTTGGATCTTTTGGGACTTTTGATACTTTTGGGACTTTTGGGACTATTGGGACTTTTGGGACTTTTGGATCTTTTGGGACTTTTGATACTTTTGGGACTTTTGGGACTATTGGGACTTTTGGGACTTTTGGATCTTTTGGGACTTTTTGTACTTTGGACTTTGGACTTGTGACTTTTGGACTTTTGATCCTGCTTTTTGTTGGCAAGTCCAAAAGTCCCAAAAGTCCAAAAGTACAAAAGTCCAAAAGTCCTAAAGTCCAAAAGGCCAAAAGTCCAAAAGGCCAAAAGTCCAAAAGTCCCAAAGGCCAAAGTCCAAAAGGCCAAAATTCCGCTCCACCTTACCTCACCCCACCCCACCTCACACCAATTCACCTCACCACACCCCACTTCACTTCACCCCACCCTACACACCTCAGCCCACCCCACTTCACCCTACTTCACTTCATATACATAGGTACACGTTATGCAAACGCTCACTTGTACACGTTGGTATATGAAGTGCGAGATACACGAACGTGGCCGAGCGTGGCCAACGGTAGCCGAGAGTGTGATTTATTTTCGTGACACAATTTCTGGATTCAGTCTCCACGCAAGGCCCGCGATAGAAGCTATGCAATAGCTTAAAAAGCTGCGGTCACAGTCTACTTAACAATCATCTCTTTAATTCAGGTGTCACAGACCCTTTGCAGACGGACGAACTGCCAGTCACATTCTTATGGAATGCCCATAACTGGTAAGGATACAGGGCTAGACACTTCGGTACACCAAGGTCGCTCCAGGAAGTCTCCGGCAACGTGAAGAGTCTGCTAGACTTATTGAAGGAACTGGGATGGCAATAGCCATACCAAAACCCCCCACCAAAATAGGCGCAGAAATGACGTTGATTTGCGGAAACCAGCCTCTGAAAACCTAAAATCTAGATCTCCATACATTTTTTTGATCTATAGCAGTTGCATTAGGCTGATGCAAAGTGCCAACTGAACGGCAGCGTCGCCGGTCGGTGGCGGCTGTGCGAGACGATTCGCGTGCACGTAGGACATAGCCGCCGCGTCGCACCGCGTCGCGTTGAATTCGCGTGTCACCGCTTCAGAATCGCGTTCGCTTCGAACCGCCCACCTAGGACGTAGCGTAACAGAGCTCTGAACATGTTGATATTGATACCATATGTTACCACATATAGATGCGAGGGCGTCTTCTCAACTCTGGCAACATTGAAAAGAAATCCAGAAACCGTCTGAACATGGAGCGTCATATGAGACCCGCGTGGAGTGTATTAGTGTAATATTAAGAGCTTGCAAGCTTAAAACATTATCAAATTTCAGACTAACTAAATATGGACTGTGATGTGCTTTTAACTTAAAAAAAAAAACCCAATCTCGAGACTTTTCTAATAAGCCCAATCATGGTAGGTATATATCCACTTATTTTCAGAAGTTGGGTATCCCACAGACTACTTTATACATCTGCCAGTTTCAAATTTCCATATTGTGGCAATACACCGACAATTCGACAAAGGTAGGGAGGCACTCCATGATAGATAAGCGCTTCCCTAACGCAGCTCCAGGGCAAAGTGTTGAAAGCGTTGGCGATGTCAAGAGACACTGCCATCACCACCCCGACCTGCAATATCGCTTCCTCCGTCAGATCTCAAATGCGCATGATCGCGTCCACGGTGGAGCGCCTCTGACGGAACAAAACTGGTTATTCGCCATATCTGGCCCCACGCGTGTTACGTGCCCGACGAGGTGTTGTGCAAAATTCGCTCAAAAAACCTGCACGGCTCGTCGAGCAACACGATAAGCCGGTGCCCGGATGGGAAGTCTGCCGGCCGCCACCGCCGCGCCGCCCCGCCTTTCGGATAAGAACTAGTTTCCCCCGTCTTCCAGGCCTTGTGAAACTGGCCTTTTTGGAAGCATTGGTCCATCCGCTGGACCTCTCCGGTGCCACAGGCAGACACACAATACATACTTAAATATATACTTAAATTATAATACCCCTCGTTTTTCGTCGGGGGTTAACTAACTAAATGTTGGTAACAAAGTGGTATTCTAAATATGTATTTTTATGAAAAAAGATGTTTTTCATTGCTTCTATAGCTTTTTTGAAATAATTTTTGATGGGGGGGGGGTATAATCAGTTTCTCTAACATGCCATAGGGGTAACAGCTCTAAAAAGGTTAGGAACCAATGGTTTAAGCAATAATTGATAATAACTTTGGGTCTAGGGATCGAACCGCGAAATTAAGTTTGCTTTGAATTCTATATACTTTTCTGGGATAAAAAGTACCCAGTGTGGTGCCCAGGCTATTAAAGAATAATTATACTAAGTTTCATCGTAATCGAACCGGTAGTTTTTGCGTGATGCCTGAACAAACCGACAGACAGACAGACAGACAGACAGACAGACAAAAATTTTTTTAATCACATTTTTGGGTTCGGTGTCGGTCTAGTAACAACCCCTGCTATTTATTTTTTTGATATTTGGAATGTACAGAATTTTCACTTCTACAGATTTATTATAAGTATAGATAAGATCACTTCATTTGTTTAATTAAAAGCGAAATCTGTATATTGGTTGAATAAACTATTTATTAAACTAGATACTAGCTGACCCTCGCAACTTCGTTTACGCCACATAAGGTGTATGAAAGGACAGGTATTTTTTCAAAAGACTCAAGGGAGCGTATGAAACTGCCCTGTTTGCTTAATCATAAAAGAAACCCTCTAATTCGAAAAGTTGAGATGCCTCTAATTTCTGAACTACGAAACTCTCAATAATGAAACTCGTGTAGAACAATGTTAAAAACATTCCCTTTCTGACACAAAAAAAGTATTTGAAATCGGACTACGCGGTGAGAACTTACAGCTTAAAAACCATTTTATATCTCAATTCTCAATTCTTTCAATTCTCAATTCTTTATTGCATTCCACAATGTAAATAACTTAGGTGGTAGGTACAAATAGTAAGATCATTGTGGACCCTGTCGGGCACAGCAAACAATATAAATGAAAGAGGGGGAGACTGTGCACTTTTTCAAAATCAAAACTGCGCTTCGGTCGGTAATACCCAGGCTTTTGTTGGCTATCTTTTAATTACCACAAGCATCTTTATGTTTGCCAAATTAAAATTTGTAATTCATTAATTAAGCAGTAATGTCATGGTATCAACATCATAATCATTACAAAATTTTTCAAAAATATCACATTAAATATATCATTAAGCATTATAATTCTAATTTCATTTAAGCCACACATGCACTATTGAATTATCATTAAATATGTCATTAAAATTGTCAATATAACTATATATACATATGTATATGTATATACATATATATAAATAAATATTAAGTATGTCTTATTCTATGTCAATAAATACTAAAATAATACATTACATTACTGTCGTTCGATCGATCCGAATAATGTCACTTAAATAATATTATATTTGTGTCAATTAGTTCATATCTTTTGTGTCATAAAATTATCCATGTCCATTAATAGTGCCTATTTATGTCATCAACGATTTGGTACATTTTGCTCAAGATTTGTCATTTATGTAATCATTTACATTATAATAGCATTTTTCTATCAGAAATTCTTTTAATTTATTAATAAATTTATAATATTTTGTTTCATTTCTGATATCTTTGGGTAGTTTGTTATAAATCTTTATTGACATCACGTAGGTGCTTGTTGCATGGATTTTTAACTTAGAGGCTGGTAGATTTAATCGGTCTTTATGGCGCAGTAAGTATTTTTGTTGTTTGTTTTCGCGTTTGGTGTTGAAGTTTGGGTATTTACGCACGAATCTACATATCTCCAGTATGTAAATGCAGGGTAGGGGTAGAATTTTGTACTGTCGGAAGTGAGGCCTACAACTCTCAGTGTCCTCTATATTACTCAGGATCCTAATCAGTTTTTTTTGGAGGGTAAATAGTGTTGGTGTATCTGAGCTGTTTCCCCACAACACCACGCCGTAACTCAACCACGCATAGGCGTATGCGTAATATGTAGAAAGAGCAGTTTCTATGCTGGTGGTCTTTTTGATTTCGCGGAAAACGTAAGTAAACTGTGAAATTTTGGATCTTACAATCTTTACATGAGATTTCCAATTTAAATTTGTATCTAATGATATACCAAGTAGAGTTGATTCACCAACGACGTCTATTTTAACACCATTGTAAACCACATTTATATCCAATGGAGCTTTTTGGTGTGGGTGGAAAGTCATAATTTTTGTCTTCGCGAAGTTAATTTCAAGGTTGTGATCAGTCAACCAAGATACGGTCTTGTTTAACATATCATAGAGTTTTTTATTTAAATTTACGTTACTTTGGCATGAGGTGAGTAGAGAAATATCATCTGCAAACATGACACAGGGCTCATTTATGATTTTTGGAAGGTCATTAATATACAAGAGGAACAGTAAGCAGCCAACCACGCTTCCCTGAGGAATAGACGAGTTAATTACTCTTTTGTTTGATCTAATAGTTTCTATTTCCTTGGTTTCATAGTTGAAAAATTCAATTTCCACTTGGTGTTCTCTGTCTTTCAAGTACGATGAGAACCAATCAAAAGCAAGGCCCCGTATTCCTATGCCCTGTAGTTTTTTTAGAAGTATGTTAAACCTAACTTTATCATATGCCTTTGTCATGTCTAACAGGATACCTACAGCATATTTTTTGTTGTTAATTATTTCTATTGCCTCCTGGGTATACTTATAGGTTGCTAGTATCGTGGATTTATTTTTCCGGAAGGCGTTTTGGCAATCATTAAATATATTGTATTTTTCGCAATAGGAGTACACACGATTACATATTGCCTTTTCAAAAATTTTTGAAGCAGTTGGTATCCCCTCTCTTTCTATCTTTCATCCCCTCTCCCGCAGGAACCGCGCAAAATATCGGGATCAAAAGTATCCAAGAACCTTTCTCGGACTATAAGCTCGGAATGTACCAAGTATCAATCAAATCGGTTCAGTAGTTTCGGCGTGATACTTATTCGGGATACAGACAGACAGACAGACAGACAGACATGAAAATTTTAAATTACATATATTCGGCTTCAGAATCGATTATAGAACGCCCTACAATTAAAATTTTCAAAAAATCTTCCATGTACAGATTCTCGACCCTCAACAGTTTTATTATAAGTCCTTGTTGAGATCTTGAAGAAGCTCACTGTAACATTGTTATAGTAGGTTCCTAGCTTCATAAAATCTAAGTGACAATAAGAAATATCTAGCATTTGTAAACAGACGATGCAAACAATCTTAGATAGGAAGTTAAAAACTTAGTTCTCCCTATTTTATTTACAACTAGCTGACCCTCGCAACTTCGTTTACGTCACATAAGGTGTACGAAAGAAGAGGTACTTCTTCATCAGACTCATCAGACAGCATATGAAACGGCCCTGTTTGCTTAATCATAAAAGAGCAAGATTTATGATTAAGCCAACACGCCCGTTTAGATTTACTCTCACATTCAAAGGAACCCTTGAATCCTAGGTTTAGCGAAAGTTGAGACGTCTCTAATTTCTGAACCACAAAACCCTCAATATTGAAACTTGTGTGAAGCAATGCTTAAAGCACTCCCTTTCCAACACTAAAAAAATATTTGAAATCGGACCACGCGGTGAGAACTTACAGCTGAAAAAGAACTTTATCTTCCATCCCCTCTCCTGAAAGAACCGCGCAAAATATCGGAATCAAAAGTATCCTAGAACCTTCCTCGGATCATAAGCTCAGATTGTGCCAAGTATCATTTAAATCGATTCAATAGTTTTGGCGTGATACTTATTCGGGATACAGACAGACAGACAGACAGACAGACAGACATGAAAAGTTTAAATTACATTTTCGGCTTCAGTATCGATTAGGGAACGCCCTCCAATTAAAATTTTCAAAATATCTTCCATGTACAGACTCTCGACCCTCAACAGTTTTATTATAAGTATAGATAAAAAAAATCTTTAATTACCTTCGTACGGCAGCCGGTAACACGGCTACTTGTGTAAATAATGAAAACCGATCGTGTGCGAGGGAGACATCGTAAATAAGTAAATACAAGCTTTTTCACAATACTGGTGATTTTTTCATAGGGTATGTATACTATGTATGGCCAAACCCGAAGATTCGAGCCTGATTTTGATGAAAACTAAAATAAAATGTCTTACTGGGTATCTATTGCTTATTTTCTTCAAAACTTTTACCTGAGCATTTATTTAGCCATTGTTAATTTCATATATTTTCAAATTTATTTAAATTCTTTAAGTCATTAAGTGTTTACCTGATGATCTACGGCGATGTTTTCATTCTCCATATATTCATTATACTCTGTGTAGACAATTTCGTCTCGTTTTTGGCGTGAACATCGTAAATATGTGCATGCGTTCGTGCGTCGGTGCGTCCGAACTATTTGGTCGCCCCATTATAACTCGGAAACGACTCGAAGGATCCTGAGGAAGGGTGTAAATTGCTAAAATCAGCTAATAAAACACCCTAGAATTACATAATATACAGGAAAAATGTATGCGGAAATCATGTGTTATGTCGAAAACTGACCTACCATCAGGTGACTGTCATATGTATAAATAGGTATGTAGGTTATTTTCTGTAAGTGAACTTTGATCTTCTTCATCTTGCGGGTGGACGTCCCTCCACGTGTACCAAGTCGCAGTCTCCACTCTAGAACTCGTTTCCTCCATCTTCTATCGGTTCTTGTACAGATGAGGCCAGCCCATATATGGTTATGGAACCCGAAAAGAAAACGTGATCATAATCTGATTTATTGTGATATTAAATGAATATGAGCAATTTATACGCACTTTGTTTTACTTTACGATTATGTTAGGGGTACAATAACATTTTAATGCCTACGACAAGAAAATATTGTCCTTTTATTTTGTAATGTTTGTCTCAAAGGTCGCAAACATCCGTGAAACACCTTTAATATCCTTTGTGCTCACTTGGAAAATGTTTTGTCACATTTTATCCTTTTATTTGTTTCGTTATTTGTTCAGGTTCAAACGACTGATAAAAGATTTCACGAATAAAATATTCACAACAAAAGCCAAAAGTGACAATAATTCGATTTTTATATATTTACATTCATATTAGTTTTACTATATACAAGCATATTGTGTATAAATATATGTCTTTGAATAAATTGGTAACCTTTATTCTACAATAGAATAGAGTATCTTAGAAAATGTATTTTTTTTTCATAATTCTCTTTCCTTGATATTTATTAATACTTTTACTATTTCGAGTACACACCGAAACTAACCAGCACTGTCGTGCCCTTAGGTAGGATCGAAAATTTCTCCAACGTATTTATATATTTTTAGTAGGTACTCAATCTATAATTTCCCCTGAATTTTACTGAAAAATTACACTGTTTCATACCACTGAGGTGACAGACGAGCGTATGTACTTTATTGAAAGTTGACGTTAACCTATGGACAATATTGTAATACCAAAGGTTCTATACCCGCGCTGCTTATAAAATATAAAGCCTATAAGTACCAGAGAAGCGCCGTGACGCGGCACGCACGCTTTTCGCCCTAAAATGTAGGATAACAGCTGTACCAACCCCAAAGACGCGGGATAGTATCCGAACACCTACGTGAGACCGCGGTGGCATCCAAAGTGTGCTAGGAAATCTGGACTTATTCGTGGCTCTCGGCCATCGGCAGTGGTCGGGCACCTTGTAGTTTTAGTCGGTAAGAGTCCAGCATAGCAGCGATAAGGATTTCCACATGCATAAAAATGAGGCCTTGCAGTATAAACTATTTCGTTAATTAATTCTCAATACTATAATGAAAGCCGCCACCTACTTCCATTCTTATCGGAAAACTGCTCACACCGCGTTTAGGATTATCTTCACGCACTATATTTCACCCGCGGCTGTTTTATCATTCGGATTGGGAAATATTATCCGGTTCTTTGTGTTTGCCTTTTGATTTACGAGGGGGGGATCAGTAAGGCTTTATTTATTGAACTGGGATGTTGTCACTTGTTGTTTTATAGTAAAAGTAGCTGCTTGAAACGGACTGGAATTTTGTTCAAATTGAATCAATATGGTATAAAATATGTAAGTAGTTAGTACCTATGTTCCATTCAACTCTAAATTGTAAATATTAAATGTTAGTTTTACAGTAGTGTTTACAATTTTACCCGATTTGTTGCCAGTTAACTGCCCTGCTCCTTTTAGTAGTAGCGCGATGACATTATACATACATTAGCCGTCCATAATAAGTGCAAAATAGGGCTGTCTGTTTAATCAGTTTACGTCTTAGATCATCTAACCACAGGATGCGCCTTACTTAAGCATTCTTTTCTGCCATTGCACATGACCATTTGGTCTTTTGGCTTTATGAAAAGCCTGTACATCAGTACATCATTTTATATGATTAAACTAGTACATTACATTGTAGTTGACTGTACAATAACAATTAACACACAACAGCCATTACGCGTTTGTCGATAAATACATTTTTAAATGCAATGAAATTTTATATGTCTTTGTGTTTCCCCCTTCATTTGTATGAAAACTGGCAGAATATTTTTGTATGCGGTGGTTCGCAAAGGCTAGTCCCGTGTTATATGGTCTAAGGTTTACGTACGATCATTTTACGTAATAAACTTTAGATGAAAACATACACGTCATCGATGATGGAGTGGAAGACAGACAGGATGTGTCACAAGCTAATTTTTATTCGAAACTGGTAAGATGACGTCACGATTGCATCATCCGCTTTTTACCTGCTCGTCATTACCAATTTTCGATATATTTTTTTTTTGGTATGAACCTCAAATCTGTTGACGGTTTTTAGGGTACCGCACGCCCAAAGTGTGAAAAGGTCTCAGTAATGGGGTTATTACTCGGACTTCGCCTTATGATGTATTTATTTCTGGAGCCTCTATAACAACAAAATACTAAATACAGTAGTAAAATATTAATGAGGGTAACCCGCCCTGTGCGAGTCCAACTCGCACTTAGCCGGTGACACCGGACAGATAACCACAGTATTACTTCTACAAGCTACGCTGCCTAACATTAATGATACATACATACATACATATCATCACGCCTGTTTCCCATCGGGGTAGGCAGAGACTATGGCTTTCCACTTACTACGATCCTGGCATACCACTTTCGCTTCTTCTACTTTCATAAGTGCTTTCATACACGCTCGCCGGTTAAGGGTACTCTTGACCTGGCCTTTTTCCAGCAGGTCATCAATTTGGTTACCATGCGTACGCCGAGGATGACCCCTACCAGCTTGCCCATTCATTCTCGCCTTATAGATCTGTTTAGTCAGTCTATTTTCATCCATCCTCTCAACATGTCCAAACCATCTAAGCATCCCTTTTTCTATCTTTGTCACTACATCTTCAGTTATACCATGTTGTTTTCTAATCACGCTATTCCTTTCTTTGTCCATCAATTTCACTCCAGCTATACTTCGCAGACTTCTCATTTCCACTGCATTAATTTTACTTTCATGCTTCTTCTGCCACACCCAACTTTCCTGATCCAACATTAATGATCCTAACATTAAATCTATTAGGTTGTCTTGGAGAGATCGCTGTAAGAGATAAGACCGCCGATTGTACCTAGAGTTAATTTTTGGTATAAGTTCTTGTAATCATTGATATGGTGTACAATAAAGTGTATTCTATTCTATTCTATTCTACGCTGCATGTTAGTTGTCTACGCTAAGCTACGAATTAGCTGCGTAGTGCTACGACAAGTTACAAGAAAATCGTAAAGTGCTCCGATAAGCTGCAAACTGAGCTTCAGAAAGCTTAGCCAAGTTGCACTCAGTTCTGAGGTGAGGGTAATGATGACATACTATGTTCCATACAGACGTAAAAAAAAAAATATATTCGTGACTGTGCAACATCTGTCTTGCCTGACTGTTTGTAGAATGGTTTTAGATTATCTCATGTACATAGGTCTGGTGTCAGCAATAGCCTTCTAATACATAACACGACTACCGATACAATTCACCTTTGCTTTCCCCTTTGGAAATATAGGCGTTTGTGGACACATGTATGTAAAAATTTAAAAAAGTCCCGTCCTTTAAGTTGTTAAAGGTCGTGTCCATAATAAGTGAATGGTTAACACCCCGACTCGGATAGGTGAGGTTCGCTCCCGCCTTAGCCTTAGCCTTCGTAGTTATTTTTTTTTGTTTTGTTTGTTTTGT
The DNA here is from genome assembly GCA_933228765.1 of Miltochrista miniata. Classification (NCBI taxonomy): domain Eukaryota; kingdom Metazoa; phylum Arthropoda; class Insecta; order Lepidoptera; family Erebidae; genus Miltochrista; species Miltochrista miniata. The sequence goes on along the minus strand of OW121766.1, from coordinate 24,749,443 downwards.
CGACAAGTTCTTATTTCGTGAACGATTATGTCGTCGAATTAATTATTCTGTCGGCGAAACGTTCGTAGTTGAAAGGTTCTGTCGGTGAAAAACTCATAATCAAAACGTTCTATCGGCGGCTCATCCGGCAGAGAAACGTCTGTCGGAGGTACGTAACAGAATCGGTGAGAACAGTATCCGACGCAGGGAACATTTTCGTAAATTGGATGCTGATAAGCAATAATGTGTCAACCCACAAAAAGTAAAATTCAAAGGTTTTGATATATTTTAATAAAGCATCACGTATTTTACAATCTGCAAAAGTGTTTCAGGGTCCATAAAACATACAAGTACGAAAAAAATGGATTTATATCATAAAACAAATGGGAAATCACATATACCACATTCTTCAATAATGCTTTAAGTTCCTTAACATCGTCGAAATTCAAAGTAGTGACATGTATTGTCACGAAAAATATGTTATGAGACTTGACACTGTGTTGCTAAAATGTCATTCAGCGATTCTGCGCTGCGCCGAACAACGAGCTCATAATAAATAATTAAGTTCTTAATTTATACACCCATTATAAGTACTAAAATACAATAAACCCATGTATTAGTGAATTGTAAGCAATCCACGATGGAGTCATCAAGATATGCCTGTCATTTTTGTTATTAAAGATTGTCATGAGTGATTATTTTAAAGTTTAAAATATTGCTGGTTTAAATTATATAACGAATTAATTAAATAATTGTGTAGGCATATGTCAACTTTTAAGGTCTTTCTCATGCTATAATGATATGATTTGGTCCGATCTGATTGACTTATTGTAACTTTTGTCACTTAACTGATTATTGCTAAACACAACGCAATACCGTATGCCGTACTATGCAGCATAACACGTTGTTGCTAAACAATGAAAGCTCTCTTAACAGTGCATAAAGTACAGTTTATGGTGCTTGACATATTATTACCGAATATTGACGAACTTTTTATGAGAAATAGTTTTATGTTAAGTACCTTGATGTTGTATTGAAAAATCATTTTTATTTGTAGATCTGATAATATAGTCCCACTAAAAAATGTATATCTATGTTGTTGTGGAGAGATGTCACCGCCAAGATAGAGTAAATTTTTTTTCCGGAAGTTAAATTCATTAAGCGGGATTTTTAACGGGAGCTTCAACCCCTTGACGTTCATAAGTCGAGTGGCCCAGACGGTATACCCGCGATGGTACTCAAGCAGTGTGGTTCGGAGTCGTGTCCGGTACTTACACGTCTTTTCACGCTTTCATATTCCATGAAAGTAGTCCCAGCATCGTGGAAGATCATGCACGTGCATCCTGTGCCCAAGAAGGGTGACAGGACCGATGCGGATAATTACAGGCCTAATAGCCATCACCTCCTGTGAGATGTGTATTAATTACATGCTCCCACTTTTATTAAAAGTGATGGAGCATGTAATTAATACACATATCCTGATGTAAGTTTGAAGAACACGACCAGCTAACGATTTAAGTCACGGTCGCTCGACTGGCTATTTTCATGTGTACCTCACACACAGCTTGGCGACGGCCATCGAGAATAAGGGTGAGGTCTTAGATGTGAGCCTCGACATCTCTAAGGCCTTCAACCGGGTCTGGCACAGTGGCCTTCTTACGAAATTGTCCTCCAATGAACTGCCCCAGGGGTTTCGCGGATGGGTGTCCAGTATCTTCGCCGATAGAAGTATGAGGACTGTCGTCGACAGGAGCTGTTCTGACTCCATGGCACAAGGCTCGGTGTTGCCGGCCACTCTGTTTTTGCTGCATATCAATGATATTCGGTCTTGTGACAGCATTTATTGCTATGCAAATGATAGTACCTACGGTTAATACTTATTATACGGGTCGTTCCGATATTCCTCGCTGCGCAGTGGTCGTGAACAACTTGTATTTAAAATTCCGGTTACTCTCATAGAAATATAGCCGCAATTTCAGACAAAAACACCTACCGAGACTCAAGTTTGTGTATTCACCGATAAGAAAACCCCATTTACTGTGGCGCTGTAATTTCCTGGCACATCTCTTTCCACCTCCAATAGTATAAAGATCCTTGGTGTTGACATCTCCGACTCAAGTTTGTGTATTCACTGTTAAGAAAACCCCATTTACTCCGGCGCTGTAATTTCTTGGCACATCTCTTTCCACCTCCAATAGTATAAGGATCCTTGGTGTTGACATTTCCAGTGACATTCAGTTCCGCAGTCATTTGGAGGACAATTCACAAGCTGGCGTCCAAGAAGCCTGGGGTGGTCAGTGGGACGCAGCAGTACCTATTTCAGTGTGGCACAAATGCTGTCTTTGGGCTGGGGCACCTGAATATCAGCTTCGTCCATTCGACTCGGTGCAAAGGCGAGACATGGTAGTTGTCGACGATTCTATACTTATAGGAGAGACAATACCTTCTTGTGCGTATTCTACAGTCTGTACAACGGTTTGTGCACTGGGGAATTGTTTGATATGATGTACCTTCCATCATCGCACCGCTCACCACGGACAGGGTGTTCATCCTCACACTGCGTCCGGAGCGTTCGATCACGGTAAAGTCCGATTAGGACTTTGTTCCATGCACGTGGAATGATCTTCCTGAGTCGGTTTTCCGAAACGCCTATAGTATGGAGTTCTTCAAAGGGGGTCTTAGAAGGGTCTTGCAGGGTAGGCAGGGCGAGTGTCGCGCCTCTGATGACCACTTTCCATTAGGTGTGAGCGTAACCTTGTACGCCACCTTAATATAGTATAAATATTTAAAAAAATACTTTTTATTTCCGTACATTGATGAAAAAAAAACTGCTGTTTCTAAACGACGATCTAAATACATAATATTTTGAAATATAATAATTATGTTGCAAAAATATGTATGTAATATGATTCTGAGGACAAGAAAAATATATTTCTCGTAAGAAGAAGAAAAATGAATACTAAATTATGTTTATTGTTACACTAGATTCATGACTTAGTAATAAAGTTTAGGTTTCTTATATTTTTCATATTATTAAAGTTTAAATTCGAGTTCACTTAAAACTATTTGATAAATTATTTAAGTGATAACATGTGTTTATCAATAATCCTTTATGTTCCTCAACATACATTCCAAACGCCTACAGTATGGGGTCCTTCAAAAGGGGTCTAAGAAGGTTTTTACAGGGTCGTCAGCGCGAGTGTGGCGCCTCTGGTGTTGCAAACGTTCATAGGCTGCGGTGACCACCAGTCCTCCTGGTGGGCCGTATGCTTGTCTGCCACCTTAGTGGTATAAAAAAAAATAAAAAAATACATTTATTGTCATTCGATTTTGGTACCGGCATTTAGCAAAACAGTGTTATGTTCCTTAATTTAATGTTTCGATTATTACAGCGTGTTCCATATTTTGCAATATGCAGTAATCCCCTTTTTTCGGAGGAATATACTAGCCTGCTGTCTTTTTATAATCGCAATCTTTTTCAAATCCATTTCTCTTTTAAATAAACAGAGAAAAGAATAATAGATACATATTTCTCTTAACAAACTATTTAAGAATTGGTTTAACTTCTTAAGACGCCATTTTCTCAAAACAAGGTTCATGAGGGTTAACACATTATTGCTTATCAGCATCCAATTGACAGTGCCGATCGGTTCTGTTATCTAAACTGTGCCTAAACCTTTCCGTTCCAGAACGACTATAAATTCAACCAATATGTATATACCTATAACATTTGTCGACGACGACAATACGGCTCACCACCTATTACGTGGGATAAAGCCTTAAAGATAAAATGTGGGCATATGGTATGCAATTGCATAACCCTTCGGGGATAAAAGGCGTGATCAAATGTATGTATGTATAACATTTGCATATTGTTTTTGTTCAACGACGTATATAAATAACTTACATAAAACTCAAAGCAACCACAATAACCCTATAATATTCTCGACTGAAATAAATCAATTACCGCTTATCCAACGTATATTGTTCAATAAATTGCTTCCGTTCAAACTCGATACAGCTTTAAACTTGAGCGGGTAGCTATCAAGACCGCACAAACCCGCTCATTACGGCTATAACATAACTTTGAGTTTAACGCCGGCAGTTACAGCCATTCTGCATACATTACTCGTGAGATGAATTTTGATTTGGCTGTAATTCGGTACTTTGGTGGTGTTTTGGTGTCGCGATATTGTTTTTTGGGTAGTTTGCGAAGTTAAAATCTTATACTACAGTTTTACTGGTACTGATAATTCGGTTTTAACCTAAAAATTGAAGTTTACAATTTAATATTTGTTCTTTCTGCCTACCCCGCAAGGGATTTGGCGTGAAGATAGTATAGTATAGTATATACAATTTAATTAGTCAATGACACGACTATGTGGCTAAGGCTGCCCTTTTTCAGTTTATTTCTAAGGGATCGGTAGGAAGTAAATTCAATTTCTTCAGTTTAATCCTCCTCTATCCTAAAAAACTCCAATAGTAAACCTATATATCAGTTCTTCTCTGGTGGCTCGTTGTCATAAACAAACACACATAAAAACATAACATTACGTAGCACATAAACTCTGTATAGTATACCAGGAACTATATTTGAATAGATCCTTGATATTAAATTTATAAGTAGTTATAACAATTGGTGGCCTTATCGCTCAAGGCAAACTTTTTTATGCTATTTTTGGATGGAATCTGTAGGGTATATCGGTACGATATAGGATATTTGAAGAAAACTCTAGGTACTTATACATATGTATAAAAACGAAAAAAAAAAACCATTGTTAGGTCATGTATTCTCAATACAACACCCTTAGTCCGACTGAAAGCCATCATTAACCGAAGTCACGTAGAACCCACAATAAGGAACTTATCTTGCCAAAAGTAACTTTACCATCTCAAAACACAATGCTACTGAATTTCAGACCTTATGCCACAGTGATAGGAACGAGATTCGAGTTTTATAACTCTTTGCGTATGTGTAACTTGGAACACCACCAATGTCTAGACTGAAAGAGCGGTAATTCATTTGTATTAGATTATAGTTAAGTAGCGAATTGTACAATTCTTTCAATGTTGCGTTAATTAAAGAAAACTTATTCAATAACTAGCTGAGCCCGCAACTTCGTTTACGTCACATAAGGTGTATGAAAGGAAAGGTATTTCTTCATCAGAGTCATCAAGTAGCGTCTGAAACTGCCCTGTTTGCTTAATCATAAAAGAGCTTAATGATTAAGTCTATTTTAAAACAATTCAGTCCACGCCTTCGGCGCGGACTGAATTGTTTAAAAATAGTCTTAATCATTAAGCTCTTTTATGATTAAGCCAACACGCCAGTTTAGATTCAATCACATTCAAAGAAACCCCTACAATTAAAATTTTCAAAATATCTGATTCTTAAAAGTGTTATAACTCTTTTATTTCTAAACCGATTTACATAAAACAAACGCTAAATGTTAACTGGAGCAAACCTCAACACAATAAAAAAAACCGCATTGCAATCGGTTGAGCGGTTACTGAGATTAGCGTGCACAACCGTACAGACAAACAGATATACAGACATACAGACATACAGACATACAGACAAACAGACAAAAATTCTAAAAATCATTGTTTTGGGTTCTATTGCGTTTATAAAGCCCCCCTATAATATTTTTTCTTATTTTTCTTCCATGTACAGACAGCGACCTTTTACGATTTTATTATATGTATTGATTGATATTGATTGATAACTAATTATTGAATAAGTCTTCCTTTTTAATTCCCATTTGTACTTATACAAAGCTTTCGGGGTGTAGCTTACTATAAATAATAATTTATGAGTTTTTTTATTAATAGTAAGTATTAATTTGTTACGTGCTTATTAAAAATGTCCTCAATATTAACAAAATGATGTTGATCCTCCAATAAAAATTCAATAAAATATTTTTTGGACTTGTACGAGAAAATAAATAAAAAAAATTTTCAATAAAAAATACAACCGACTTCAAAGAAATCCTGAAAAATAAAATTTACTTAGCACAAACAAAGTAATATGTATTTTGATTTATCAGATTTTATTCAATATCATATTGAAGTCGGCGCCAAGTGAATTCATAGGTTTAGGGAGGTATTATTCATGGCACCAACTTCAATATTATATTTAATAAAATCTGATAAATCAAAATACATAATACTTTGTTTGTGCTAAGTAAATTTTATTTTTCAGGATTGATTTGAAGTCGGTTGTATTTTTTATTGAAAATTTTTTTTTCATTATTTTAAGTGACGGGTGAACCGAAATATATATCTATCTAGCTGAAAGTTCTCATCAATACAAATTAGCCCCAACACAAGGTAGCTGCTATAAATCGTTAAGGAATTCCCTCGAATCTCTTTTGGTTCCATCATCAGATCGACTTCAGACCTTCATCAATGGTAGTACATTAAAGCACTGAATTAAAAAACTAACAAACGCACTAGTTGTCCCTATAATTTTCGGTTGTTGCCCTCGATTTCTCCAGGATCCCATAATCAGATCCTAACCAGGTTAAAATGGGACCACCACAGAAGTAAACCCAATTCAACAAAAAAAATTGAAATCCGTCTATAATTGACGGAAATATCGGTGAACATACATAAAACATTGAGACCTTTCTTTTTTTTTTTAAGTTGGATCTATCAATCTAGGAGTAAAGTTCTCATCAATACAAATCAATCAAGCCCAAACACAAGATAACTGCTGTAAATTGTTTAGGAATGCCCTCGACTGTCTTTTGACTCTATCATCAGATCGACGCCAGACCTTCATTAAAGTGTAGAACATTAAAGCACTTAATTAAAAAGTTAACAAGCGCACTAATTGTCCCTACAATTTTCGGTGGTTGCCCTCGTTTTCTCCTGGATCCCTTCATCAGATCCTGACCTGGTGAAAATGGGACCACCTCAGAAGTAATCCCTATTCAACAAAAAAAAATTTTTGAAATCCGTCTATAATTGACGGAATTATCGCTTGACATACATAAAAAAAAATACATACAGACGAATTGAGAACCTCCTCCTTTTTTGAAGTCGGTTAAAAATGTGTGCTACATTTCTAATACAATGAGGATTCTAAATTCTATTATTCTAAATTATAATACGACAAACAAAAGAAACCATTAACCTAAATTCACAGATAGTACTATCATAATGCGTCTCAAAAATGTCGATATTCTCATATGACCCATCTCTACGACCAAATGTCATGGAAGAAATATATGACGAGGATGGGTCTCTGGGGGTTTCAGCAATGGCTTATGTGAAAAAATCTCACGCAACTACATGAATAAAAGTTAATCAGGTGTACGAGCGGTGAAAAAAAAATATGTCAAAGAAATTGTCTGCAGCATTCTAAAATTCGGAGATAATGGTCTTTCCTTAAATAAAACTTCTTATTCAAAGATAGAAACCAAATCCAGTAAACTAATATTTTAAAATGCTATATCCCGCATGAACGCCTACTTTTATAAACATTGTTTATTTGTGTGACCCATAAATGTTTGTCTCAAGAGACTGGGTGTTTCTATGTATAATATGTATGTATTTAAAAGTATATAAGTATTAATATCCGTGGTCTGATACCCATAACACAAGCAGGTTATTCCTAGCTTACTTTGGGATCAGATAGCGTTGTGTGAAATGTCCGTGAATATTTATTTATTTATTTTATTTATTGTTACAAAAACCGAAGCGAATGAAAATAATGACGGCTCATTATTATTAATTTGTAAAAGAAATCCGGCGATTGCTGCCTCCCCTAATTACGAAAATAATTGTGCCAAGAAAATTAGGGTACTTTTTATTCATTTAGATCACGGATATTAAAGAAGTACGTACGAATTTGCCAATGTTACAACGTGAATCTATGTCAAACCATGGGCTCAGCCAAGTGGAGGGTTTTGGGGCTACACTCCCGAAATGTTAAAATATTGACACTGATTTAGACGTTTTATTACTCGTATTTTGAACAAGAATACGTTTTTCTGATTATATTTATTTTACAAAATGAATAAAATGTTTATCATAGTATAATGTTTACTATATAGAAATGGAATATTTCAAGACTTCAAATATTCGGCAACATGTGTGAGTGTAAGAAAATAGTATAAGTACAATTATGTGAAACGCGTAAAACAACAACAAAAGTCGTTGCTTTCCTAAGTGCAAAAAAGCTCAAGTAAAGTTGCCACCACTTTATTGGAGTTTTTTCTGAAACTTGGACCAAAACTGGACATACATGCACACACTATATAAAAATGTAGTTACATTATACTATAAATGAAGAAAGTTTATATTTTCCGTAAAATATCAGTTTCAGAACAAAATAGAAATAATAATAATAAAAGACTCGGCATTCTCAACTCGAGAGAGCCCAAGAAAAGGAGAAAATACTTTATTTTTACTAGACGACTCCCATGTGAAATTATTTATCCCACAATATGATCTCCCGCGAGAATAAGACATGTTTTTCCGGTATAAAGTGTAGCCTATGGCACTCTCCAGAGATAAAATGATTTGTATTAAGATAAAATTCTTTTTTCATGGATTCTATGCAACAAAAGCACACTTTAAGGTTAATAATATTGTATTTATAATGACCTGTATTCAAAACATGCTTCTATTTATAAAGATGAGTATTAAAATGTCAAGCAAAATTCAAAATTCAAAACTGCACGTGTAAATAAAGACGTCTAATGGATATGATTCTATGTATAGCACAAGTTTAATTTTAGCTACATGGTTCCACTTTATGCCACAAACCTAAAAAATTAAGGTATAAGGAAGTTTCAATTTAATGCACACATAAATGCTTCTCCATTTGCATTCTTAACCAGATTAAGGATGTGATGTATTCTTAATTAATGATAAGTTAAGTTTTCATCTGTAACTTTTATAGATCCACGCCTTTAACATTTTTTTTTTACGTGTGGAAATACTTCATGAATGATATCCCGAACTCTTGCCGCCTAAAACCACATGATGTCCCACGGCCATGAGCCCCGGGTATACTTTCGCAAGGATGTTCAAGGAACGATTTACTTTATCTATATTAATAAAATTACATGGTAATCTTATTTTAACTAGTTGAAACACATAAATAAAAAAGAGTAAAGCATTAATGAGGTTAAATTTATCGCAATTTACACAATAACATAAAGCAAGTGACAACAATGTTCTTTTATTATGCAAATTTACTTGATGAAATCTAGCCTGCGTGATTTCCCGTGGGAAATTTAAAAAACCTTCTAAACCTTAATTCCGTCTTATTATCACATCATTGACTTTACTTCGCACTTACAAAGAGAATAGACAGTTTAAAGTGACTTACTTATAAAACTTTAATGATTTTATTATATCGTACTGACTGTCGAGTCTCCTCAGACATAGTAATTAATATTTTAGGAGCGATCTAAAATGGAAATTAATTCTAAATTTTTCTCTTGACTGAAAGTCCATTCGCACCCACTTTTTTACATTATTTACCGTTTTATAAACCTGATTGATTACCTTACGCATTATATTTTCAAGTGGTTAGTTTTAAGAATTTGAAAAAGCGCCTAGTAGAGTCGACTGGCGACCCAAGGGCTGGCAGTTTTCTCTCTCAGCGAATAGGTATTGCTATTCAAAGAAGGAATGCTGCTAGTCTTTTGGGCACAATGCCATGGGGCTGTACTCTTTAGTACCTACTAAATTTACATAAGTTAAGTATGTATCACATATTTCGAATAAATTAAACGCAGATGAATCCGCGGTTATATAATCAAAGATCATAAAATAGTATGTTGCATTTCACTGCCATAATCAAATGAACATGATACACTGTTTACCTTTTTCCTGTCCCCCAGCTAGTCTCAAAGCCACAAGGATGCCTTTCCATTCATATCATACCGTCATCGCCAGCCGCTGCACTCATGGATACTCCACAGATCAAAGTAATGTAGTACGATTGAGGCACTCATCCTGATTGGCTGGTACGAATACGTTTCTTTTATGATGTGTTGCCAGCACTTGTGTCTAGTAGTTGTGTTTAACTTCGATGCTAGATTGTTTTTAAATCCAAGACGTAAACGAGGGAAGTTACAAGTCTGATATGTGTATCGTCTGTGGTATCATAGCAAACCAACAGATGGACCAATTTTTGTGCATGTTTTTTATTAAAAGTTGACGTAAAGGTTCTAAGCTAGAAATTTTGAAGGTCATGAGCTAATTTTCAAGGCGATGGAAGGGATTCAACTGAAATGCAAATGTCAAATTGATGTGAAAATTGGTATAATGATACTTGACTGCAGCCCTGCAGCAGTGGTAGAAATATCCTACCACTGCTGCAGGGCTGCAGTTGAACGATGTGAAAACTCGATCGTGATTTTTAAATAAAGTAACTATAAATAAAGCTACTATCGAGGTTAATTTTACAATAGTCGATTCTTTATATCACGTTTTTCTGAATAAAGTACACAGTAATAGGTTCACCACTTAGATTTATCAGATTTTTTTTTTTTAGTCCAATGAATATCTTTTATTTTCAATGAGACAAATGTTACAATAAAGCATAATAACTATTTACAATACGAATAAATCTAACTAAACTTAATCTGGCATCGTGGCATTGTGCCCAAAAGACTGGCAGCATTCCCCCTTTGAACGGCGATGCCTATTCGTTGGGAGAAATAACTGCCAGCCCGTAGGTCACCAGTTGACTCCACAAGACGCTTCTTCAAAATTTAAAAAAAATTATGCGCATTGGGACCCCATGGACCTAGGGTCTCGACACCGACTGGAATAAAATTGTACGACGAGCCGAGACCCTTATACTTTTTTTTTTATATTCTGCCGCTTCCGCTGCTGCGCTGGCTTTTTCTTTTGTTCTAGGCAGATGGACGGTGCCAATTTTTTTTTTTTTTTTATACTACTTAGGTGGCAGACAAGCTTACGGCCCACCGAAAGGTTGGTAACCGTAGCCTATAGACGTTTGCAACACCAGAGGCGCTTCAAACGCGCTGCCGACCCGGGCGCAGGTTGTGACGACCCACAGTTGAAATTTTTCAAGCCGCCCATAAGGCCTTCAACTTGGCTTAACGACTGTCATTTTACTGACAACCGGGACCAAAGGCTTATCGTGCCTTCCGAAGCACGGAAACGCTCGTAAATAAATGTCACAAAGTGGTCCACGTGGTGGTCACCCATCCATATCCGGCCATAGTAAATGTTGCTTACTGCAGTGATCGTTTACAGAACACTGAGTCCGCGGGGCCACGAGCGCTTCGCCGCCAAAGTGTCTTCACAAGTGGCATCCCAGACTAGCACCCGACCCATCTCCCACGGAATTAAGGTCATCCCATCCGGTCTCTTGCCATCGTCCCTAAAAATGCCATTTGGCTCTAAGAGAGCGGGCACACCGACGGTGGCAAGAGCACGGCGAATGATATCGTTCAGCGCAGCGTGGCGAGAGAAGCGGCCTGCGCTCTTCAAGCAGGATAGTCCATGGTGTCCCATAGAGTCAACGGCAACACCACAGGGGCAACGGTGTGAGGCGCAAAACATAAAATGTGGGCGTTAAAGATGCCTCTCTCTACCCCTTCGGAGAAAAGTCTTGACCTAATGTTTGTAGGATAAAAAACCCACAGCACGTCTCAACCTCTGCCTACCATGCTATTTAATAAATAATAATAATATAAAAATTCTGCTAAATTTGAGTTGTCTATTCACCAAGAACCCCACATCACTGTGGCACGTGATTTGGGGTTTCTGGCTACGAACACAATGTAGGCACGTAGCACGTCCGTAGCAACCTCTACGTATATCGTAGAGTCTCGTAGCACTTCACTTTTGTCAGATATTAAATTCCTTTACGAAAATGTGTTTATTAATGCCTTTTTCGTGAAAAAATATGTAAATTCAATGCTAAAATGAAGATGATTTTCCAGTAGGAAAATTTATGATCTAGTGAGTTTATGACGTATTATGGCGACGTAAAATTCATTACGACGGCGCTTTGATGGCTGTGACGGGTGTCTAAAAGAGTTAATATTTCTAACGTTCATCTATAGTACATTAAAATAAATATCAAATCTATTTCATAGCGTGATCTATTGTGTTTTCAGCTTAGATGTTACAAATAGCACTTTAACTAATACGTTAGCAGTTGGGATACCATACTGGGCAGACTGGTTGGTAGACAGTTTGTTTTCTTTGTCATTACTTTGTCGGTACGTCAAAAGAGAAAAGGTGTGCCACTACAGCAACGCCAAATTATGTAATATATGTTCCCAGCGGCTTCGACCACGTAGCAGTCGTTTATCGCGTAAAATCATAACCCTCCTTTTGCGCAGTTGGTTAATAAAAAGCCTATGTCCTTCCCAGAACCTCCAACTATTTCTATTCGAAATTTCATCTCTATTGCTCCAGCCGTTTAGGTGTGAAAGCGTAACAGACAGACAGACAGAGTTACTTGCGCATTTATAATATTAGTAGGGATAGTTTCTGAGATGATGAGTAATAGAGTAGTGACTCGATAAAGACTCGACAAAACAAGGTTCCGAATTCTACTCGCTGCGCGCAGATTATATATACTAGTTATACATGTATCAATACAGTTTCAGCCAGCAAAAGGAAATATAAACAGGAAGGTGTAACGAGTGTAGCATTGTATAAGTAATGAAGGCTACCTTTCACCAAGAGATACTGCAGGCGAGGTTGTTTACGAGCTGCGGTCGACACACGTGACCCTTCGAAGGCTGTATATTACTACATAGGGAAAACTTTTATATAAGACCCGGGTTTTTACGTGTGGTCGTTTTCGAATTTTGCCACGTATGCCATAGTTATATATGGGAGGTTTCAGTTGTATATATTGGTGGTGTGACATTGATGTGAAAGTATGTATTTAATTTATATTAATACCTACGTAGCATTTGCGCAAATGAATAAACGTGAAATTTGTCATAGTTAAATTTTTATATGGATAAGAAATGCATATTTTATTAATGACTGTCGAAATTCGAAGGCTTTTTATTTCTATCAATCAATACTTACGTATGTATACACACTCATCTGATCTGACGAAATATTATATTTGTTGAAGAACAGGTGACCATAAACTGCTCAACGCTTTCTGTTATTCTCAATATATTTTAATTAACTGCATCATTATTAAATGCACACACATACTCGTAAATCTATTAATTCAATCTACGAGATAACGTAATAATGGTGCTTTGGTTGTAATGTTATGTGTCATAATTAATACTCGATATCCGGATCGTCGGTCGAGTTAATATGGGATTAATAGGATTAAAAGATACAGGTAGATAATTGTAGTTCAGCGTTCATTTAATATGGATGTCATTGAGTTAATACCTACTATTTTGATACTAAATATTATCACCTATGCTGAGTCTTTTTTTCAATCAATCAATCAAATTAGTCCGTTGCTGGACTTAAACCTGATTTGAAACATAATAATGTACGTATGTGAATTGAAAACATAAAATATGTTAATTATGTGAATAATATGGATTGTGTTATTTTATTAAGAATTAATAATTCATTTTGTGTTTTTATTGTATTACTAATACTAGTTCCTAAGTAAATTATGTTACTAACCAATTTAGGCCTTGTTGTCATGAATAAAGAATTTATTATTAAGCCTCTTGCAATTGTCGCCATAACATACGCGCCCTGCATCCACTCTCTATCTCTCTCTCTCTCTCTTAATGGGACCTCTTCTATGTCATCAGTCCATCTGGTGAGGAAGACTAATGAGCTTCTGTCTCCGCTCTAGAACTCATCAGCTTCTTCAGCCGTCGGTTCTTTGACAGAACAAGCCAACCGAATACCACTTCAACGCTCTTAATTTGCGAGCTTTGTCTACCACTTTCTTTCGCTTTGCTCTCTGATGGGTTACCCTGTTTAGAACTTTATGAAGATTTAGAAATTTTAAGCAAAGCTCACTTCAAGACTCGCTTAACTTATAGGACACAGCAACTGCAGTAGGCAAACAATTACATAGGAATTAATAGGAAACCAATAAGATTACTATTTTGTTCCTACATTCAGGTATAGGACGAAAATAGAATAGGGATCTTCCAAACATTAGAATTTAAACTTACATTGAATAATCTAAATACAATTAAAACCAAGTAATCCACATACACGACTATAATTTAATCCCCTCAGCCTTTGAGAATTCAAAGGTCTTTTGTTCCATACCGGAGGATATTAAAGCATTGTGTTCGTAAGACATGTACTCGTTCTATTCATTATAGATTTCGGTTCTTTTGCGGTTTTTTTGCGTGCAGGTCGCCGCGACCCGCAGTCAAATTTTTTCAAGCCGCCCGTAAGGCCTTCAACTTGGCTTAACGATTGTCATTATACTGACAACCGGGTTTCACTTATACTTATAGAATTCGGGACTTCACGCGAAACACATTTACTTACATTTTCACACCGACGTTTCGAGCACGTTGCAGCGCCCGTGGTCGCGGTTGGACGGAAATGTGTTTCGCGTGAAGTCCCAAATTCTATAAGTATGAGTGTAGAAAACCGCGATAGTTTAAAAATAACCGGGTTTCATTTAGAGCTTTCCTCCTCTACGCAATGGATCTTTGTGCGAAAGTGTTCCCGTAGTCGCCTCTTACGACACCCTCGGGATATATTGGGGTGGTGACATTTTGTACTCTTACCCGTCGGAACACAAATCAACCTATGGCAAGTCGCCCACTGCTGGGACGTAGGCCTCTTCCATATTACGCCACAATACCTACACTTTTTTCAAGTCGTCATCGTCGGTCCATCTGGCAGAGGGTCGTCCTGCCCCACGTTTACCAAATACAGAATAAAACATTTACTAGAAAAATCTGCCACAAATACAAATAAATGTACTAGACAAATTAACCGATTTTTCATAATCAGTCTCTCGTAAGTACTAATATTTTATTCTTTCAGTTACAACGCTCTCTGTGGAAAAACATTTTCATATTTTTGCCTTTCAAGTTCGTTAATACATTTTAATATATAATGTGAGTATTATGAAGCTCGTCCGTGGATTTGTAAATAACGTAGAAATTAAAAAAAGGAATTCAAAGCATTCCATATTTTATTACTTTAGTAAAGGGTTATGATGTTTCAATGTTGAAGCTATAAAGTAGTATAAATGTAGCGAATGTGTGTGTATTTTTGTTCATTGGTACGGGTGATACATATAGAACATTACAACTATCCTATTCCGCCATACTTCGTTTTATTCCGCCCTTTGCGTGCAAAGTACAAGTTAAAATTGTTTTACTTAAAGTTATGAATCTTAAAGTTTGTAAAGATATTTGTTACTCAATCACGCTTTACCCGCTGAACGAATTTTATTGAATCTGTTACACTGATAGGAATCAATCATCAATCAAATCAGCCTATGTCAGTCCACTGTTGGACGTAGACCTCTCCTCTCCAATACACGGTCCTGCACCTTCCATATCCAGGCAGTCTCTGCGACCTTTTTAGGTCATCGGTCCATCTGGCGAGGCGTCGTCATACCCCACGTTTACCAAGTCGCGGTCTCCACTCCAGAACTTGTTTTGCTCCACAATAGCAAACGGGTACGAGAACACTTTACCAACCATGCAGAGCTGTGGGTATCAGATTATATTTTCACAAATATATTCTAGACTGTCATAAAGTTAATACGATGTGATACACTTCTCTTAAATTATTAACTTTCAAAGCATGCACTTTCATCAAAATCTTTAAGAATTGCTGTCATTATTACAAGTACAATTTCTGGTCTACTTATACCAACCACATACATATAAACAAAGTAATACAAATCTTTGAACAAGTGCCAAAAGGAAGCGTTTAATTTCGCTAAGAGGGAGCAGTTGAAAATACACAAAACGCCTCTCAATGGGCCTTGCTAAATATCTTTTGAACAACATTTCATTCCCGCTACGTTTGTATTGTTATTTTGTAGAGGTTTTGCAGTCACCGTTTGAAAATTAGCACCGGTTTTTACATTATAATTATTTAATGAAAATAATTATAAATTCATATTCATGATTCTCTGACTCTCACTATCTGCGTGACTGTACCTATCCGTTTACCTTTATATCTTAAACGAGAGAACCGACTTATTCCTGTGGTTTATAAAGCCATGTTTTGTCAAAATCATGGTGCACGCCTTTTCTTTGTATTTTTTTTCGTGTCGGGATTTTCCTCCACAGATTACCAATTTAATCATTTCCAATTAAGTAGTTTAACAGTATTATTATTTGACATTATGATAACGTCAAATGCGTAGGTAACGAAAATTGTGTACTTTGCATAGTGCAGCACCTATGTTGTAGCACATAACATTCAAACACGCACCCCAAAAAGAAAAGCCCTGAAAATGAGAGAATCCTTTGATGAAGCCTGTCTGTATCATTGACCACATAGTTGGTCTATCAAATTCATTGCCTGTAGAAAATTCCAATATCAATCCGGCTCACAGACCTATAACCTATAATCCGGCTAAATTCAAAATAGATGTCATTTGTAGTAGGACGGCAACAACTTGATACTTGATAGACATACACGTATACACATCGATACCGAAAATTTAACGAAGTTATGACTGAAATCCTATTGAAAACAAACAGAAATAAAACCACTTCTTGTAGAAAGCGTGACTAAGCTATGCAGTAATATCTAGCTTGAAAAGTTTGCTGTACTACTACTAAACACCATATTCCCGAAACGGTAGGCGCAGACATATTGATATACACGCATTTCACCTATTTAGAATTTGTCCCACGTAGTAGGTGGTGAGCAGTAATGCTCTGTTGAAATGGACAGGCGCAGGTTGTGACTGCCGTGCGTGCGTTGACATTTTTCAAGCCGCCTGCCATTTTACTGGCAACCGGGACCAACGTCTTTACGTACCTTCAGAAGCACGGAAACGCTCGCAAATAAATGTCACATATTACTAGTAAATGTTGATTACTGCAGCGATCGTTTAGAGAACATCGAATCCGAGGGGCCACAAGCGCTCTTTGAGAAATAAATATTAAATCCGTTCTTACTATGTAAATGATATAATACAATTATATATTTAAGTAACATAATAATGGCCCTTCCTTTTATTATAAGTGCGAAAATCCTCATGGATGACATGCCATACTCTCTTCCCCAATAAACAAGTATCATGATCGGTGAATCCCTGTATCTTTATAGTGCAGGATAGTCCAAGAGCTGCAGGCAAAATGGAATGCCAAAGTGAAGCACTGAATCAATATCCACACACACTGATTGCTGTATTGACATCTGTACACTCGACTGGGGACCAATAACAATCACTGTTGATGCTTGTTGCTACCTAGAATTTATTTAACATCATTCTGTACATGAATGACATAAAATCAAAGCAGACAATATTAAAGAAAAAACTAGATAACTTTAAAATGCGATTTGTTAAAAACTTATTATGTCGACTTATTATGACGACTGCCTCTGTAGCGTAGTCGGTGGTGATACCTCCTGCGGTGCTGGAGGTCCTGGGTTTCAGTCCTGGGTCGGTCCAAATATTAGTGTGATCCACAAATGTTTGTTTCGGAGTTTGGGTGTTTTCTATGTATAATATGTATGTATTTAGAAATATATAAGTATGTATATCAGTCGTCTAGATCCCATAGCACAAGCTTATATTAGCTTAATTTGGGCTAGATGATGTTGTGTGTGAATGTCCACAAATATTTAAAATAAATATTTAAAACTGTGCTCTCACACAAAAATTGATGGACGGATTTTGATCACATTTTGTACACAGATAGGTATAACAACACACACCTACACAATTATAGAGTAGGTACTCATAACCTTTTCTGGATTTCGACAAAAGGTTGGGACTACAGGATCGCGATGATTATTCACCACGGGCATATCCGTGCCGTGACCGTAATAAAGTAACGCTGCAAATGGAACGGTAGAAATTTAAATTAATATTTGGCTTTGCTGGAATACTTTTAACGACATTTTATTCTTCTCGGTAACAGAGGCGAGGTTTATTCAATTTATAAGTGCCCCAATTCTTAGTGATAGTGGCCAGAGGTCAATTACCGTTGAAAAAACCAACTTTTTTTGTTTTTTTTAACTAATTTTAAGTCATAACTGCTAAGCTTAATGGATTGTCGCAGATTGTCGGATCTGAAGCTTTTGCTATGACGCTGAGAGTCGTTATATTTGTTCTATTTACATAAAAAGTGTGAAGGTTATCATTTCGTCTCGACATCAAAATCTTAAAGAAGCAAAACACAAGAGGGTAATTCTAGCTTACTTTGGGATCAGATGACGCTGCGCTGTGTTAAAAAAATGTCCGTGAATTTATTTATTTACTTATTTAAAGAGGTCCCCCCACCCTAACTAGAAAAGTGATTTGGTATTACTTTCGACAGTGTGGGTATGATGACTAATGACATCATTAGTTCATCACCGAAGGAAAGGAATACACTCAAAGCACCAAGCGTTAAAGCTAGCTAGTGGGTGCATGTGCATTTGCTTGCATGTTAATGGGGCATTGATGCCCTACCGAGATCTTCGGGGCCAAACAACTTTCATCTGCAAGAAGTGCTGACTAACGAACGCTAACGACCCTGAAAACGCTGTCTGACCAGCGTTATACAATAAGGCCGTTCACCCTTAGGAGGTGCCTAGTTCTATCAGTGGATTGAGGTAGATTGATTGATGACGTACTCATATATATTAATCGTATTATTTTAGCATGTGAAAATTCCCAGGAATGGAATGTCATGTAAGACTCAAATCTTTTGATATATAGGTTGTTACAGGGTCGGCGGCGACGGACACAGAGTGTAGCGCCTCTGGTGTTGCAAACATCCTTAGGCTACAGATACCACTTAGTACATCAGGTGGGCCACCTCTGTGGTATAAAAAACACACAGTATTTAACTTAAATAATATACGCACTCACGCGCAAACGAAAATTAAACCATATATAAAGTAAGATCCATTCAGACCACGTAATCCGATCGTTTGAGAGCGAAATGTTGGATCAACTCATTTCAAATTCTAGATGTTAACAAATTGTTGTAGAATATTCTATGAGGACAAAGAAGTTTCGTCCCTAAATCTATTTAATTTTAATGGCATGGCCTGAGGTAAACTGCCCGGAGCTGTGGTCACGAACGCTGGCTTTGAAAATAATAAACAAAGCCAAAATTATTACCTGCTGCGGCTGTAAATATTTAAAAATGTTTGTAAGTTTATTTTTATCAGTTAACACACGTTCACACATAAGTTAATTTTATAAACAGACGCATATAATGTCATGTTGAAGGTGCTATCATTTATGAAAGGCTTTTCTTTTTTTCTGACCACTATTTATATGCGTACATATAACTATTTTTACCTCTTACGCAAATAAGTAAATTATTCAGCTTTAGGAATAATGTACTTACTTTCTAAAGCTTCATGCTTACTCAATGAGCTAATAGGTGAGCCTTAGCTCTTATAAACATCTAACCTACCTCTCGGTTAGGTGCAAAACTTTGTAAAGCAGTGAACCGTAGACGATATTCGCTTTGAGTTTCCACAACATTCGTTGGATCTGATAAACCTGACGGCCGCAGAACCGATGAATACCTCGAACTAGATTAAACTCAGGTAAACTGATTTTCCTCTAAAATTAAATTATTAATATTATAAATGCGAAAGTTTGTGAGTATGAATGTACTGGAGGATGGAGCCCTACTTCGATTTGGACCAAGTATACGTTGAGCCGTTTACTTGGAAGCCGTTTAAATGAATTGAATTGAATTGGCCGAAATCAAATGGATCAACTATCTTTATTAGTTGGTCCGATATTAATAAACAGATCAACTACTTTTCTTTGTAGTTGGGATTAATGTGTCGAGACCACGTCCAGCGCTTAGGCTGAGGCCGCACTTGCGGTTACCGCGGCGGTTTCTAACCTCAAAATGTCAAAAATTGCCTTGATTTCATTGATTTTGACAGTTTGATGACATTTTGAGGTTAGAAACCGCCGCGGTAATCCGCAAATGCGGCCCCAGGTTTAATTACGTTCGGTCAATACCTAGTTGTCAGACAATACACTTCTAGAAGTACCTATCTCAATATTGCATCCGAAAATACATCTAATAATCTTGAAAATAAAAGGTTCCTTACGTTCAAAAGGTTGTTGTTATCCTAAACCTATTTACAATCTCATCTCGTCCATTCCAGGCTTATCGAAAGTTCTTTGTTTTGTTTAAAAATACTTGAGTAGGATAAAATTCTTTTCCGTAAATAGGAAGAAACTACTTCCGTGTAGTTATTTTTAGAAATCTAATAATGGTTTTGGGTTATTTTCTGTTTCTCATCCCTCCTTGTTTTACGTTTCTTACCAGAGTATAGGGTTGTGTATTTATATGATCACAAAAATATAATACTTTGATTTTAAACAATCATTTACCTAGTTTATTTTGTGATTTTAAAATTGAATTTAAATTTCTATCGAAAACGCTCCAAACTGTCATGGCGCCTTGTGTGACGTCACTTGTTGCCAAACAAAACAAAAAGAAAATGTATATTTTTTTTATGTGTCCTTTCAATAATTTGTTTTGTGATTTAGATTTTTTTTAAAGTTTTAGTACTAAAAAGAAACGTTTAGGGGTGAACTTTCACAGTTGCAATCTATTGTATTTTATGAAAACGTGTAAGAATCTAAACAATTACACAAGATGACACGAGTTGTGACACAAGATGTCAAGACTAAAGACTGCCAGAGTGCGTCACACTTTCTGATAGAGGTAGCTAGATTACAACCACAGGACTCCTAGACCAGTTTCTTTTAAAACTGTTTCTAATTCATCAAAGAAAAAGAAAATACAGGAAAAAACTGCAGAAGAGACGTCAGTTAGTAAAGTACCTACGGCGGTTACTCACTTCTCCCTCTCGTTAAGTAACTTTTGCATTTCAAAGTGTGTTGACAAGTTGCAGGAAAGCTCCTTTGACTTCGTAAAAAGATAATTGTGAAAGATTTTCTTCTTTATTTTTCTTCAAATTTTAGCAGGATGAAGGCGAAGGCTTAACTGGCTTATGTATAAAATGCTACAAAAATAAAATAATATTGTAAATATAAAAAACAGTCTCGAACGATTTTCGTGTCTTTTGTACGACTTTGCATTAGTAGTAGCCCCTTGCCTCAGCGGTAGTGTTGAGTATATGAGACTAGCGTGCTGGGGTTCCATATTCTAACCTCCTATAGTATGCCTATTCCATATTCGAACCTTCATAAAACCGCCCTAACGAAGAGTACACTTCATTCCATCCAAAAGCGATATAATTTTTCTCGTATCAATTTCAGCATCACAAAGAACTAATAAAAGAAATCGTAATTTGAATCGAAAAAACATTTAACATCTTCATCCTACAGCAAAAATTATGGACTAAAAGCAATCATTCAATTTGAACTTTAATGTAAAGGAACAAGTTCGTTTTTACCTTAAATTATGATTCACATGAAACAGAAGTTAGCAATCTTAGGGTTGTTTTCTTTAATTGATTGTTACTTGTGTTATATTGGCCTATATTGCGTAGGGTGAGATGGTAGATTAATTATTGTTTGTTGTGTGAAAATAAACTTTATAATTTCTTGAGAATTTTTATAATTTGAAACTTATTATGGACTTTCTTCCGCGAACGCTTATATTGTGGAATGATGTCCCTGCCTCGGTTTTCCTAAATCTCTACAGTATGGGGTTCTTCAAAAGGGGTCGTAGGAGGTTTTGACAAGGTCAGCAACGCAAGTGTAGCGCCTCTGGTGTTGCAAATCCGCCAGGTGGACCGTATGCTTATAGCTTTAGTGGTAGATACCTATAAAAGAAAATCGTAAAAACGAAAATTTGTCAGGTAAAGTATGGCAGTACAACACGAAACATCCACTAATGGAGAAATGCAGGAGTGCGTCCAGCATTTTAGGGGTTCCCTAACCAAAGAACAAAAATCTATTCATGAAACTTCACCCGTCCGTCTGTCTGTTCGTCTCGAGGCTGTAGCTCAGGAACCGTGATAGCTAGATAGCTAATATTTTCACAGATGATGTATTTCTGTTGCCGCTATAAAATAAGTATGATCAGTATATAAGGAGGCTCCCATAAAACAAACTTGAAATTTTTCCGTTTTGAAGTACGGAACTCTCCGAGCACGAGTCAACTCGCACTTCTTGTTGATAATTATTTTTACTGTTTAAAATTCCAAACTCTATTTTCGAAATGATTATGAGTAGGTACCTACATCCCGGAATAAATAACTGAAGCCCTATTTCAACTGCGCCACAGTTCCACTAAAGGCTGGCTGGAGAGATCAAACATTTGCTGAACACTTCAGTTCTAAATTCGAATCGCCAACTCGTTCCACGTTTAAATTGACCTCAGATTTTTGTAATCCCGCCCAGCGCAGCTAGGTTTTTCATTTCAGTCAAATAGTGAAATAACCACTTTAATGGAAATCAAATTTGTTTTAAAATAATGCGACATGAAACAAGATCTTTGTTATTTAAATAAATACTCCTCTCTTTCTCTTGCTCTCAGGCAAATAAAGTTCCATGCTAGTGTTAAGGGTCATCGCAGAAGGAAGATAAAATCAAACGGATCACAATATTTCAACAAAATTTATTTAATATTTACTATTTACTATTTACTCCTCAACCGAGATTACAAACAAAGTTTTACTGACCTTAGTGATCTAATCGCGTCCGCCCTCTGACTGGCGTTTCACTCGGAAGCCTGACACATACTCCGTTTCACAATACTTTGACGTTTGACGTGTCAACGTCAAATGTCAACTTGTCACTGTCAAACTTCAAACTAATGGCAGTATCTTATGAAAATAATAAACATGCCAACAATTCTGTAACAGTCGGCCATCCTATGGGAACGAGTCTCTTCGTTCTAATTAACTATAATTTATATTTCCATTATACATTGTTTCACTATATAATAAAATTGAATGTATCACTCGCATCACTTTTATAATTACCTAAATTAAGATTTTTACTGTACGTATATAATTACATACACTTAAACTACTACAGAACCTTCTACTATGGTATAGCTGCGTGGCTTAAAGGTTACTTCCTTCACCAGTAAGTCACACAACTGCGATGTCTCTTACCAATCGTGGGCGGCGAGGTCGTTACGCCAATCTTGCCCGGCTCGAGAACACCCCTCACTACTATGGTATAGCCGGCCGCAAAGGTTACTTCTTTCACCAGAACGACACACAACTGCGATGTCTCTTACCAATCGTGGGCGGCGAGGTCGTTTACGCCAATCTTGCCCGGCTCGAGAACACCCGTCACTACTATGGTATAGCTGCATGTCGCAAAGGTTACTTCTTTCACCAGAACGACACACAACTGCGATGTCTCTTACCAATCGTGGGCGGCGAGGTCGTTTACGCCAATCTTGCCCGGCTCGAAAACACCCGTCACTACTATGGTATAGCTGCATGCCGCAAAGGTTACTTCTTTCACCAGAACGACACACAACTGCGATGTCTCTTACCAATCGTGGGCGGCGAGGTCGTTTACGCCAATCTTGCCCGGCTCGAGAACACCCGTCACTACTATGGTATAGCTGCATGCCGCAAAGGTTACTTCTTTCACCAGAACGACACACAACTGCGATGTCTCTTACCAATCGTGGGCGGCGAGGTCGTTTACGCCAATCTTGCCCGGCTCGAGAACACCCGTCACTACTATGGTATAGCTGCATGCCGCAAAGGTTACTTCTTTCACCAGAACGACACACAACTGCGATGTCTCTTACCAATCGTGGGCGGCGAGGTCGTTTACGCCAATCTTGCCCGGCTCGAGAGCACCCTCACTATAACTATATTTCAATCACTCTAAAATTATGCGTTCACTCCGTTTTACAATCATTAATGTTTGTCGTCCTAAATCTGTAATTATTCAATCTCATATCATCAAATTACAATTACTCATTGACACTGTTTACAGTTGAAGAGCAAGTAGCAGTGTCTTCGCCAAAATTAGATGATAAGTACATTACTCAGGCTCAATCCAATTTTATGATTTAAATCCCTCATCAATCACTTATACACACGCATACGTATGTACTCGATAATTTACAATCATTTTTCACATCCTGCCTACATACATCACTATAATTAAATCACTAAAATTATGCATTCACTCCGTTTTACAATCATTAATGTTTGTCGTCCTAAATCTGTAACTATTCAATCTCATATCATTAAATTACAATTACTCATTGACACTGTTTACAGTTGAAGAGCAAGTAGCAGTGTCTTCGCCGAAATTAGATGATAATTAGGTACATTACTCAGGCTCAATTCAATTTTATGATTCAAATCAATCAATCAATCACTTATACACACGCATATGTATGTATTCGATAATTTACAATCATTTTTCACATCCTGCCTATAAACATCACTATACTTAAATCACTAAAATTAATGCATTCACTACGTTTTACAATCATAAATGTTTGCCGTCCTAAATCTGTAATCAATCTCTTATCATTAAAATACAAGTACTCATTAACACTATTTTCAGTTGAGGAGTAAGTAGTGGTGTCTTTGTTAAAATTAGATGATACATTATTTAGACTTAATTAAATTTATTGCAAGGTTTTTTTTTCGCAACCCGTAATAATACCGTCACTAGGTACATTAGAGGTATATTACGCTATTAACTCGTTCACGTGTATTTTTATGCCGTATTCGACGCTTTAACTTTCTTATTTTAAATTGACATATTATAGCGATCCTAATATCCTGGTATCTTTTTTTTTGAGCACCTTCAGGCTCCTCTTTTTCTTGAAATTACGCGCCGATTTAAATAAATTACTTTAATTAGTCTTTTGCAAACAGAATGCCCAAAACTATGGATGATCGTAAATTCCCTGATGGAGTTAAACTTTTCAACGCAAAAAGAAAGTCTATTATACAAAATTTACTAATGAAAGGTATCAATTATTTACCATTACATTTGACCTAATGTTAAAGCATCAGCTGGATGATTTATTTTTTTATGGGTATTTATGTATTCAATGATTTAAACTCTAGTCTTAATGACTTCAAATAGTATTCATTTCTTATTGTAATTGTTGAGATTTTTTTCTTTAAAGAATCTTATTTAATATAACACTAATCTCTGTAGTCTCTAATAAATTAATTATCTAACGACATATGCACTTACTTCTGAAAATGTGACGGTTTATACACAAAATCTTGCATGCTATTTCAATGGCTGAATAGGCAAGGATTATCTTATTCATATGATGTAACACCATTGTGTACCCTATTTATCGCAAATAGAGAATCTGTATTTGAATAAAATAAAATGAAATGAAATTTATTCCCTTTGAAGTTTTTTTTTATTTTTTTTTTTTTTTTTTTTTTTTTTTTTATTTAGTGTTTAAATTTTTGTGACTCTACCGGGGGTTCGGAAATACTACAGACTGAGAAGAACACCCCAAGAAACTCAGTCCGGTCCCTATGAAAATTCATCTTATAAAGTAATACAGGTTTATTTTATGTAGAATATAGTAATGACCTGCGCTAATATTTATGGCCACAAAATGTTTATGACCTGTGCTTCATCTTTCCGATGAGTCATGCAAGCATACTTAGTAGGTATCTATTCTCTTCGTCATTTTTTTTTTTTTATTATTCCGTGGTCAGAAGGAAGAAGGAAACAATCTGGTCTACTAACAAAAACTCCCTCCACTTAACCTGACATTTCTTGACGTTGTTCCAAGTGAATGGTGACTTCTCTACAAGAACCTCATAAGTCTCATTCATGACCACACCCGCCTCTTCACAGGGAAGGTTCAGTACTTAGAGGGTAAATAATCTAACAAGGCTGTGACAGTGTGTTCAGAGATTCCTTTCACTGCCAATAATTACGCTACCATTTGGAAGGCACTTCTAGAAAATTATTAGGATGCTAGGGTTCAAGTTTCGTACTACATCACTAAATATTAATGACACCAATGCAACCATATGACAGCTTTGCGGACGACACAGAATCTCTTAGATCTTTGTTGGATATTGATTAACTTCGCATACATTTATCGTTTGAGCTATTAACCGCCTACTGTCGCGAATGCAGTTTGAAAATTGTTGAGACGGAGGCGATTCTGTTTTCAAGGCAAAGTCGCTCCCTAGGTGAAATCTCAAATTTGACTGAAGTGGGATCGAATGGAGTCGTTCTGTTTGATGCTTGGGCACTATGCTAGATCATAAGCTCAATTGGAGTGATAACACAATAAGATTAAAATTTGAGGGCACTACAGCATTGAATGTTTTAACTCCCATTCTCAATTGAGGATTCCTGCCTATTAGTGAAACTAAATTGACTTTATATTGCACCATATGACCTGGTTTTACTTACGTTTGCCCAGCCCAGTCTGGAGCAGTACTAGTCATCAACCTTAATAGTCTTCTAGTTGTCCAAAACAAGTTACTTAAGTGCGCACTCAACACTCCCTATCTAACAAATTTAATAGAACTACATATTAAAACAAATTTACCAAAAAATTTATTTCAACAGTAAACCAAGTAGAGCCTGTAGGAAAAGACTTCTGTTTATCCACAACCACAACCAACACAAGTTACCTCACCACTTGTTTCTTGAGTGCGATAATTAGACTCGCATAGTGCCCGCTCAGGACCGTACCCTACGCCTGTCGGAGCCTTGCGCGCGTTGAGCAGTTATACGGACTAGGAATATAGGTACATATGATCGGTGGCGCCGCCTTTGCTGTGGCTATTGATAAATGTGTCTGACTGCTAATAAACCAATCTTTTGTTTTTGTTGCATTTTCAATAGAAAACTTTTTTTACTATGTTAATACCTGTATATTTAAAGGGGTATTTTATGCACATCTGTATAACCTTTCTGTAGGCTGGGTAACTCCACTGATCAACCAACTGCATATCAGAAAATTGAATGCTATGTGAAAACCAATTGATTAACTAAACATGTCTAATTCAAAACTTAAGTAGTACACAAAACGAGACAACAAAATAGAAATTGTTTATTAACATGTAATGCTAACTATACCTTGCTAAACTTAATCATTGATGATGCTCCTTGCAGGACACACCTTCGTTCCATCCTTCAACTCCCACGCCATAAATCTGATTTCTATTCTTACTCTTTTTCAGTTCATGCGGTTAGATTGTGAAATTCCCTGCCACCTGATATCAGAGACGTTAACACAGTTGCGAATTTTAAGAAGAAAGTCCTCGAATACTATCTCTCTACCACTTAACAGATAATGCCTTAAAATGTAATCTCACGTATGCAAGTATTTTTATTTGTTATAAATATGTATATACACACATATACATACATATATATATGTACATATATATACACATATTAATATTTTTGTATTTGTATAGTATGTATAATTAGTTGATTCTACCTAGTTATCTCACACACTTCTACCTCTCTGAATTATTCAACATCATGTTCTCCTCTCGCTGGCCTGCTGGAAGAGATTTCTTATAGAAATAAGCAGTGCCATTGTACTCTTTTTTTCCTAACTATGTATCTCTGTAATATATTATGTGTGTACATAAATTGTTAAATAAATAAAATAAATAAATCATTTTCAACGCAGTACCTACCTCATTATAATCATAATTATAATTTTAACGACCTAAATTAAATACATCAATTAATTCTTTAAAAAAAACGTCAAATCATTGTGTACTGTAACCTTATTTAATATGTTATCCTCTAGAATCAAATTATCACTAGAGATTTCACATTTTATGTATGCAATAAAGACTTTGAACGTTCAATAAAATCAGTAGATTTCTTCCCAGAACAGTTCTGTAATACAGCATTAGTCTTACCAAGATTAAAAATTGACAATTGCCAATACACAACATAGGAACGAAATCACTCGCCTTGATCTCACATCGCTCATAATCAATCCACGCACAGCAATGTACCGCGGTATCATTTTCGTCCTCGCATACATCTCTCACAATACTCTCGCCCGCGCAACTATCAAACACTCGCTCGCAACAATCACACACGACGCACGCTCAAAATAAAAACATTCGCTTCTCACAACAAAACTTAATTTTGCTTAACGCAACTAACTCCTTCGCTTGAAACGCTTACGCAACGCTTTTGATAACTCGAAAGTGTCCCTATTAACAAACATTACGAAGTCTGTGACACCTTTTTATTTCAACTCTTACTCGAAATGACATCGATCGCCACTCTGATCACACTGATTCACCTCGGGTCCCACCGCTAACGCCAGTTCCTTACTTTAGAGAAAAAGTTAGAAGCTAACCCCGGCCTACGCTTTAATTATAACAATATAATTCAAAATCATATCGATCAAGGATCACATATTTCGAAAATGGCTCCTAAAGAAGGTCGACGATGAGTCTTCCTCAAAGCGCCCACGATACACCCGTCTGTTGCCATGACATACCTACCTCAAGGAGGTGTATCATATTGATAATGGTTATGGAACCACAAGTCGGAAATCGCTTAACGACACACTTTACAGGTTCAAATTAACGAATCAATGTTCTTTATCTCTTAAATCGATCGATTAAACTCACGCATGTACTCAGTCACCGTGATCGCTGTTATAGAAAAGGTGTATTTTCAATTACAGAAAGCTCGTTCCCGCTCATCACTCTTTTCAACGCATACTTACTACAAATAAGATCGTAGTCTTGAAGGAGTGTAAACCTGGCGACGGGTGCCACTCCAACTTCGTCGCAAATGTACCCGGTGTTCAGGAGAGTTCGTTGCAGAACCTTGGTCGCTCATTCTCTGAAAGCTCGAAAATTAACAAAGTATTAGATTTTATCCCGTATGCGTCACTATAATCTGATAACTGTTCTATCACAAGTTAAGAAAAACCGTATTATGAAATCGAGAAGAAAAAAATAGGGTAGACTAAAAGTGTAAATCCATTTGCATCTTGACTAATTCGAGCAAAAATTATAATTTATTTTTATATTCCTGACTTGTTAAATATGTAAATATTAAAATTATGCATATTTTTCTTATAACTCAACATCACAAAAGTTTTATTTATTAGATTCTACTGAGGTCAAGTAGGTGAATCCGAATAAAATCCTATTCCATCCATCAAACCGCGATAAAAAACTTCACAAGAAATGTGTTTTACTATGTCAATGAGGCTACTTTATCTATAGAACACTGTATTTTTAAATAAAAATAGTTTCTTTCACTTCATTTATCAATGATGGCCACCGTGCTCGTGGGGTGGATTATAACGAAATATTGTTTTACTTCGAGATTATCCCACTTCTGAGATGTTAAGGGTCATCGCAGAAGGAAGATAAAATCAAACGGATCACAATATTTCAACAAAATTTATTTAATATTTACTATTTACTATTTACTCCTCAACCGAGATTACAAACAAAGTTTTACTGACCTTAGTGATCTAATCGCGTCCGCCCTCTGACTGGCGTTTCACTCGGAAGCCTGACACATACTCCGTTTCACAATACTTTGACGTTTGACGTGTCAACGTCAAATGTCAACTTGTCACTGTCAAACTTCAAACTAATGGCAGTATCTTATGAAAATAATAAACATGCCAACAATTCTGTAACACTAGTCATGTAGTAAATATATGTAGGTACTCCATTGTGCTAACTAGCTAGAGAGTACAAGTTTCAAGTTGCAGCATCATGACTAGATGGCGCTGTGCCCTATATTTTAATCGCGGTATGGTTTCGTTACAGATGGTCACATAATCAGATATATTATCGATGTTACAGTAACATTGAATTGGGTTTCATATATTATTAATTTCATAATTTTTGAAGTGTTAAATGACAAATTTAACACATTTAAATTTCATAATCCACCACCTACTATGGAGTAGAAGTAATGAGAAATGGATAGTTAGATACTTGTCAATCTAACTAAATTGAAAATTAAAATTATGAATAAACCAATCACATCAGAATATAGTTCCACCATCCACTGTTGCGTCTGTTGATGAACGCAGGCCTTACGCCGCTACAACACACGGTCCTGCGCTTTCCGCATCCAGTCCCAGCCAGCCTGCGACCTTTTCCAGGTCATGTCGGTCCATTTAGTATAATCACTGATTACGCTAGGTGGTTTTTGATCAAATCGCCAATCAGTTTTCAAGCGTTAGAAAATGCTATGAATATTTCTACTAAATATTTAAGTACATACCTACTTCTCGTTTTACTTCAAACAGCAAAAAATCATCGTGCATTTTCAAAAAAAAGGTTTACATATCTATATTTCTCATGGAACTAATATACATATTTCCAGCATAAATCTGCCAAGTTTTAATATCGTGTAGAATTTTCTGCCAAAATAAAAATACCAACACAGACATCTTGATACAATACACACTCGGGAAATCTGATTCCCACCGAAACTTATTAGCTAAGTATATGAGAGAAATGTACAAAAACATTGTGGCCATAACTTAAACTTTTTAAAACAGCTTTCAAAGTTGTTCATGTTTTGACCCGCGTGGCCTAGTTCCGAGCTCTCCCGCGCTTAAAAATGATTAGTCCCTTAATCTCTCCCGCGATGACGAGGCGGGAAAAAATTGCCTGTAGTTAATCGGTGTAAAAAAATAATAAGAGTGAGATTCTCTGCGCGGCCTGAGGGATTTTGTCTAATAACTTTAAAGAGCGATAATTGATGACTTGTTGCCATCAGTATTTGGAGCGACTTCTGTACAGAATATTGCGTATTATAAGAAATACTTTAACTAGTTTATTTCGCGTAACGTAAAAATCACAGGGTTTCGTTCTGTAACTCTGTGTCCTGTAACCGATTACTGCATTATGTACATTGTGACCATTAGTATTATTTACGTTTACAAGACATTTCTTTGCTTCGGTAGTCACGCAAAGCCGTTGGTTCCAACAGAAATACTTCATCTGTGAAAATTTTGGCTCTCTAGCTATCACGGTTCCTAAGATACAGCTTAGTGACAGACGGACGGCAAGTCTCAAAAATAGGGTTCCGTTTTTACGATTTGAGTACTGTACGGTAAAATGTAGGTACCTCATAATAATTTTAGTGTCCGAGCGCTTGTTCCATTTGCGTCTAACGCCCGCTCTGCGGCGCTTTCCTACTCAACTCTCTCCACTTTGTACGGTCTTTAAGATCTCTTGTAGTCTTGTTGTATCGAAACGTAAACGAACCTATAAGCAAGTACTGTAATAAGATTTTATTGTTCTTTTCTAATCTTATAAAAACACGAACCGAGAGTGCAATAATAAATATTGTGTGGGTAGGTTGTAGCACGTCCCCTGAGGCTACCTATTAGAATTTTATTATACTTATTCCATAATCGGTCCTTTGTAAACAATGTTACGATTTGGAAGTGAATGGTTTTGGGTACTACTACCTTCATCCTCTGTGCCATCTAGCGAGTGAAATGAACTACAACGAAAGATTGAAAAAATGTTTGAAACTTAAGTTTTGGTTTTCTTTACAGCATGTTTTAGTCCCATTTCTGTCTTTTAATTTGAGTCATCTTGATTTTTGTTAAATTATACTCGTAGAACAAGCTCCTTATATAAAAGTGGCAGTGGGCTGCCACATTTGCAGAAGGACCGTCGGCCGATGGCGTAAACGAGTTCTGAAGTCTAGACCGCGACTCAGCAAACGTTGGGTGTTCTGGTGGGACGTTCACTCGCCAGATAGAGCGATGACCTGGAGAAGGTCGCAGGCTGGAGCTGGATGCGGAAGAGGCAGGGCCATGTATTGTGGCGTAAATAAGGAAAGGCCTACGTTCAGCAGTGGACTGCCATCATGATTTATTTTGATTGATTGAATTACTGCATTGTCATCAATACCTGATGAGTATAGAAACTTTGACTTTTCCTGACGATTTAAAGTCCACGAAAATCACTTTTAAAGGTTTCAATACATTACATGATATACAAGACAAGTTAATAAAATCGTGTTAAAACATAAATCCAGTAGCACGTTTCGCAAACTACGACTGAATCCATCAATTTTATAATAGCTACAACGCTTTTAATCTTAGAGTCATAACTTATTAACAGGCTACTCTATTACTTACATTAACTTTAACATTTTACAAGCAATTTCTTAAGAAGTAAAGGCCATAAAAATCTACTTCACGAATTAAGAGATTACTGTTACATGAGCGAGCGTTATATTTTTCATACAGACAAGATTTATTTAGCCAATATTTTTCGAGGCTTTCGTATCTCAGACATGAATCTTCGCAGACTTACCTATAGCATTTTATAGGTACTCACATGATGGTAAACATAACTCATCATATAGGTGTAAAGTAGGTTAATCTTACCTGAGCATGAACTTTTAAAACCGATGTGAATGCAACTCATAGAATGCGTGAATCTCGATACTAGTAAGGTAGTAGGTAGGTAAGTGTGGTGTTTTAGTCGGTTATTGGCGCCCTGAATTCGTGGTGTTTGCTATTATGTAGTTTTTAACGTGATTATTTAAGGTGAAGAAATATACCTCGCAGTACAGACTACATATACACAGATAGAGATTCGACACTAGATTAAGTTGACGAATTTTTAAAAGAATACCGTGACAAGGTTTTTACAGGGTCGGCAGCGCGAGTGTGGCGCCTCTGGTGTTGCAAACGTTCATAGGTTGCGGTGACCACTGGTCCTTCTGGTCTGCCGTAGTATAAAAAATGATAGATTTAATGGGTTAATAGGGTGCTTTGTGTTTCGTTCTATGTCTAAAGCGAAACCGAGGAACACAACTAGTAATAAACAAACTTGTAATGTTTTTCTCTCGTTTTTTCTTGTATTTAAATTCTTTCGTTTCTTTTATTTTAATATGACTATTCTTTTCCTCTGTAGCTCAAGTGACGTAGAATTCTATGAAGAATCTGAAACCAAGCTAATGAAAACTTTTCATTCAATTCCTTTATATTTAGCCTTTGTGTAAGGAACTACTGTCTTCCTGAAAACAATACTGCAGTGTCACTTATCAATGGAAGTTTCTAGACAGAGGGACTGAAAATTGGAATGTAAATAAAATGTCATAAGCTTTTTGAGTTCCGTGCCCAATCGGTAAAACCGGGACCCTATTATAGAGACTTCTGTCTATCTGTCTCTAAGCTGTAGGTATCTCATAAACCGTAATAGCTAAAGTGCATAAATTTTCAAAGATTAGATATGTCTTTCAGTTGCCTTAACAAAAAATACTGAAAACATAAAAATATTAATATTTAAGGACGCTTCCGTACAAAAACATATTTTTGATACGGAGCCCGAATCCGACTCCCACTTAGCAAGATTTTGATATTTCAAAACACAAAAGCGATACTCCAAAGATTGATTGGCTTACTGACTTCTTTAGAAGTTAATACATAATTAATGCGAGAGGTGGACTGAAAAATGGCGGCAATTTTTTGAGCCAGATTGTACTTCAAGTATTTTGGACATCAAATGACAAGTCATTATGTAAATTGGTGGAATATCCGTTGCTTTCTGAAATTTGATTTTATGTTTTGTGACGTCACATTTATTAAATGAATACGAGATATGTGACTTAAATAAGTTTTTAACTAATATTAAATCCTGTATCTGTTTCAGAAAAATACCTATATCGATAAATCTATAATACTAATAATATAAAGAGGAGAGATTTCATTGTTTGTTTGTTAGTTTGGATCGAATAGGCTCCATAACTACTGAACCAATTTGAAAAATTCTTTCACTGTTGGGAACCTACAGGGACGGGAAGTGGGTCAAATTAACATTCCAAGATTTTCTTACATACGAGTACATATATTATGTACTTACAAGTGAAGCTAATAAAAGCGTGTTAAAAATAAACTCAGTCGAAAGTTGTTTAACCCATTACCAAAGAAAGCATCAGTCTCAAGTCAGATATTAACCTACTTCACACCAACATGAGGGGTTATATTCACCCTATGTTTTGTAGGTGCGTGTGGCAGGGAAGATTTAATCGCAAAACTCCCTCCCTCATCCTTAAGACACGGAAGCGCTGAAAAATATTACCGAAATAAATCATACGCGTATAAAAAATATATATATATCGCTCTCATGTAAGAACAATCTCTTAATTCTCGAAACAGCTTTTTAGTGCTTAGCAGATTGGTAGTAAGGTTAAATCCCTACTAATATTAAAAACTGAAATTTTGTGAAGATGTTTGATTGCTAGTTACTCTTTAATGCTCTTACAGCTGAAAGGATCTGGCTGAAATTAAGAACAAATTATAGTCTGATAAACATACGTAAACGTTATCCAGAGATAAAAATAACCCATGGCTATTTTTACCTTTAAAATATGTTACAATGGGATATTGGGATGGAATTCCACTCGAAAGAAACCGCAGGCGCCATCTGGTGTCCTGATATCAACACTATTTCAGAAGTCTAATTGTAGTCTAAACCTTTACAAATCCTTGTTCTCACATGCCACCGTGGTTTCAGTTATTGTGCCTCAATGGAATCTCCAAAACAAAGACACTCAAAAATAAAATACAATTTTTATCATTCAGAACTCCTAAGATTTATTGGCTTACTTACTTCTTTTGATGTTAATTCATTAATGAAGAGGTGAATGAAAAATTAGCTGGCAATTTTATGAAAAATCTTGTGCCTCTGGTATTTTTTGGGTTATCAAATGACAAATCATTAATGTAAATTAGTAGAATTTCTGTCGCTCCCTGAAATCGAAAGTGCCATCACGTGACGTCACCTTTATTTGACTAATGGTAAGTACTTTTAAGTTTTGCGTAAATGGAAAAGCATATATTTTTAATTTCAAAGCCCAGAGTTGGTGTTAATTGTCGGCCAGGGTGATACATCAAAAGGATTTCAATCGTTTGAAGACTACAACGGTTTTTCTATATTTTGTTTTGAAACATTTGTGAAATTTCACGGAAGATTTAAAAGATAAAAAAGTTATTTGTGTTCTGAGGCGGTACGAAGTCTGCCGGGTCAGCTAGTGTATACGGGGTTATTGGTAATTCGAAGTATTCCGGACAAAATGATGTAGGAGTGACCAGATGCAGCAAATTTAACCCCCCATACAATGGTTTTTGTTCTGAGTAATGAGGGTCCCATTCCTCAGAACTCAAACCAGTGTACAGGCTGTAGAATAATCTTAAGTTCGCTCGTGTATACGGAACAGCACAATTTAAACTGTCTATATAATTATATCCTGCGGCCATGTTTGTGACAAGCTCAAGTAGAAGCGTAACTCATAACTTTAGTGACAAACAAATCTCTCAACCCGACACTTGATAAAGACAACTTCCCTTGCCGTTGTACTCCACGATGGGTGTAGAGAAATGCGCGCCAATTTGTGTCCGCCATTAAAGTATTTTCTTCCGTTCAAATTCTCTACAATTTCTGTTGAGAAAAGTGAACAATTTTAACTTAACCCTGCAATAAGATTGTAGTAGTTTTACTTTCATTAGTAGTAATAGTAGTACCTAAGTAAAACATTGAAAGTACCTAAGTAAAACATATTATTTTATTTATTTATTTATAGCTATGATTTACGGTTTTAGGAGACATTTTCTGTACACTTTGAGCTTTGTAAGGGAAAAGGTAGCTAGGTAGTAGGTATAGGAAAATGTTTCGTAAATTAAAAAAGTTAGGTTCTATAATCGATACTGAAGCCGAAAATGTAATTTAAATTTTTCATGTCTGTCTGTCTGTCTTTCTGTCTGTCTGTCTGTCTGTCTGTATCCCGAATAAGTATCACGCCGAAACTACTGAATCGATTTGAATGATACTTGGCACAATCTAAGTTTATGATCCGAGGAAGGTTCTAGGATACTTTTGATCCCAATATTTTGCGCGGTTCCTTTAGGAGAGGGGATGAAAGGCAAAATAGTTTTTTAGCTATAGTTTCTCACTGCGTGGTCCGATTCCTTAATTTTTTTCAGTGTTATAAAGGGAGTATTTCAAGAATTGTTTCACAAAAGTTTCAATTTTGAGGGTTTTGTAGTTCAGGAATTAGAGACCTCTCAACTTTCGCAAAACCTAGATTTCAAGGATTCCTTTGAATGTAAGGGTAAATCTAAACTGGCGTGTTGGCTTTATCATAAAAGAGCTTAATGATTAAGGCTATTGTAAAATAATTCAGTCCGCGCCGAAGGCGTGGACTGTATTGTTTTAGAATGGACTTAATCTTTAAGCTCTTTTATGATTAAGCAAACAGGGCAGTTTCATACGCTCCAATGAGTCTGTTGAAAAAATACCTGTCCTTTCATACACCTTATGTGGCGTAAACGAAGTTGCGAGGGTCAGCTAGTTAGAAAATATTTAAGAGGTCGCAATTTTACGGAAAAAAAGTGAATGTCAAAATTATGCTAAACTGCGGTCTCGTCAGTCCCGCATTAAACATTGTCACAATATCTGCGGTGCGACATCATTTAATGTAACGCGTCGGATTTGAGTGTACTTAATCAAAAGTTATAACGCCTGCCGTCACGTTCACACCTACCTTTGTAAAATACAATGTATGTCATAAGGTTCTGTAGTACCTATAAAGCAATCGAAAATAGAGGAAAATTGACAGGAAAAACCTGTGCAGAATATAATATTTCTTATTGATGTGAGGAATGTCAAATAAAATAAGGAAAAATCTCGTTTGGGAACGGTTGTCCTTTAGATGTAATAACTAAACCCTTTTTAACCAAGGTATATTTACTGTAAAAATTATGGAATGTAGGCATAGAGCTGAGTGTTGGGTTGGGATTTGAGAACCCACGCCATGGAGACAAAATTGACAATCTCTTTACTTTTGTTCTATGGAAAAAGATTATAAATACACTCGGACTTTGACTTTACCTATCTCAGTTGTACAGGGGTAAGTTAATGCGACTGCCTGCTGAGGTCCCGAGTTAGAATCCCGGGTCGGACCAAACAAACAATTAGTGATCCACAAAAATGTTTGTTTCATAGTTTGGATGTTTTCTATGTAAGTGCCTATTTTAAATGTGATTGTATGTATTTAGAAATATAAACATGGAAGTATGATTATCTATATCGTATAACACAATCATATATTAGCTAAATGGCGTTGTGTAAAAATTTAAAATTGATTTGAAGCCGTATGAAAATTTACGAGTAGGTCCTTACACAATAAATTGATTGAGGCAGGTTAACTTTATAATTATTGGATGCTAGATACTATTTTTAACTAGCTGACCCGGCAAACTTTGTTCCGCCATATCAAGCTGACCCGATATAAGATTTTATTTCTTTATTTTTTTTTTCACACAAACCTTGTCCTGCCTATAAATAACACGAAAAACAAAGAATTTGCAAAATCGCTCTGGCCGTTGTGAAATTATGCGCGTATATACATTTTGCAGATCCATTTTATATATAAAAGAAAGATTAATACCCTCATAATGTAGGTATCTTTAGATGTAACAATATTACGCCCTCGTCACCATTCATTCTATTATTATATTCTTGTCCTATCTAAATATAAAAATTGTACACGGTGAAATGTGGGCCGGTATAGGCCTCTGCCTACCCCTTCGGGGATAAAGGCGTGAGTATATGTATGTATGTATGTATGTATCTAAATAAAATGTTTTTCTGAAAATTGATGGAAGTGGATGACCCGGATAATGACATATTGTAGGTACAACCTTTAGCTGAATAATTTTTCTCTCTCCATACTCTCATAATCATCATAACACTCTTTTTCTGCAGACAAATCTATAAAGTACTACTTAGGTTGCAAAAGTACCTTTTTTTTTTTTTTATTGTGAGGGAAAATCCTCGTAGGATGCTATGCCCGACTCTTACCGACTAAAAAACCTCACGTAACGCCTAACAGCCTATGGTTGAGAGCCCCGGGTAAGCCCTCAGGAAGGATGTCCCGTGACTCCCAACAGATGCAAGAGTACCTATGCAAATAAATTAGAAAAAACACATCTCCTCTTATTTCAATGCTTAATTCTGCCATACATACATATACACATATCTTGCAAAAGTAAATTTGCGATTTTTGAACAAAACCGTAATTCCTTTTCAAGTCCCTTGAGTGACGAAGGTTAAAATAGCGCGTGTACTGGAGCGTACTTGAGTCTGTAAGGGACTGACATCAGTCATCGTAGGGTTATAGGGATGCCATAACAGAGAGAGCGCTGTGCTTGAATAATTAGATAGATCCTTTATCATATCTTTTGGGATCTCGTGTTGTACTTGAAGTTTAAGCTATAGTTTGACTTATGTGTTTAAGTTCGGTTGTTTTCAACCAGTTGTGCATAACTGGGTTGTACATCTCTCAAGAAGTTTTAGACAGTCTTATTTATATTAGTTTAATCAAATGTTCTATGTCAGGATGTATAGATAGTCGATAGATTCTAGGTTGCACGTAGACAATTATATCCATCGAATTACCAGATGACCTACATATCATGTAGGGTAGGGTATGTAGGTATCATATGGAGCCTGCTCAGTATAACATATCGGATGCTAATAGACTGACATTTCGAAACACTAGAACTTTTTAATATCGATACGCCCGCCTCGGGAAACCATGGCGACATGTAGCGACTTGAGGTCCACTCCTACAATGGACAAGACTATTTCGAGTGAATAATTTTTTTTGACTTAATCGAAGATTTTGCGTCGGCAATGAGATGCATGGTTAGGTATTATACCAACTGAAACCTCGCTGTTTTTTTCTCGTTAGCAGAAGTATCCGATATGCCTTCAATATGTAGTCTGGCAAAAGTACGAGAAAGAATCTACTAAGTCCTAAGGCAAATCCTTCCGAAGGCTTACACGGGGCTCCCAAGCGTAGGCTGTTGAGGCAGGACACATGAGGTTTTTTTGGCGGTAGGAGTCCGGCATTGCATCCATGAGGATTTTCCCTCACAGAAAAAAAAGGGGTAAGTATAACAACACTTATCCTTCCCCACAGAAATGTAATAAAAAAGAATGTGCCCCAATTCAGTAACAACCCTACGTGTGATAGGTGATTCTGATGTGACGTGACGTGACATAGGACGTTGCGTGACGTGATCGATATGCGCCGTGACGGTCCGGAGTCGACTCCCGCGAGACGCCACAAGGAGATTAAATCACATGCAAGCCATTGTTTACGAGGAAATATGTGCGTGTATGGATATTATTTCCTATAGCTACTGTAAGAAACATAAATTTTGGTAATTTATGCAAAAACTTACCCTGTTAAGTACTGTCGTTTTGCTGTTTTATGGCTGTTAAAAGTGTTTCGGTAACCTACTACGCCGCAAGATATTGGAGGTGAGGCTTGTCGGAGTTATGTTGACTAAATCTCACGGTCTTCTTGCTGCCTGTGTACAGCATCCAGCCGCCCGAACTCATTGGCATCCTCTATCGTCTGCGAACCGCTCAAGCCTAGTCTACTTCTCGGGTTAGGTTAGCTCGAACGATAGCCCCCCAGGGCGCTGTGGCTTTATGCACCTCCCTTTTTAAACATTTCATAATTTTCATATTATTGGGGATTTATTTCTTATTTCATTATCAATACCCACAATTTCTTCCCCCGACCCTGTTGAACCCCTATATGTAATCCACGTTTCAGCATCATTCCATTCTACATCTCCTTTTGTTTTATTTGCTTTTGAAGTAAGTACTTAAATCATTTTTCAGGTTTGATTTTGAGATTCTGGTCCACTGCTAGGTTAGGTAGCAGAACGATCCACTGTTAGGCAAGGCGGCAGTGGTAGCCAAAGCGTACCAGGAACCTCCAGATATCCTTCCGAGAGCTGGCCCGAGACTTCCGGCTGTACGCAGTTTCAGTCAGATTTCCAGTAGCAAACTAAAACAATTCGTTTCACACTTGTCCCTTGCATTTTTAACTCAGTAAACCTGACATTATTAATACATTAGTTACCACTCATTTACGTCAAACAATTGTTTAAAAAGTCGCGCTCGCAGACAATCATTATAAAAAAAATTAAGCTTTACCTATCAGTGGCTATGGTAATTTAAATTACTAATTACCTGTTACGCGGAATTCAAATTCAATTAGCATTTGCATAAATGATGTCGCACTTTCATTTGTGCCTGGCGCGATCATCAATTTGATCGCAATCGCGTATAATCGCTAGTTCGTTGCTGTTTTGTTGTTCTGATGAATAACTGCGAGTGTCATTGGTAGTCGTTCGTTTTATGTCGGTTAATTAAAGGTAGTGCAAATTCATTATTATAGGTAGTCCCTCTTGTAGGGAGCGTTGGGTCCCCTGATGTTGGGCATCAACCGCGCAAGTGCGGCCGATGCTCCCCAGCAAACTAAAGCCTAGTATAAGATAAACAGCATTTTTTTTTTATTAAGCAGGTTCACGATGGGTAGGTACATTCAAATCTTATAATTATATAAAAAGTGTCGTTGTGTTTATTACCAAACTCGTCCGAAACGGCTAGACCGATTTTGATGAAATTTTTTAAGAACATTTCTTAGGTCTTCTGTTTAGTATTTATCTATTTTTCATACCTCTAAGTGATAAGGGTGGTCGGGAACAACAGTCCACACGGGCGAAGACGTAGGCATCTGCTAATCTGTTTATTAAATTAGCTGAATCACTGGAACTAATCCTACAATACATATGCATAACATCACGCAAGTCTCCCATTGGGTAAGCAGATACTACGGCTATTCCACTTGCTACGATCCTGGCATGAAACTTGCGCTTCAACTACTTTCATAAGTGTTTTCATACACGATGTTGATCTGGCGTTTCCCTAAAATGTTTTCGATCTGATCAAGATATCCAATCACTCACATAAATCGTTTTGTCAGTTTATTTCTAAACAACTTATCCATTCTCTCTTATAATCCACTGGTGCTGCATATCTAGTATATTTTCTAAAAGTTTGAATAACACTTTTTTTAATACGGAAAAAACTTTTTCAACTTCAATAGCTCCAAATAAACTCTTTG
This sequence comes from Miltochrista miniata, assembly GCA_933228765.1. NCBI lineage: Eukaryota > Metazoa > Arthropoda > Insecta > Lepidoptera > Erebidae > Miltochrista > Miltochrista miniata. The sequence continues at coordinate 24,708,456 of OW121766.1, read as the reverse complement.
AACCATGAACTGATAATTTTTTGATAGTCATCTTTTTTTTAGTTTGCAGAATAATAATTTTAAAGGTTATTCTTTGTCCCTCAAAATAGATTATTTTTGTTCTTTTAGGGTTCCGCAATCAAAGAGTAAAAACGGGACCCTACTACTAAGACTACGCTGTCTCTGTCCGTTTGTCTATCACCAGGCTGTATCAACTCGTTCAAACAAAAGCATTCCATTCTTCATAAGCCGTAATAGCTAGACAGTTGAAATTTTCTCAAATATGATGATTTTTCTGATGTGATCTGTTGCAGCAATAACAAATTGATTTTTACCGTATTCGAATGGCATCAACAGTCCACGATACATTCTATAACCAACCACTTACCGCAACTACGTTAGTGCACAGAAAATATTTATAAATAACTCATCTATACTATTATTATTATTAATATTATAAAGAAGAAAGATTTGTTTTTTTCGTTTCTTTGTTTTTTGTTTTTTTGTTTGTATTGTTTGTAACGAATAGGCTCCGTAACTCCTAGACCGATTTGAAAAATTCTTTCACTGTTGGGAAGCTACACTCTTTGCGGTGAACACAGGCTATATTTTATTCCCGGATTCCCACCGCGTGACGTCCGCTAGTTTTTTTATAAATATCCCATTCGTGCAAGTAACAGGTTTAAACTATTGATAGGGTCTTTACACTTTCCTCTAGTACTACAAAGCTTTTGCATCATTTTGACCTCACGTTCGCTGCATACTCCGCAGTATTTTTCAACATCCTTTATACACTGACTTTCACAGGCTTGGTATATAGTCTGTACTGTATTACTTAGCAATTGTAATACACCAAGTATTATATTTTCTTCATTGACAAGTTTATCGTCATTACGAGTAAAGCCGATATCATACGAATCCATGATTTTGTCATCGTCTTCACTGATTTCTTCCGAATTACGTAATTTGAGTGTTGATGGATAATATCTCACGTTCGGTTTGGTCTTGACCTGAAAATTGATTTTAATTACTTTATTACCTATTACGATTGCCTATGAAATTACCCCAGGCTCCAAGATACTTGCAGACTGAGATACTCTCAGTCTGCAGGTATCTTGGAGCCTAGGGTAATTGCTGAGAGTCGGACGCTGCAACGTGTCCGAAACGTCGGTGTTGAGTTTCACTAGCGCACGGAGAGTTTCGTACCGAATAACGAAAAATATCATGTTTTTTTGTATGAGGGCGCCCCTTCAATTATTAATACAATAAACTGGAGATATACATATTTAAATTCATTAAAAATATACTTGCTCGGACTGCAGAGATATAATGTGGGTAACAACTGTCCTGGCTGCTTGATTTTTTGTGGAATGAATTACAGAAGGCTTTGAATTTACCTTATCCCCGTCCTTTTCCTACCTCGACCCTTTCCTAACCACCAATCCTATTCCTACCTCATCTTCTTCCCATCCTTTCTCCGCCAAGCCAACGTTGCCGTGCGTATGTGCTGCGTGACTAGGGGCGAGCCTAGTATTAGCGTGCCAATTGCCCTGGGGCCAGGCGACCCCAGAAGAAGGCTAGCCTTACTTAGACATGCGGGGCTCTGTCTGGGTGGACTTTATTTTCCCTTGCTTTTCGTGGGAACGCAATGGACAAAACCAAAAACAAAATTCGAAATGGCGGCGATGTGGTTCGCAACCCATCACGTCTCGTTTCCCATCGAGGCGAAAAGTGGACTTGGGATAGCCACTTTGCTACGTTAAATGTAAGAGGAGGTATGATACACAAAATTGAGGAAGTATGCAAGATGATGAAAGAGAGACGACTCGATATTCTGTGCGTGAATGAGACAAAGAGGAAAGGATGTGACACCACCACACATGGACCCTACGCTGCCTACTGGTCGGGTGTGCCTAAAACCAGTAAAGCGTGTCAGGGCGTTGGTGTAGTACTGTCTGCGAGAATGAATGAATGTGTCACAGAATATGAATGTGTAAGCCCAAGACTCCTTTGGTTGAGGCTGAAGGTTGGACTTACCCGCATCTTTGTTTTAGGAGTATATGCTCCACAAGATGCGCGGTGGTGCCGATCTTTACGAGACCAAAGTGAGAGGCAGGCATTTTGGGAGAGCATGAGTGATGTTTTGAGTAAGTGCAAACAAAATGAGAGGATAGTAATGTTAGGCGATTTTAATGGGTGGGTTAGAGTCAAGCGTGATGGGTATGAAAGAGTATTGGGAAAGTTTGGTGATGAGCGAGTGAATAAAAATGGAGAAAGTTTGCTTGAAGTATGTTTGGAGAAGAATCTTGTGGTGACTAACACCATGTTTCACCACAAAGATATCCACTTGATTACGAGACAAGAAGGAAGTAAGAGGAGCATGATTGACTTTGTGATTGTTGACGCAAGGATGAGAAAGAAAGTACTAGACACTCGAGCCTACCGCGGTGCTGGGATTGACACAGACCACTTCTTGGTAGTCAGCCGAGTAAGAGGTCTGTTTCAGCGGTGGAGGCACCGTGTGCGTGAACCTGTTAGTGTACTAGAACGCATAAAAGTTGAGAATTTGCAAGAGATAGGTATAAAAGAGGAATTTGTGAGCAAACTAAGCAAAAAGTTTGATTATTTAGATGAAGTATGTGAGATTGAAGAATTATGGAAGCCGATTAAGGAAGGACTCGTGGAAGTTGCGATTGAAGTGTGTGGTGTGAGCAAGAGAAGCCAAGGATGTAAGTTAAAAAGAATGACCGCGGAAGTTCTGAAAGCGTTGTCTGAGAAGAAGAAAGCATGGTTGGACTGGCTGGCCACAAAGGCCAATCAAAGAATGCAGAAGGCAACGGATGAGGATGTACGAATGGCCAACGATGAGTATAAAAGGTATAAGCGTGTGGCAAAAGAGGTGTTAGTAAGAAAGAAGGAGAATGATAGAGATGAATTTGATAAAAGGTTATCTGGTGACTTCCAACAGAATATACAATTCTTTTGGAAATCCATAAAAGCGGTGAGGAGTCCACAGACCACATCACCGCTTAATAAGATCAGAAACCAGGATGGAAGTTTTGTGGGAGGAGAAGAGTGTGTGCTAAAAATATGGAAGGAGTATTTTGAAAGTCTATTTGATAAAGAGGATACGCAAGTGCAAACTCATTTTTGTGAAATGAATGAATTTGGCAATGAAAACGACATTAGTATGGAAGAAATAATGGAAGCATTAAATAGTATGAAACTAGGCAAGGCTGCTGGGATTGATAGGGTTTCCGTTGAGATGCTGAAAGCAGGACGTGGCGTGGTGATTGACCAGCTGTACCGCCTTTTTAATCTGTGCTGGAGGAGTGGCAGCGTACCAAAAGAATGGTCCAAAGCCGTCATTGTGCCGCTGTACAAAGGAAAAGGGTCGCAGCAAGAGTGCAAAAATTACCGCGGCATAAGCCTGCTCAGCATCGTCGGTAAACTGTATGCGAAAGTGTTGATAAAAAGAGTGATGAATGAAAGTGAAGGAAAAATGTGGGATGTTCAAGCAGGATTTATGAAAGGAAGGGGATGCACGGATCAGGTCTTCTCCTTACGACGCATAGCAGAAAAAGTTTTGGCGAAAAGCCAAAAGGTATATTGCGTATTCGTAGATCTGGAGAAGGCCTATGACAAAGTGGTGAGGAATGAACTATGGTCAACATTGTCTTTGTACGGGGTGAGCAGCAGCTTGATACGAGCACTGAAATCTCTTTATGAGGGCTCGAGTGCTTGTGTCAGGATCAACGGAGCTTGCACGGACTTCTTTAACATAGAAAGGGGTGTGAGACAGGGTTGTGTAGCGTCACCGTGGCTGTTTAACCTGTACATGGACAGTTGTTTGAAAGAATTGCAAGAGAGTGCGTGTGGTATAAAACTGAACGAGCTGTCCATCAAATGCCTCCTATATGCTGACGATCAGGTGATCTTAGCTGCATCGGCGGAGGAGTTGCAGTTGATGGTTAATATTATGCATGAGGCGCTGAAAGGTAGAGGAATGAAAGTGAATGTAAGTAAGACTAAAGTAATGGTTTTTGAAAGAGAGAAATGTATGACGAATTGCCCTATTATTATCGAAGGGCAAAGAGTGGAACAGGTGAAAGAATTTGTATACCTGGGTTCAAAATTTACGAGGGATGGAAAGTGTGACCAGGATATTGAGAGAAGAGTTTTGGCAGGAAATCAAGTGAATGGGGCGATGCATACCTTTATGAGCAGTCAAAACGTGTCTAAGAAGGCAAGAGTGGCTGTGCATAGGGGTGTGCTTATCCCCACACTTATGTATGGTAGTGAAAGTTGGGTGTGGCAGAAGAAGCATGAAAGTAAAATTAATGCAGTGGAAATGAGAAGTCTGCGAAGTATAGCTGGAGTGAAATTGATGGACAAAGTAAGAAATAGCGTGATTAGAAAACAATGTGGTATAACTGAAGATGTAGTGACAAAGATAGAAAAAGGGATGCTTAGATGGTTTGGACATGTTGAGAGGATGGATGAAAATAGACTGACTAAACAGATCTATAAGGCGAGAATGAATGGGCAAGCTGGTAGGGGTCATCCTCGGCGTACGCATGGTAACCAAATTGATGACCTGCTGGAAAAAGGCCAGGTCAAGAGCACCCTTAACCGGCGAGCGTGTATGAAAGCACTTATGAAAGTAGAAGAAGCGAAAGTGGTATGCCAGGATCGTAGCAAGTGGAAAGCCATAGTCTCTGCCTACCCCGATGGGAAACAGGCGTGATGATATGTATGTATGTATGTAGGTAGCTATTCATTTCGTGATAGGGTCTCATTGAAAATGGTAATAGGAAAAATTCTGGTATTAATGACGTTCCCTAAAAAGATAAAGTTACTTATCCTTAATAATAATTTAAATGCGATAGTAACTCTGTGTCTGTCTGTTACACCTTAACGCCTAAACCACTGAAGCTATTTAGATGAAATTTCGTATATAGACAGTTTGACTCCCTGTACGCAAAAACAGGATAATGATTTTACACGATAACGACTTCTACGTGGACGAAGCCGCGGGGAACAGCTAGTTACCAACATATATTTTAAAGCAAACCCGTAACTGACTAATCTGTTCACGCATAACTTAAACCGCTTCAGATCAAATTAAGCTCATAAATTAATTATCTTACGCTAAGACAGGATGTGACAGGGATTTCATGATAATCTGAAGAAAATGAAACACATTATTGAATTGTAATACGTTTCCATATTCCCATAAGTAAACTATTGCTTTGTATGTACTAAAGCAAAAGCAAAACTTTTAAATGTGTACTAATGTTATAAAGTGATGAAAATGGTTAGTTTTCATGTAAGGGGTGATCTCAGAAACTATTAACCTGATGTGAGAAAATCTTTTGGTATCAGATGGGTTATTAGTAATTTATAGCGAAGGCTACTGCCCAAGGGAGCAATAACCATAAATATCAAGAAATCAATAAGTATCATGGGCATTATGTGAAATTATGTAGGTAAGGAAGGTAAGTAAAGAATTAAGGTGCGTTGGGGGTGTAACTGAAACTCGAATTATGTCGTGGGCAAAGCCAGGTACATCGCGTAATACATAAAGTAAATGCGTTGTTACAACAAAAAAAGCTTTAAAACCCTATGTAAAATGTAGACAAAAGGCTATTGCGGGTAGGGTGACAATAATGCATGGATTACCGTTTGATGGATAGCAGCGTAATGAAGCCTGACCGACACGGGTTGGCTGAGGTCCAGGATTGGAGGCTAGCGTTGCACTATGTAGGGTGACCATTGCATCGGATTTAGAAAGCATTTTTTAAAAATCTCCTGACGAAAAACGAGGAGGTACTTACTATAAGTTTTTCGTAGTAGACTACTACCTAAACTATAATAATAAACTTTCGGAAAGCTTGACAGTCTTGTACATTTGACATATCTCTTAGTGCTCGTTTAAGGAGACGCGGCGCTTCGAGCGACGCGGCCCGCCAGGCGGGCCGCCAGAAACACAAACGTATGGAAATGTTCAGAGCGTTCAAGGAGAAGCGTTTTTGCAAGCGTTTGTTTGAGTTGTAGCTGCCACAGCGGCGAGTGTCGTCGCGTCGGAAGCGGCAATTGAAGCGACGGGTGATGCCGCGGAGGACGCGGCGGGTAAACCAGCGAGTCTCGCAATGGAGGAACGCGGCGGATGAAGCTGCGGGTGACGCCGCGAAGGACGCTTCAAGGAAGGGGTGGGAGATGTGCGGGGTATGCGTTAGGTAGGAATGTCGGGCAATATCGTTCATAGAAAATATCGATATTAAAATAAAAATATTTAAAAATAAAATATCGATATTTTATTTTGAAAATGTAATCGATGTGTATAACCCTCTGGAGCAGAACGTCATGAAGGCAAAATATCACGTACGCAAAATAAACGATACATCGATACTTATGAAAGATTGGCGTTCAATTCCATACGTCGAACTCGAACATTTCCATACGTTTCAGGGTGGCGTTCTATCTCCTCTTTTATTCTGTATCTTCATCAACTCGGCTACGAGTCTTATTTCCAGTAACTTCCATCTCTACGCTGACGACTTGCAGCTGTACCGACGTTTTTCGGCCACTGACGCCCCATTTGGCATATCGTGCATTAACCGCGACTTAGACGAAGCAAATGGGCTAATTCGGTCGGACTGCGCATCAACCCTCTGAAGTCGCAAGCCATCGTTATTAGCAGTAAGTATCAAACTGACAATATGCCGGTGTCTGAACTGGATCCAGTTCTTTTGGCCGGTATTCAGATACCCTACGCAGACACTGTGAAGAACCTGGGAGTGATCATGGACACCACGCTATCCTGGAGTGCCCATATTAGTGACGTCAGCAAGAAAGTGCACTTCTCCTTTCATTCGTTGAAGTGCCTCCAGAGCCTCTTACCCTTGAGGACGAAAATTAGTCTTGCTCTAACTATTATTCAGCCCATTATTGACTACGCCGACGCCTGCTATTTAGACGCCACTGAGGAGCTTCTGGATAAACTTGAGAGGTTGCAAAATTTGTGTATACGCTTTATATTCAATCTTAGAAAGTTCGATCATGTTTCTCACTTTCGCAAAGAACTCAAGTGGCTCCCAATCCGCCTTCGCCGTAACACTCGAATCCTCTGCCTCCTTTACAATATCCTTTATAATCCATCATCACCTCCCTATCTAAAGGAAAGGTTCTCTTTTGTTCGTTCTCGTGATGCTCTCTGCAGATCTCACCTACGCTCAAATCTTAAATTTCCTTCTCACAAAACCGGTTTTTATTCATCCTCTTTCACCGTGCATGCAGTCAGACTATGGAACTCACTTCCGCCTGGTATCAGGGACAGTAAAACTATCACCACTTTTAAAAAGCAAGTCCGTGGACACTATTTTTTTTTTTTTTTTTGCCTACGGATTTTTAGTTTTTGAATAATTTAATTTACTTTTTATTTATTTGAATATTTTGTTGATTCAATGTGAAAAAAATTTAAATTTCAACCTTATTGTTCTACAACTTTAATTTGTGTTGATTATTAAGAACTTACCATTGTTTATTTTAATATTTTGAACCTGTTATAATTTGATTGTTCTAAAACTTTAATTTGTGTTGATTATGTAAGTACTTACTATTTCTGTTGTTTATTATTAATGAATAAAACTTGATATGGTATTTATTTTATAAAAAAATAAATGTCAAATTAGGAAAAAATCGATTAATTTAAAAAAATCGATTATTTTCTTGAGAAAAGTCGATGATTTACTAATCGATTTTTCATGCTAAAGAAAAAATCGATTAACTAAAAATCGTTTTTTTATGTACAATGTCACATCCCTATGTCGCACAGAACGACGCCGTATATGAAGCTGCGTGCAACGCGGCGGATGCAGCGCCGAGTGAAGCTGCGTGCCACGCGGCGGACGCAGCGCCGAGAGAAGCCACGCCACGCGCGTCGCTCAACGCCCCGCGTGTCCTTAAACGAGCTCCTACATTTCCATATGTTTGATTTTGCGCGTGACGCTACGCGGGCCGCTTCACGCGCCGCCTGACTATAAACGGTCAAATCGCTTTACGCGCCGCTGCAAGCCACGCCGTACGCGACGCTTGACGCCCCGCGTCTCCTTAAACGAGCCCTTATTGTTAGTATTTTGAAGTTATAATTTTTGATTTTTTTTATTAACTGCTTATCACGTTATATACTTAATACGGAGACCGTTAGTACGGAAAGTCATTTATGGTAAGTATAATTATACAGTATTGTTATCGTAAACATCTAAGAAACAAGGCGCCCAGTAATGGCGTCGAGTTTCCCAACAAACAAGACCAATTAATTCAGTAATTCATCAAAACCCAGCCTCTGCAGTACAATATAACGAACGCACCTTTACATTTTGATTAACAAAGCCAACTTCGCAAGCGTTAATAGTCGTCGTGTAATTACAATTTTGAAATAACAATATTTAATATTACGACCAAATCACAGCTAAATGTTCAAACATTTCTCTACTTTACCGCTACGAGCTATAGGGAATGATATAACTGAGATTTATCAGTATTTGAACCGTTTAATGGTGATATTGTGTATCGGAATTTACCATTCAAAGTTTGTTTTAAACAAACAAGGTAACAAAACGATTTCATTTACAAGTATCAATTTCCTTTTTGTGTTCTTTTGTGTAAAGGGCTCTTTTTTCTCGGGTTTTAGACAGCTGATATCTATGCTGGAGTCAAAACAACTAAAAACACACGGTTCTCAATTCATCTACTATGGTCTACGGCTGGGTGTCCCAGATATACGCCCTCGGAAGGATAACTCCAGAACCCCCGACACAGACATTGACCACTAATAGCGAACTTCTTTTTTATACTACCATGGTGGCAGACAAGTATACGGCTCACCAGATTGTGAGATACTGGAGGTCACCGTAGCCTATTGACGCTTGCAACACCAGAGGCGCTACACTCGCGCTGCCGTCCCTGTAAGAGCCTTCTAAGGCCCCTTTTGAAGAACCCCATACTAAAGGCGTTAGGGATAACCGAGGCAAGGGTCTCTCCGTGGGTTTGGGTTTTATAACACTTCTTGGCCGGGGAGGGGGTTTGAGTGATATCCCGCTTCTTTAGCTGGTGCTATCCCATTTGTTTGAGGGCTGAAGAAACACATCACCGTCTTGGCCTGCTTCTGTAAGACCGGCGTGCAGCCAACCCGCCATCGTTTTCAGGACCTAGGTCGTAGAGGTTAGTAATCCTGGGCGAATAGTAGTATGCGGCGGCCCCGCCCGCCGCCGTATGTGAAAGATCAGGGTAGTTTTCGCTCTAGTCTTGACTGACTCCGGGGTGACGCATTCCGAGGTATGGGCCTAAACAATGGACAGACTGTCACCATGAATTGTTAACGTTCAAGGCTAGGTTCAGGGATTATCAGGGTTTACTCAGCCGTGATTGAGCAGCAGCGGGTGGTTTTCTGTACGACTCCGACATAAATATGCGTTTCACGACTAGCTAAGAGGGATGAAGCCTGAGAGGGATTCTGCTGGAAAAAAGAAGATCTTCTCATCTGCGGGCCTAAAAAGGCAACATTGTATGTTTCATAATATGAACCATACAATTCATGTAATATGAAATACATAATATATAAAGCATACCCATCATTTTACGTTTCATATTATGAAACATACAATGTTGCCTTTTTAGGCACTCTGTTGGAAGAGGTTGGCGGAATATGTACCAACTATGGTTGTTTCTCCGAACATGAATCTAATCATTTTTATGTATCTGTCTGTATAATAATAAATAAATAAATATTTGTGGACATTCTCACACAAGATCATCAAGCCCAAATTAAGAAAATTTAAGCTTGTGCTATGGGATCTAGATGACTGATAGACATACCTACTTATATATTTCTAAATACATACATAGCATACATAGAAAACACCCCAGCTCCGGAACAAACATTTGTAGGTCCCACAAATGTTTGAACCGACCGCGACCCAGGAATCGAACCCGGGACGCAGGCATCATCGCGGCAGGCGGTTACTCTACCGAATGCGCCATCGAAGCAGTGAAGCTTATCAACTGTCGCTGTATGACTAAGTAAGTATATTATTATGATGATGAAAGATGCCACGTAAGCAAGCAATATTACACAAATACAAAAACATCAAACTTTGTAACGTATATTAATATTTCATTTCCTTCCTAAAACTTGGTCTCCATCTCCATATACAAACATCTCAAGTTGCTATTTGCGAATGGCAGTCTCTCATGACTCCAGTTACCTGAATCTGTAAATATACAAGAGAACATTTTGCACGGAACTGCTAAATTGAGGAAATTTCTGTAGTGAGGCCAGTATCCTCATCCATTTGTGTATCTACTTTTCATAATTCATAATTCATAATTCATAATCATTTATTTGCTATAAATATACGTAGTATGCATACCTACTTTCAGCTACGCACGCTAGCGTCCGTGAGCGGTGTCTATGTGTGCCTAGCACGAGCGCACTGTGTATGTAGATTGCCTTCTGTAGCGTATTATTTTGTGCTTAGTACTTTACTATTTTATACTAGGCTACCTCAACCAACACACTATATTTTAGTCCTTCGATGTATATTATATCGATATTACTGAAACTATAAATGTGCTTAGATGTCAGTTTTATCGTACACACCTTTTCATAAGATAGATGATTTTTATAACTAGGTAGGTACCGCTTTGTAGGTATTTATTTCATTGATTTTTGATGAAATGATGCGGTAAAATTCAAAGCAAGGAAATTTAATAGGTACAAGTTTACCAGGACAAGATTAAACCTTTTAAAGTCCCTAATCATTTTTTTTTGTTTGCTTTAGATACATACATACATACATACATACATATACTCACGCCTTTGTCCCCGAAGGGGTAGGCAGAGGCCTATACCGGCCCACATTTCACCGTGTACAATTCGGTCCCACGTGACAGGTGGTGAGCCCATCGCCGTGTTGAAATGGACCGCCGCCGTCAGAGCCTCGTCCGTTGTTCAGCAGGTGCACGAGCTTGCACGTGAGGTTGACTGCTTTAGATATTGCGTGTAAAAGATATATACTAAAAGTTAATGACAGTTCTAGTTTTGAAGTACCTCTAAAGTCATCTGCGTTACTAGAGGCATTCAGAACCACACGACCGATCTCTATGCCCTAATATAATTAGCTCTCTCCAGTCGATCATTAACTCCAGTTACATCGGCAGCCTGCCTTGGAAGGTGAGATTACTCAGTTTGTATACCACCTAGCTGACCCGTGCAACCTCGTTTGCGTCTCATAAGAGAGAGTCGTGGTATTAATATTTTAATATCATGTTTCCTGTCGCATTTACTCCCGTCGTGTCGCGTCGCTAATATTTATTATTGTAGACGTAATGAAGAAGGTTATTGTCAGCGTTCCTTAAAAGATGATAGACATACCTATGCTATTGCGGAATTTTCAAAAGAAACAATTTTGTGATAAATAATTATTTTACGTAACTTTAACCATTTACGAAGCGTGCGCAACGGAAGGTCTCAAAAGGAATAATTTTTTCCCCGTTTTCGAAACATATTTTATAGTTGCTAAGACTATTAAACTTTTAAAGAATTTTTGAAATTCAACTAGTAGTTCCTGAAATTCTAGAGTCAAACAAACAAAGTCTCAGCTCTATAAGATTAGTTTACATTCCTGACGATTTTTAACATTCTGTTATAAGTTAATTTTGTACATTAAAAAAAAAGTTAGTTTTATTTTTAAAGCGTCTTTAAACAGAATCCCTTCCTGTGAATACCGTGACAGCTTCGTAATTTTTTCCTGTACATAACTGTACGATAGGAGCGAGCTAGGACGTTTAAGCAAACAGCTCTAACCTAATCAATCTTCTGCATCCTGGCATTCACTCGGTTGCTTATAAACTTGTAGTGACAGGAAATACTGACGCGTGAATTATGTAAGAAGCGATCGAGCGCCCCGCGGGAGTCGCGTACCGATAGGGCAGTAGGCAGGACACGTAAGATTTGAGTTATGTATTGGTAACTTCCGTTTAACATTATAACCTGAATTGACTTAACGAGTGTTTACCTGACCCCGGCTGTTAACCCCAAATGTTGGTGTAGTCTGTCTTACCCCAGTATAACATCCTAACAAGCTCTACACATTGCTTTGATAGGCCATCAGGAAGTAGCTATGATGCAGAGGTTTTTTTAATTTTTTGGGAACAAGTGAAGTCGGGATCTTACAATCCACTAAGGGTGCATACGTATTTGCCTCGACGTTCACCAATGACACGTGTAGCTGTCTTAGGCCCCGTAAAAATTTGTAGGCTCACACTGACACTAAATGAGATATTTTATATGAATTTAAAGTCTGTGGTCACTCTTATTCAAATTGTTACTATTTACGATACAATTTTCATATCTTTTATTATAACGTCAAGTTTCTGATACGTCAACACTGTTGTAAGTGACACGAATGTATTAATAATAACCGGCCAAGTGCGAGTCGGGATCCCGCACGGAGGGTTCCGTACCAAAAAACAACAAAAAGTCGTACCTATTTGTTGCATGGGAGCCCCCCTTTTTTCTTTTTATTTAACGAGATGGAAAATCCTTAATGGATGATATGCCGGACTCCTACAGACTAAAAAACCCCACGTAACGGCCAACAGCCTACGGTTGGGAGTCCCGGGTAAGCTCTCGAAAGGTGTCCCAGTAAAGGTCCATTTTGTTTTAATTATTATTTTTTTATGAAAATACACTGCTCGATATTCTGTGAGTATTTCAAGCGTCTACTGGATGCCCACATTACCTATTAACACAGAGCAACGCGCGCCTTACCTAGACAGTTCGCGTTGCTCCATAGTGTTATACATCGCGCGTCTTTAGACAGTTCGCGTTGCTCTATAGTGTTATACAACGCGCGTCTTTAGACAGCTCGCGTTGCTCTATAGTGTTATACAACGCGCGTCTTTAGACAGTTCGCGTTGCTCTATAGTGTTAACTATCCTTGTATAGATCCTCTACGGTAGGTACAGTATATAAATATTTCAAAAAGAGTTTGGGATTTCGGCGGGAAACTTTCAGACAAGCATTACCTTGTGTTTTATTAATTTTTAAACTAGTGTAATTTTGAGTGTTTATGTGTGATTTATGGTGGATTATTAAACATAAAGGTTCGACAACGTGCAAAAGTGTTGGAAAGTGATAAAGCGCAGTGAAACGCGAGTTTTTAGGTTTGTCGACGAATTCCACAGCAAGCCCTAGTAAGGTACCACCGCCTTACTAGAGTAGAACTTAGTCCAAACTTGGACATACATGAATACGCTGCTCATAAGAAGAATCATAATATGAAAATGATTTATATTTTCACAATGAAAACTTGACTTTGGCATACTCTCAAACCGAGAAAGCCCAAGAGCAAGAAGAAAAAGAAAAAAAAAAAGAGTTTGTGAACTCTATGTTTAATTTCTTTTTCAGAATATTGATGACATTTGAATGATGACATTATAAACACGATATCTACGTCTACAACATAAATTGTGTGTTTATACGTAAATTGTTTATACTGGAGAAAAATCTAAAATATGGACTATTTGTTTACTATTTACTATGAAATAGCTATCTTTGAAATATTACACCTACCTAAAGTAATCTGCTGAAAGCGTTGTTCACTTTTTAAAGAAAAAATATTTACGATGAAAGTCGCAAAATAAGTTAGTATGTGACCCGTATAATGTTCAATCATGGCGACACGAAATTAATTTCATTGGGCAACATTTGATTGTGCTATACCTCCTAAAGTATTCATTTAATTTGCATGGTGTAAAGGGAATGAATGATCTTGATGAAATGTTCAAATTAGCTAACGTATTTAAATTGAGAAGGAAACCTTATTACCGAATATATAAGACAAAATCGCTAAAAAACACGTTTGTTGTATGGAAGCCCCTCTTAAATATTATTATGTTTTTGTTTTCAGTATTTGTTGTTATAGCGGCAACAAAAACACATAATCTGTGAAAATTTAAACTCTCTAGCTATCACCGTTCATGAGATACAGCCTCCTGACGGACAGACAGACAGACAGACAGACAGACAGACAGACGGACAGCGAAGTCTCATGAATAGGGTCCCGTTCTTTACCCTTTGGGTACGGAACCCTAAAAAGCTGCGAGTTAGCCTTTCTATTTCTGTCAGTAGATCGTAGCGATCTGCCATCTTCCTGTTGCTATCAATTCACACATTAGCACTACCATCGGTCACGTCACTACTATCGTTTCAAACTCGATCATGATCTCGACACACGATATTTTCACAGCTCTATCTTTTTTACCTGTAAACATAATACAAAAACGTTTTATTACTGTAATTTTCAAAAGACTCTTATTACTAATTAGTGGACGTCACGCAGTTTCACTCGCGTAGTTCCCATTCCCATGGGAATATGGGAATAAAATATAGTCTATATTCACTGGGGTTGGTGTAGCTTCTCAACAGTGAAAGAATTTTTCAAATCGATTCAGTAGTTTCGGAGCCTATTTGATGCAAACAAACAAACAAACCATCAAATCTTTCCTCGTTATAATATTAGTATAAATCAGTTTAGATGATATTTCTTACGAGGTACTGAGAGTTTGGTTAATTTTAAAATCGCTACACCCCACAGCAGTAATGCATGCGTTAACATGATGCCTCAATCTAGCACAATATCCGGAGGTGACGTGGCCCGTCCATCGCTCACGGAGTTAATTAAGCACGGCTACTGCTCACCCCTCGTGTCCATATGTGTCGCTTGATGGTGCTACAAATTGGTCTCAGGAAAGATATATTTAGGCCAGTGTAGGTGTAGGCTTGCGGTATAATGAGCCAATCAATCAATGAAATCTGTTTCTGTACGGAACGATGCCCTGTTTGAGGGATTGCGGGTTTGATGTAAAAGGCTATATATATAGCTATTTTGAGGTTTATCTATAAATAAATATTCGCGAACATTCTACATAGGGTCATCTGATTTCAAAGTAAGCTAGGATTAAAAACACCTGTTTGTGTATGGGTAAGGACAACGGATATGAATACTAAAATCTTCGATCAAATCATTTTATTTGATCGTAGAATCTTAAATACTTTCTGTTTGTAAATCAACACATTCTTACTTTTCTATCTAATACATAGAATCTCACAGATTCTCGAAACAATTTATTTTATAACACTTATAACAATTTATTTAATAAAAATAAATGTTTGTAATTCTGTTGTACTCCGAGGGACTTCGAGCCTTTCTTTTTCAAGGAACAGACATCATGTTACGTAGACATGTTACGGAAGGACTCACATATTTAAATTTATAACATCTATGTAACAAACCTGTGACAAACAATAAATAAATAAATTGAAAAAATTGACAAACTGCCCTCAGACTGAAACAACAGCATATTTTTGGAACACTGTGTATCTCAATACTTATCATTGCATACTTTTTAAATGAAAATGGTCGAAGGGAATGACTGGATGCGGAAGGCGCAGGACCGTGTATTGTGGCGTGATCTGGAAGAGGTATATGTCCAGTAGTGGACTGACATTTAGGCTGATTTGTTTAATACTTACAGAATTTTAGCTTTTTCTGGAGCTAACGATTAGAATATATTTGAAGCTAGGCGTTCTTTTTCAAGTGTCATCACCTGCGACCCCCTTGGAATGATATCTCTGAGACCGTGATCAGCCTTAGCCACAAACCGTATAATAAGATGAAATTTAACAAACGCCGTGTACCATAGGCCAAATTTTCTTTTTATTTATAAACCTAAAACTAATTTAGTACCTACTGATACACGATTACGATACGAATTCTGAATTAGAGACCACGTCTAGGTAAACGCGGTGTAGGACGGCCGCCCACCGATGTACTGCCCGTTCGTGATCCGAACAACCTGAAAAACGTCTCTGGGAACTGAATGCAGAAGGTAGGATTGTGTATTGTTAGGTAATTTGGAAGAGACCTACGTCCAGCAGTGGACTGCCATGGGCTGATATGATTGACTATTAGAAATGAGAGTAGGTATATACGTTAACATTTTGACCAGCAGTATAATTTGTCTCAAACTCCAGACGTAGTGGCATTTATGCGGTCAGCTAGTTTCCAATAAACAATCGTTAGCTTAAAGTGCAGTCGAATAAACTCAGCAGTGTTTGTTATAAATTGTGCACTGACCTGAATCTCTTAGAGATACGATACTTTAGTTTGCAATGTATTACTTAAATCTGAAACCAAAGAAGTCGAATCGTAAACCACATTACAGTCGAATTCTCCGGTTGTTTGTCGGCTGTTGGTTGGTTGAATTCTATTCCGTTTTTAGCTCTTGTTTATATTGTCATATTTTTAAGCAGTCACTTATTTTGAATACTCATTTTATGAACATCTTTTGGCTTTCAAATAAAATTGAATATTTTACACATTTTTACGCAGCGCCATCATACCTCAATTAAGTCAAATTAGCGTATACTATAGTATCTAGAACATTTTACAGGCTAAATTATAATACAAGAAATCAACGTGCTCATCATACTATGACATTTTTTCCTGGGTGAGAATTGAACCCAATAATCTCCACTTTCGTAGTCAAGTACTCTAACCACTAGACTTAAGGTGCTGATAGACTTGAGCATTCACTAGTAACAGAACATCGAGCACTCGGCGTTTTATATTTGTCGAACGAGCCGAGCCAAGCATAGAGCCAAATATTGCTACGAACATCATGAGAATTCTAGCAAACGCTCTCGAAGATGTCAGACTTCACTTTATACTCATTGAATATATAGAATGCTCGCTAGTTATATTTGTACAGAGCTTGAATGTGTGTGACTACTAAGGCTAAGCAAACGTTTGGTCAAAATAGACTCTCCAACTATAATGACAGCTGTGGTAGGGGTGGAGAAGCTTGCTCAGTAGACTTTTAGGTAAGATACATGTAGCTTCCCTGTAGGATTTTCCTGACGTTAAAAAAGAAAAATAACCGGTGACTCAACTCAGTTTTTGTTTAATGCCCAGCCGAAACTTTTAGACATAAAAGCTTGAAATTTGTAGTGAATGCTATCCTTATAAGAGTCTTCACAATTATATCCCTAAAGGGGGTGAAATAGGGGGTAATATTTTCATTCACCGGCGATGATCATTGCTCTTACACAAATAAACAGGTAAAAGATCAACGCAACTAGCGTTCTTGACGCAAGTATTCTCGACATACCAAAAAGGTGAATTTGTCCCCCAATCGGGCCGAGAGTGCTAATCGTACGACCTTAGCCTGCTTTGAACTGTGGAGTGGATGTTATAGGTGGTCCTTGAAAAGGTAAAATATGTGGGTACGAGGCTTTGTAAAAAAACAAGAGCATTCAAAAAAAATAATGGTAATAAATGCCAGGTAAGTTAAATTTGATAATTATGTGCTTCTTGACATTTTCTTTCATCATTTCCTACAAACTACTTAATTATCCCGGTGAACTTCCTACTATTCCAAAATTCTGACAGTTATCGGCCTCGGCCAGTTATGGATTTTCGATTTAAAATTGTCCAATGCTTTTTCTTCATACGGACCTGCTCCTGACAATAACACATGCAACAAGACATGAATAATAAGCTAAATTGGTCCAATAGTTCACCCGTAATGCCGTGACCAAGGGAAATAGGGATTTTTTAAAACCCCCTTTTTGTCCGCGACTATTCATTTCAACACGGTAATTTACTCCCTATCCATCACGTGGGACAAACAGAACCTTCTCTGCCTACCTCTTCGGGGAGAAATGCATATGTAAATGAAACCACCTATATCTATACTAATTTTATATACGGGAAAGATTCGATTGTTTGTTGGTTTGCATCGAATAGGCTCCGGAACTACTGGACCGATTTGATAAATGCTTTCACTGTTGGGAAGCTACACTCTTTGTGGTGAACATAGGCTATATTTTACTCTCGTATTCCCACGGGAACGGAAACTACGCGGGTGAAACCGCGTGACGTCCTGTAATTTTTCATAAAAAGGCATATTTTACCCAAAACATTTTCAAAACTAAAATCAGTTTTCAAACAATCCTCATTGCAAATAGCAAATCCTTTCAAAAACAATTACCACCTACTATTTAATAACCTATCCATAAAAACTGCGTCTAAACTATTAGAGAGGGCGTCGCGTTGAAAGCGATTGAAAGCTGATTGAAATGATTGGTCGGGACGAGCCGCACGCTTGTAATACTCTGACGCCAGACCTTTGAAAGTGAAATATTTGTTCGAGTGTGAGGCCGCTTTTTTAATGGCATGATGAGTGTGTGTCTGTGGAATTTTGATGAATACATTGATTCGAAATATAAATAGTGTTCTATTTTTTTTAGAATACCTATACCCTCTTTAAACGTGTGATTTTTAGAAAACGTTAAGCTGACTCACGCCGCTGAATATCTTAATGTAGACAGTTTTTCGGCAGACATCATGAAAGTATTTTCGAAACTCGTAACATGAAGTGGTGTAACTAAACCAGTGCAGACCAGTCGCGGGCCCAAGCCCTATGCAAATGCAAAGACAATATTGATTATAATATTTTTATTACTTGTAATACAGGCATTTATAAACGAGTTATCCTGGGCCCCACAATGTTTTTCTGCCTACAAACTACCGGTGCATGGAGCTATGCAATTTGCTCCCCTAGTAATATAATGTAGGCTTTTGAACCTAGCTTTGATGTACTTCATTATAAATAGAATATTATGAATTCATAAAAAAAATAGTAATTTTCATATTGTTATATATTGTTTATGGACTCACAATGATATAAAACAGACCTTAGTTGCCTTTTTATTGTTTTTTCAACGAGAGGGAATATCCTCATGGATGTTATGCCGGACTCCTACCGACTAAAAAACCTCACGTATCGCCTAACCACCTATGGTTGGGAGCCGCGGGGAAGCCCTCGGAAGGATGTCCCAGACCACCTTAATAGCCTAACAATAATTATTTATGATAGAAAATAAAATACAGAAATGTTCCTTGTCAAATATTACAAGAGGTTATTACTTCCTATCGGAAACTAGACAATCGGAAGTGGGTCTTAATACGATACATACTGGACCCAAACCAACATACAAGGTACTATGTACTTTTTAACGGTATTTTTTCGCTAATGCAAGCAACTCAGTAGTGGGTATGGCTTGAGGTTGTTCAGTTTATTGTTTTTAATAATTTTGCTGTACGTGCTGCAGCACCTACGCCGTAGGGATCTACGCCGTAGAGAGCTACGCCGTAGACCCATCCCGGAGTTCCGGAGACGATAACTTGAAAAACCGCACGTATACACTCACGATAATGCATACAAACACAGAGCAACGTGCGCCTTTTCGTGTTGCTCTATGCATATAAACGTACAAACAAAGTCTCGCACACTTTCGCTACTTTCATACGATCTGAGGTCGACGTGTCGTCAGACTTGTCAAATTACTCAGATCGTCTTCGGGACGCATAAAATTCGAACGTAGAAAAGTTTAGGGCCGACTTTCATTGTTTTTATTTCATTACGTTTGAGCCCTTTTTTTTTTTTTTTTTTTTTAACGTGAGGGAAAAGCCTCGTAGGATGCTATGCCGGACTCTTACCGACTAAAAAACCTCACGTAACGCCCAACAGCCTATGGTTGAGAGCCCCGGGTAAGCCCTCAGGAAGGATGTCTCGTGACTCCCAACAGACCTACGGCCGCCAATGCGGCCTCGCCCAGGGGGTGGTTCGGGTGCAATCCCGCGTCTATGGGGGATTTCGGGTGTGACCCCGCTTCTAAGGGGGGGAGCGTGCGTAAGTGCTCTCGTCACGCTGCCGTCATGGGCCTGCTTCTGTAAGGACGGTGAGCGGCCCTCTCACCGTCCTCAGACCCCCGGTCATGGAGGCCGATAGTCCTCGGCGAAGACACGTCGGCGGCGCCCAGGGCGCCGACTGCGGAACTCGGGTGGGAGAGTTCTCTCCCGCACCCGGCCCGCCGCCTCCTTCGCGAGCATGACCTGCTCGCAGAAAGAGGCGGCGCAGTCCCACTTACTCCCGCTGGAGAGCATGGCTCGCACCATGGCCTCAAGCGAGAGAGTGTCCACGCCCAGACCCACTACGAGGACCTGTCGCTGTTGTGCCCACGCCGTGCACTCTACCAGTGTGTGGAGCGCCGTGTCGTCGCTGCGGTCCTCGCAGTGCTGACATTCGGCCGTGGTTTCCCGGTGTTTTCGCCACAGATACCTACCGAAGCTACCGTGCCCGGCAAGCATCTGTGTCAACCGGTAGGAGAGAGCACCGTGTCTTCTCTCCAGCCACTCGTCCATGACCGGTCTGACGGCCGCGATTGTGGCGAATCCCCCCTTTGGTTGCTCAAGTCGCATCTTCCTTGTCTCCAGGGTTTCCTGGTGGAGCAGGGTCCGCTGGGCCTCGATTTCTCGAGACGCAGGCCTTTGGCCCCGCTCCAGTGCCTCCTTGCGCCATCTGAACAGTGACGCAAGGGCTCTCGCTTCCAGGGCCCATGGAGGGGTCCCGGCTAGGAGACATGCCGCCTCACCGGAGATCGTGCGGTATCCTCTTATCACCCTGACGGCCATCACTCTCTGCGGGCTCATCAGTCTAGCCTCATTGCTGGCCGTCAGGGTCTCCGCCCATACGGGAGCCCCGTACAGGGCCATGCTTCGCACGATCCCAAGGTACAGCCTCCTGTAGGGAGCGTTGGGTCCCCTGATGTTGGGCATCAGCCGCGCGAGTGCGGCCGATGCCCCCCTCAGTTTTGGGACCAAACTTCGGAAATGATGTCCGAAGTTCCACCGGCCATCGAGTACGAGCCCCAGATACTTCATCGAGGGCTCGATGCCGATGCTGACGCCCCCCACCTGTAGGCTGGATCCCGCAGGTGGCCCCATCCGAGGTCCGTGGAAGCACAGAGCCTCGGATTTGTGAAGGGCGACCTCAAGACCCAGCCGCCGAATCCGACCCACGACCTGAGCAACCCCTGCCGTGGCCTTAAGTGCTGCGGCACGGTGCGTTGCTCCCCGCGCCGTAACGAGGGTGTCGTCGGCGTAACATGTTACGCCGACCCCTCTGAGCAACAGACCACGCAGCACCCAGTCGTAACCGATGTTCCACAGGAGCGGCCCTAAAACCGATCCCTGTGGAACACCGCACGACACATCTCGCCGACCCGGCCCTAGCCAGCTCGGGTAAGTTATGACTCTCTCGGAGAGATAAGCCCCGACAATTCGACGGAGGTAGGGAGGCACTCCATGATAGACAAGCGCCTCCCTGACGCAGCTCCAGGGCAAGGTGTTGAATGCGTTGGCGATGTCGAGAGACACCGCCACCACCACCTCACCCTGTGAGACTGCTTCCTCCGTCAGGCCTCTAATGCGCATGATCGCGTCCACGGTGGAGCGTCCCTGACGGAAGCCAAACTGGCTATCCGCCAGATCAGGCCCCACGTGTGTGAGGTGCCCGACGAGGCGTTGTGCAATAATGCGCTCAAAGAGCTTGCACACCTCGTCGAGCAACACGATCGGCCGGTACCCTGATGGGGAATTTGTCGGCCGCCCCGCCTTTCGAATCAAGACCAGTTTCCCTGTCTTCCAGACCTTGGGAAACTGGCCTTTCTCGAGGCATGCGCTAAAGAGCCCAATTAGTCGAGGCCCAAGCTCTTCGAGAGCCAGGACCCACGCTCGGCCTGGAACGCCGTCGGGTCCAGGGGCGGTGTTTCTGCGGGATTTAAGCCGCAGTACAGCCGCCCCTAACTCACCCTCGGTGACTACGGGCACGTCGTTCTCGCTGCCTTCCACGTTGGGCGCCTGAGACGGAGCCATGCGCGGGGAAATGTGTTCCTCCGCTCTCGACGGGAACAAGGAGTCCAGGACCTCCTCCAGCCGCTCCGGCTGGAGACTCTGAGTCAGTGGGGGCGCTTTAGGGCGTAATTTGCCCCTTACCATAAGGTACGGGCGCCCCCACGGGTTCCGCTCCAGAGTCTCCATCAGCTCATCGCGGCCCAGCTTTTTGGACCGCTTGATGGCCGTTTGGAGGGCCCTCTTGGCTTCCTTGTACCCATCATAAAGCTCCGTCTCTCGGGCTGCCGCATCGTCTGGGCGGCGACGCCTCCGGCGGAATCTGGTGTACCGGCGGCGCGCGGTAACGCACTCCGCGCGCAACTGCGCGGTTTCCGGCGTCCACCAGTACACCTGCTTCCTCGCCGGTCTGGGCCTAGCCCTGGGCATCGCCGCATCGCAGATGTGCGACATGGCTCTCCCGAACCACTCCACTTCGGCATCAACATCGGCAGGCCCGTCCGCTGTCGGAATCCAGGCCTGCACGATGGCCGCCTCCAGGAGAGCCTCCCGATCCAGGCGGTGGAGTGCCCAACGCGGTTCCGGGGGATTCGCGATTGTTGGCGGCAGGTTAGGTGGAGGGGAGACGTCGAACCGAATATATCGGTGATCTGACGACGTCTCCTCCTCCTCCACCACGCGCCATCCCTGGACACGGCGGGCGAGCTCAGGGGTCGCAAACGAAACGTCTATGACCGAGCTGAGCCCCCACGTTTGAGCCCTTGGAAGACAAAAAAAAAAAAAAAAAAAAGTTACGAGTCCATAATTTGATAATCGAAGTACGTGTTTATACTTTTCCTTACTTGGAAAGTAATAACATCTATATCACACAAAGATGATTACAATTTGGGTTTTTTAAGAAACTTTTACAAAGTAATTTTCTTTGAAATAAAGAAACTGGGGTAAAACAGAAAATATATCATTGAAATCAAACCTGGAAATTACTTTCTGAAGTTTTTTGGGTTTCTAATCATGCTTTGATGGAATATTAACTTTTAGATATTTATCATAATACAAGTAGCTACGTGTCCAGACTTTCATATTTGATTTTGTTATAAGATTTGGAAAAAGTAGAGTTAGCGTGTGCCTAAGACTTCATGACCGGCGGTGGGGGGAGGGGGGCTGCTCACCGTCCTTACAGAAGCAGGCCCTAGACGACAACGTGACGGGATAGCTTTACGCACGCCACACGCCGCAAGACGCGGGAAAACATCCGAAAAAACACCCAAAGACGCAGGATAGCACCCGAACCCCCCCCCCCCCCCCCCTAGGTGAGGCCGCAGTGATAGCCAAGGTCTGTTGGGAATCCTGAGGTCATTCTTCCGAAGGCTTACTTGGGGCTCCCAACTGTAGGTATTAGGTAGGGAACGTGTGGTATTTAATCGGCAGGAGTCCGGCATAGCATCCCTGTAGGATTCAACTCTCGTTAAAAAAAGAAAAAAGCGTGAACCTGAGAAAATTTGCTATCAATGACTCGGCAACACCAAAAGCTACCAGGTACAAAGACATATTGTAGTCTGAAAGGCTACTTTTCATCTCTGGAAGTGGTATCCGAAATTTCAGCTCAGTTCACTCGTTAGAGCGTGATTGTGTAACAAACATTCAAACACGTTCACAAATTTTCACAGTTAGGTATAATATTAGAATGATACTGGACAGCTCGTAAATGCTTTCGAAGAAACCAATACCAATGCTAATACTTAATTAGATGATGATATTGGAGATTGCCTGAAGGCAAAGGTCGCAAGTTCTTTATAAACACTGTCTCAGACTTTTTCACCCAAGTCTACATCAAAGTAAAAGTCACGTAATACAATTAATTTCTGAATAACAATCGAATTTGAAAAATTAACAGTCCTTTTGAGTCTAGACATTCGAGGAACACTCTGTAATACATTCTAGTAACTAAGGAAATAAGTCAAAGTGCTTGTTACAAGGGAATAAGGTTTAAATTTCTTTGGAAAATATTTGAACCACCGCACTGTTATATTTGCGAAGGCAAGTTCCTTGTTCTTCCATCTACGTGACTTTTCTTAACGATGCCTTTCATTCAGACTTGTGGTAATTTATTGAAAATAAATGTATTTCTGCCTCTGTTTATTTTATAAGTTCCATTACTAGAACAGAACCATGAGTGCGGTCGCATGAAAGATTAAAATCGGCCCACTTGCGGGGAGAGTCGAGTTAAATATATAAATATAGAGTTAGTTAGCTCTGAGTTAAATGAATAACTTCCTAACTCTGACCACATCTTGCAAAGTGGCACGAGGTTAACCAACTCACAGTCAACTGAACAATTTTTTTTAGTATGTGTTACTGTATGCAATCCAACCACACACAAATGTTAGAACGAAGAATGGAACATGTGTCTATCTATCTCTATCTCTTTTACACTACAGTCTGCTACGTATGACTTGTATCAACAATATGAACGTATTACGTCATCCACGTGCATTTAATTTTTTTAACATTGTTGGAATGCTTTGTGACTTTGTAATGCGTCAGTGTCACTTTCTGAATCTGTTTATTTGAAAAAATTTTAAATAATACAAAAATGGAAAAGAAACCATGTCTTCGTGCCCCTCATTTCACATCTAGTGATAATATGTTACTGTGTGATATAGTGGCGATATAATATTATATTTGATGTTATGTAAATATAGCAAGATATTATATTTGCTGTTATGTAAATATAGCAAGATATTATATTTGCTGTTATCCCAAATATGTGAGTCGTGAGCTGATCCATGCCTACGTGCAAAGACATCGTTGAATTTCAAACCAGCAGAACAGATCGCCTGGGTATTAATTGAAAAATATCCTTTTAATTTCCTAAAGATTTCAGCACTTTCTCCTCCTAAAATGGTAAAACATGAAATGAGTGAATCTGAATTATGGATTGATCTCTTATAACAGAGAGGCAGTAGAACTGAGATGTCTTCAGATACATGATATAAAATACCTGATGAGTATCAATAGGCAGGTCAGATGAACTGACTACTATATAGTACACTAGTGGACGCCACGCGGTTTCTCCCGCGTAGTTCCCGTAGGGACACTGCTGACGCAGTAGTTTTATACCGTGTGGGGCAGTGGTCCAACTGTTCTGTCCAACTAGTTGGACCATGGGTCTTTACTAGGGGCAGTTGTCCAACTTTAAAAATAGTTGGACCACAGGACCTCTTGGTAGTTCTGTGGTCCAATTATTTAAAAAAGATATGTGTGTATGGTGGTATGGTACCTACTGGTTTACGGTCCGTACGGAGCAGTGGTCCAACTGCTCTGTCCAACTAGTTGGTCCATGGGTCTTTACTAGGGGCAGTTGTCCAACTTTAAAAATAGTTGGACCACAGGACCTTTTGGTAGTTCTGTGGTCCAATTATTTAAGAAAGATATGTGTGTATGGTGTTATGGTACCTACTGGTTTACGGTCCGTGCGGGGCAGTGGTAAAACTGCTCTGTCCAACTAGTTGGACCATGGGTCTTTACTAGGGGCAGTTGTCCAACTTTAAAAATAGTTGGACCACAGCACCTTTTAGTAGTAGTAGTGATACCGCCCGCGGCGCTGGAGGTCGTGGGTTCGATTCCCACCGGAGACAAATATTTGTGTGACCCATAGATGTTTGTCTCAAGAGTCTGGGTGTTTCTATGTATAATATGTATGTATTTAAAAAGTATATAAGTATTAATATCCGTGGTGTGATACCTATAACACAAGCAGGTTATTCCTAGCTTACTTTGGGATCAGATAGCGTTGTGTGAAATGTCCGTGAATATTATTATTATTATTATTATTATTTGTTTTTTTTCTTCTCGAAAAACTCTCCGAAGAGGTACATTTTGCACGGGCCTAGGCCAAGTGCTTTAAAATAATAGTATTTAAATATTGTATTTAATTTAGGGACAAAAACTTGCGGACTATTCTGCATGTATTTAAAATTGTAGCTTTTTGCAGCAATTTATAGAGGTTTGAGTGTAGGTTCAGTGTTTTTATGCTGGTGTGTAGTGTGTTGGGTATGACCCCGGTGGTGGAAAGTATGACAGGTATAGTATTTACTGTATAGACGCGCCACTGTGATTTTATTTCTATTGCAAGGTCTGTGTATTTTGACATCTTTTCAGTATGAGTCTTTTGAAGATTATGGGTATTGCAGATTGCTATATCGATTAGATAAACTGATTTATTAGTCTTGTCCAATAACGTTATGTCTGGTCTATTGAAATGTATTGTCTTATCAGTAATAATTGTTCTGTCCCAGTAAATTTTCACGTTTTCATTTTCTACAATAGTGTCGGGTGTGTATTTGTAGTAGGGTACTTTTTGCTGTATCAATTGGTATTTAAAAGCTAAATTTTGATGAACTATTGCGGCAACTTGTATTATTATTATAGTAGTTCTGTGGTCCAATTAGTTATTTAAAAAATATATATGTATGTATGGTGGTATGGTACCTACTGGTTTACGGTTATATTGAACCGCTATACAGTAAAATAACAAACTCTGTAAAATATCAAAGTCTGGTGACTAAATTTAAACTTAATTTTTTAACAATGTTTTACAATATTCAACGAAATTTATCTAAAACATGACCTACAGTGAAGGAAAATCCACCTGAAATATAAAAAAAAGTAGAATAATTGACCAATTTAATTTGCAGAATATGTGATGCTCCGGAGGGACATTAAACATGTTGCTTAGACTTTTTTGATGTATTTAGTGTAAAGCCGTATAATATAACCGTAAACCAGTAGGTACCATACACACATATTTTTTAAATGATTGGACCATGGAACTATCAAAAAGTTCTGTGGTCCAACTATTTTAAAAGTTGGACTACTGTCCCTAGTAAAGACCCATGGTTCAACTAGTTGGACAGAGCAGTTGGACCACTGCCCCGTACCAGACTCGTGCACGGAGAGTTCCGTACAAAAAAACTGAAAAATGTCAATTTTGTTGTATGGGAGGGAGCCTCCCTATATTATTATCATA
Source organism: Miltochrista miniata (assembly GCA_933228765.1). NCBI lineage: Eukaryota > Metazoa > Arthropoda > Insecta > Lepidoptera > Erebidae > Miltochrista > Miltochrista miniata. The sequence continues at coordinate 24,681,624 of OW121766.1, read as the reverse complement.
CTTATTTTATAGCGGCAACAGAAATACACCATCTGCAAAAATAATTGCTGTCTAGCTATCACGGTTCCTGAGATACAGCCTCGTTACGGACAGACAGACGGACAGTGAAGTCTCATGAATAGATTTTTACTCTTTGGGTATGGAACCCTTAAAATGCTGGACGCACTCCTGCATTTCTCCATTAGTGGATGTTTCGTGTTGTACTGCCATACTTTACCGGACAAATTCTCGTTTTTACGATTATTTTTCCTTTTATAGGCACCTACCACTAAAGCTACAAGCATACGGGTCCACCTGGCGGATTTGCAACACCAGAGGCGCTGCACTTGCGTTGCTGACCTTGTCAAAACCTTCTACGACCCCTTTTGAAGAACCCCATACTGTAGAGATTTAGAAAAACCGAGGCAGGGACATCATTCCACAATATAAGCGTTCGCGGAAGAAAGCCCATAATAAGTTTCAAATTATAAAGATTCTCTCCAATAAAAAGTACAAACGGTTCTCCGTATATTTTCACACAATAAACAATAATTAATCCACCATCTCACCCTACGCAATAAAGGCCAATTTAACACAAGTAACAATCAATTAAAGAAAACAACCCTAAGATTGCTTACTTCTGTTTCATGTGAATCATAATTTAAGGTAAAAACGAACTTGTTACTTTACGTTAAAGTTCAAATTGAATGATTGCTTTTAGTCCATAATTTTTGCTGTAAGATGACGATGTTAAATGCTTTTTCGATTCAAATTACGATTTCTTTTATTAGTTCTTTGTGATACTGAAATTGATACGAGAAAAATTATATCGCTTTTGGATGGAATGACGTGTACTCTTCGTTAGTGCGGTTTTATGAAGGTTAGAATATGGAATAGGTAGGTATATTATACATATATTTAGGTTAGAATATGGAACCCCAGCACGCTAGTCTCATATACTCAACACAACGTCACAACACCGCCGAGGCAAGGGGCTACTACTAGGTAATGCAAAGTCGTAGAAAAGACACGTAAACCGTTCGAGACTGTTTTTTAAAATTACAATATTTTTTATTTTAGTAGCAGTTTTTACATAAGCCAGGTAAGCCTTCGCCTTCATCATGCTAACATTTGAAGAAAAATAAAGAACAAAATCTCTTCACAATTATCTTTTTATGAAGTCAAAGGAGCTTTCCTGCAACTTGTCAACACACTTTGAAATGCAAAAGTTACTTAACGAGAGGGAGAAGTGAGTAGCCGCCGTACTTTACTGACTGACGCCCCTTCTGCAGTTTTTTTCCTGTATTTTATTTTTCTTTGATGAATTAGAAACAGTTTTAAAAGAAACTGATGTAGGAGTCCAGCGGTTGTAATGAATTTTTTGAAGGATACTTTCAGGGGTCATATTATACCAAAAAAATCGAACATTCAAATTATATTACACTCACATCTTACATTACATCGAGCGTATATTACATTTCATCGAGTCTTCAAAATATTCAATGTTAGTCTAATTAAGCGTTCAACCAACATGCGACGATGCCCAGGGCTAGGCCCAGACCTGCGAGCAAACAGGTGTACTCGTGGACGCCGGAATAGCGCAGTTGCGCGCGCCTTCCGAGGGCTTACCCAGGGCTCCCAACCGTAGACTGTTGGGCGTTACGAGTGGTTTTTTTAGTCGGTAGAAGACTGACATAGCATCCGTGATAGATTTTTCCTCACGTTAAAAAAAAACGTTCAACCAATGAAAACCTAGTCTATCAGAGCACAATGTAGAGATTTCTCAGTGCAATTGCACTTCATACAAATGATTAAAATCCAAGACTATTCCCGTTACCGCATTCCATGGGAACATATTCGAGGGATAAAAATGTGCCTATGAGTGATTCCAGACTATAATCTACCCCTGTAACAACTTTCAAGGGGATCCGTTACGCAATTAGAGCAGAGCGTTATTGAAAAACACACATCCATGGATTTCTGTTATGTGTGGAAATAAATAAATAAAATAAATAAATTAATAAATAAATAAATATTCACGGACATTTCACACAACGCTATCTGATCCCAAAGTAAGCTAGGAATAACCTGCTTGTGTTATGGGTATCAGACCACGGATATTAAGACTTATATACTTTTAAATACATACATATTATACATAGAAACACCCAGACTCATGAGACAAACATTTATGGGTCACACAAATATTTGTCTCCGGTGGGAATCGAACCCACGACCTCCAGCGCCGCAGGCGGTATCACTACCGACTGCGCCACAGAGGCAGTCTTCCCTCCGTCTTAAATCCCTCATGGTTGCCCTATACCGGCCTCCGAATGATTAAAACCACACGGTGCTCTGCCACTGCCTATGATTACAATATGTATATTTTAATCCCAAGCAGTAAGTAAGAGCACCGGTATACCGGTAGATCGGAGATAGATACCGGTATCTAACATTAGAGAAGAAGAAATTAGACCCGAAAAAGATTCCAAAACCATTATTAAATTTCTAAAAATAAACTATACGGGAGTAGTCTCTTCCTATTTATGTTAAAGAATCTTTTCCTTTTCAAGCATTTTCACACAAAACAAAGAAATTTCGATGAGCGTGGAACGGACGAGATGAGATTGTAAATAGGTTTAGGATAACAACAACCTTTTGAACGTAAGGACCTTTTATTTTCGAGATACTTAGGTGTATTTTTGGACGTTATATTGAGATAGTTTCTTGTAGATGTATATTTCTTTTAATTTTTAACGTGAGAAAAAATTCTTCACGGATGCTATGCCGGACTCCTACCGACTAAAAAACCTCACGTAGCGCCCAACAGCCTATGGTTGGGAGCCTCGGAAGGATGTCCCAGGACTCCCAACAGTCCTACGACAACCACTGCTGCCTCGTCTAGGGTGTGGTTTGGGTGCTATCCCGCGTCTTTGGGGGGTTTTCGTGTGTCATTCCGCTTCTTAGAGGGGGCGTGCGAATCCCTCGCGTCACGCGCTGTCTAGGGTTCTTAATGTATATTGTCCGACAACTACGTATTGACCGATCGTAACTAAGCGCTGTGAACGTAGATTTACTTTTCCCAATGTTTTCTTTTGTCAAATCAATCAAATCAGTCTAATAGCAGTCCACTACTTAAGGTAGTCCTTTCCCAATTTACGCCACAATACACGGTCAGTCCTGCGCCTTCCGCATTCAGTCCTTCTTTGCAATCTTTTCCAGGTCGTCGGTCTATTTGGCAGGGGGTCGACCTACCCCACGCTTACCTCCTTACACGTGTACGATTTTCCTCACGTTATAAAAGCCACGCTTACCAAGCCTAGGTTTCTTATATGTGTGTGCTTTTTTTCTCTATAGATCGTGTTTCTAAACAGATTTTTATGATCTTTGGCGTGTGCATATTGATTAATGGATTTATTTCATCGTCAGCGATTTTTGATTGAGCAAGAAATAGAAAATTTCCTGTGGTATCATTTATCAACTGGTTTTGAATCAAATGAGGAGGAAACTTATCCGAATTAGATACCTACTTGTCGTAAAAGTTTTTAAAGCTTTGCCGTAAAATATTTCCTAACACAAATGTAAATAAAAATCAAATCTTTACTAATTCGCTCGAATTTACGAATAATTACACAGGTCTGCAATGGTTTTCCTCTTTGAAATCTGAGTAACATTTTCTATAGTTTCTGATGTGCTGATTACGAGAAAAATAATAAAAAAAATCCATCACGTCAGGATTTTTTGATATTGAATATTTAAGATTTAGCTCCAAAATGTCTGAGCGTCTACCTTTAGAAATTTATAAAACGTCATTAAAATACTTCAGCTTAATTTTTATTGCATTTAATTCGTGTAAGGGGACATAGAAATTAATGAAAATCAGTAATTTGATGATTACTACATAAAAAGTAAAAGTAATCCGCATTAACCATGTTGAAAACGGGTAATTTGACTTAATTTAGTAATAAAATAATAAAAAATATTACCTAGTAGTAATATTACCTAATTGTTGTAAATGTTATTAAAAAAGGGTGTAATAAAGATAATCCAAAAGGCTTTTTTTTATTAAGTACCCGCACTTATTTAGAAAATTAACAGTTGAAGTGCGCATCTTGCAACATGAACTTTAAAATGTCATCGCGAAGATGTTTAAATTCTCCAAATTGTTTTTGTAATATTTGCGGGAATTTTATGGTGATAAAACAACGAAACAGCATTACTGACTTTGTGAAAAATATTTACAAAAGTTATTATGGAGACGTTTTAATTAACCAAAGACAAAACTTGGACACCTCATAAACTTTGTACGACTTGTTTATTAGAACTTCGCCAGTGGTCAAAAGGACAGAAAAATAGATTCAAAATCGTTTCGCCTATGCTACGAAGAGAGGCTAACAACCATGATAAAAATTGCTACTGTTGTTGTTGTGACATAACCAGATACAATTTTAATAATAAAAGGGACATAAACGAGCACTAAACTTCATTTCCTAAATTCGCACATTGATTACTTCCCAGAAAATCTAGGAGCCGTTGGCGAAGAACAAGGCGAAAGATTTTACCGAGATTTGAAAGAGCTTCAAGTCTGGTATCAAGGAACATGGAATACTAGGATGATGGCGGACTATTGTTGGTTATTGAAGCGCGACGATGCAAACTGGAATTTTAACCGAAAATCGCACAACCGAAGGTTCCAGGAAAAAAGGTCCAGGTTCAACAAATAAAATTTACATGTAATTTAGACTAGTTACAAGTTGTTATTATATTTTGGTCGTTTTTAAAGTTAAAAGTAATGTACTTTTTTAAATATATATTTTTTATGAGAAAACTTGGGTCTTTTTCTCTATTTTCTTTCTGTTCCTTTTTTGAAAAATCTGGAGGTGATGCAGAAAAACTAAGTACATATTCGTAATCAGCGCACCAAAATACCCTAGAATCAGCTATCAAATTCCAGAGAGGAAGTTATGACCCTCATTTTGCAGGCCTGTGTTATTCCACGTTTTTATCGTGAACTTCCTGATCCATTGTCCAAAATAAATACATGCGTAATTATTCTGCTCAAGCCATAATTTGATTCAACTTTTGCACGGTAACATTACCTTTGTTTACATTGTGATCATAGTGCCTACTCATTTTAAAGATGCACACCCGTCAGACTTTTTGTAGGACAGATAATCGGACCTATAAACCGACATTTTAATTCTCACCCAATTTTTGAAGGACGTATGCGTTGCACTATTACAATAAGTACTTACGTTCTTACAGTAACCTTTTTAATATAAATAAAATGTACCTAACTAGGTACCTACATATTTTATTATTAGTATAAAAAAAATAAGTACAAACATTTTTTAGAGAGGCAGACAAGCATACGGTCTACCAGATGGCAGGGTGGTCACGGTCACCTATGAACGTTTGCAACACCAGAGGCGCTACACTCGCTCTGCCGACCCTGTAAGAACCTTCTAAGACCTTTGAAGAACCACATACTGTAGGCGTTAAAAATAATATAATATTAGCGAAGGGAAAACTTAGTGCTGCGGGTTTATAAAATTCAATACCACACTGTCAAATAACATATTACTATTCACCGATGAATTTTCATATGTAAATTCTTCCACACGACGAATACATGAGGGCGGATGGGCTTGAAAATGCAATAAAAACGATTTACTGCATTTTTCCACCCTTTCAGCTCGCTCGCTTACACACCCCAATATTTTGATAGCTGTCGTTAATCAACCCTTATTGCGCAGGGATTTAAATTCTTTATAAAAGGGTTTAATTCTTTAAAATTATATCGTTTATTTTCAACGAGTCACACTAAAACAGGTCACACTGTGACTCGTTGAGACATTTTATTCCGAATGAGAATCACTATCAGATTATATATACTGTTGATTATGACACTTGGTATAACTGGCTGCACATGTACATACTTAAAAGGTTAACATACAGGATGGATGAGCACTTACTGTAAGTACAGTAAGTTGTCATGTAGTTAAACTTTGTGAATGCATAACGCAGGCGAAACCGGTCAGCTTTATATGAACTAGCTGACCCTCGCAACTACCTTGACGTCACAGAAGGTGTATGAAAGGAGCGGTATTTCTTTATTAGACTCATCGAGTAGGGTTTGAAACTGCCCTGTTTGGCTTAATCATAAAAGAGCTTAAAGATTAAGTCTATTCTAAAACAATTCAGTTCATGCCAAAGGCGTGGACTGAATTGTTATTACAATAAAGTTACAAATTTTACGATAAACTTAATCATTAAGCTCTTTTATGATTAAGCCAATACGCCAGTTTAGATTTACCCTCACATTCAAAGGAACCCTGGAATTTTAGGTTTTGCGAAAGTTGAGATGTCTCCAATTCCTGAACTACAGAGCCCTCAACATTGAAACTGGTGTGAAACAATTCTTAAAGTACTTCCTTCATGAAATTAAACATTTTGGAACCAGACCACCCGTTGAGAACTTAGGTACAACTAAAAAACCATTTTGTCTTTCATCCCCTCTCCGCTTTCATCCGCGCAAAATATCGGGATCAAAAGTATCCTAGAACCTTCCTCGGATCATAAGCTCAGATTGTACCACGTTTCATTCATATCGATTCAGTAGTTTCGGCGTGATACTTACAGCTTACCTATAGCTTTTTAAAATATTATAGTGCTAAATTATAAAACAACCCATCATAAATGTATTTGCTGTCTAAAGATGCAGAAAAATACACGAAAAATATTTCTACACAGGAACGCTAACCTGTCTGGCGCATGATAAAATAGAAATTGATTTTCCAAATTTACCACGCGCCGTCATAAATATATGGGAGGTAATATCTACTACAAAATGGCTGGCCCACTCGAAAATAATGACGGAAAATGGAATTTTATACACACCCACCCGTCTTCGGAGTGCGGCATCGTCGAGACTGAAAATATAAAATATTGACTGCACATTGCGCCTCCGGCTTCAAACGGTGCAGGGCGCCGATTCTCAGCCGTTCGACTAGAATGCGTAGACGGAAATTTTACTTATAAGCCCTACCGAAAGGGTAAAAACGGGACCCAACTCTCCTTATGTCTGTCTGTTACCAGGCTGAACCATGTCTCATGAACCGTGATAGCTAGAATGCTGAAATTTACACAGATTTATATATTTCTGTTGCCGGTATAACAACAAATAAGAAAAAATAATCATATGTAAAGGGGGCCCCATACAACAAACGTAATTTTTTGCCGTGTTTTGGTATGGAACCTTCTGTGAGCGAATCCGACTCACACTTGATCAATTTTATCACATATTTTTCCCTGTCTAGATGTGAGACAAGACATTTTTATAAATAGTAAATTTCCCTATACGCCTACGAGTCACGTGAATGAGAATTGCAGCCCGGTACTCGCAATGTTGCTCTCCATGTAAATCTCAAAAATCCGTTTAGCTGCAATTCAATTCATGCGATTGTGATTGAAGTTCCGGATTAGAGTCTGTCGGTATCCATGGAGAAAATAGTAATACGCAATACTTCTTGGTAAGAATATTTTAAAATCCTGACAACTGAATCTGCAATGAGCTGTATGATTTCTATAAAAAAATTGGTACCTATTTCAATTTTTAAAGGGTCTGTAACGTTTATTACGTGTAGAAAATTACTCGTAGATTAAGAAGTAAATTCTGGCACATACATGCTTATGAACCTTTTTTCTTTATGGGTCCAGTAACCCTAAAATCACGTTTCAATATCCTGGGACATCCTTCTGAGGGCTTACCCGGGGCTCCCAACCATAGGCTGTTGGGCGTTACGTGAGGTTCTTTAGTCGGTAGGAGTCCGGCATAGCACACATGATGGATTTTTCGTCACGTTAAAAAAAACGAATGGGAGATGAAAGAATGACAAAACAGATATACAACGCGAAAGTGGATGGACGTAGGAGTCGGGGCAGGCCACGACACACCCACCACGACCAAATTAATCGTGTGTTAGTTGAAGGTGGTGTCAAGAGCCGAAGGAACCGACGTGCATGCATGAAAAGAAAAATTAAAGTTGAAGAAGCAAGTGAGGTGTGTATGGACCGTGCCGTGTGGCGCTCGGTTCTTTCTGCCTACCCTGCAAGGGACTTGGCGTGATGATAGTATAGTATATAGTAAAAAAAAATCACGTTTCAATAAACAAAACAGAAGATTTAGCTACAAAAATATTAAGCTTATTCGAAACATTACTATGCAGTGGCTTAACGTCAGAATATAGGTAAAGCCGCATTAATGCCATCCCATTTTGCAGCAGAGCAATCAAAACGTCACTTGCAGCCTCTCTCACGGCTAAAGGAAATGGATCACCTGCTTGCGATGAAACAGGAAAATTGTTCTATGATATTGTGAATACTGAAACTGTTTTTTGACAGTATATTAATTGGAAAAAAATGCTTTTAAACTGGCAATATTTAACTACAAATGTTTTTATGTTGTTTGAAGTGTGTGTCTTTCTAATGTGTAGGTATAATCTTCTTAAGAGATCGACGGATGCGGGATTTTCTATTTAAATCTTGGTGTTAGAAGAGGGTTTTTTACCTCTAAGGTGGTAAACAAGCATACGGCCCACGATGTTACACCAAGAGTCAGGCAATTATCAACGGAAGGTTACGGCATCTAGACAAGCTCTCAAGCATAGAATTATAATGCTACTCAACTATGATGGTTATAACTATGTATATAATGATAATATTATAAGTTTGTGTGTGTGCCCTTTATGTAATACCGATTTTTTCACACTTCTACCTCATATTTTAATATAATTCTTTACGCTTTCCTCTCGTCGGACTGCTGGAAGAAATTTCTGTTTTACAAATAAGCAGTACCATTGTACCTAGTCTTCTTCTCTTTTAATGTAATTTCTTTTATTGTTGTTATTTGTGTGCATAAATCTATACTAATATTATAAAGAGGAAAGATTTGTTTCTTTGTTTTTTTGTTTTTTTTTGTTTGTTTGTTTGTAACGAATAGGCTCCGGAACTACTGTACCGATTTGAAAAATTCTTTCAATGTTGGAAAGCTACACTCTTTGCGGTGAACATAGGCTATATTTTATTCCCGTATTCCCACGGTAACGGGAACTACGCGGGTGAAACCGCGTGACGTCCGCTAGTATGAAATAAATAAATTTATAAAAATGGTTAATGTTGAAAAACTTTAATTCACTACTATACCAATATGCATATCAGACTGATTTTTTTATTACCTGAGAAAGGAGCTGTTCTTCTTCAAAATTTATAGCTACGAACCGTTCGAACAGCTTTCGAAAAAAAAGCACCGTGTCAAAATATGCTCATCCATTCAATTCAACAGCTATGATGCCAGACAGATAGAGATATACACAGGTTAAACTAACATACCTATTATTATTTTTTTAAATGGAAAGCAGTTTTAACAAAATCATTTAATAGAGTAAAATTACAGAAATTGTTCTCAGCAAAAACATTCAGTTAGAATAATATTCAAGGCCAGCGCGGGTCATGTCTGGGAGAAATAGTTTCACAGATTTTACTTCATAAGCTTAATATGCTTAATTAATATTGAACCTCTGCTGCATATAATTTATTATTCGTCTCGTTTACTGTGGCTTTAATCTTACTAATTATGAATGCATACGTTTGTGAGTTTATCTGGATGTGTGGATGTTTATTACTATTTCACGGTCTAACAACTAAACGAATCTGGCTGATATTTAGTACAGGGATATCTATACTAATATTATAAGGAGGAAAGATTTGATTGTTTGTTTGTTTGCATCGAATAGGCTCCGAAACTACTAGACCGATTTGGAAAATTCTTTCACCGTTGGGAAGCTACACTCCTCGCGGTGAACATAGGCTATATTTTATTCCCGTATTCCCACGGGAACGAGAGCTACGCGGGTGAAATCGCGTCCGCGTGACGTCCTCTAGTTTATTATAAAATTATATTAATTTTAATTCCAAGAATCTATACTTATAATAAATCTGTAGAGAGGTCAATTCTGTACATGAAATATATTTTCAAAATAACTATCAGGGGATGATTAGTGATCGATACTGATGCCAAAAATGCAATCAGTAAAATTTTTGTCTGTCTGTCTGTCTGTCTGTCTGTCTGTCTGTATGTTCCTTATAGAAACAAAAACTACTCGACCGATTTTAACGAAAATTGATACAATTATTCTTCATACTCCTGGGCAGGTTATAGAATACTTTTCATCACGCTAAATCAATAGGAGCAGAGTAGTGAAGGGAAATTTTGGGAAAACGGGAAAGTTACTCCAATTTTTAGGGTTTCGTAGCCAAATGGCAAAAACGGAAGCCTTATAGATTCGTCATGTCTGTCTGTCTGTGTGTCTGTCTGTCTGTCTGTCCGTCCGTGTGTCACAGCCACTTTTCTCCGAAACTATAAGGGATATGCTGTTGAAACTTGGTAACTAAATGTATTCTGTGAACCGCATTAAGATTCTTATATAAAACTAAAAAAAAAGGCAGTAAATTTTGGGGGTCCCCATACTCAGAACTGAGACTCAAAAATTTTTTTTTACTAGGCCATACGTGTGGGGTATCTACAGATAGGTCTTCAAAAATGCTATTGAGGTTCGTAAAATCATTTTTTCCTTAAGTGAATAGTTTGCGCAAGAGACACTTCCAAAGTGGAAAAATGTGTTCCCCCCTCCCTCTAACTTCTAAACTAAGAGAATGATAAATGTAAAAAAAATATATGATGTACATTGTCATAAAAACTACCAACGAAAATTGGTTTGAACGAGATAGAGCTGGTAGTTTTCGGTTAGAAAAATCACTACCACTGCGAACGTGTTAAAACATCAATTAAAGTTACAACGAACTATAAGAACTTTTATATTATGTTACTTGCTGCTACGAAACCCTTCATGGGCGAGTCCAACTCGCACTTGGCCGGTTTTTTAAGCTTCCGTCGCGTGTGCAGCCTTAATGGTTAAAGTTACATAGAAATCATGTATGACGGAAATACATATTCGTATTCTACATAAAATTGTCTAAAAATATCCTATGTCTATCTTTTATGGTTGACTTATTTCTTCGGAATACATCTCACAATGATGAAGGCGCAACTAATAATAATTTCCGAGATCTTGCCATAAATCAGTGCTTATTAGCTCTTCAGGAAGACTTAACAGCAGTAGGCGGTAAATCACTCTGTGAATACGGTTTGCCAACACCAACCTCAGTCGGAGAGGTTACCAATAGAGAATATTCCGCAGAGATTGGTTACAGCTCAATGGAACTGCTAGCAACATTAGAAAACGGTGTCCCAATGATGACTGCAGAACAACGTTCAGTCTATGAGCTCGTGTGCTAGAGTGTTCATAATAATTTGGGAACAATATGGTTTTTAGATGCACCTGGAGGAACTGGGAAAACCTTTTTGACTAAATTAATATTAGCTTATGTTCGAAGTCAGCGTAAAATTGCTCTTGCCGTGGCTTCATCAGGTATAGCTGCAACATTGCTACCAGGATAAAGAACTGCTCACACAATGTTTAAAATACCAATTGATTTAGATCGCACGGAAAGGTCAACCTGTAGTACCTATTTCAAGAAACAGCGACAAAGCTAAGGTATTACGTGAGTGTTATTTAATCATATGGGATGAATGTACGATGGCCCATCGAAAAGGAGTAGAAGCGGTAGACAGAACCTTAAGGGTTATAAGACAAAATGATCGACCAATGGGCGGTATCAAAGTTTTATTTTGTGGTCATTTCCGAAAAACCTTACCGGTAATACCACGGGGAACCCGAGCTGATGAGGTTAGGGCTTGCCTGAAAAGCTCTTATTTGTGGCGTGTTATACAATCGGTGCATTTGACTATAAACATGCGAGTGAGAACTGGAGATAACCCGGATGATCGTGAATTTTCTGATCTATATCTATACATATAATAAAATGATAGAAAAGTCAAAACTGTACATTGGAAATATTAAAAAAAAAATACTCGCTGGGTGTTCAGCATAAGATAGCGAAGCCGAAAATATAGTTAGAAAAATTTTTGTCTGTTTGTCTGTTTGTCTGTTAATCTGTTTGTCTGTTTGCTTTGTCCGGAAGGATCTCGAAAAGTACTCAATAGATTTGATTCAAGTTTTGCACAAACATTACCTAGGGGTAGGGTCTTAAAATAGGCTATATATTATCACGCTACATATCCTAGGGGCTAAGCAGAGAGCAATCAAATTGGCATTGTAACAATTTTCACGCGTACGAAGTCGCGGGCAACAGCTAGTAGAAAATAAATTAGAAAAAAAATAAAATAAAACGAAAAAAATACCAACGAGTCCTTTAAATAGTTTGTGTTCAAAACCGGGGATGTGACAAGTCACTAGAATCATAGATAATACGAGTATAATTATTCTATCTAGTATACTCGTACATAAATGTAAACAACGTACGAATATTAACAAAATAAAATCAATTTCTTTATGCAATGCAACAACCGCAAAAAGAAATTGAATTTCGGTTTCGATCTCCGATCACTTTTTAGCCCTATCTACGTGGTCTAATGTAATTCACATGTCACGATGTTCTAACAATGCGTAATATCCGATTATAACTGATTTAGGTTCCATACCCCCCTAACTTCTAAAATAAGAGAATGATAAATCTAAAAAATATATATGATGTACATTGCTATGCAAACTTTCAACGAAAATTTATGTGAACTAGATCTAATAAGTAGTTTTTTTTAATACGTCATAAACCTTAGTTTTCGCCTTTCATTAAATACTTGCTGCTACGGAACCCTTCATGGGCGAGTCCGACTCGCACTTGGCCGGTTTTTATATAATATATATAGATTAAATCATTAGACAAACCGACGATGTTTCAGGACTGAAAACTACGTTCAATCATCGTAAAAACATTACCCTTCTTTCTTCGGCAGTCTGGTAAAAAAGAGTGGAAATTCTTATTCGTTTTAGTATCACGTATAATTCGCATTTTTTTAAAAGTTAAGGCCGCGTGGGTCAGATTTTGAGTTTTTTGAAACAATCCTAGTCAAAAAGTAAAGGGTTTTTAAATCTGAAAAATATATATGTAATAGTTAAGGATATAAGCTAAACATATTCCGAGCCCGTTACACGATCCAATAAATTTCACTAGATAGAAAAAAATCCCAAAGTTGACTCTGTCAGAAAAGTTTTTTCAAAACTGTGGCTAAACTATTAACATTTTATATATTTTTTTTGCACTCAATTAAAGGTATTAAGTTTTTATACACATTTTCCGAGCGTTTTTCTATAAACAACTATTTACATAGTTATCATGTACGAATATCTACCAAACGCAATAGAATTGCGCCGCTGACGGCCGATCAGTCTCGCCCTGGCGCTTGTGGAGGCAGGACCTGTGTCAGTTTTTTTCGCAACTACTTCGTAATTATTATGCCAAATTACGTTCAAATCGCGCCACAGTATAAAAATATCAGTAAGGGCAAAATGTAATTAGATTAACCGTTACAAATACATACGCGACTCATGGTAAAAATGTGGTGATCTTTTACTTTTTAAGTGTTTTCACGACATGGTAACCAGCTACCTAATGCATTAAAATGTCTACGAATTACATGATAATTTCGCAATCCAACATGGCGGCCACGCCGTAATCACAAAATTTCATGATGGGTATCGTTTAAGGGGTTTTTTGGTATGCTGAGTACGAATCGCGTACTAATTTTGCAATACAAGATGGCCGCCGCTCCGTAATCACAAAATTTCATGACGGGTATCGTTTAAGGGGTTTTTTGGTATGCTGAGTACGAATCGCGTACTAATTTTGCAATACAAAATGGCCGCCGCGCCGTAATCACAAAATTTCATGATGGGTGTCGTTTAAAGGGTTTTTTGGTATGCTGAGTACGAATCACGTACTAATTTTGTAATTCAATATGGACGCCGCGCCGTAATCACAAAATGTCATGATGGGTATCGTTTAAGGGGTTTCTTGGTATGCGGAGTACGAATCACGTAATAATTTTGCAATCCAAAATGGCCGGCGTAGTGTAATCACAAAATTTCATGATGGGTGTCGTTTAAAGGGTTTTTTGGTATGCTGAGTACGAATCACGTACTAATTTTGTAATTCAATATGGACGCCGCGCCGTAATCACAAAATGTCATGATGGGTATCGTTTAAGGGGTTTCTTGGTATGCGGAGTACGAATCACGTGATAATTTTGCAATCCAATATGGGCGCCGCGCTGTAATCACAAAATTTCATGATGGGTATCGTTTAAGGGGTTTTTTGGTATGCTGAGTACGAATCACGTGATAATTTTGCAATCCAATATGGCCGCCGCGCCGTAATCACAAAATTTCATGATGGGTATCGTTTAAGGGGTTTTTTGGTATGCTGAGTACGAATCGCGTACTAATTTTGCAATACAAGATGGCCGCCGCGCCGTAATCACAAAATTTCATGATGGGTATCGTTTAAGGGGTTTTCTGGTATGCTGAGTACGAATCACGTGATAATTTTGCAATCCAAAATGGCCGCCGCAGTGTAATCACAAAATTTCATGATGGGTTTCGTTTAAAGGGTTTTTTGGTATGCTGAGTACGAATCACGTACTAATTTTGCAATTCAATATGGCCGCCGCAGTGTAATCACAAAATTTCATGATGGGTATCGTTTAAGGGGTTTCTTGGTATGCGGAGTACGAATCACGTGATAATTTTGCAATCCAATATGGGCGCCGCGCCGTAATCACAAAATTTCATGATGGGTATCGTTTAAGGGGTTTTTTGGTATGCTGAGTACGAATCACGTGATAATTTTGCAATCCAATATGCCCGCCGCGCCGTAATCACAAAATTTTATGATTGGTATCGTAAATGGTAGTATCGTAAGTATGGTAGAATCGTAAATCATACGTAGCAGACTGTAGTGTAAAAGAGATAGAGACACATGTTCCATTCTTCGTTCTAACATTTGTGTGTGGTTGGATTGCATGGAACGACAGACTAAAAAAACTTGTTCGGTTTACTGTGAGTTAGTTAACCGCGTGCCAATTTGCAACTGTGCAAGACGTGGTCAGAGCTAAGAAGTTATTTATTTAACTCAGAGCTTACTAACTCTATATTTATATATTTAACTCGACTCTCCGCGCAAGTAGGCCTAAATAGCTTAGGCGGCCAAATTGAATTCCAAAATGATCATGTTATTTGTACTCAGCATTCGAAAAAACCCATTAAACGATATTCATTACGAAATTATGTGATTACGGCGCGGTGGCCATTTTGGATTGCAAAATTATCATGTGATTCGTCCTCAGCATACCAAAAAACCCCTTAAACGATAACCATCATGGATTTTTGCGATTACGGCGCGGCGGCCATATTGCATTTCAAAATGATCACAGGATTCGTACTCAGCATACCAATACACCCCTTAAACGACACCCATCATGAAATTTTGTGATTACACTGCGGCGGCCATTTTGGATTGCACAACGATCCCGTGATTCATACTTAGCATACCAACTTTAGAAAACTTTAGAAATTTTTATGACCAGCTATTATGTAATTTACATTTTTTACGCAACTGTAGCAAACGTACGCAACGGAAACTCTCAAAAGAAATGAAATATCCTAGTTGTCGAAAAATGTTTCGTTGCTGGTAAGCTCTTATTCGCCTTAGCGTGATGTTATATATTTTGGTATTTTTCAAAAATGGACATTCTGTTAAGAAACTCTTGAAATTCAACTAGCAGTCTCTTAGACTCTAGAGTTAGAACAACTAAACAAACAAACAAACTCATTAGCTTAAAAATAATAGTATAATATACATAATTTATTTACGATTAACTCTTTTATTTTTATTTACGAAACTAATAAATCACTACACTTAATAAAGTTAGATGCATTTACTACGTCAAACAAAGTTAGCATGCTGTTTCTTTCTACTATACTGTATACTGTGGCATGAGAGTTGACTGCCGCTGCCGGCGCGCGGTGTGTCTTGCGCCCGGGGCGAGGGGAGCGCCAAATGCCTACTTGTGCGGAATAACCGCCCCTTAACCTAGGCAAAACTATATCCTTGGGTAAATGCATAGATATATTATAAGTCAAGATGGAGGGTCGCTCTACAATCGACATGAACAAAACGGCTTACGATTTCGCAATTGTGTGCGTGCGCCGTCGAGCGGCCAGTGTCTTTACACTGTGCGTCGGTTTTTCTGTGTGCGTAAATAATGATACCAGCTTCTCCCTAAAATTGCATTAAATAATAATGAAGGATGTATAATATTTACTATTATCAATATTGTATACATATTTGTTTATTGGGTAAGTATGAGTATTAATACAAATAAATAAAATTGAAGTGTCTGCTTGTAATTTTTTTTTTTGTGTAAGTAATAAAATTGTTCACTGGTCTTGACGGCATAGTGTTGTAGGTAAATTAATATCTTGTATACCTATAACCTGCCCGTTACACACTTTCTATTGCTTTTTTGTTTCTTAACTTGGTGGATACCTAGAATCTACTGAATTCGAATATAATGTATGTAACAATGATGCACCGAAAAACTCATAGGAGTTGTGTAGCTTCATATCCTTCATTTATTTTATGCAAATTTTTATATCATAATTGATTTTTTAGACCCAATTCATTATAATCACTATAAGTAAGTAAGTAAGTAATGATTTATTCATATAAAGTTTGTAGTACATACAATAACAAAACAAATATATTGGTACAATCTTTCTACAAATTGTGGGTACAGTTCTGTATTCCTAACTAGACTATATAGTAGCCTGTGTGAAGGAGATACAGGTCCCTATTCCCAATGGATTTAATGTGAGTATTACAATTGGGTACATTTTAGTACTACTTATAACAGACTATATAGTTAAAATAATTGCAAAAATATGTAAAGTTATGCGTGTATTTGTATGTGTGCGCGCGTGTATGTGTGTGTGTGTGTGTGTGTGTGTGTGTGTGTGTGTGTGTGTGTGTGTGTGTGCGTGTGTGTGTGTGTGTGTGTGTGTGTGTGTGTGCAATTGTTTGTGGGAAACACAGTTAACCTAGATATTTTTCAGTCTCCAGGTAGTCTAGGCCACGAAGAAACAAAAAGACAACCCTCTTACATTCGAAGCAGCTCAAGCCAAACACTGCACAATGCCTGTTGATCTTATTGTACAAGGAAGGGCCGATGAAGTTAGAGAATCTCCGGGCAAATGTCGACCGTGCCAACAGCACAGTACATACTTTATCTTTTCTGCGCTTTCCGATCGTCCTGTATGGTGTCCTAAGATGCTGTAAAAGTACCACTTGTTGGATAAAGTGTTGTCTCACGCTTAGAATGTTCCATCTATTGTATAATTCATTCGTGGGGAACATGATGGGACGAAAAGTAGCAACTTTTAACACCGCTCTGTGTGCGATCTCTAGTGGTTTCATTGCAGTTTTACAGGCCCCACCCCAACATGATATGCAGTACGTAATCACGGACTGACACAAAGCGAAGTACACTCTCCGAATAATCGCAAAGTTAGCGACATGGCGAAGAGTTTTGAAGATGAAGATTAGTTTCCGTATTCTGCCCGTGAGACCGTTGATATGAGTTCTGAAGTTAAGGTTCCTATCCAGGGTCACCCCCAGGTATTTTACATGTTCTACGGGAGTCAGATGTGAACAACTGCAGTTAGGTTGAGTTTCTGGGCGACAAGTGTGAGCTGTTATAATTACACCACTGCGAGGCTGGGAGGCAGAACTAATAGACCATGTAAGAAAGTTGGTTTTGGAAGTGTTAAGGGTTAGGGTGTGATTGTATAGCCAGTTTTGTGTGGTGTTTAAAGCAAACTGTGCCTTATTCTCTAGTTGTTTCCATGTATCAGCGGTTACGGTTATAGCAGTGTCATCAGCAAATGACGTTATCATACAATCCTTTATGTTGAGGTTACACAATTCGTTGATGTAGATAAGGAACAGCGTTGGACCGAGTATGCTACCCTGTGGGACACCGTAGGAGATAGGAAGCTCATCACTATCGTAGCTATCTATTCTAATGAATTGTGAACGACCCGACAGATAATTCCGGAATAGTTCCAGTTGAGTCCCCCTGACACCCATTCCTTCAAGTTTTAGTAAGAGGGTCGAAACGGGAATAGAATCAAAGGCCTTCGTGAGATCTAAAAATATGGTAAGGACTTTTTTACCATTGTTTATATTTTGGACAACGTAATTCGTCACCTCGTGAACAGCGTCACAGGTGGATAGGCATTTACGAAAGCCGTATTGGTGATTGGATAACAGTTTGTAGTGTTCCAGGTATTTTACCAATCTTCTGTTTATTATGCGTTCTAAAACCTTAGATAGTGCACTTAAAACAGCAATAGGACGATAGTTGTTTGGTAAGTTCCCGTCTCCCCCCTTGAAGATTGGATGGATAATTGCCTTTTTGAAGGAAGTTGGAAAGACACCATTGTCGAAACATAGATTAAATATGTGGCATAAGATGGGTGCCAGGAGAGTGGAGTATTTCTTTAGAATGCAAGGTGAAATACCGTCCCAACCTGCGGCGGCATTTGTACGCAGTGAGTGTATGACAGTTATAATTTCGTCACAATCGGTGTGTTCCAAAACGAAGGAAGAAATGTGTGTAGTGTTGTGCCTGATTTGGGTGGAATTTTGGGGTTTAATAGTGTGGAGGTTTTCTGCAAGTTTATTGCCTATGTTTACAAAGTAGGTGTTTACCTTGTTACAGTCATGTACTGGTGAGGATGTAGAGGATATCAACTGTTTGGCTGTGTTTTTTGCCTTAGTGATGTTTGCAACTCGTTTAATTGTATCCCATAGTAATTTCGGGTTTTGACATGCTTTATCAATTTCCTGCGTGTCTGAAAGACGTTTAGCTTTTTTCAAAATTTTAGTGCAATAATTCCTATATCTTTTATATGTTAGTTTTAACACTTCGTTATCTGGAAACTTTTTAGTATTTCTATGTAAAGCATCTCTATTTCTTATGCAGCGTAATAGCCCGGGCGTAATCCATGGCTTCAGTATTTTATTTTTAGATGTTATTTTTTTTGTGGTTGTATTCTTGGATATAGCTGCGGTCAACAACTGAATTAGTTTGTTTGTAGCAATGTCGGCGTTTTCTATATAAAGAATTGGATTCAGGTCGAGCCGGGCCATTGTCTCGTCAAGTTGCTCATAGTCAATTTTGGAAATGGTAGATGTAAAATTATTATGTATTATAGGTCGGTTGTTTAAACATAGCAGAGAAGAATAGTGGTCAGTAATCACAGTGTCATAAACAAAAGTGTGACAGGGGAAGCTTGATTTTAGAAATAAATGGTCTAGACAATTTTGATCCCTAGTGGGTAATGAGTGTGTGGGTAGGTATCCAAGAAACGCTAAACTATTTAGGTAATCGAGAGATCGCGTTTCTGTAGTAGTGGGCTTAATATCTATGTTTATATCACCGCATAGAATCACCGATTTACAGATTTGTAGAGGCGGGAGTATGTGATTGAGAACAGTGAGGAAATCCTGTATATCACGATTTGACGGTGAGCGATAGATGCATACTATAGCGACATCTGTTTTAAACTTTATAATGATTCCCGAGGCTGACTGACATAGATCGGGTTCTTCAAATGTCGCTAATAGTTCAGTGTTAACATACACAACCACTCCGTCCTTTTTGTTTAAATGCTTGGTTGTGGCAAATGCTGTATAGTTAGGTAACTGTGGAATTATAGTGTTTGTTAAGCATGGCAACCAGCACTCGGTCAGGACAATCACGTCACAATCAAATGAAATACGCTGCATAAGAGTCTGTAAGCTTTGGAAATTGCAGTTAATAGAGCATATGTTTTGAGTTAGTACTTTGAGAAAGTTCTTCGGTTGATTTATAATTTTTTGTGTATGTTCCGGTGTGCAAGAGTAAACATCAGATACAGTTAATTGGTCGATATTTTCATTTAAAGTATTTATAACGTTGGTCACTTTGATGGTAGGAAAAGTCTTAAGTGGAGAGGGGCTTTCTGGTTGAATAAGGTATATGTTTTTGTGGAAATATTTATCTGATTATTATTACTGATCTCAAGTCTGTTTCTTAGGGAACTAGTTGGAAATGGTTTGAGAACTAGTAATGGAGACAGCGATGTCGAAGGATGATGACAGGATTTTTTATATAAATAGTGAACTGGCAATGCTGGTAAGTGGTGTTGTGTCGTGTAGATTCTGTATGTAGTTAGTAATATGTCGTAATAATTATGTGTGATGTAAGTGTTGTTTGTAGGTAATAAGAAAATGTAGTGATAACTATAGTTTAACTTATGCAGTAAGTTTAGTACAGTAATAAAAATATAAAAAACTAAAAAAACTAAAGAATAATACATGCATAGTCACTTTGCGTCCGCTGCGGCCAGTTGTTTCAGCTGCTGTTCATTTTTCACCAGGATGGCCTGGCCACCTGGATCCTTTTTTAACATAACCCGTCCGTTTGAAGTCCAGCAAAAGTTAAATTGGTTAGCCTTGGCGTAGGTTCTTGTGAGATAAAATAGTTTCTTAGTGTGGGCGGTGAGCTGTTCAGCGACATACACAGGTGCCTCGGTTATGTCTGTAAAACCCAGGTGTGTTGAATTCACCTTACGTTTCGGGTTTTTCTTGTTGAACTCCTTGACCGCGTTCAGAAAATTGGTTTTTGTGAGCGTGTTGGTAAACTCAACAGTGATACTGGATGTTTTGTGTTCTTTTTTCGATGGTTGCCGAGAGACGTCGCGAATTTGAGGAGATTCAATGAGTATGTTCAATTGCTTGGACAGTTGCAGAACCATGTCGTACAACATATTTTTGTCTTCTCCATTCTTTTTAGGTACATTACGAAATTCTAATGAAGTTTTAATACTGCTAAGGTTGTACAACTCAAGTTTTTCTTCAAGCGAGGACAATTTGATCACTATGTTGTTTCGATCTCTCTCCAGAGTGGCTATTTTGTTCTCCACTGATGATAGTTGGTCAGAGACGAAAGTCATAGTCTTTTCTAATTCACCTGTTGTGGTTATTATTTCAGTATAATGTCTTTTAATCTCCATCATGTAACCTTCCAGTTTGTCCAGACGTGAATTTTGGGCGCATGACATTTCGCGAATCATTTCTTTGATCTCATTTTTAAAACCTTCAAAATCATCGCTGGTAACCTCATTAGAGGGGTGTTTACGTTTAGCACGCTGAGTAGTGTAGTGCTGCAAGGCTTCCTCTGAGCAGAGTCTCCTGATGTCCGACTCAGAACGTGAAGGAGTACTTAGATTCAATAGCAAGTTTGATGGCGAATTTGTTGGCGTTCTCAGCATTATGAGCAAGTTTCTCTGCTATCAAGTTTGAATTTCGTAATAATTTCAGTTATATTTAAAATCGCTATTTTATTTAATAGTTACTTGGACCAAATCCACATAATATCCAGAAAACGCTGTCGCTTATGAATTGCGACAAGCGACAATCTTGACGTTTGAGTAGTAAAAGTGAAAGTGAATGCAGGAGCGATGACGCGTAGTACTCACGTAGCTCTGCCGTTAGTTGCTGTCACTGTTGGTGTTGTCTTGCTTCCTCAGGCACTACGCGTTCAAATGTTATGCGCGCCTAGTACTTTACACCTTTTATTATGAATTTATTGATACTATTTTATTTAGTTAAATAATTTATTTAGCAATAACTTGTGCGGATTAGACGTCTAGTCGCTTTCGCGGTCCAGAGGGGAGGGGGACTACATTGTATAAATTTAAAACAAAGTCTGGTTATCTGTCCCTATATGCCTATGTATGCTTAAATCTTTAAAACTACGCAATGGATTTTGTTGGGCCTTTTAGGGTTCCGTAGCCAAATTGGAAAAAATGGAACCCTTATAGATTCGTCATGTCGGTCTGTCTGTCTGTCGGTCCGATGTCACAGCCACTTTTCTCCGAAACTATAAGACCTATGCTGTTGAAACTTGGTAAGTAGATGTATTCTGTGAACCGCATTAAGATTTTTGTATAAAACTAGAAAAAAAAGCAGTAAATTTCCCTATACTCAGCACTTAAACTAAAAAAAAAATTCATAATAGGTACGTGTCTATAGATAGGTCTTCAAAAGTGCTATTGGGTTTCTAACATCATTTTATCCTAAACTGAATAGTTTGCGCAAGAGACACTTCCAAAGTGATAAATGTGTCCCCCCCTCTCTCACTTCTAAACTAAAAGAAGGACAAAACTGAAAAAAATATATGTTGTACATTGGCATAAAACTTTCAACGAAAATTGGTTTGAACGAGATCTAATAAGTATTTTTTTTATTACGTCATAAACCGCAATTTTCGCGTAAAAAAATCATTACCTACCACAGTGAACGTGTTAAGACATCAATCAAAGTTACAACCAACTACAAGAACTTTTATACTATGTTACTTGCGGCTACGGAACCCTTCATGGGCGAGTTCGACTCGCACTTGACTGGTTTTATATGTAACATCCATTAAATAGTGGAGAAATACTGTATAACCGCGCGAAGCCGGGGCGGGCCGCTAGTAAATATTATAATAAGTACATAGTGTAATAAGAAATGAATATAATCATTTCCTAGACAAACTAGTTATACTTACTCCTTTCCCAATTGTTAAGTTGGGAGAATAAAACAATAAAGTGGCAACACTGATGAATATTGCGTGATTAATAATGAAGAAAAGAAAAATCAAAATAAGCTTTATTTTGGGTTGTTACCGATGATAGCTGACATTTTTAGAAGTTTTTAATCTCCTACTATAATTTCTACAAATTTTATTTGCACAAAAGGACATTTTAGCTATATTTTCGTAGACTACTTAGCGCGCGTTTTACGTGGTGACGTTAAAGCGACACGATCGGCACTGAGCGGCGGGTTAGATCAATTCATGTAACAGTTACATGCATTTTTTTGAGCCGTTTCTGCGCCTTGACGCTCAATCTAGACTTTATTATACACTCGAGAGCAATGAATCCGGGTCACTTAAAGAATCCTAAAAATCTCGGAAACTAAAAATGCTAGGTTAATGCAATAAATTGTATTTAATAGACAATGTAATACTCCTTAAATGAAGGTATTAAAACTTCTTAGTTATTGTAAAGTTATATCATAAAAAAATCAAATTTGAAAAAGGGCCACTTTCGAAGATGGAACTACGAAATTACAGCATTTGGTGTTGCTTTTGTTTGTAATCTGTCACTTATGTGGGTACATAAACCATGTTGATAGTGCTCTATATTCATTAATCAAGCTGAAATTATGTCGCTTACGCCTGAAGAATGCACCAGAATACTTACAATGCTGGAAACCGGCCGGAGTCAGCGCGATACAGCCAGGACTGTCGGTGTGTCGCTGTCAACAGTACAAAGAGTTCTCCGACGTTACGAAGAAACTGGTTCTAACCCACGCAGACCAGGAACGGGCAGAACCAGGTGTACCACAGCACGAGAAGACCGATACTTGGTGAACACCATGCTTCGAAATCGCTTTCTCACAGGAACTGAACTCACCAATCAGTTTCGACGCCTCGGAGGAAGTAACCCAAGTGCATGGACAGTAAGACGTCGGCTTGCTGAATCTAACTTAAAACCCCTTAGACCTGCAAACGGCCCTAAACTGGAGCGTGGGCATCGTATTTCGAGACTAAGGTATGCCCAGAGCCACGTAAATTGGAGTATTGAAGATTGGTCAAAAGTTATGTTCTCCGACGAATCAAAATTTATGCTCTACAAGCACGATGGAAGACACAGAGTGTATCGAAGACCAGGGGAAAGATTCAAGCAAGCATGCATCGAAGAAAAAGTAGCCTACGGTGGTGGGTCTGTACTTGTGTGGGCCGGAATTTCTTCTGAAAGTCGCACAGAGCTGGTGATCATAGAAAACGGCTCTTTAACTAGCGTAAGATATGTGGAAGAAATCCTCAATGATCACGTTGGTCCATTTATGGTCAATTTAGGTGAGGATGCTATATTTATGCATGACAATGCCCGACCTCATACAGGTAGGATTGTGAATGACTACCTTCAAGAGATGAACATTACTCGTATGGAGTGGCCAGCGCGCAGCCCGGATATCAACCCGATCGAGCATGCTTGGGACGAGCTAGGCAGATGCGTAAAACAACGAAACCCTCCCCCAATCAAGCTTCGTGACCTCAAAATTGCTCTCACAGAGGAATGGGAGAATATTCCCCAAAATCGTATAAGGAACTTGGTGTACAGCATGCCAAACCGCGTAAACGCAGTAATGGAAGCACGAGGAGGCAATACGAAGTATTAAAATTCAAGAAAATCGTAATAAAGTTCAAAAATTTCATGTTTCCTATTTTTATTTTAAGGAGAGATCGGCAGTTTTTTCTTTATGTAATTTTGTGTTAGTAAAATGTATGGTGACTCATATTTTTTTTACTTTCATTTAAGGAGTATTACATTGTCTATTAAATACAATTTATTGCATTAACCTATCATTTTTAGTTTCCGAGATTTTTAACATTCTTTAAGTGACCCGGATTCATTGCTCTCGAGTGTATATCTATGGGTAAATGTTACGTTATAAAGTTCCTCGGCACGTCCGTCTCTCTAAACGAAAAAGAGTACCAAACAGATTTTCACACTGACTCAAAATAGATCTGATGAAGCTGTTTGAGCTAGGCATTTCGATATTTTAGGTTTTATCAAAAAAACGCTGAACCAATATTGCGATATAATTTCATCTGGAACGCTGAATTATCAAAATTAACTTAAACAGTCAGATTACACTTGAGAAGTGAACACTTCCTGTCGCTGATTGGTACAGCAGACATATTGGATTATGACGTCACATGGACGCAGACGGCGCCGCCAAATTATATCTGAGAGCGATTTTCACGCGCCAATGATTTCATAAAGGATTCAGGCACTGTATACTGTAGTTTGACTCGGCCGGATTTTAGAAATAAATGCCTACAGCCGCGCGGTACGTAAGCATGCGATAGGGCTGCCCACCTACAGCATTTTAATAATATGTGCCTACTTTGACTTTCTATTTAGTATTGCGATTGTATATATATGTACATACATACATTCATATAGTCACGCCTTTATCCTTGAAGGTGTAGGCAGAGGCATAGTATACGTCCACATTTTACCTTATAGTTTTACGTACGCGTAATAGATAGTGAGCCTAATGCAGTTGAATGTTTGCAATCCGCCCACAAGGCCTTCAATTTGTATTAAGGATTGTTGTTTTACTGACAACCGGCTTTCATTTCGAGTAAATATGTACCTTTTTTATTTAAACAAAAAAATACTTTGTGAGTGATAATATATAATATCCCCGCAACGGCTGGCGGCGCGGCGCGGGGCGGCGGCGTGGCGGCGCAGCGCCCGTTATCTACTAACGATTGAGTGAGACGGGTATAGAAATTTGAAAACGAGTAAGCGGCGTAGACAATAATAATCGGCTCATCACATGTTTCGTCAGTGATAGAATCACGGAATTCTAGTCTTTATAATCATTGCGTTAAATTTTTGATTTACAAAATTAAAACTATTTTTAGATTTGAAAGTACTAGTCAGTCTCTAGTACACTAGTACTTTTCGTACATTGTCAAGTTGTGTTAAATTTTGGAAGTTCATATTTGTCTCTATGCGTGTAATAGAAATCAAAAGTAACAAAAATGCTGTCAATTTTTTTTTTATAAATAAATAAATATTCACGGACATTTCACACAATGCTATCTGATCCCAAAGTAAGCTAGGAATAACCTGCTTGTGTTATGGGTATCAGACCACGGATATTAATACTAATATACTTTTTAAATACATACATATTATACATAGAAACAACCAGACTCTTGAGACAAACATTTATGGGTCACACAAATATTTGTCTCGGGTGGGAATCGAACCCTCCAGCGCCGCAGGCGGTATCACTACCGACCGCGCCACAGAGGCAGTCATACGGTGCTAAGTGTACTGTAACATCGGTCATCCACAAAGAAATGAATACTCTTGAAACATACCTAAATCATTGCTCTCAATTAAATAACTACAAACTGACAACGGAACTAAATGTACTACCTACACGTACTAGAGTTCTGAACTAGTTTTTTTTTGGATATTGTACTATATTGGATCGCACCGTTCACTGACTGAGCAAGCACAAGTCTAGTTTTAAACACAAACATACCTACTTCTTGTAACTACCTAGTTCACTCGTGTCAATCACTTTGTTTAACTTTAGTCAACTAGTAGTATAGTACCAATTAGTACTTAGGTAAAATCAATTTATAGTCTTACCTTTCGGAGTTTCCAGGTAATCTAAAAAACGTTATCTCTGGGTGCGTTATTGACGAATTCATGCAACCAAAACAAGCACAATAGACTCTAGTTGTCATGTTAAATATTTTTAGTAAATAAAACACGCGCGGTTACTATTTAAAAAACGACACACCGTCCATTCGTCTACTCGGCACAATCGCGACTGCGGATGCTGCTTGCGTGCTGAAAGGCCTGCCGAAAACGAGAATCGTAGGTATAGCTTGCGCTTCGTCCGTTTGTAGGGAGCTACAATACTGGTTAAACAACATATATATACTGTGATTCAGGCTTACAGACAGCTACTCACGAACATCGCCCTGATACTAGTTGTGAAATAGTTTATAGAAATTCGTCTAGAATAGATATTGTGTACGACCTTTATTTAGAAGTTGCTGTGCGATTTGTAGAACTTACATAGTGAATAGGCAACTGCAAGTTTTTTAAAATTATAAATTCAAATCAATGCTACATAATAAAAAAAAAGCCTAAATAATTAAAAATTCTTAAGAAATACCGATTTTATCCCGGGGTTTGCTTTTATTGACTGTTTGGGGCAATAATTCTTATTTGACTTTTTATTTTAGCATCGTTGGACTACCGTGTGAACTCCCTATGCCTACCACAATACACATCTGTGTTACTGCTTCTTCTGTTGAGCAGCAGGGGCACCGCAAGCAGGTGAGGTCGTTTGGGCCCCGGAGATATAAGTTGGGTCCCTCCTCCTGACTTATTTTAGCCTGTCCTCCGGCTCAGTAGAGGCGCGGTTGAACACCGCAGTGCTTTAATAAATACTCCCATGGACTATGTCGTACTGCTGCTCCAGCAGCAAGGCACTGACGTAGGTACTCAAATAATCCTCGTTCCTTCGTCCTCCTTTTTACGATATCTCCACTAACACAAAAGTTAGAGTAAGACAGATATAATGTTGCAAAACAGTACAGACAAAGACCCCACACCTATATCACTCGCAAAACAGAAACACAGATTTTATATTCATATCGGAACTCTCGTTACAAATTCAATAGAAACACATTTGCATATTTTTTGTGTATTCAATAAAAGTTTCTCATTCATATCATTCCATATACTTATCAAAAACAAATTTCACGCCAAAGGAACCCGTATTTTCTCGCTTTTCAATGGGCATGGGTAAGCTTTTTAAATATGTATTTTCTTTCGAAAAGCCAATTCATAAAGGCGGAAATTCAACGAACCGTTCACAGCAGATCCTAAAATAAATTATTGGGTAAATAAGTTTATATTGGTTTCATGGGTCTATTTGGAAAGATCATAGTTCCGTGTGCTCAGTGTTGGATAAACGGTGACCATGGTCACATGGTGCGATTGGCAGGTAAGATAGTCTTTTAGTTTTATAGTGAATGTCGAGAAAAACTATATTATATTTTTTCTACTTGAAATTAATTATGTACCATGTCACCAATTTTTGTAGAACAAAATACTGTTTTTGTTTTTTTTTTATTTTGACCAACCATTTCGAGTATTTCCATTTATGAGCGTTTCCATGCTTTGGAAGGTACGCTATACGGTGTGAAATTCTGCATGGATCCTATGGACTCCTACCGACTAAAACCAAACTGTGCTTTACAATAGTCTATAACCAAGACGCCCGGGTAAGCCGTCGAAAGGATATCCCAGGGTTCCCGGCAGGCTTTGGCAACCACCACGGCCTCGCCTAGAGGGTTCGAGGGCGATCCTGCGTCCGGGGGAGTCCAGTAAGGTTGAATGTAAATTAGAGGAATTCGTTTTGAACTTACTTACCTTACTTTCACGACAAAACCTTGACAAGATAGACCTTTATCAAAGGTTTTAGCGAGAAAGTAATCTAACTTGTCAAGAAAATCTATCACAAAGAAATGGCCTGAAGGAATCCGTTTGGGTTGATATCCTTCAAAAAACTACGACGATTTTGCTCTTCGCCTATAACACAAAGCCTGCAGGCTATAGTCTATATTCAATTAGTAGATAATGTATTGCGATGGAAAACATGGACACTTTCGAGTTTTCCGACGGTAAGTCGAGTACCTACTAGTTCATCACTATGGAGAGGACTATGACTACTACATGTATAGTTCGCATAGTAAGGACGTTAAAGTGGCAATGGGATAATAATAATAATACCGCCTTCTTATGGAACCACAACCTAGTGAAGGTCGCGGAGAGGAACTGTTTTTAGATCGTGTTTCTTTTTTTTTAACGTGAGGGAAAATCCTGATGGATGCTATGCCGGACTCCTACCGACTAAACAACCTCACGTAACGCCCAACAGCCTATGGTTGGGAGCCCCGGGTAAGCAGTCGGAAGGATTTTTTTTTTTGTTGACGCGGGGAACGCATTTACGCGCCTTCATCCCAGCTGCGGGGGCAGCTGGGATGGTGTGTGGGACTCCCGGCCCGGTCCGGAATGGACCGTCCTACCCACTAAACCCCGCGGTGTTCCTCCTCACCCTTTAGCCGGGCCGAGGGATATCAAAAGATTATTCACGTCGACCCGGCTTCAATCCCAGTAAACATAATTACTGTTAAGAAATGAGGATGTAGCAGAGGTCACATACCAAGAACGCCAGCATTAGCACCAACCAACATACTGCTGAATGTCCCACGAAGGAGACAGTTTGTAGTAAAAGAGGACACAAAAAAAACGTCGACCCGGCTACGGGCGCCCCGTATGTTCGGGGCTCTCCCCGGGGGAGCCAGATGGGCGGCTCCCCAAAGCTCCCTAAGGAGCTGAAGACCACGCCTGCACCGCTCTCGAGCTCCCCTCTGTAATAGAGGAGACAGAGAGCGGCTGGCGCAGGCGTGCGCTAATGGGCACCCCCGGAACACGGGAAAGGTGTACACCGCCATGTGACCGTTGGTGGGCGGGGTCCCCCGACCTTACGCCCACGGTCAAGAAACAATCGGCGGCGCGCAGTGACTCCTCATCGCGGCGCCCCCGAACTGCATGGCAGAGCGGGAGCGTTATCCGTTACTCCCGCTCCCCCGCACAGTGCACCTCCTGCTTTGCCGCCATCACCTTGTCAACTGGCGAGGTGACAGCGGCCCAGCACTGTTGCCGCCCGCCGGCCGCACCGTTATTCACGGCCGGCAGCCCGAACTGCATGGCAGGGCGGGAGCATTTACCCAAACTCCCGCCCCCCACGCAGAGCCTCTCCCACTTTGCCGCCATCGTCTCGCCAGCAAAGGTGGCGAAGCGACGGCGACCCAGCATTGCTGCTGCCGGCCGTGAATAACGGCACGGCCGGCAGCAACACACACCACCGAGCAACCCACAGGTGAGTTACTCCCGCCTCGGCCGGAATTAGCCAGAGTAGCACAACTCCCCCACAGAGGAAGGGGAGTGGTCGCTACTCCGTTGCCCAGGATGCACCACGAGGAGGATCCGACCCATTGGGGTCCTTAAGATGTTAGTACGACCCCGCATCCCAAGCCCTCGGAAGGATGTCCCAGGACTCTTTAGATCATACTGTGACAAAAATTATGACTATTAAATTTTTCATATTTGAATATAGGGTTGATTTCTTTTTTCAAAAATTTTCATTTTTTATTCGATGACATAGACAACACCGAAGAAAACATTCTATGTAGGTAGGTAGATATACTAAAATTATAAAGAATTATATATTAAATATTGTTTTGAATTTTGCATCGAATAGGCTCCGAAACTACTGAATCGATTTAAACAATTCTTTCACTGTTGGGAAGGTACACTAGCCGCGGGGACAATGTCTATATTTTATTCCCATATTCCTACGGGAACGGAAGATACGCGGGTGAAATCGCGTGAAGTCCGCTAGTTTCTAATAAACACAAAATCTGTCGTGGTAATATTAAGTGCATATTGGTTCATTAAATCATAAAACAAATGTATTTCCCCAAATATTTGTAGACATGAGGTCCCCTTTCGACACAAATTAGGGTTGTGCGTGTTGGGAAGTAATATCACAGTTTGTTAAGTAACAATATGTTCTAACCTCCAACACTTTAGCGGTTTTTCTCCCCATTATATGAGCATTATAATAAGTGGTACCTACTTAAAGTAAACAAATCACCATGAAATTACTAATATCAACTTTGGTAATACGATTTTTTGAAGAAAAACTTCTTTAGGCGCGACTAGGGAGTAACTCAGATTTTTTTTCTGATCGAAGTAACGCTTACTATTTGAAATTTGAATAGCCGAAACGTAGTTTCCGCTATTCGAATGAATGATATTAATATCACATTTGATGCCGTCAATGGCAAAGAAGTTTTACTTCAATCGCGCGTAAAGGTTACACGCACACACTTTTTTATTTATAATGGAGGGTGGCGACGCAGTCCTGTGTTGCGAC
This sequence comes from Miltochrista miniata, assembly GCA_933228765.1. NCBI lineage: Eukaryota > Metazoa > Arthropoda > Insecta > Lepidoptera > Erebidae > Miltochrista > Miltochrista miniata. The sequence continues at coordinate 24,650,958 of OW121766.1, read as the reverse complement.
AGGTAAGAGTACAAAATGTTGCCACTCCAATACGTCCCGAGGGTATCGTAAGAGGCGACTAAGGGAATACGTTCGCAAAAGACCCATTGCGTAGAGAAGGAAAACTCGAAATGAAACCCGGCTGTCAGTAAATTGACAATCGTTAAGCCAAGTTGAAAGCCTTATGGGCGGCTTGAAAATTTTCAATCAATTTTCGCGGGTCGCGGCGACCTGCGCTTGTCCATTTCAACACGGCAATAGGCTCACTAGGGTGAAATGTGGGCGTATATTATGCCTCTGCCTACCCCTTCGGGTATAAAGGCGTCACTATGACCTATGGCATACTATTATGGGGTAACGCTGCCGACATCGAATGTATCTTTGTGTTGCAGAAAAGGGCTGTCCGGGCTATCTATGGTATGGGGTTTCGGGAGTCATTAAGAGAAAAGTTTAAGGATATCAACATCCTTACTGTGTATTCACAGTACATATATGAAAACTTATTATATACTCATAAAAATAACAGTAAATTTATTAAAAATAGTGATATCCATAACCTAAACTTAAGAAATAAGAATAAATTGGCTGTACCTAGATTTAGGCTTAATAAAATAAGCAATTCTTTTGCGGGTAATTGTATTCGAATGTACAATACATTGCCGACAGCCATAACAGGTTTGTCAGTTAATAAATTTAAAAAACTAGTAAAGCTTAAATTGTGCCAGAAAGCTTATTATAGCATTAAAGACTTTCTAGAAGACAAGACTGCCTGGCAGTGACACGAATTGCTCCTTTCTACATTTAAAAAAAAACTGTATTAGATACTAAGATGAATAAGAGGGACCGGACTGAGTTTCTTGGGGTGTTCTTCTCAGTCTGTAGCATTTCCGAACCCCCGGTAGAGTCACAAAAATTTTGACAAACCTAAATAATTTTTTAAAAATTTCAAAGGGAATAAATTTTATTTTATTTTATTTTATTTTTATTTTATATGTATGTATGTATGTAGGTATAATGGAGGGTAGGTATATATTTCTCTTATTTTTATTCATGACCGTTGGTTACTTTTCCTGTAGGTACCTAACGTAGTAGGTACCTCGAATACCCTTTGCCAGTCTGCCTGTTGTGGAGGAAGGTAAAACAAATCAACATATCTACTTGTAATTCTTTCCCTGCCTCTACAACGGGTCAGCGCGTAGAGTAGGTACATAATCTTTACTATAATGATAATGCGTATATTCTGTTCAAATCTATACCCTATTTTAAATCAAAAGACTATTTTGTATCAAAATACCAACGTTAAAATAATAGGTAGATATAGGTATCTACCTGATTTTAGTTATGAGGCACGGTACATACCTACAGAATGTGTGCTTACTTCTGAACAATTAAAACTGAAGTGATTGCTCTCTTGTTTTAATCTCAGTTTAATTATATTCTTGTAATAAAAATTCACTACTTAACACTGACTGGTCTGAAAACAGTAATATATACCCAGTAAACTTATGTCTAATCCGCTTTGCTTAATCTTGTAAATGCAGAAAGATTAAATAAACACATTTGGCATCTTAGGATTTAATTTAATCTCAAGAGACGTAGCTTACACAGTACCTACGTTTTAAATAATCCAACCACAGATTTATGTTGAACTTGAAGACGACTGAGTCTGATTGTAGGTATTCAACAATTAAACAAAAACTGGGTAAGTACCTACTTAATAAGTTAAAACAACGGCCATCATGCGCAGTTTCTAAACATAAATTTTGAGAATTTTATTTATAAATATCTCCTCTTCACATCCCATTTCGTAATTACTCAAGAGTGTTATCAATCAAAAGTCAAAACCTGACGCAATCTGAATTAGTTTCCGCCCGCATTATCACCCCTCGTAATTACAGGGGGAAAGTGCGAGGAAGCAAAACTTAATTAATGATTTACCAGAAATAAATTTTCCATTTCGACTTTTGAGTTTTGTTAACGAGAAGTATTTCATGTAGCGTAAGATCACAGAACTTGTAATTAGATAGAAAAGTAAAGTAGGTTAGGTGAACTCCTGTTCCGAAAGGTTTGATATAAGTAGGTAAATATTTCATGAAGAGTTTGCCTCTGCTGGTGTTCATCAACTACTACCGTGAGGGCAGCCTGTGGAAATATGATATTATTCAATCTGCTTTTATGTTTTCAGTGGACAGCTTGGTAATCCAAAAGGTGTCATAAAGGCTTGAAGTGGCTACTTAAAATCCCTTTGGCCCACCATCGTAACTGATCTTTCATAACCAGCTGCGAACTTGGAATTATTTTCTTCCTTATTGGCGCCCAAAGTTAGTCCCACGTTGGGCGCCAATACCAAGTTTGAGTGAGTTATATCAATCCAAGCTGTAACAATGAAACCGATCCCTTTTATTGATAGAAAACCGCTTGGTACTCTTTCGAGACTGAAAGTGGTCAAAATATATGGTATACCTACCCTCGTATACAATAACTAGCCATACTTTACAGGTTAATCATGCTTATTTAGCTTATTACAAGATACTCAGTGCTAAGTGGAGCATACTCTTATGAGATGCTCCCATTTACGTTCAAGTCACATCCATTGGCCGAATTATACGGCTAGGCTTACCGTGCCTGGCCCTGTGCCAGCTAGCCATCCGCCAAATTTCCCACTCACATCCCCTTCGTATTGTTCTAACATCAACAAAACCGTTATTGTAATTTCATTTTCTTCGTAATATATTCATAGTGTGGTTATCCTGTTTCATTTTATTCATTTCGCTTTAGAGGAAATGAAGTTAATATTATTTAACAGGAAAATTATATCGTTTGGGATTAAGTACAGTACCTACCTATTTGTTTATGTTGCTGTTGACTGGATTTAATGCGAGCACTCGAGGTTGAGTAGGTAACTACTCAACTACTTCGAGAGCTGGAATTCAATCCATAGGCAGGTACTTATACTTACCTACCTAAGCTTCATTAAGGAAACATGAATATTATGTAAATTAAAACACCCTTCCTATTAAACAATCATTTTTTTGTGTCAACCAGTTCGGACAGTTTATTAATTTTTGTGGGACATAAAACTATAAGGTGAAATGTGGGTGTATACTATGCCTCTGCTTACCTCTTCGGGGATGAAGGTGTGACTATATTATTATCTATTTATGAAGGCACGGAACATACCTATGTACAGAATGTAATTTGCACAATTGAAACTAACATTAATTGCCCTCTCGTTTTAATCTCAGTTCAATTATATTCTTGTAAATGAAAATGTACTAAGACTACGACTAACTGGTCTGAAAACAGTAATTTATACCCAATACACTTAAATATATATAATCCACTTTGCTTAATCCTATAAATGCAGACAGATTAATTAAACACATTTGGCATCTCAGGATTTAATTTAATCTCAAGAGACGTAGCTTACACAGTACCTACCTACGTGTAAAATAATCTAAACACAGATTTACATTGAACTATAAGACTACTGATTGTATCTAATAGGTACCTTTTAGGGTTCCGTAGCCAAAGGGTAAAACTTGCTGGCTGTCCTTATTGTCTGTCGACAATCTGTATCTCCCAAATCGTGTTATCTAGATAGCTGAATTTCCACAGTTGGTGTATTACTTGGTGTATTTCTGTCTTAGCTATAAAATCAATAAGTAGATTTTTTTTGAAAAGCAATTAGTATGCTAACTGACCATAAATTAAAAAAAAAACAAATGGGTAACTACTAAAATCGAAAATAAATATTAAGGAACCCACCGTGCGCGAGTCCGAATCGCATTTGCCTATCTTTTTGTGAGTGTGTCTATGAGACCCACTGGTATAAACGCATGTAAGCAAGTCCGTCAACGCGTACGTCAACTCTACTGACAGCTGTGGCGCGAGGGGAGTTGCCGATCTGTATGTAATACTAATATTATCTTTATCTATATATATAAAAACAAGAACTGACTGACTGACGATCAACGCACAGCCTAAACCGCTGGGTCTAGAACCATGAAATTTTGCACAACTGCTCCTTATGTCACGTAGGCGAGCAATAAGAAGGGATTTTTAAAAATTCAACTCCTAAGGGGGTAAATAAGGGTTGCAAAGTTTGTATGGGACAACGTGATTCCTTGGTCCGATCTTCTTCAAATTTGGCATAAAACATCTTTAACTGAATTGATAGGGGACGTGTTTTGTATTTTATTGAAATTTGTCTTTTATCATGGTTAAAATTGGGTAAAAAAATATTTTGGGGGGAAGTGCCCCATAGTTCATATTAATACTTCTTAGTCGATACTTTTTGTTTTTTTTTTGACACATGTTTGATAGCTCAATTTGAATTTAAAAAAGATGGTCTCAATTTTTGATAAAAATGTCAAAAAAATCAAATAATAATTTTATTAAAACTCTTCATTTATTGATTTTAATATGCGAAATTGCCTTCATATTTTGTATGTCAAAAATACATTTGTGAGAAGGAAAACCTATACATATCTGGCTAGGAATTAAAAAAGAACAAGTTCTAGGTAAGGTGTAGGTACACAGTTCCGATTATCACAGAGTTTATTGCCATCTTCGCTTACTTTGTTATGGGTTAAATTTCATGCTATATACAGGGATAATACAAACGATCAGAGGCGTTGTAGATGAACATTTAGCAGATGAAATCTACAGTAAATGTCTGGTCACAATAGGAGAAACTGTATTAGTACGGGTTGCCTCAGCCTCGAAAGTCTGAAGACCTATACAATCCAGAAATACCAGAAAGAAAGAAGTTCAGATATCAATTCCTTAGCAAAAGCAAAGAATGCTCTCTAAACCAATTAACAAAGACATTAGGTATAAATTTTTACAAAAATATAGATTTACTTCGCTCAAAATACGTATTTTGATTTATTTAGTCAGAATTATATCTATACATATAAAAACAGTACTGTAAAGTGCCGCGGGCTGGCCACAGAAGACGACAGACGACGGCAGATGGAGCAAACGAGTTCCAAAGCGGGCATCGCGACTTGGTCCACCCGCTAAATGAAACGAGGACCTAGAAGAGGTCGCAGACTGGATGCTGAAGGCGCAGGACGTAAATTAGAAGAGGCCTACATCCAGGAGCGTACACGTACGCGTACTGATTTGATTGATATAAAAATAAAAACTAAATTAGATACCTGATCGAGATCTAGAACCTTGAAATTAGATTAATGGCATAGTTGCGCACAAAGAAACGATTTTTAGGGTTCGTGCCCTTAAACGGGACCCTATTTATGAGACTTCGCTGTCTGTCTATCTGTCCGTCATAAGGCTGTATCTCAGGAATCGTGATAGCCTTTATTTCCCGTGGTCCACCTCGTAGTCCACCCAGGTGAACCACGGGAATTTTTTTTTACCCGTGGTCCACCTGCATAGCCATATGTTTGTAACAGTAAATTATATAATAAAATTATGGATATACTTATGATCAAAAAAGTAAAAAATGACCAGTCAAAGATCAAAGTCAAAGATCGAAAAAACAAATGAAGATCGAAAAAACAAATGAAGATCGGAAAAACAAATGAAGTTTGAAAAAACAAATGAAGATCAACAAAAACAAATGAAGATCGGCGAAACAAATGAAGATCGACAAAACAAATGACGATCGAAAAAACAAATGAAGATCGGAAAAACAAATGAAGTTTGAAAAAACAAATGAAGATCAACAAAAACAAATGAAGATCGGCGAAACAAATGAAGATCGACAAAAAAAATTAAGATCGGCAAAACAAATGAAGATCGGCAAAACATGCAGATCAATAAAACAAACGTCTATAAGCAAGTTCATAAGGTCAAAAACTATTCGCAGCTATATTTTGTAATCTAGATGCGATTGCCATTCAAAAAAATAGGGGCAAGTAATTCTCGACCTTAACGACACTTATTTAAAAATGTGCTTTTAGGCGTTTATAGACATCACTGGTCACGAATATATAAAAAATAAATAAATATTATGCATGCTCCTAAGGTCGAAATTCGCTTGGACCCATTTTTGTAATCTAGATGCGATAAACATTCAAAAAAATAGGTGCAAGCAATTCTCGACCTTATAAACATGCATAATATTTATTGATTTTTTACATGTTCTTGATCAGTGATGTCTATAAACGCCACAGAGCACATTTTTGAGATGTGTCATTAAGGTCGAGAGTTGCTTGCACCTATGTTTTTGAATGGCAATCGCATCTAGATTACAAAATATGGCTGCGAGTAGTTTTTGACCTTATAAACTTGCTTATAGTCTTTTGTTTTATTGATCTGCATATGTTTTATCGGTCTCCATTTGTTTTTTCGATCTTCATTTGTTTTGCCGATCTTCATTTGTTTGTCGATCATAATTGGTTTCGCTGATTTTCATTTGTTTCGCCGATTTTCATTTGTTTCGCCGATCTTCATTTGTTTTTGTCGATCTTCATTTGTTTTTTCAAACTTTATTTGTTTTTCCGATCTTCATTTGTTTCGTTGATCTTCATTTGTTTCATTGACTTCATTTGTTTCGTCGATCTTCTTTTGTTTTGTTGATCTTCATTTGTTTTGAAAATTATTTCATTACTTTATACATTTTACCTTTTAGATGTTCTTCGTATACCACAACCTATAATGGATCTTTTTCCACTGACATGTCCTAAAAGATCCATTTTTCATAAAAAATACTTTAAGGTATTAAAGTGGACATGATATGTCCACAAAGATCCATGATGAATCTTTTTAATGGATTTTAGTGGATAAAGGGCACTTGCATAAAAAGGTTACCATAGCTGTAAGTGTTGATAGAAGAGCGCTAAGTGTCAGGTGGACCACGGGTAAAAATTATTTCCCGTGGTACACCTAGGTGAACTACGGGTAATAAAAAAATTCCCGTGGTACACCAGGTGGACTACGGGTAAAAAAAAATTCCCGTGGTTCACCTGGAAATAAAGGGTGATAGCTAGAGAGCTGAAATTTTCAGATGATATAATTCTGTAGCCACTATGACAACAAATACTAACATCAGAAAAGGGGGGCGGGGATTAAGGGGACTCCCATCCAACAAACGTGATGCTTTGCTATTTTTTGGTATGGAACCCTTTGTCTTTTCACTCCGACCAATTAAACCGGCCAACCGTTCGCGTTGTTCGGAATAGAACTCATTAAGGGATGTTATTCCTATCTATACTTTATTCTTTATTTATTTCCTCTGTGCGCGAGTCCGCTTCGCACTTGGCCACTTTTTTATACTACTAAGATGGCAGACAAGCATACGGGCCACCTGATGGTTGGTTACTGCAGTGAACTAATTCGCATAGTTAACGTTTGCAACACCAGTGGCGCTGCTGCAAGTCGACCCATATTTCCCTTGGCATCCAGTAGAGTCACGGAAAAGTAAAATATCCCGTAACCCTACTGATAGTGCTTAGGCGATTAGGTTCGTTTACAATAACCATTTTAATGAATATCCAATTTGTGCCAAATGGCAATTCAATATTTTGGAAATTCAACCTAATGGTCCGAAATGCAAAGTAATACAACGGGAATACACGCGACAGAAAACCACGCGATAAGAATAGAAGCGATGGGGGACCTTTCTATTTCTCTTTCTCTTACGCAAACGAAGTTGCGCGGGTCAGCTAGTTATATATAAAAACAATAACTGACTGACTGACGATCAACGCACAGCCTAAACCGCTGGGTCTAAAAGCATGAAATTTCGCACAAATGCTCCTTAAGTGACGTAGGCGAGCAATAAGAAGGGATTTTGGAAAATTCAACTCATAAGCGGGTAAACAAGGGTTGCAAAGTTTGTATGGGACTACGTGATTCCTTGGTCCGATTTTCTTCAAATTTGGCATATAACATCTTTAACCGAATTGATGGGAGACGTGTATTTTATTTTATTGAAATTAATCATTTAACATATTTTAAATGGGTTAGAAAAAAAATTTGGGGGCATTTGCCTCATAGTTCATATTGATACTCCTTAGTCGGTACTTTTAAACTTTTCTTTTGACACATGACAGTTGAATTTTTAATAAAAAAAATGATCTTATTTTTGATAAACGTCAAAACATTTCAAATTGTATTATGTAATTTTACTAAAACTATTTTATTTATGCGTATATTTATTTCAATAAGCGAAATTGCCTTCATATTATTTTGTATGTCAAAATAGATTTGTGAGATGAAAACCTAAACATGGCAGGCTAGAAACTATGAAAGAATAAGTAGTGTACTAAGTAAGGTGTACTATACTCGGTTCATCCGAATAACAAAGAGTAGGTATTACCATCTTCGCTTACTTTTATATTTTGTACAGGGATAGCCAATTAGATGAATACAAACAATCAGAGGCATTATAGATGAACAAATTAGCAGATGAAATCTACAGTAAATGTCTGGTCACAATAGAAGAAACTGTATTAGATACCATTTTGTAAAGAACGTATTATGTACTAGCTGAGCCCGCAGCTTCGTTTACGTCACATAAGGATGAAAGGAGAGGTACTTCTTCATCAGACTCATCCAGCAGCGTGTGAAACTGCCCTGTTGGCTTAATCATAAAAGAGCTTAAAGATTAAGTCTATTCTATAACAATTCAGTCCAAGCCTTAATCATTAAGCTCTTTTATGATTAAGCCAACACGCAAGTTTAGATTTACCCACTTTTAGATTTATAAGTCTATGTATGATTCTTTAAAGTGATATAACTTTTTAATTTATAAACCGATTGACATGAAATAAACACTAAATGTTAAGCGGAGTTAACTTTAACACAATAAAGAAAACCGCATTGCAATCGGTTACGCGGTTGCTGAGATTAGCGTGCACAAACGTACAGACAAACAGACATACAGACAAACAGACAAAAATTCTAAAAATCATTGTTTTAGGTTCTATTTCTCTCATAAAGCCTCCCTATAATATTTTTTTTTTTTCATTTATCATTCATGTACAGACAGCGACCTGTTACGATTTTATTATATGTATTGATATTGATATTGATATTGATTGATTGATTAGCACAAAAACAGTAAGAGGACAAAGCCTGCAGCCTCTTGAATAGGAATGGGACGATCGGAAACTGATTAAATATTATTTTTGTGACTTCCCGTTCGTCCCCTACGGGGGATAAAGTCGAGGGGACGAACGGGAATACAATGGACATCATCTATTTTTACAAATACCGATATAGATTTACTTCGCTCAAAGTAACACGTATTTTGATTTAGTTATTCAAAATAATATCTGTACCTACATTTAAAAACAGCAAACGGCGAAAGGAAACGGCCGAATAAGTTCTAATTTTCTGAAGCGGCCACCGCGACTCGGTCTACCCGATGGACCGGGGCCGAAGAGGTCGCAGGCTGGATGCGGAAGACGCAGGACGTAGATTAGGAGAGGCGAGAGGCCTACGTCCAGGAGCGTACGTGCTGATTTGATAGAATTATATAAAAACAAAAATTGACTAACTGATCGATCTAGAACCTTGAAGTTCATAATGGCGTAGGTGCGCATGAAGAAACGATTTTTAAAGTTCGTACCCCGAAAATCCTACATACATGCTATACGACTCCTACCGACCAAAAGCCACAAGTATCCTACCTAATAGCCTACGATTGGGAGGCCCAGATAAGTTCTCGGAAGGACACCCCTGGACTCCCAACACACCTTCGGCTACCATTGCGGCCTGGGTGTTATTCCGCTTCTTCGGGGCGTGCGTGAATCTCTCACGTCAGTCTGAGTTCGTACCCTATTCACGAGACTTCGCTGTACGTCATGAGGCTGTATCTCAGGAACCGTGATAGCTAGAGGGCTGCAAAATTCAGATGATATATTTCTGTTGCAACTGTGACAACAATTACTACAGTCAGAAAAAGAGGTCCCATCAAGCAAATGTGATTTTTTGCCCTTCTTTGGTAGGGAACCCTCTGTGTGCGAGTCCATTTCGCACTTGGCTGGTTTTTATACTACTAAATGGGCAGACAAGCATGACAAAGCATGATCGGCTGGACTAAATAGAATGTTTTTACAGATCGATTTTATTATTAATTTATCGGACATAGTAAATAAGTACATATAGAAATTTTGACATTTAATGAAATATAATTTATTTGGACATTTATTTTTGTTGAATATTTAATTTAACTTGGATTTAATTTGACATAGAATTATTTTGTAATGATTTTGTAGTGACTTGAATTTATTAATGCATTAAGTTATTTTATTGCTAAATTGTGTGTCGATTTGAATTTGAATTGGATAGTTAATTTTGAAGGATTGTAAATAAGGTTGGATTAACCGATAAAATTGCAGTTCCCCACTTTTAGGGAAAATTCTTCTGTGGGACAACCCCATTTATTTTTGTATACCCACATCACAAATTAGTAAAAAATACTGTGTTAGAAGTAATAGTGGAAGAACATTATAATACCTTTGAGAATGCTATAAAGCGAAACTGGTTAGGTGTTAAATCAAATTAAATTGTGGAATGTAAGTGCAAGTGTGTGTTTCAATAATGTATTACAACAAGTTCCATCAAGTGCCGACAATCGAAAGTATAAATAATATGGGCAGACAAGCTTACGGCCCATCTGATGGTTGGTTCCTGTAGCATATGAACGTTGCAACACCAGTGGCGCTGCTGGGCCGACCCTTGGCACTACCACTGGCAGTCACGGAAACGTAAAAAAAATCCCGTAACCCTGTTAAGCGGTAGCGGTAGTGCTAAGGATTATTTAATGTACTTTTCCCTTGACACTACTCTTTGCCAGTAGTATTAGTAGTGTCCGTATGAATTGAGGAGCCACCTCACTTTTTAAATTAAGTTTAATGAAGTCCTTACTTAGTAGACAATCATAAAAAAAATTTGAACAATTTTTGGAATTTGTAGGCCAATAGATAAAAAGTTAGATTTATGTCCAAGTAGTTCCTAAATCTCAACATCTGAATAAAGGAGTTATTTGAAACTCTTAACGAAAATGATATTATGTTATCGATTTCCCTTTTTAACCGACTTCAAGGAGGAGGTTACTCAATTCGACCGTATATTTTTTTTTTGTATCATGTATCATGTATAATTAGCAGAGTCCTGAAGTGTTTAATTGCCCCTTCTGTTACAATCATTTAGTAGGCATTACGTGCTTAATACGTAGGGTAACTACTAACGATCTCCGTCCTATCGTACTGTAATTCAAGAAGTTACGAAGAGTTTAATTTGGCTCCTTAATCTTCAGATTAGGTTCGCTTGCAATAACCATTTTAATGGAAATCTAATTTGTGCCAAAATAATGCAACGGGAAAACACGCGATAAAATTAGTTGCGACGGGGAATCTTTCTATTTCTCTTTCTCTCTTACGCAAACGAAGTTGCGCGGGTCAGCTAGTCTTTGATAAAAATAAGGTTTTGTTAACTTTTATTCTTCGCGTAGGTAGGTACTTAATCCAAGGAATCAAAGATTACAATTTAAAAAAAATTAGTTAAGACAACGGCCATCATGCGCAGTTCCTAGACATAAATTATGAAAATTTTATTTATAAATATCTTCTCTTCACATCCTAATTCGTAATTACTCAAGAGTGTTATCAATCAAAAGTCAAAACCTGACGCAATCTGAATTAGTTTCCGCCCGCATTATCACCCCTCGTAATTACATGGGGAAAGTGCGAGGAAGCAAAACTAAATTAATGATTTACCAGAAATAAATTTTCCATTTCGACTTTTGAGTTTTGTTAACGAGAAGTATTTCATGTAGCGTAAGATCACAGAACTTATAATTAGGTAGAAAAGTAAAGTAGGTTAGGTGAACGGTATACCGTCATAATACCAGAAATCATAATGCCTTTACTTAAAATGCCTGAGCCCAAAATACCCGAAATCGAAATATCAATATTCAAAAGGCAAATATTTATAATATAAATAATTTAAAATGCCTTACGGTCGAATAACCGAAACCCAAAATATAAATTTATCAAATACCTTATCCTAAAATGTTCAAACACAAAATACCTTTTTCTTAACATGATTTAAATCCTACATGGATGCTATATATCTGTGAATGGTTAACACCTCGACTCAGAGTATCCCGACTCGGATAGGTTAGGTTAGAAGACTAAGGCGGGAGCGAAGCGAAGCGGAGCTCCCGCCTTAGCCTTCGTGGTTTTTTTTTTTATTTTTCGTTAGCCCACTGTAGTACTTTTGTAACTCTGAATCAAAGTGTTTTAACATGAGGTAAATCCTACATGGATACTATGCCGGACTCCTACCGACTAAAAACCACACGTATCCTACATAACAGCCTACAGTTGGGAGCCCCGGGTAAGCCCTCAGAAGGATACCCAAGGACCAACAGAGCTACGGCTACACTTAGGTGGGGAGGGGGGGGTGTAAATAAGTTAAAGTCAAATAACAAAACGGGTGAGTGGCAATAAATCTTTATTTCTTAAATCATTCATTTATTAACTATGCGCTATATAATGAACTGGTTTAGCATAATATATACCTAATACCCAGTAGGTTATAGCGATAAACTGGGCAGGTTATGGTTTTTTTTTTAATATTCACATTGTATTCTATTTTCGGTATTTTAAATTAAGTGATAAAATACTGCTCTATCTTTAATAAATTAGCTATTTATTTATAGTTTACAATTAAATGGAAAGAAAATGAAAAACCGGTGTACAAGACAAGATAATTGAATGACAGTATATTTATTTTTCATCATAGTGACATTGACAAAGATGTAGAGGTTGGCGTTGTGGTAATGTACCTATAAAGTATGGTTTGCGATTATCATAATTCAACATCCTCCCTTTAAGCGTAAACCCATAGCACTCGAACATTTATCAATCTTCATATGTGAAGTGGATTTAGTCAGGTTGTCAGCAACCATACTCTCTGTACCAACATATTTTACTTCCATCTCATTCTTGGCAATTTTTTGTCGTATAAAATGGAATCTGATATCAATATGCTTGCTGCGGGCACAGTAAGATTCAGTACCTGCAAATTTAATGGCACTTTGATTATCACAGTATATAATAGTGGGTGTTGATCCAATATCATGGTGAAGCTCAGACTCCAAATATCGAAGCCACATTGCTTCTTGTGTAGCAGTTGCAAGTGACATGTATTCTGCTTCCATAGTTGATAAGGCAACAGTGCTCTGGCGTTTGGAACACCAGGAAATAGTTGCACCCTGAAACATAAAAGTGTAGCCGGTGCAAGACCTCCGACTATTAATATCTGAAGCCCAATCAGAATCGCAGTAGCCAAACACCCTTTTCTCTTCTTTGTTTTGACTAAATATTAGTTTATAATCCTTGGTTCCTTTTATGTAACGTAGAACTCTCTTGACGGCTAACCAGTGCTGCTGTTCTGGTTTATTGTTGAAACTACTTAGTTTATTTACAATAAAACATATGTCTGGCCTTGTTCCTTGCGATAAATACAGTAAACTTCCAATAGCCTCTTGATATGGAATGTTCGTAAGAATATTTTCTCTGTCTTCTGTATTCTCTCTCTATTCCTTTTTTTTTTTGGATAAAACCTTTAATTACCAGTCTTACTTTATATCGTACAACTTGTCCATCAGCATCAGTCTTCAATTTGTACACCCATTTACATGGAATGGCTCTCTTACCTTCTGGTAGAAATACTAATGACCATGTATTGTTCTGCAGGAGTGACTCATATTCACTGTTCATGGCATCTTTCCATTGTGTAGCGTCCGGGCCTGAAGGAGCTTCCTCAATAGTATCTGGCTCTTTTACCAATAAAGCTGTTTCTTGTTTAGAATCATTTAAGCTCTCACACATGTAGGTATTTTGTTTCTTTCGCGGTCTCAAAGTCATATTATGAGTTGATACATCACTCATTTTTATTTCTGGTATGTAGTCATCATCAGCATTATCAGTGTGATAGCTATCATCATCATCAGATGTTTTTTTCAGCGTTGTGTTATTTAAGCTTGAGTGCTCAGGTGTCGAGGTCTCGCTGCTACTTTCCTCCATTAGAGATGAATCATCAGATTGATTTTTCTGTAATTCTGATAGTGGCACAATAACACTATTGTTTTTAATTGTATGTTCAAGAAAGACTGCGTCTCTGCTTTTGTATATTTTTCTTTCTTTTTTATCATAAAATCTGTACCCCTTTGTGTACTTACAATATCCAACGAATATCATTCTGACCGCTTTGGAATCCCATTTTTGCCTCTTCTCTTTGGGCACATTCACCGTGGCATCACATCCAAAAATTTTCATATTCTTAGTATTTGGCTTTTTACCCGACCATTTTTCATATGGCGTCTTGAAATCCAGGGCCTTGGTTGGTGATCGGTTTACTATGTAAGCAGCTGTAGATACTGCTTCAGCCCAAAAATGTTTGTCAAGCCTGGAATTCAGAATTAAACATTTAGCTCTTTCTACAAGCGTGCGATTCATTCGTTCTGCTAATCCGTTCTGTTCTGGTGTGTACGGGTTTGTGGTTTGATGTTGAATGCCAAATTTTTTTAAAAACAGTTCAAATTCTCTATTTATAAATTCTTTTCCGTTATCAGATCGTACTGCTTTAATTCTTTTCTCTGTCTCATTCTCTACTAAATTTTTGAATTCCTTAAACTTTTCTAAGGTTTCCGATTTATTTTTCATAAAATAGACATACACTTTCCGGCTATAGTCGTCTATATAAGTGACATAGTATTTGGCACCTCCTAAAGAGCTAGTTTCCATCGGACCACATAAATCGGTGTGAATTAATTGGAGAGGTTCGCTGGCCCTAGTACCAATATCCTTAAAAGGTAGTCTACTCATTTTACCTTCCAAACATGTTGTGCAAATCTGATTACCTTTTTGTGATAATTCTATCCCCTCTGCACTGTCCTCTAATTTCTTTAAGTCTGTGAAGTTAAGGTGACCCATTCTTTGATGCCACAGATTAATATCATGTTCATTTACTGCTGACAGCAATGCTGGAGTTTCAGAAAAGTTCTTTAATACATACATGTTCTTGTATTGTATGGTTGACAAAATCAATTTCTTATTTTGATAAATTTTACAATGGTCTTTCTCAAAATTAACTTCACATCCATTTTTTGTCATCTGACTTACAGAGAGTAAATTAGTTGTCAGGGAAGGTACATATAACACATTTCTTACTTGAATTGTTTGAAATTTGCCTTCAAAGTCTTTTATTTGTAAATCCACACTACCACATCCTTCTACTGCCACTGTCTTGTTGTCTGCAACTTTTATATTAATTACTGTTGTTGGAGTAACATCATACATCCATTTTCGCTCTCTGCACATATGCTGCGATGCTCCAGAGTCGATGTACCATTGCGTTCTGTCCAAAGTTTCAGCAACTGAAAAAACAGCATAATATCCGTTATTTTTTTTGGAATTTTCTAGATTTGATGTCTTTTTCTTTTGCGAGTAGCAATTTTTACTAAAATGTCCATATCTGTTGCAACTAAAACAGCGGGGACCTTTCTTTTGGTAGTTTTCTGGTGAATCTTTGTGAGACTTTGACAAATTTTGAGACTTGTTGGATTTATTAACATAGTAGGCCGAAGAATCTGACACTTTAACATCCTGTAGCAGCTTTGTTTTAACAAAATCAGCAGTTATTGACACACCTGAGCTCTCAATAGCCATAATCATCGGTTTGTAGGTATCGGGGAGGCCAGCGAGCAGCAAAGTACCAAGCCACTCGTCTCCAACTACAAAATTGATATTAGCTTATGAGCTGTTGTCATAATCTTATTGATATAGTCTTCAATACTAGAACTGTTGTCTAACGATGTTGTGATCAAATCTCTTAATAAACCTACTTTTCTGCCGAGCCCGGAGTCATCAAATACTTTAGCTAGTTTAGTCCATACCTGCTTCGCCGTAGTCGCTTCCTGCACATGGACGTAGTTAATAGGGTCAATCAAAAGTATTATTTTTGACTTAGCTTTAATGTCCTTTTTTGCATCTTGTACATAACCTGCACTTGGTTCTATTGTATCCCAAAGGTCTTCATGTTCTAAGTAATTTTTCACTGCAAATTTCCACGTAGGATAGTTTTCCCGGCCAAGCAGCTTCTCGATGGTAGCCATATTTAATTGCGAGGCCATAATTTATCGTTTTTAAGCTGAAAAAAGCTGAAATAAAATAATCCTATGCGGTGCGGTTGCACACTTTTCGAGATTATCCAACTTAATCGCGGAACTATTTCGGTAAATTACTAATTTTATTATTTGAGGAGCAATATAGGCCCATAACCTGATAAAATACTGCTCTATCTTTAATAAATTAGCTATTTATTTATAGTTTACAATTGAATGGAAAGAAAATGAAAAACCGGTGTACAAGACAAGATAATTGAATGACAGTATATTTATTTTTCATCATAGTGACATTGACAAAGATGTAGAGGTTGGCGTTGTGGTAATGTACCTATAAAGTATGGTTTGCGATTATCATAATTCAACATTAAGGATATTTGAAAATTTGTATTTTGAATTCTGATATAATAATTATTTGTATTTTAAGTTTAGACATTTTAAGGTAAGGTGAACTGAAATAAGGTATTTTGAATGTTAAGGTATTTCGAATTCGGGTATTTTGGTCTAATGCATTTTAAGTAAAGGCATTTTGATTTCTGGTATTTTAATATATAACCTAGGTGAACTCCTGCTCCGAAAGGTTTGATATAAGTAGGTAAATATTTCATGAAGAGTTCGCCTCTGCTGGTGCTTATCAACTACTGCCGTGAGGGCAGCCTGTGGAAAGATGATATTATTCTTTCTGTTTTCATGTTTTCAGTGGACAGCTTGGTGTCATAAAGACTTGGAGTGGCTAGTTCAAATCAGGGTATTGGCGCCCAAAGCACAGATTAAATAACAGTCCCACGTTAGTCCCACGTTGGGCGCCAATACCAAATTTAGGTAGGTATATCGATCCAGACTGTAACAATGGAACAGATCCTTTTTATTGATAGGAAACCGCTTGGTACTCTTCCGAGACTGAAAGTGGTCAAAAAATATGGTATACCTACCCTCGTATACAATAACTAGCCATAGTTTACAGGTTAATCATGCTTATTTAGCTTATTACACAATATGCTAAGTGGAGCATACTCTTATAAGATGCTCCCATTTACTTTCAAGTCACATCCATTGGCCGAATTATACGGCAAGGCTTACCGGGCCTGGCCCTGTGCCAGCTAGCCATCCGCCAAATTTCCCGCTCACATCCTCTTCGTATTGTTCTAACATCAACAAAACCGTTATTGTAATTTCATTTTCTTTGTAATATATTCATAGTGTGGTTATCCTGTTTCATTTTATTCATTTCGCTTTAGAGGAAATGAAGTTAATATTATTTAACAGGAAAATTATATCGTTTGGGATTAAGTACAGTACCTACCTATTTGTTTATGTTGCTGTTGACTGGATTTAATGCGAGCGCTCGAGGTTGAGTAGGTAACTACTCAACTACTTCGAGAGCTGGAATTCAGTCCATAGGCAGGTATCTACTTATACTTACCTACCTAAGCTTCTTTAAGGAAACATGAATATTATGTAAATTAAAACACCCTTCCTACTAAACAATCAATTTTTTCGTATCAACCAGTTCGGACAGATTATTATTTTTTGTGGAACATAAAACTATAAGGTGAAATGTGGGCGTATACTATGCCTCTGCTTACCTCTTCGGGGATGAAGGTGTGACTATATTATTAACTATTTATGAAGGCACGGAACATATGTACAGAATGTAATTTGCACAATTGAAACTAAAATTAATTGCTTTCTCGTTTTAATCTCAGTTTAATTATATTCTTGTAATGAAAATTTACTAAGACCAAGGCGCGTCGCCCACAAGAGCTGGAGTCGAGGCGGTGTCGAAGTACGAACGCATAAGCGGCGCGCCGCTTCTTCGTTTCCTTCAGAAATACATGGCAGTGCGCTTACACTCTATAGAGTCACGTCACAGGGTAAGTGAAATCGAGACGAAGGCGGCGCGCGTGGGGGTGCTAAGCTCGACCGCGCCGCGACTTCATCACCATTTTGTTTCGCGCGTAGACGTGTTTACACTCTTCAAACATGCGTAAAGATTTTGAAACCAACGTAAAATTTATTGAAATTGTACGAATGAATCCTTGTATTTATGATCATACTGTCTGATCATTATAGCAACAGGAACAAACAAGAGCCGCCCGCGCCTCGACTCTACATAAACGTCAGGCCTCGAAGCCGCCGCTACCGCGCCTCGACTTACCAGTGGGCGACGCGCCTAAGACTAACTGGTCTGAAAACAGTAATATACACAATAATTTTATATATAATTCGCTTCGCTTAATCCTATAAATGCAGACAGATTAATTAAACACATTTGGCATCTTAGGATTTAGGTAATTTAATCTCAAGAGACGTAGCTTTAACAGTTTAAGCACAGTAGGTACCTACCTACGTTTAAAATAATCTAAACACAGATTTATATTGAACTATAAGACTACTGATTGTATCGAATAGGTACCTTTTAGGGTTCCGTAGTCCAAGGATAAAACTTGCTGGCTGTCGGTATAGCTGTATGTCTACAATCTGTATCTCCGAGATCGATAGATAGCTGAATTTTCACAGTTGGTGTATTTCTGTCTCCGCTATAAAAAACATACGTACTTGTAGGTAAAGAAAGAAAGAAAGAAAAGTTTTTTTATTCAGCAGCCTTCGAGATACATTACAGTCTTATTAGTGAGAAAACATTTTTAGGTAAAGTAACATTAACTTTTTTTTTTAATGCAATCCCTCAAGCTTACCGAATGGGGCCTGGTTCAGCGTGTGCTAGACTGATGCCTAGCGCTGTAGGTTGTAGGTACTAAAATAATAAAAAAAATGGTAATGAACCCACAGAGCGCGAGTTCAAATCGCATTTTCTGATTTTTGTGAGCGTGGTAAGACCCACTGGTATAAAATTGAGGTTTGGTTAACTTTTATTCTACGCGTAGGTAGGTGATGAGAGCCTGTGGAATGGTGATATTATTCTATCTGCTTTCATGTTTTCAGTGGACAGCTTGGTGTTATAAAGACTTGGAGTGGCTACTACAAAGCTGGGTATTGGCGCCCAAAGCACATTAAATTAAAGTCCCACGTTAGTCCCACGCTGGGCGCCAATACCAAGTTTGGATAGGTATATCAATCCAGGCTGTAACCATGTAACCGATTATCTTTATTGATAGAAAATCGCTTGGTAGTTTTCCGCAACTGAAACTGGTCAAAAAATATGGTATACCTACCCTCGTATACAATAACTAGCCATACTTCACAGGATAATCATGCTTATTTAGCTTATTACACTATAAACAGACTGAGCTAAGTGGAGCATACTCATATGAGATGCTCCCATTTACGTTCAAGTCACATCCATTGGCCAAATTATACGGATAGGCTTACCGTGCCTGGCCCTGTGCCAGCTAGCCATTCGCCAAATTTCCCACTCACATCCTCTTCGTATTGTTCTAACATCAACAAAACCGTTATTGTAATTTCATTTTCTTCGTAATATATTCATAATGTGGTTATCCTGTTTCATTTTATTTATTTCACTTTAGAGGAAATGAAGTTAATAGATATTATTTAACAGGAAAATGATATCGTTTGGCATTAAGTACTTATTTGTTTATGTTGCTGTTGACTGGATTTAATGCGAGCACTCGAAGTAGGTAGGTACTTACCTACTTCGAGAGCTGGCATTAAATTCATAGGCAGGTACTTATACTTACCTACCTAAGCTTCATTAGGAAACATGAATATTATGTAAATAGAACACCCTACTATAAAGACAATCATATTTTTCGTATCAACCAGTTAAGACTTTTTATTTTTTATTATTATAAGCTGTCCCCTTAATGGGACCACACGGGAGAAATTTTTCTCGTAATCCTATTTATCTACGTTCTGCAGATAGGTATCTATTTAAATTAGGGATGCCGCATCTGAACCCTTAAATTGCACCAAAAAAAGTCCTACATAGTGAATAGAAAATTTTCAATTTTTCACATCCGTATCGTAACGAGACCACGCGTAGTTTAGGGCCAAAACTAATAGGTTCTCCCTCGCAGTAACATTTCCAAAATTTCATTTTTCATGTAAAATGTGCAGTCAAGTCACTATTTTATATACCACCCAAACAAAACACGCCAAATTTTAATTATTACACTGATTGTTCTGTACCTATAACATAGACATCAAACACACAAACAAATCTAATTAAGGTGCATGTTCAACAAGGTAGTATATGGCACTACCTTGTTTTTAACGTGAGGGAAAATCTTTCATGGATGCTATGCCAGACTCCTACCGACTAAAAAACCTCACGTAACGCCCAACAGTCTACGGTTGGGAGACCCGGGTGAGCCCTCGAAAGGATGTCCCAGGACAACCATACCTACCGACCATGTAACACCAGTCATAGTCGCAACCAGACTGCTCAGTCTTGGTCTCTGCCCATTGTGTCCTTGTTGCCTCAGTCGACCATGGCTTATTTGTGACCCAGTTGGAACGTCAAGATTATTCGAGAGAAATAAACATAATTGCGTCAATAACCCTGTGGGTATAAGCGCCTGTCAATTTCAACACGGCAATAGAGTCGCCACTTGTTTTGTGGGACAAATGCTATTGGTAAAATATAGAAGTATAGTATGCTCGTGCCTACCCCTTCGAAGATAAAGACAAAATAATATGTATGTATATCGTACTTACTTCAATAAAATAACTAGGGCAGCATATAGGTTATGGATAAAAACCAAACATTCATTAAGAAATAAAAATTTTTATTATTATCAGTGGAAGTGCACTTACCTTGAACTCTTGTTGGTAGGTAGGCGCTGCTCCCAGCTTTGCGTTCGGGGTCTTGATTCACGACCGCGAAATATGCACACAGGAGTTATAACCGTAACTCTCGAGACTGTGGCTGATGATAAGCGATGTAGCGCGATATGATGGGTAATCACAGCGGCCGATAGCGTAGCGGAGCGTTAAGAGACGGGTGCGTGCGTATCTTCCAATAGCTATGGCGGAATGTGAATGTAGGAAGCGGGCGGGATAGTGTTGCCATAGACAATACATAAAAGTAAGATGCGTTTAGTGCGTGAGTGTTGACATATAATAATTATAATAAATACCATTAAATACATAAACTAAAAAATATGTATGCGTCGGTACTGGCGCATCCAACTTCGGGGGGCTTAGAGGATTCTTCCTCTACATTGAATAAACAAAATAAAAAAATAAAAGGAATGAAAACTTATGAACTAAAAAATAATTCAAAAGCGTAGGAGTTATTGCGTGGGTAACGGGCAAAGCCGAGTTACAGGACGAATGTATTCACCAGAAGAAGTCTTAATTCTGACGACTCTAATTACACCATCCTTCCCGGGAAACACATCTGATACAACCGCGAGTGGCCACGATAAAGGATGCGTATTGTCATCCTTAACAACAACTACTGTTCCTATCGTCACAGGTTTGGACGGCATATTCCACTTATGTCTAAGTTGGAGAGAGGTAAGATATTCTTTGCTCCAACGTGCCCAGTAACTTTGAACAATTCTATTTAATAATTGATAGCGGGTGAGTCTGTTATCTGGTAATAGGGGTTCAATGTGTTCAGCGGGTAAATATTTAAGCGGAGTAACATTAAGAAAATGATTAGGCGTTAGGGGGGTTGGATCCGATGGATCCGAAGAAAGTATGCAAATCGGACGGCTATTCAAAATGCCTTCAATTTGCACCAATATTGTACTGAATTCTTCATAGGTGAGTATTTGACTCCCGATAGCTTTAAATAAATGAGACTTAACACATTTGACATTAATTTCAGGCAACGAATTAAAATTGGGCCCGAAAGGTGGGCTGTGCTGAAACTGAATCTTATGTTGAGTTAGATATTTATTCAGATCATTTTTATAATTAGTGGACTGTATAAGCGTGTAAATTTCGTTCAATTTTCGTTTCGCACCTATGAAATTAGTGCCTCCATCGCTGTACAACACTGAAACAGGACCCCTGCGTGAGATAAAACGTTTAAAGGCAGCGAGAAATAAATCTGTACTAAGATCACTTACTAACTCTAAATGGAGCGCCTTTGTTGTGAGACAGACGAACAAGCAAATATACGCTTTATGACTTTTTACTCCACGACGCCTTATGTGAGTTACGTAAAAGGGTCCCGCGTAATCAACTGCGGTATGCACAAACGACTTTACTTGTGAAACTCTAATGGATGGAAGATCACCCATAGGTGGAGTTGTAGAACGAGGCCTAGCTTTAAAACATAAATTACATTTATGTACTCGTTGGCGAATCAAATTTCGTGCAGAAAGAATCCAATACTTTTGGCGAGTCAATGCTAACACTAGTCCAGGACCGGTGTGTAAATTGTCGGTGTGATAGTGGTCTACTAAGAGCGACACTATACGTCCTTTAGGTGATAGCAGTATTGGATATTTTGTATTGTAATTTAGTTGAGAATGAGTAAGTCGACCACCTACTCTAATTAACCCTTGTTCGTCAAGAAAAGGGTTGAGTTTTAAAATAGCCTGATTTGGACAAATTTTAGTAGCCTTAAGTGCTTGTAATTCTACCTGAAAATACTTAGACTGATCGAAGCGGACCGCATAATATTCTGCGTATTCTAAATCGTATACAGAAAGTATACCGCGGGATTTGAGAATCCTTGTGAAACGTAATACATAAACCAGTGAACGAATAAATTTTACCCAACTCGAGCAACGCTCGGCAAGTTCGTCTATCATGTGAACGTGATCGGAGACAGGTATGGTATGTGCATGGAGAGAAGCTATTTTAATTTCCGGTAATTCTGTCTTCTCGTTATGATTGATTTTATATTCCTTCACAGGCCATGCATTTATAGGTGCGGACAGCCATTTCGGCCCGTGAAACCAAAGATAGTTATTTATTAACCCTTTAGGTGTCACAGGGCGCGAGACTATATCGGCGGGATTTTCAACCCCACGAACGTGATACCAATGGGAAGCAGGCAGATATTCATTTACCTGAGCGATGCGATTAGCTACAAAAGTTTGAAACTTATGAGCGGGAGAGTGAATCCAGGTAAGGGTTACCGTAGAATCAGAGAATGCGAATATATTGTTTATTTGACACCGCTTATTAAAAACAGTGCGCACAGAATTAATTAATTTTGCGAGTAAGACCGCCGCGCAGAGTTCTAAACGCGCTAGCGTTTTATTAGAATCTGACACTTTGGATTTAGCGGTCAGTAGATTCACATTAAGAGCGTTTCCGTTCTCAGCCGTTTCTATTCGTACATAGATAACAGCACCATAACATTGCTGGCTGGCGTCCGAGAAGCCTATTAGAGTAATTCGACGAGCGGATGTTAAACCTATATGTCTCGGTATTTTTATTTCAGATAAACGCGACAACTCCCTATGAAAGTGTTTCCATTTAGACAGAATGCAACCCGGGACCGTCTCGTCCCAGTCCAGTTGTAATTTCCAACATTCTTGTATAAGCAACTTCATGTATGCGACCACTGGACTGATGATTCCAAGCGGATCGAACAAGCGCGCGGTTACGGAAAGGATCGAGCGTTTAGTGCATGTTAAAGGCATGTCGATCACTATTTTAAAGTTAAAGGTATCATCGTTAGGTTGCCATTGCATACCCACGATCTTAGTGTCAACATGAGGATCCTCATCAAACTTGACAGCGAGACAGCTCTTATGAATTGACGGGATACGTGACAATAGGGTATTGTCATTAGAGATCCACTTAGTTAAGTTAAAACCTCCAGATTTAAACATAGCGACCATTTCCCTATAGGTGTCTTCAGCTAAATCTACATTCTCTATGGAACTAACGTAGTCGTCAACATACATGTGATTGTCAGCTTCGTACGCCGCCAGAGGATATAAAGCGCGACAGTCTGACGCGAGCTGGTTTACGACTCGCATTGCCAGGAAGGGTGAGCTGGAGACGCCAAAACAAACGCGGTTGAAATGATAGCTTTCAATAGGAGAATTGGAATCGAACCTAAATAATATTCTTTGATATGTATGATGATCTTGAGTAAGTTTCACTTGAAAATACATTTTTTCTATGTCCGCGGTTACAGCAACCGGGTACATACGCAAATTGAGAAGCAAATGAAAGATATTGTTCTGTAATATTGGTCCCGTATAAAGCAAATCGTTAAGCGATTTACCTGACGTGGTTTTACACCCAGCGTCTAAGACCACACGCGTTTTAGAGGTTTCTTTGTCAGGGCGATAAACGGCCCGATGCGGCATATAATAAACTTGAGAGTCTAGAAAGCTATTTGACACTTTAGTGAGATAACCTTGATCAATATATGTTTGAATAATGGCATTATAATCGTTGCGTAAGTTAGAAGCGTCTAACTTTTTTTCTAAATTTAAAAACCTGCGTTTGGCGATTGTGTACGAATGCCCTAGCTCACTGGGAGGGTATTTAAAGGGAAGACTAACCGTATATCTACCGGTATCGTCGCGTGAGTACGTAGACGAGAACAGCTTTTCACATGCCGCGTCGTCCGTGCTAATGTGCTTCTTATCTGGCACCTGTTCTATCTCCCAAAAGCGTTGCGTTAATTGTTCGAGAGACACATCTTGAGTGTGACATAAGAAGGCCTTGTCGGACACGGAGGAATGAGACATGCGATCGCGGGGATGCTTGTTTGCCACTAGCGAATAAGGTAAAGCATGCGCCTTTCCCATTGCGACGTATCCGAGCGTGGTTTCTATCGCGATTACTGATGAGGTTGGGGATGTAATTTTTTGCGACCCTAAAATCATGGGGAAGAGTTCATTACCTAACAAACAATCTATACCACCCGGAGTATAGTATCGTTCGTCAGCCATAGGTAAATTTTGTAAATGGGTTAATTCCGCTGTATCAATTTCCACGTTAGGCAAAAAATCTGTAATAGTGTCTATAACCCGTGCACTAACCGAATAAGAACAGCGGGCATCAAATCGCGAATATATTTTGAAATGCGTAATTCCATAAGATTGGCTTTCAAGTTGACCTATGCCTTTAATGACAGAAGGAGCGTTAAGTATGGTTAAGTGCAAACGCTCACAACAAGACTTCGTAATAAAGTTACTCATAGACCCTGAGTCCAAAAACAAACGTATACGATCCGATTTATAATTTGCATATACACAAGCAGTCGGCAACAAAACCGTGGTCGCGCTGCTTGAATTACGCGGCGGAGGGATCACAGCCGATAACGACGCGATATTGCCACTATGTGACCGCGCCTCCCGCGAGTGCGAGCGGGACGGATCATCTGCCGATGACGCATGAGTCGACATGGAATGCTCGGACGGCGCAGTAGACGCGTTTGCCTGCCTCGATGCGTTGCCGGTAGCATGATTTCTTGTTGAATTTGATGCGTTCAAATTATTTTTATAACACAGTAAACTATGATGAGACCGATTGCAAATCGAACACCTATTAACAGATCTGCAAGCACTCACGTGATGAAAACCTAAACAATTAACACAAAAGGAATGTTTACGAACTATTTCATTTCGCGTTTCAACAGTCTCTTGAATAAAATGTTGACATTTGAACAAAGGGTGAGCGGAATTATTGTTACATACGATACAATTTTTTATGTTAGAAGTATCGACTGATTTCAAATTAGTAGGGCGGGTTTGCGTAAAAAATGACTTAGGTTTATTTAAATGAGAGGCGGTTGAACTCCGCTGAGCGCGATAATCACCTTTTTGGGAATGTGATGGTGAGCGGAGCGTTTGGAGTTTGCTTTGTTCTGTCAAAAATGTTTTGACGTCACTATATGTAGGTACACTCAAATGTCTATGAGATTGTTCAAACAATTCAAGCATAGGTTTATCAAACTTGCTTAATGCTAAATGAGTTATTATGAAATCTGATAAATTTGTGATAGGTAGACGCTGCAGAGCTGCTTCAGCTGAACAAAAGTTCTCCAAGATCTGATCAGCCGATTGCCCTGGCTTCTGGTGTAACATTTGTTCTAAATAGCACGACGCCTGAACCCTGGTATCGTGGTATTTAGCCAGAAGGGCTTGCCAAATAACATCGTAATTGTGTGCGGTAGCAGCTATGCCTGAACAAACAGTAAGTGCCTTACCCGAAAGGCAACCTATCAAATATTGAACCTTTTCGGCGTTGGTGAGACGAGTATTCGTATGTATCACACTACAGAAATTTTCATAAAATATAGGCCACTTACCATAAGTACCATCGAAACCTGTGAGTTTAAGTGGGGGTAATTTGATATTAAAATTATCACTTTTCTTTTTATCGTCGAGTTCTTGTCTCAGAGTAGTTTCCGTTTGCTTTATGAAACAGTATAATTCATCAAATGTATTAAAAACACTATAACTCGGCTGTACCTGCGGATTATCTTTTAATTGTTCAATTAACAATTTATCGATAGTTTCGATGTAATCCGATCGGGTTTTATCGATAGATTGAACCCGAGCGAGAAACATCACGCGTACTGTTTCATCGGTAACCTTGAGACTTAAGTTGTACACTTCTTGAACTATGTGAAACAAACTTTGTTTTTTGTATTCTAAAAAATTTATCATGACCTGACTTTCGTCTGAACTTTTACTATGGGATTTGTCTTTAGAAGCCATGATAATATAATTGATACGAGATACGAGTATGTATATAAGTGGGTAGGTAATAGAAATATTCAGCGAAAAAGTATAAAATTCGAACAACGATCAGCTGTTAGCTTAAATCAGCTGTTTGCGGTAAAGTATTCAGAGAACAAACCCAATATGGAGTCTGCGTAACAATCAGCTGTTAATCGTTTGAATACCGTTATGTATCGGCTGCGTTGCCCAGTACCGTCACAATAAAATAAATATATGTGGGTATAAAATTAACGTATAAATATGAGTTTTATCTACGATTACAATTCGAAAGATAATATGAAATTGTAATGAAATTGGGGAAAACTACGTTAAATTTATGACGGTTGAGAAAATTGTTAATTTTGGATTGTCCGTTTTACTTTATGCCAAAACTCCTAATTACCAAAAAATATCAAAATGATTGCCTAGAATCGGACAACCGGACTAACATGGCCAGGATGGTCCAAGTCCTGGGTAGCGATAATTTCGGGGGGCGCTACCTGCCAGCGGGTTGATTATATATAGGTAAATATGATTATGATAAATAGCGTAAATGCGTTATAGAATATGAGTACTTATGAGTAATATAAAATATGCGGTGTGAAAAGATAATTAACTTTTCTAATGCGTGCGGGTGGCGTTAAATATAATATTTGCGTTGAGTATTTATGAGTAATATACTAAATATATATATGCGTATGCGTGAATTTAATAGGAAAAGAGGTAATTAATATTATTAGTAGAAAGAATGCGTTAGATGGAATATCCGGACGGAGGACCACACTTGGAAGTGCACTTACCTTGAACTCTTGTTGGTAGGTAGGCGCTGCTCCCAGCTTTGCGTTCGGGGTCTTGATTCACGACCGCGAAATATGCACACAGGAGTTATAACCGTAACTCTCGAGACTGTGGCTGATGATAAGCGATGTAGCGCGATATGATGGGTAATCACAGCGGCCGATAGCGTAGCGGAGCGTTAAGAGACGGGTGCGTGCGTATCTTCCAATAGCTATGGCGGAATGTGAATGTAGGAAGCGGGCGGGATAGTGTTGCCATAGACAATACATAAAAGTAAGATGCGTTTAGTGCGTGAGTGTTGACATATAATAATTATAATAAATACCATTAAATACATAAACTAAAAAATATGTATGCGTCGGTACTGGCGCATCCAATCAGTTCAAATATCGTATTTACATTCTTTTAAACGAGTAAAAGCATGTTGTTTATACATTACAAAATTATTAAAATAAAGAACTAAAAATCAGTAGCGGGACATTTTCGTGATACATAAAAATAATATAAAACAATGTTAATTGAACATAATCTATGATAGGTAATGAAAAATAAATCTCAATATCTTCCGCGTAAGGGACTACTCACACTTATTCAGTTTATGCTGTATTTCATGTTTGTCGTATGCCTCAATTGCATGTCAGCGGTGAGCGGAGCGACCGGAGATTGCAGCGAGAGCGGAGTCAGAGCAGAGTACAAGAGAAGTAGGCAACTTCGAACAAACGATAGCAAACGCATCGAGCGCGTTTTGCTTGTGTGCAAGCGCAGTGCCGCCTTTCTCTCATATCGCTGAAATCGCCGACGCCGCGCTCATCGCTGATATACCTACAGTTTGAGGCCTTACGCTTTGAAACATTAGCAATCATAGCGAGATACATAGCAAATAGCGAAGCTTTCGAGTCCACGCCGGCGAACACACATCCCTGTATCCGGCTCTGATTAAAGGTGTTTCAAAGCGTAAAAAATTGATAGAGAAATACGACTTAAGATGAACGGAGTGGAACAAGTGTGAGTAGTCCTTACTCCGGAACACACAGACAAACAGCAATGGCAACTAGTAGCTTGGAATATGTTTAGCTTATATCCTTAACTATTATATACATATTTATCAGAATTATAAACCCTTTACTTTTTGAGTAGGATTGTTTCAAAAAACTCAAAATCTGACCCACGCGGCCTTAACGAGTGTTTACCTGACCCCGGCTGTTAACCCCAAATGTTGGTGTAGTCTGTCTTACCCCAGCATAACATCCCAACAAACTCTACACATTGCTTTGATAGGCCATCAGGAAGTAGCTATGATGCAGAGGTTGTTTTAATGTTTTGGGAACGAGTGCAGTCGGATCTTACAATCCACTAAGGGTGCATACGTATTTGCCTCGACGATCACCGATGACACTGTGGCTGACTTAGGCCCCGTAAAAATTTGTAGGCTCACACTGACACTAAATGAGATATTTTATATGAATTTAAAGTCTGTGGTCACTCTTATTCAAATTTTTACTATTTACGATACAATTTTCATATCTTTCATTATAACGTCAAGTTTCTGATACGTCAACACTGTTGTAAGTGTCACGAATGTATTAATAAAAAGCTGCGAATTAGCCTCTCTATTTCTGTCAGTAGATCGTAGCGATCTGCCATCTTCCTGTTGCTATTAATTCACACATTAGCACTACCATCGGTCACGTCACTACTATCGTTTCAAACTTGATCATGATCGACACACGATATTTTCACAGCTCTATCTTTTTTACCTGTAAACATTATACAAAAACGTTTTATTACTGTAATTTTCCAGACTCTTATTACTAACTAGTGGACGTCACGCAGTTTCACTCGCGTAGCTCCCATTTCCGTGGGAATATGAGAATAAAATATAGTCTATTTTCACTGGGGTTGGTGTAGCTTCTCAACAGTGAAAGAATTTTTCAAATAGATTCAGTAGTTTCGGAGCCTATTCGATGCAAACAAACAAACCATCAAATCTTAGTAATCTTAAATTTATAATATTAGTATAAATCAGTATAGATGATATTTCTTACGAGGTACTGAGAGTTTGGTTAATTTTAAAATCGCTTCACCCCACAGCAGTAATGCAAGTGTTAACATGATGCCTCAATCTAGCACAATATTCGGAGGTGACGTGGCCCCGTCCATCGCTCACGGAGTTAATTAAGCACGGCTACTGCTCACCCGAAGCTGCTCAACGAGCTGACGAGTTTGTTTAATTCCGTCCTCCAACAGGGACAAACACCTGAAGCGTGGAGCGGGAGTGCGGTGACTCTGTTCTTCAAGAAAGGTGATAAGACCTTGCTGAGGAATTACAGACCCATCTCACTCCTGAGCCATGTTTACAAGTTGTTCTCGAGAGTTGTCACAAACTGCCTCGCCCTTAGGCTCGACGAGTTTCAGACAAAGGAGCAAGCCGGGTTTCGAAAAGGCTTCAGCACCGTGGACCACATCCATACTGTACGGCAGATTGTACAGAAAACAAACGAGTACAATCAGCCACTGTGTATGGCTTTTGTGGACTACGAGAAGGCCTTTGACTCTGTCGAAACCTGGGCAGTCCTGGACGCTCTGCAGCGATGTCGTGTAGATTGGCGATATATCGAGGTGTTGAGATGTCTCTACGACAACGCTACCATGACCATCCAAACAAATCTAGATAATCAAAAAACCAGTCCCATTGAACTGCGTAGAGGTGTAAGACAGGGTGATGTGATATCCCCGAAACTCTTCACCAATGCGCTTGAGGACATTTTTAAGACACTGGACTGGGAAGGGTGGGGGGTGAACATCAACGGCACGCAAATCTCGCACCTTCGGTTTGCCGATGACATCGTAATTGTGGCGGAGACGCTGGAACAGCTAAGCGGAATGCTGCATAGCCTGAACGGAGCGTCTCGACGTGTTGAACTCGGCATGAACTTGGAAAAAACCAAGGTTATGTTTAATAACCACGTTACGCCGGGGCCAATATACGTCGAGGGATCGAGGCTAGAGGTCGTCCAGGAATATACTTACCTTGGGCAGGTTATTACACTGGGGAAAGGGAACCTGGACAAGGAAATCGCCAGAAGGATACGGTTGGGCTGGGCAGCATTTCGCAAACTGCGTCGAGTCTTCAATTCGCCCTTACCGCAATGCCTGAAGACCAAAGTCTACAACCAGTGCGTTCTACCTGTTATGACATACGGTGCCGAGACGTGGACACTTACAGAGAGGTTGGTCAAAGCTCTAAAGGTTGCGCAGCGGGCTATGGAAAGGGCTATGCTTGGGGTGTCTCTGAGGGATAGACTCCGAAATGAGACTATCCGGCAAAGAACTAAAGTGGTCGACATAGCTCGCAGAATAAGTACATTGAAGTGGCAGTGGGCCGGCCATATCTGCAGAAGAACCGAGGGCCGATGGAGCAAACGAGTTCTAGAGTGGAGACCGCGTCTCGGCAAACGTGGGGTAGGACGTCCACCCGCTAGATGGACCGACGACCTGGTAAAGGTCGCAGGCTGGGACTGGATGCGTAAGGCGCAGGACCGTGGATTGTGGCGTAAATTAGGAGAGGCCTACGTCCAGCAGTGGACTGCGATAGGCTCATTTGATTGATTGATTGATTGATTGACTGCTCACCCCTCGTGTCCACATGTGTCGCTTGATGGTGCTACAAATTGGTCTCACGAAATATATATTTAGGCCAGTGTAGGTGTAGGCTTGCGGTATAATGAGCCAATCAATTTACAAGTTAATAAATCTAAACTAAATCAAAGTCTTTAACACTTACACTAAAATATTGTCTCTTCAAATTTTCTAAGTTAGGATTCTCTAATAAAATGACTATGTTTAATTCTTCAAAGAAATAAGGTTCAAAATGTACTCACGATTTTAAACTGCACTCACTGACACAAACCATATCCATTAACTATTTTCCAGTAGCTCCCTGTAGCGACCTCGTTCTAAGTTCAGCTCTGCACCAGTTCAGCCTCCCTTTGCGTCGGTTTCCTCCAGATGGCGCCAATTCAGGTTCCAGGAACAAATTTCAGCGCCAACAGGTACCTCTTCACTTGATGAAGAGGTTGTTCTAGACAGCAATCCACTGACTAGTCCTAACACAATGGGTGGTATTCTTTACCACCACCGAAGACTACCAAAAAACGCTCTCAGCCATCCGGCAGAAGGACCATGAATATATTATTCAATGGGTCTTGAGGGCGAAGGTTAAATAATGTACCACAACTTTGTAGGCAACACTATAATTTAATTTATCGCTCACGTTAGCAATACAAATAGTTCGAATAGTATCGAAAACTCCAAAATGAATCTCATTAATTAATAAATGTATCACATACTTATAATAAATGTAGCACAATTTCAATACCGCGATCTAGACCTTGTCACACAACCTTAGCGCGATCTAGACATTAGATGTAGACAAACCCTATCGCGATCTAGATATTACCTGTCCACAAACCATATCGCGATTCAGAGCCAACTACAACGCAATCCGCTGAATGCGGTTAAGCTCACGGTATGCTTCCCTTGACAATACAAATACAAGCAACGTCCTACACGCCTTTCATAATTTGGACAAATGGAATCTGTTTCTGTACGGAACGATGCCCTGTTTGAGGGATTGCGGGTTTGATGTAAAAGGCTATATATATAGCTATTTTGAGGTTTATCTATAAATAAATATTCGCGAACATATTCTACATAGGGTCATCTGATTTCAAAGTAAGCTAGGATTAAAAACACCTGTTTGTGTATGGGTAAGGACAACGGATATGAATACTTAAATCTTCGATCAAATAATTTTATTTGACTCGATGCCGGATGGTGACCGGACCGGGACCCGGCGACCACACTCGGGAGGGTACAGGGGCCCTTCCGTCCGGCGGGTCGGCCTCAGTCTCACCACACGTTCATAGATGAAGCTAGCCCCTACGCCTTGTCACTCACTGCTGTAGCAAATGTCGCTCTGTCTTCACGTCTTCCCTCCAATTCCCAAATATGGCAGCGCACAAAAGAAAAAGAAGTGTCACAGCGGCCGCTGCAACTAGTCCCGGAAACGTTCCGTTTGAGGTGGAGTTCGCTAACATCCGCGGACTCCATGCCAACCTCAACGTCGTCCATCACCATCTGGAGACGGCACGGCCAGCTGTGATGTTCCTAACGGAGACGCAAATACTCCGCCCTGCCGATCAGTCGTACCTTGGTTACCCCGGCTATATCATCGAGGAACTATTTCGAGAAAAAGCTGGGGTGTGC
This sequence comes from Miltochrista miniata, assembly GCA_933228765.1. Classification (NCBI taxonomy): domain Eukaryota; kingdom Metazoa; phylum Arthropoda; class Insecta; order Lepidoptera; family Erebidae; genus Miltochrista; species Miltochrista miniata. The sequence goes on along the minus strand of OW121766.1, from coordinate 24,618,225 downwards.
GCGTTTGTTAGGGCGGATGTTTGCTGTCGCCGGCTGCGCTGCCTTGAGGACCCTTCCCTCTCCGTCCTTTGGCTGCACGTAGATCACGGCTCCATGAGTCAGATCTACGTGTGTATCTATCGATCCCACTCAGGGACAGCTGGGATAACAAGGCTGTTTCAGCACCTCAGCGAGGGGGCTGACGGCGCGCAGGTGCGGTTCCCGAACGCTGAATTGGTTTTTCTGGGGGACTTCAACGGTCACCACACTGAGTGGCTGGGGTTCCGCGTGACCGATCCAGCGGGACGGGCCGCCCACGCGTTTGCTCTCTCACGTGGTCTGACCCAAGTGGTGCGCGGGATTATGCGCATACCGGACAGGTCAGACCATGAACCCTCCCTGCTGGACTTACTGCTGACGAGTTACCCAGCACAGTACAGTGTGTCGGTTAGCGCCCCACTGGGTACATCCGACCACTGTGTTGTGCGTGCCAGCCTGCAGGTGTCATCTCCTGCAAGGGCAGTAGAGGTGACGCGGCGCCTGTGGCACTACTCGTCAGCAGACTGGGACGGACTACGAGAATACTTTGCAGCCGTCCCGTGGAGTCAGCGCTGCTTTGCAGGGAGGGCTTCATCGGAAAGCGCCTCTGCGGTTGCTGGTGAGATAGCTTTAGGTATGGAATACTATATTCCATACACTGATGTTGCCAGCATCCGCAAAGCCCGCCCCTGGTTCGGGCGTGAGTGCGCCGTAGCTGTTCAACAAAAACAGACGGCTTACCGCGCCTGGATCAGGGCTCGGGCTGTGCGCGACCCGAATGTGGCCCAACTCAAGGCAGCGTACAACAGAGCCACTAGGTCCAGTAAGAGGGCCTTCAAGAGAGCGGACGCCCAGCGCGTCACGCGGCTTGGTCAGGAGCTCACGTCTCATCCGACGGGCAGCCGTGGATACTGGCAACTGGCCAAAGCCGTGCAGGCCAACTTTTGCAAGCCCTCGCTGCCGCCGCTACGCTATCCTGACGGATCACTGGCTCACAAGGCCCAAGAGAAAGCGGAAATGCTGGCCAATCTCTTTGCGGCTAATTCCCGGGTTGATGACTGTGGCAAGCAACCTCCCACTATCGCCAACTGTGGAACCACGATGCCGGATATTAAAATCCGGCAGTGCGATGTGCGAGCGGCCAGTGGTCCTGATGGCATTCCGGCAGTGGTGCTGAAGAATTGTGCAGCTGAATTATCTCCAACGCTAACACGCCTGTATCGCCTTTCCTATTCCTCGGGAGAAGTGCCGGAGGCTTGGAAGGAGGCGAACGTCCAGCCGATCCCCAAGAAAGGGGATCGGTCGGATCCGGCTAACTATCGACCCATAGCCGTAACCACCGTCATCTGCAAGGTGTTCGAGCTAATCATCAACAAACAGCTCATGCGCTATCTGGAGGATCACTCGTTAATTAACGATCGCCAATATGGCTTTAGGCCGAAACGATCAACGGGTGACCTCCTAGCGTACGTAACGCACACCTGGGGTGAGGCTATGGAGAGGCACGGCGAATCTCTGGCTATTGGCCTAGACATCGCTAAAGCCTTTGATAGGGTATGGCATGCGTCACTGCGTACTTCACGCCACATCAGAGATGTTTGCTGTACAAGACGCAGATTCGTCCCTGCGTCGAGTACTGTTCTCACCTCTGGGATGACTCCGCGAGGTACTTGTTGGACGCACTTGACGCTATGCAGAGACGTGCTGTCCGAATAATTGGTTGTCCTGAGGTGACGGGAGGCCTCGAACCGTTGGCGCAGCGAAGAACCGTAGCGTCCTTGGCTGCCTTCTACCGAATGTATCACGGCGAATGTTCTGAAGAGCTCTTCAATCTGATCCCACCATCACCTTTCCGATCCCGAACAACGCGTGCCGGGCAGAGATGCCACTCATACACAGTGGAGAGAATCTTCGCCAGAACCGAGCGTTTCAAAAGATCGTTCCTCTGTCGAACTATAAAAACTTGGAACGACCTGCCCGCACACGTGTTTACCTCATCTTACAACCCCGGGTTCTTTAAGAGGAGCGTGAAGAGGCACATCACAGGGCCGCCTACTTGAGGACCGCTGTAAGAAGTGGCCCCCAATCGCAAGATGCGCCACGGCTATCCATCGTGGCGACGTCAATTTGGCGTTCAAGTTTGTAAATCAACACATTCTTACTTTTTTATCTAATACATATAATCCCACAGATTCACGAGACAATTTATTTTCGTCTGTGTTAAAAAATTAAATGGATTTTGTTACATCACTAATTTGAAACTCTTTGTAACTCTCATATCCCCTATGAGTAGCTGTTTGTGACATTTTAATTTACGAGCATTTTCGTGCTTTGGAAGGCACGCTAACTAAGCCTTTGTCCCGAGTGTCAGTAACATACTAGTACTTAAGTCGAGTAGCAGGCGGTTTGAAATTTCAACAGCATCTTGTTTTTATAACTTGTCCCTGTACGTTTCAACACAGGTAGCCGTAGTGTTACATTTCTGGTACGTCCATAAGCAAGGCAAAACATTTTTGACTATGTATTTGTAACTTTGTTTGTTCTCCTATTCAAAATTTTAAAAACTAAGCGTTTGTAATTCTGTTACACTCCGAGTGGCTTGGAACCTTTCTTTTCCAAAAAACAAACATCAGGTTACATAGACAAACTGTCATCAGACTGAGACAATAGTATATTCTTGTAACACTGTGTATCTCAATATTGTCGTTCTATACTTTTTAAATGAAAAAGGTCGTAGGGAATGACTGGATGTGATAGGCGCAGGATTGTGTATTGTGTCGTGATCTGGAAGAGGTCTACGTCCAGTAGTGGACTGACATTTAGGCTGATTTGTTTAATACTTACAGAATATTAGCTTTTTCTGGAGCTAACGATTAGAATATATTTGATGCTAGGCGTTCTTTTTCAAGTGTCATCACCTGCAACCCCCTTGGAATGATATCTCTGAGACTTTGGTCAGCCTTAGCCACAAACCGTATAATAAGTTGAAATTTAACAAACGCCGTGTACCATAGGCTAAATATTCTTTTTAATTATAAACCTAAAACTAATTTAGTACCTACCGGTACACGATTACTTTTGGATTAGTTTTGGATTAGAGACCACGTCTAGGTAAATGCGGTGTAGGACGGCCGACCACCGATGTACTGACCGTTCGTGATCCGAATAACCTTATAACATCTCAGGGAATTTGGAAGAGACCTACGTCCAGCAGTGGACCGCCATGGGCTGATTTGATTGACTATTAGAAGTGAGAGAAGGTATATACGTTAACATTTTGACCAGAAGTATAATTTGTCTCAAACTCCAGATGTAGTGGCATTTATGCGGTCAGCTAGTTTCCAATAAACAATCGTTAGCTTAAAGTGCAGTCGAATAAACTCAGCAGTGTTTCTTATAAATTGTGCACTGACCTGAATCTCTTAGAGATACGATACTTTAGTTTACAATGTATTACTTAAATCTGCAACCAACGAAGTCGACTCGTAAACCACATTACAGTCGAACTCTCCGGTTGTTTGTCGGCTATTGGTTGGTTGAATTCTATTCCGTTTTTAGCTCTTGTTTATACTGTCATATTTTTAGGCAGACATTTATTTTGAATACCCATTTTATGAATATCTTTTGGCTTTTTTTTTGTATAACGTGAGGGAAAATCCTCACGTTAAACAAAAAAACGAACGTTAACTAAGAATGTGGAGAATTGAAAGCATAATCTCCACTTTCGTAGTTGCCGAGCCGAGCAACAGGCGGCGGTTAACTAACCTGACCACTGGCAAATCACAGGCCAAGAAGGACTAAATCCCTTCCAAAAGTGTGACCATATCGCCTTGGGAAAGTGATATGCGTATGTCCCACCACGTAATTATGGATATTATGAGCGATACGAATGTTGATTTGTCATGCGATCCGGCTAACGCCCGGCGCTTGCAGGTACCCGGGCCTGCAAGTGTGAAATATGTTACCGATGACTGCGTGGGGGTAGGCGACCAGGCCCCTGTGACAGTGAATGCTACTGGCAGCACCAATAAAAAACTAACTCAGCAGGCATTCCATCCAAGCCTCTTCATCACGAGACCGAGGTCGTCTTCATTGGGTAATATCAAGACTGCAGAATCAAAGAACTTACCTACCACACCATCGAAAATAGATACCACAACTGATCAGGTCAACAATGTTGCCCCTCCCTCCTGGCAAAGAATACCTACGAACCGCTACCCTAAGAGGAAGAGAATATCAAATAGTCCACCTCAAACACAAAAAGTTCAGCAAACACATTCAGGAATCGATACCTCTAATAGATTCAGTGGACTGCCTATAGATCAAACTGAGGAAGAACCATCCACTCAGACTAAAAAAATTACTAAACCACCACCTATAATACTATATGGCATAGAAGACCTGTCCAAATTAACAGAATTGCTAAATAAAACGGTACCTAGTGACAGCTACTCGTACAAAATTATCAATAGAGATCAATTAAGACTTATGACACAATCAACAGAGGTATATAAAGAACTGATAGAACTGATCCGGACCATGGGTCTCATTGGTCACACATTTACACAGAAACAAAATAAATGCTACAGAATCGTTATAAAAAATTTGCATCACACCACGCCTAAATCAGCTATTGTAGAAGAAATAGAAAATACAGGAAACTGGGTACGAGGAGAAATCATCTGTGCAATATCCAGGAAAAATAAAAAGCCTCTTAACATGTTTTTCGTAAACATCGAACCCAGCCTTAGTAATCCAGAAATAAGGAATATCAAATATTTATACCACACAAGGGTCAAAATCGAAGACCCAAGAAAATCAACTGAAATTCCCCAGTGCACAAGGTGCCAACAATATGGGCACACCAAAAACAATTGTATGCGTCCATACAGGTGTGTCAAATGTGGGAATGGACACAAAACTACCGACTGTCCAAAAAAAGACAACAACACACCAGCCACCTGTGCCCTATGCCACGGTGAGCATCCAGCCAATTACAAAGGCTGCCAAGTTTACAAAGAGATACGAGCAAGAAAAATGGCCCAAGCAGGAAACAGAAAAGTTTCATTAGAGAAGAACATAAACTCATTTAAACCTCCGCCTATAATAGATGAATTCCCTCCGTTAAAACCATCTAGATATGACAGGCAACAGTTCGCAAACAAACGGGACAGAAGCAATAAACATGAAACTGAAAATATGCCTAGCTTTGCAAATACTAGCTATTGGAATAGGAAACCAGAGATTGCCCAGTCTCAGTCAACAGGCTCACTAGAGCAAATTATAATCAAACAATCAGAAAAAATTGATGTTCTCATTCAACAAATAGGAACTCTAATGGGTCTCCTGACGACGCTCATAGCCCAGCAAAATAAATGAAATTCTTGCGCATTGCAACATGGAACGTAAATGGCTTAACTCCGAATAAGCAAGAAGTCGAGGTATTCATAAACCTCCACAAAATAGATGTATTATTGGTTACTGAAACACACATGACCGACCAAAAAATAACTAAAATTAATGGATACAACATATGCTATGCTAATCATCCAGATGGGACATCACATGCTGGAGCAGCTGTAATAGTAAAGGAAAATATTAGACATCACATTCTGCAAAACTACAAACACGCACATATACAAGCTGCTGTAATATCACTGGATGACTGTCAGGGATCGCTTAAGGTGGCTGCAGTATACTGTCCCCCAAGACATAAAATAAATGAGCAAATGTTTTGTGACTTCTTCCGCACACTAGGCTCTAGCCGATACATAATGGGTGGAGATTGGAACGCCAAGAATACATCTTGGGGCTCGCGACTAACGACAACAAGAGGCCGAGAGCTAAAAAAGGCAATTGACAAGAATACTCTCTCTGTATTATCAACGGGGCAACCAACACATTATCCTACAGATCGTGGTAAGCTTCCAGACCTCATCGACTTTTTCATAACTAATGGAATTTCGGGACTTTATACAAAAGTAGAATCATGCTTGGATGGCTCCTCAGACCACACACCTGTGATATGTACACTAAGTACTACAGTTATCTGGAGGGAACCTAGCCCGACCCTATATAACCATAAGACGGACTGGCAGGCCTTTAAAGTGTACATTGAGGAAAATATCAACCTTCGTATACCGCTTAAAACAGAAGACGACATTGAGGAGACTACGAGTTACACCACCAATATAATACAAAAAGCAGCTTGGCTGTCAACGCCTTACTTGGAATCCAAACCACAAGACCAAGTGATTCCCCTGGAAATAAAAGAATTAATAGCCGTGAAGCGAAGACTAAGACGCCAATGGCAAACTAGTAGGAGTAGACAAGACAAGAAGGCGCTAAGCAAAGCTCAAAAAGAACTGAAAGAGAAACTCAGAGAAAACGAGCATAATACCATGCAGGACAAGCTAAGAACGTTATCTCCGTATAAAGCCGATGACTATTCTCTCTGGAAAATGGCAAAAACAGTAAAAAGACCAAAGGAGCACATACCGCCATTAAGAGAGAGTAATGGCAACTGGTCACGAAGACCCCAAGATAAGGCTGAGTTGTTTGCTGACTATCTGAAGGATGTATTCAAACCCAATAAACCGGATATTAATCACACAGAGGAGGAAATTGACGAAATCCTGAACAGAGACCAGCAAATGTCTTTGCCACTAAGACCCGTAACACCAGCCGAAGTCAGAAAAGTCATTACGCAGTTGAAGCAAAAAAAGGCACCGGGATTTGATCTCATAACTGCAGAAGTCCTAAAGCAATTACCAAAAAAGGGCATTGTATTACTGACAATCCTCTACAATGCAATATTTAGGCTTCAATACTTTCCAAAGTTATGGAAAGTGTCAATTATAAACATGGTTGCCAAACCAGGAAAACCAGCGACAGAAGTTACGTCGTACAGGCCCATAAGTCTTCTACCCATACTCTCAAAGGTATGCGAAAAACTAGTCCTGACTCGCCTCCTCCCAGTTCTCGATGAACAAGAAGTAATACCAGATCACCAATTTGGATTCCGCTCATGTCATGGAACAACAGAACAGGTGCACCGAGTAGCTCATACCATACGACAAGCTCTGGAAAGGAAGGAATATTGTTCTGCTGTATTTCTTGACATACAGCAGGCCTTTGACCGAGTGTGGCATAAGGGCCTGTTATGTAAGCTAAAACAACACCTGCCAAATACAGCATACTTGCTCTTGAAGTCATACCTGCAAAACAGAATATTCCAGGTTAAGTGCGAGGAATATCTATCATCTATCTGCGAGACCAGGGCAGGTGTTCCTCAGGGTTCGGTGCTGGGCCCGGTCTTATACACTATCTACACCGCTGACCTACCCACCTCAGAAGCAGTGGTGACAGCAACCTATGCAGACGACACTGCAGTTCTCTCCTGTAATAGAGACCCACACATAGCTTCCACAAAACTTCAGGAATGCCTTGACAAAATTGGACTATGGCTGAAGAAGTGGAGAATCCAAGCAAGTCCAGCAAAGTCTGTTCATGTGTCATTTACCCTAAATAGAAAGGATTGCTCAGCTGTAACACTTGATGGAACTATCTTGCCACACCATGCAAAAGTCAAATACTTGGGTATGTACCTGGACAGGCGACTAACTTGGCGCGATCATATAAAGGCCAAAAAGGCGCAGGCAAATAAGAAATTTGGGAACTTGTACTGGCTGCTTGGTGGAAAGTCGTCACTAAGCCTTGAAAATAAGCTCCTAATATACAAATGTATATTGAAACCAGTTTGGACCTATGGTATACAGCTCTGGGGATCAGCGAGACACTCCAATATAGAAATTCTTCAACGTTTCCAGAATAAAGTCCTGAAATCCTTGAGCAATGCACCATGGTTCATACGAAACACGGAAGTGCATGAGTACCTGGAAATCCCAACAGTAAAGAAAGAGATAGAAAGGTCTACTGCGGCTTATGGGCATAGACTTGAACGGCACAAGAACCATCTGGCTACAAAACTAATGGACACAAATAACTGCATATATCGGTTGAAAAGAATGCGACTAGCCTCAATCTAAGGGAAGTGGAAAAATATGAGATGACACATCAGAGGATGTGCACTCTCCAAGTATCTGATGAAATCATCAAATCTGATTAAAGCCGTGGGGCTGATTGCAGATGGAAAGAAACAAAAAAAAAAAAAAAAAAAAAAAAAAAACTTTCGTAGTTAAGTACTCTAACCACTAGACTTAACGTGCTGATAGACTTGAGCATTCACTTGTAACAGAACATCGAGCATTCGGCGTTTTATATTTGTCGAACGAGCCGAGCCAAGCATAGAGCCAAATATTGCTACGAACATCATGAGAATTCTAGCGAACGCTCTCGAAGATGTCAGACTTCACTTTATACTCATTGAATATATAGAATGCTCGCTAGTTATATTTGTACAGAGCTTGAATGTGTGTGACTACTAAGGCTAAGCAAACGTTTGGTCAAAATACTCTCCAACTATGTATAATGACAGCTGTGGCAGGGGTGGAGAAGCTTGCTCAGTAGACTTTTAGGTAAGATACGTGTAGTTTTTAGTCGGTAGGAGTCATTTCTTCCCTGTAGGATTTTCCTGGCGTTAAAAAAGAAAAATAACCGGTGACTCAACTCAGTTTTTGTTCAATGCCCAGCCGAAACTTTTAGACAAAAAAGCTTGAAATTTGTAGTGAATGCTATCCTTAAAAGAGTCTTCACACTTATATCCCTAAAGGGGGTGAAATAGGGGGTAACATTTTCATTCACCGGCGATGATCATTGCTCTTACACAAATAAGCAGGTAAAAGATCAACGCAACTAGCGTTCTTGACACAAGTATTCTCGACATACCAAAAAGGTGAATTTGTCCCCCAATCGGGGTGAGAGTGCTAATCGTACGACCTTAGTCTGCTTTGAACTGTGGAGTGGATGTTATAGGTGGTCCTTGAAAAGGTAAAATATGTAGGTACGAGGCTTTGTAAAAAAACAAGAGCATTCAAAAAAAAAAATGGTAATAAATGCCAGGTAAGTTAATTTTTTTGATAATTATGTGCTTCTTGACATTTTCTTTCATATTATTACCTACAAACTACTTAATTATCCCGGTGAACTTCCTACTATCCCAAAATGGACCACTTTGTGACATTTATTTACGAGCGTTTCCGTGCTTCGGAAGGCACGATAAGCCGTTGGTCCCGGTTGTCAGTAAAATGACAGTCGTTAAGCCAAGTTGAAGGCCTTACGAGCGGCTTGAAAAATTTCAACTGTGGGTCGTCACAACCTGCGCCCGGGTCGGCAGCGCGTGTGTAGCGCCTCTGGTGTTGCAAACGTCTATAGGCTACGGTTACCAACCTTCCGGTGGGCCGTAAGCTTGTCTGCCACCTAAGTAGTATAAAAAAAAAATCTGATTTTCGATTTAAAATTGTCCAATGCTTTTTCTTCAAACGGACCTGCTCCTGACAATAACACGTGCAACAAGACATGAATAATAAGCTAAATTGGTCCAGCCGTTCACGTGTAATGCCGTGACCAAGGGAAATAGGGATTTTTTAAAACCCCCTTTTTGTACGCGACTGTTCATTTCAACACGGTACTTTACTCCCTATCCATCCCGTGGGACAAACAGAACCTTCTCTGCCTACCTCTTCGGGGAGAAATGCATATGTACAGGCCACCTATATCTATACTAATATTATATACGAGAAAGATTCGATTGTTTGTTTGTTTGTATCGAATAGGCTCCGGAACTACTGGACCGATTTGATAAATGCTTTCACTGTTGGGAAGCTACACTCTTTGTGGTGAACATAGGCTATATTTTACTCTCGTATTCCCACGGGAACGGAAACTACGTGGGTGAAACCGCGTGACGTCCTCTAGTTCTTCATAAAAAAGCATATTTTATTCAAAATATAGTCAAAACTAACATCAGTTTTCAAACAATCCTCATGGCAAATAGCAAATTCTTTCAAAAACCATCACCACCTACTATTTAATAACCTATCCATAAAAACTGCGTCCGAACTATTAGAGAGGGTGTCGCGTTGAAAGCGATTGAAAACTGATTGAAATGATTGGTCGGGACGGGCCACGCGCCTGTAATAGTCTGACGCCAGACCTTTGACAGTGAAATATTTGTTCGAGTGTGAGGCCGCTTTTTAATGGCATGATGAGTGTGTGTCTGTGGAATTTTGATGATTACATTGATTCGAAATATAAATAGTGTTCTATTTTTTTTTAGAATACCGATACCCTCTTAAAACGTGTGATTTTTAGAAAACGTTAAGCCGACTCACGCCGCTGAATATCTTAATGCAGACAGTTTTTCGGCAGACATCATGAAAGTATTTTCGAAACTCGTAACATGAAGTGGTGTAACTAAACCAGTGCAAACAAGTCGCGGGCCCAAGCCCTATGCAAATGCAAAGACAATATTGATTATAATATTTTTATTACTTGTAATACAGGCATTTATAAACGAGTTATCCTGGGCCCCACAATGTTTTTCTGCCTACAAACTAACGGGCGGTGCATGGAGCTATGGAATTTACTCCCCTCGTAATATAATGTAGGCTTTTGAACCTAGCTTTGATGTACTTCATTATGAATAGAATATTATGAATTTATAAAATAATTAGTAATTTTCATGTTGTTATTTATTGTTTATGGACTCACAATGATATAAAACAGACCTTAGTAGCCTTTTTATTTTTTTTTTTAACGTGAGGGTATATCCTCATGGATGTTATGCCGGACTCCTACCGACTAAAAAACCTCACGTATCCTCCAACCGCCTATGGTTGGAAGCCGCGGGGAAGCCCTCGGAAGGATGTCCCAGGACACCTTAATAGCCTAACAAAAATTATTTATGATAGAAAATAAAATACATAAATGTTCCTTGTCAAATATTACAAGAGGTTATTACTTCCTATCGAAAATTAGACAATTGGAAGTGGGTCTTAATACGACACATACTGGACCCAAACCAACATACAAGGTACTATGTACTTTTTAACGGTATTTTTTTCGCTAAGGCAAGCAACTCAGTAGTGGGTACTGCTTGAAGTTGTTTTCCGAGTTTATTGTTTTTAATAATTTTGCTTTACGTGCTACATCACCTACGCCGTAGGGATCTACGGCGTAGCTCTCTACGGCGTAGATCCCTACCATCCCAGAGTTCCGGAGACGATAACTTGAAAGACCGTACGTATACACTCACGATAATGCATACAAACACAGAGCAACGCGCGCCTTTTCGCGTTGCTCTATGTATACAAACGTGCAAACAAAGTCACGCACACTTTCGCTACTTTCATACGATCTGAGGTCGACGTGTCGTCAGACTTGTCAAATCACTCAGATCGTCTTCGGGACGCATAAAATTCGAACGTAGAAAAGTTTAGGGCCGACTTTCATTGTTTTTATTTCTTTACGTGTGAGCCCTTGGAAGACAAAAAAAAGTTACGAGTCCATAATTTCATAATCGAAGTACGTGTTTATACTTTTCCTAACTTGGAAAGTAATAACATCTATATCCCACAAAGATGATTACAATTTGGGCTTTTTAAGAAACTTTTACAAAGTAATTTTCTTTGAGATAAAGAAACTGGGATTAAACAGAAAATATATCATTGAAATCAAACCTGGACATTACTTTCTGAAGTTTTTTGTGTTTCGAATCATGCTTTGAAGGAATATTAACATTTAGATATTTATCATAATACAAGTAGGTACGTGTCCAGACTTTAATATTTGATATTGTTATAAGATTTGGACAAAGTAGAGTTAGCGTGTGCCTGAGACTTCATGACCGGCGGTCTGGGGACGGTGGGGGGGCTGCTCACCGTCCTTACAGAAGCAGACACTAGACGACAACGTGACGGGATAGCTTTACGCACGCCACACGCCGCAAGACGCGGGAAAACATCCGAAAAACCACCCAAAGACGCGTGATAGCACCCGTACCCATCCCCCTGGGTGAGGCCGCAGCGGTAGCCAAGTTCTGTTGGGAAACCTGAAGTCATCCTTCCGATGGCTTACTCGGGGCTCCCAACCGTAGGGAACGTATGGTTTTTAATCGGTAGGAGTCCGGCATAGCATCCCTGTAGGATTTTACTCTCGTTAAAAAAAGAAAAAGCGTGAACCTGAAAAAATTTGCTATCAATGACTCGGCAACACCAAAAGCTACCAGGTACAAAGACAGATTATAGTCTGGAAGGCTACTTTTCATCTCTGGAAGTGGTATCCGAAATTTCAGCTCAGTTCACTCGCTAGAGCGTGATTGTGTAACAAACATCCAAACATGTTCACAAATTGTCACAGTTATAATATTAGAAAGATACAGGAAAGCTCGAAAATGCTTTCGAAGAAACCAATACCAATACTAATACTTAATTAGATGATGATATTGGAGATTGCCTGAAGGTAAAGGTCAAAGGTCGCAAAATCTATATATTTTGGCTGCCTCTGTTGCGTAGTCGGTAGTAATAACGCCTGCGGCGCTGGAGGTCGTGGGTTCGATTCCCACCGGAGACAAATATTTGTGTGACCCATAAATGTTTGTCTCAAGAGTCTGGAGAAGAGCTCGTGGCCCCGCGGACTCAGTGTTCTGTAAACGATCACTGCAGTAGGCAACTTTCACTATGGCCGGTCCATGGATGGGTGACCATCCATGTGATCACTTTGTGACATTTATTTGAGCGTTTCCGTGCTTCGGAAGGCACGTTAAGCCGTTGGTCCCGGTTGCCAGTAAAATGGCAGTCGTTAAGCCAAGTTGAAGGCTTTATTTCAACAGCAGGCAGTCACAACCTGCGCCTGTCCATTTAAACACGGCAATACGGCTCACAACGTATTACGTGGGACAAATTATAAAAAAGGTGAAATATGGGTATATAATAATAATAATAATAATAAATCTTTATTTTCAAGCAACATTAGAGACAGTTACAGATGTTATTAACTTACTCTACGGCTCATAGATACATACCTTAATACTAAAAATACATATAACTTAACCTAATTGACACGCACTGACGTCGACGTGTCGCGGGGCGGGGTGTCCCGTGTCGGCAAACGTCCTCTGAAGCGCCGATACTTCACCCCTCTCGGCCAGAAGTCAGGAGCCATGAAGGTGGTGATGCGGTCTGTAGGAACCCTCACCACAAAAGAGTTGAAGCTCACATTATGATGAGAGTTCAGCTTCTCCACCCTCAAACCCAACCCGGTTTTTTTCTGGAGATAGTCCACGACATCTACGACCTTCACGTTGTAGTGAACCCGGGATACGTAGACCATCGTAGATGGGACCTCTGCACGGAAGTGCTGCTCTATCGGTCTTGAAGCAGTACCGCACTGGTTCTTGCAGGAGGGTTTCCTCTTCTTCTTCATCACTACCGTGAAACCCTCTGCATCACAAGGCTCCTTCCGCGGCGCCTTAACGGGTGCAGTGCTGCGCCGAGTGACGCTGCCCTGCTTCTTCCCCTTTGTTGGAGCGGCTGTAGGGGTGCTGGCCGTTGCAGCTGCGTAGTCACGTTGCTGAGGAGGTGGCAACGTGATAGTAGTCGGCATCTTCGTGGGGGAAGAGGCGGCGGCGGGGGCAGCGGGGCGCGAGCTCACGTTCGTAGTACACGCCACGGCCACCGGACACTCGGGCGAATCAAATTCTGCTGACGCGAAACTGCACAGTGACGCATTTTGCGCGCCTCGCCGTACATTGACATTATTAGAAGCCTCGTTGAGTGACCTACTAATTGAATTGTTGCTACGAAGTAACAACAATTCAGCCTGCAGACCACTAATAGTTTTATCGGAGGCCTCTAATTTTGCCAACACATCAGCAAGGCTGGACTTCAGGAATGTTATGTCCTTAAGCAGTCTTGTCACGTCGACGTGGTCGAATCCCACCGGTGGAAGCTTGTGCAGCTCCTTCGCGACGAAATCCGGCACATCGTCAGGATCCGTTTGCTTCAGCAGGGTGATGATGTCCTGCACACTTCGTTCCCCTCCATCCCTCCTTCGGGACGGCATCTGGGCAGTTTTGCCGACTGATTGGTACAGCAACGCCTTACCACTGCAGATCTCCTGTTCCTTGAAATTGGATTTGCAGATCTGCATTATGCTGATCTCATCCATGGTGTCCACTGCATTCTGGATGAACGCGAGTAACTCGTTAACGATGACCGTCTTGTTGGTAGCCATCGCACGGCGGAATTACAGCGGCGCGTAAGCAACGCGTATCGCGAATTAATTATTAATAAATTAATTACGAGACCGCATTAGTGAGGCGCGACCGTTTCCGATCGCGCATCGCTAAGCATTGAGATATACAGACGATTTTTAATTGTAGGGGTTTCTTTGAATGTGAGTGACCCTAAAATAATATGCCTCTGCCTACCCCTTCGGGGATAAAGGCGTGATGATGAACCATGAACCAAGAGTCTGGGTGTTTCTATGTATAATATGTATGACTGTATGTATTTAAAGTATATAAGTATTAATATTCGTTGTCTGATACCCATAACACAAGCAGGTTATTCCTAGCTTACTTTGGGATCAGATAGCGTTGTGTGAGATGTCCGTGAATATTTATTTATTTATTTAAAGACTGTCTCAGACTTCTTCACCCACTTGGGTGAAGAAGTCTGAGACAGTCTTTTACTTTTACTTTGATGTAGACTTCTACATCAAAGTAAAAGTCACGTAATACAATTAATTTCTGAATAACAATCGAATTTGAAAAATTAACAGTCCTTTTGAGTCTAGACATTCGAGGGACACTCTGTATTACTTTCTAGTAACTAAGGAAATAAGCCAAAGTGCTAGTAACAAGGGAGTAAGGTTTAAATTTCTTTGGCAAATATTTGAACCACCGCACTATTATATTTGCGAAGGCAAGTTCCTTGTTCTTCCATCTACGTGACTTTTCTTAACGATGCCTTTCATTCGGACTTGTGGTAATTTATTGAAAATAAATGTATTTCTGCCTCTGTTTATTTTATAAGTTCCATTACTAGAACAGAACCATGAGTTCGGTCGCATGAAAGATTAAAATCGGCCCACTTGCGCGGAGAGTCGAGTTAAATATATAAATATAGAGTTAGTAAGCTCTGAGTTTAATGAATAACTTCCTAACTCTGACCACATCTTGCAGAGTTGCAAAATGGCACGAGGTTAACTACCTCACAGTAAACTGAAATTTTTTTTTTAGTATGTGTTGCTCTATGCAATCCAACCACACACAAATGTTAGAACGAAGAATGGAACATGTGTCTCTATCTCTTTTACACTACAGTCTGCTACGTATAACTTGTATCAACGGTTACCTATCATCAATACATATAATAAAATCGTAACAGGTCGCTGTCTGTACATGGAAGATAAATAAGAAAAAATATTATAGGGGGGCTTTATGAACGCAATAGAACCCAAAACAATGATTTTTAGAATTTTTGTCTGTTTGTCTGTGTCTGTACGTCTGTATATCTCTTTGTCTGTACGGTTGTGCACGCTAATCTCAGTAACCGCTCAACCGATTTCAATGCGGTTTTTTTATTGTGTTGAGGTTTGCTCCAGTTAACATTTAGCGTTTGTTTTATGTAAATCGGTTTAGAAATAAAAGAGTTATCACACTTTTAAGAATCAGATATTTTGAAATTTTTAATTGTAGGGGTTTCTTTGAATGTGAGTGACCCTAAACTGGCGTGTTGGCTTAATCATTAAAGAGCTTAATGATTAAGACTATTTTTAAACAATTCAGTCCGCGCCGAAGGCGTGGACTGAATTGTTTTAAAATAGACTTAATCATTAAGCTCTTTTATGATGAAGCAAACAGGGCAGTTTCAGACGCTGCTTGATGACTCTGTTGAAGAAATACCTTTCCTTTCATACACCTTATGTGACGTAAACGAAGTTGCGGGCTCAGCTAGTAATAACTAAAGTTGTTTCAACTATTTTCAAAACAACTACGGTCAAAATAACTACTGATTAAAACACCTAAAGATAGTTTCACCTATTTTTGTTATAACTACTGGTCGAAACAAATAATGGACGATTCACCTACGATTTATTTAACTACTATTAACTGTGCTAAGGTTGATTGAACTATGTATGAAATACATAATAATCAATTCGCCTACGAGTTTATTGTACGATTACGAGTCTCAGTACTCAGGGGTACGTATCATAATGCATAAGTTTAAAATCTATAAATTTACATTGTATAAGTTCAAAATATATAAAATCAAAAGGTATAATAGTCAGAAGAAATAATCATCAGGCTACATTTTATTATATTATATTATTTCAAAAGGGAACACCCAAACACAAAACAAAAAAAAATAACCACGAAGGCTAAGGCGGGAGCTCCGCTCCGCTTCGCTCCCGTCTTAGCCTTCTAACCTAACCTATCCGAGTCGAGGTGTTAACCATTATAAGTGAATGGTTATCACCCCTACTCAGAGTACCCCGACTCGTTATTTTTTTGTTTTGTAGTTTGCCTTCCACTCACTTGGATATAATATTTTCGGTAGTTAGACTTGACTATACTTTATTAAAAAAACGGGTGGAATCGGGAACATAAATAATCGTCTTTAGCATTAGGTATTTCAAACGTAGTCAACATGTCCAATATCTTAAATGAACATTATATGTATTAATCGTCCATTAGTTCAAATAATTATAGTTTATTCGAAATTATGTGAATTAACGAGTAGTCGAGTCGACCAATATGCGTAATGAACATAGGTGAATCAACCGTAGTTGTTTTGAAAATAGTTGAAACAACTTTAGTTATTATGATAGGTAACCGTATCAACAATATGAACGTATTATGTCATTCACGTGCATTTAATTTTTTTTACATTGTTTGACTGCTTTGTGACTTTGTAATGCGTCAGTGTCACTTTCTGAATCTGTTTATCTGAAAAATTTATAAATAATACAAAAATGGAAAAGAAACCATGTCTTCGTGCCCCTAATTTCACATCTAGTGATAATATGTTACTGTGTGATATAGTGGCGATATAATATTATATTTGCTGTTATGTAAATAAGCAAGATATTATATTTGCTGTTATGTAAATATAGCAAGATATTATATTTGCTGTTATCCCAAATATATGAGTCGTGAGCTGATCCATGCCTACGTGCAAAGACATCGTTGAATTTCAAACCAGCAGAACAGATTGCCTGGGTATTAATTGAAAAATATCCTTTTGTTCCTAAAGATTTCAGCACTTTCTCCTCCTAAAATGGTAAAACATGAAATGAGTGAATCTGAATTATGGATTGATCTCTTATAACAGAGAGGCAGTAGAACTGAGATGTCTTCAGATACATGATATAAAATACCTGATGAGTATCAATAGGCAGGCCAGATGAACTGACTACTTTATAGTATACTAGTGGACGCCACGCGGTTTCTCCCGCGTAGTTCCCGTGTGTAGGGACACTGCTGACGCATTAGTTTTATACCGTGCGGGGCAGTGGTCTAACTGCTCTGTCCAACTAGTTGGACCATGGGACTTTACTAGGGGCAGTTGTCCAACTTTAAAAATAGTTAGACCACAGCACCTTTTGGTAGTTCTGTGGTCCAATTATTTAAAAAATATATGTACCATACACACATATTTTTTAAATGATTGTACCATGGAACTATCAAAAGGTTCTGTGGTCCAACTATTTTAAAAATTGGACAACTGTCCCTAGTAAAGACCCATAGTCCAACTAGTTGGACAGAACAGTTG
This sequence comes from Miltochrista miniata, assembly GCA_933228765.1. Taxonomy (NCBI): domain Eukaryota; kingdom Metazoa; phylum Arthropoda; class Insecta; order Lepidoptera; family Erebidae; genus Miltochrista; species Miltochrista miniata. The sequence goes on along the minus strand of OW121766.1, from coordinate 24,600,469 downwards.
GACCACTGCCCCGCACCGGACTCGTGCACGTAGAGTTCCGTACAAAAAACTGAAAAATGTCAAATTTGTTGTATGGGAGCCTCCCTATATTATTATCATACTTATTTTATAGCGGCAACAGAAATACACCATCTGCAAAAATAATTGCTGTTTAGCTATCACGGTTCCTGAGATACAGCCTCGTTACGGACAGACAGACGGACAGTAAAGTTTCATGAATAGATTTTTACTCTTTGGGTATGGAACCCTTAAAATGCTGGACGCACTCCTGCATTTCTCCATTAGTGGATGTTTCGTGTTGTACTGCCATACTTTACCTGACAAATTTTCGTTTTTACGATTTTTTTTCTTTTATAGGTATCTACCACTAAAGCTACAAGCATACGGTCCACCTGGCGGATATGCAACACCAGAGGCGCTACACATGCGTTGCTGACCTTGTCAAAACCTTCTACGATCCCTTTTGAAGAACCCCATACTGTAGAGATAAGTGCGCCTTCACACTATCGTTTTTCCGGCGTAGGCGTACGATGGACGTATGCGCGGCGCCGACGCGACGTATACGCCGCGTTGGTGCGGCATCTCCACTGGAACACATGAGTACGCTGAACAAGCGTCGGGCGTGCGCGACGTATACGCGACGTATACGCCGCGCTGGCGCGGCGTCTCCACTGGAACACATGAGTACGCTGAACAAGCGTCGGGCGTGCGCGACGTATACGCGACGTATACGCCGCGCATACGTCCATCGAACGCCTACGCTAGTGTGAAGGCGCACTTAGAAAAACCGAGGCAAGGACATAAGCGTTCGCGGAAGAAAGCCCATAATAAGTTTCAAATTATAAAGATTCTCTTCAATAAAAAGTATAAGAAAACGGTTCTCCGTATATTTTCTCACAATAAACAATAATTAATCTACCATCTCACCCTACGCAATAAAGGCCAATTTAACACTAGTAACAATTAATTAAAGAAAACAACCCTAAGATTGCTTACTTCTGTTTCATGTGAATCATAATTTAAGGTAAAAACGAACTTTTTACTTTACGTTAAAGTTTAAATTGAATGATTGCTTTTAGTCCATAATTTTTGCTGTAAGATGAAGATGTAAAATGCTTTCTCGATTCAAATTACGATTTCTTTTATTAATTTTTGTTGATGCTAAAATTAATACGAGAAAATTATATCGCTTTTGGATGGAATGACGTGTACTCCGCGTTACGGCGGTTTTATGACCGACATAGGGTTTGAATCCGGGACTTCAGCACGGTACTTTCACACACTAAACAATGAGCTACTGAGTTAAGGTGCTGGAACTAATGCAAAGTGGTAAAAATGACACGATAATCGTTCGAGACTGTTTCCTATAATTACACTATTATTTTATTTTAGTAGCATTTTTTACAAGCTAGTTAACCTTTCGCCTTCATCCTGCTAAAATTTGGAGAAAAATAAACAACAAAACCTCTTCCCAATTATCTTTTTACGAAGTCAAAGGAGCTTTCCTGCAACTTGTCAACACACTTTGAAATGCAAAAGTTACTTAACGAGAGGGAGAAGTAAGTAACCGCCGTGGGTACTTTACTGAGTGACGGCACTTCTACGCCTTTTTTTCCTGTATTTTCTTTTTCTTTGATGAATTAGAAACAGTTTTAAAAGAAACTGGTCTAGGGGTCCAGTGGTCGTAATGAATTTCTTTGAAGGATACTTTCAGGGGTTATATTATACCAAAAATTCGTATTTCAATTGATAAACCAAAGTCCTATGATTCTAATAAGTCGTAAGTTTTTGATTATGAATGGGTAATAAAGCCAATGTTATTTTGATCGAGCGTTTTAATTTAAAACAGAACACAATGTAGAGTTTTCTCAGTGATCAAATGATTAAAATCCAAGACTATTCCCGTTACCGCATTCCATGGGAACATATTCGAGGGATAAAAATGTGCCTATGTGTGATTCCAGACTATAATCTACCCCTGTAACAAGTTTCAGGGGGATCCGTTACGCAATTAGAGCAGAGCGTTATTGAAAAACACACATCCATGGATTTCTGTTATGTGTGGAAATCCCTCATGGTTGCTTTACCCTATACCGGCCTCTGAATGGTTAAATCACTGCACGATCACTGCAGTAAACAACTTTCACTATGGCCGCTCCATGGATGGGTGACCATCCATGTGATCACTTTGTGACATTTATTTGAGCGTTTCCATGCTTCGGCAGGCACGTTAAGCCGTTGGTCCCGGTTGCCAGTAAAATGGCAGTCGTTAAGCTAAGTTGAAGGCTTTATTTCAACAGCAGGCAGTCACAACCTGCGCCTGTCCATTTAAACACGGCAATACGGCTCACCACCTATTACGTGGGACAAATTATACAAAGGTGAAATGTGTGCATATAATATGCCTCTGCCTACCCGTTCGGGGATAAAGGCGTGACCATATGTGTGTATGTATGTATGATTAAAACCACACGGTGCTCTACCACTGCCTAAGATTACAATATGTATATTTTAATCCTAAGCAGTAAGTAAGAGGTATACCGGTAGATCGGAGAGAGATACCGGTATCAAACATTAGATAAGGAGGGATTAGACCCGGAAAAGATTCCAAAACCATTATTAAATTTCTAAAAATAAACTACACGGGAGTAGTCTCTTCCTATTTATGTTAAAGAATCTTTTCCTTTTAAAGTACTTTCACACAAAACAAAGAACTTTCGATGAGCGTGGAACGGACGAGATGAGATTGTAAATAGGTTACAACAACCTTTTGAACGTAAGGAACCTTTTATTTTCGAGATCCTTAGGTGTATTTTTGGACGTTTTATTGAGATAGTTTCTTGTAGATGTATATTTCTTTTAATTTTTAACGTAAGGAAAAATTCTTCATGGATGCTATGCCGGACTCCTACCGACTAAAAAACCTCACGTAGCGCCCAACAGCCTATGGTTGGGAGCCCCGGAAGGATGTCCCAGGACTCCCAACAGTCCTACGACAACCACTGCTGCCTCGTCTAGGGTGGGGTTTGGGTGCTATCCCGCGTCTTTGGGGGGTTTTCGTGTGTCATTCCGCTTCTTAGAGGGGGCGTGTGAATCCCTCGCGTCACGCGCTGTCTAGGGTTCTTAATGTATATTGTCCGACAACTACGTATTGACCGATCGTAACTAAGCGCTGTGAACGTAGATTTACTTTTCCCAATGTTTTCTTTTGTCAAATCAATCAAATCAGTCTAATAGCAGTCCACTACTTAAGGTAGTCCTTTCCCAATTTACGCCACAATACACGGTCAGTCCTGCGCCTTCCGCATTCAGTCCTTCTTTGCAATCTTTTCCAGGTCGTCGGTCTATTTGGCAGGGGGTCGACCTACCCCACGCTTACCTCCTTACACGTGTACGATTTTCCTCACGTTATAAAAGCCACGCTTACCAAGCCTAGGTTTCTTATATGTGTGTGCTTTTTTTCTCTATAGATCGTGTTTCTAAACAGATTTTTATGATCTTTGGCGTGTGCATATTGATTAATGGATTTATTTCATCGTCAGCGATTTTTGATTGAGCAAGAAATAGAAAATTTCCTGTGGTATCATTTATCAACTGGTTTTGAATCAAATTAGGAGGAAACTTATCCGAATTAGATACCTACTTGTCGTAAAAGTTTTTAAAGCTTTGCCGTAAAATATTTCCTAACACAAATGTAAATAAAAATCAAATCTTTACTAATTCGCTCGAATTTACGAATAATTATTCCACGTTTTTATCGTGAACTTCCTGATCCATTGTCCAAAATAAATACATGCGTAATTATTCTGCTCAAGCCATAATTTGATTCAACTTTTGCACGGTAACATTACCTTTGTTTACATTGTGATCATAGTGCCTACTCATTTTAAAGATGCACACCCGTCAGACTTTTTGTAGGACAGATAATCGGACCTATAAACCGACATTTTAATTCTCGCCCAATTTTTGAAGGACGTATGCGTTGCACTATCACAATAAGTACTTACGTTCTTACAGTAACCTTTTTAATATAAATAAAATGTACCTAACTAGGTACCTACATATTTTATTATTAGTATAAAAAAAATAAGTACAAACATTTTTTAGAGAGGCAGACAAGCATACGGTCTACCAGATGGCAGGGTGGTCACGGTCACCTATGAACGTTTGCAACACCAGAGGCGCTACACTCGCTCCGCCGACCCTGTAAGAACCTTCTAAGACCTTTGAAGAACCACATACTGTAGGCGTTAAAAATAATATAATATTAGCGAAGGGAAAACTTAGTGCTGCGGGTTTATAAAATTCAATACCACACTGTCAAATAACATATTACTATTCACCGATGAATTTTCATATGTAAATTCTTCCACACGACGAATACATGAGGGCGGATGGGCTTGAAAATGCAATAAAAACGATTTACTGCATTTTTCCACCCTTTCAGCTCGCTCGCTTACACACCCCAATATTTTGATAGCTGTCGTTAATCAACCCTTATTGCGCAGGGATTTAAATTCTTTATAAAAGGGTTTAATTCTTTAAAATTATATCGTTTATTTTCAACGAGTCACACTAAAACAGGTCACACTGTGACTCGTTGAGACATTTTATTCCGAATGAGAATCACTATCAGATTATATATACTGTTGATTATGACACTTGGTATAACTGGCTGCACATGTACATACTTAAAAGGTTAACATACAGGATGGATGAGCACTTACTGTAAGTACAGTAAGTTGTCATGTAGTTAAACTTTGTGAATGCATAACGCAGGCGAAACCGGTCAGCTTTATATGAACTAGCTGACCCTCGCAACTACCTTGACGTCACAGAAGGTGTATGAAAGGAGCGGTATTTCTTTATTAGACTCATCGAGTAGGGTTGGAAACTGCCCTGTTTGGCTTAATCATAAAAGAGCTTAAAGATTAAGTCTATTCTAAAACAATTCAGTTCATGCCAAAGGCGTGGACTGAATTGTTATTACAATAAAGTTACAAATTTTACGATAAACTTAATCATTAAGCTCTTTTATGATTAAGCCAATACGCCAGTTTAGATTTACCCTCACATTCAAAGGAACCCTGGAATTCTAGGTTTTGCGAAAGTTGAGATGTCTCCAATTCCTGAACTACAGAGCCCTCAACATTGAAACTGGTGTGAAACAATTCTTAAAGTACTTCCTTCATGAAATTAAACATTTTGGAACCAGACCACCCGTTGAGAACTTAGGTACAACTAAAAAACCATTTTGTCTTTCATCCCCTCTCCGCTTTCATCCGCGCAAAATATCGGGATCAAAAGTATCCTAGAACCTTCCTCGGATCATAAGCTCAAATTGTACCACGTTTCATTCATATCGATTCAGTAGTTTCGGCGTGATACTTACAGCTTACCTATAGCTTTTTAAAATATTATAGTGCTAAATTATAAAACAACCCATCATAAATGTATTTGCTGTCTAAAGATGCAGAAAAATACACGAAAAATATTTCTACACAGGAACGCTAACCTGTCTGGCGCATGATAAAATAGAAATTGATTTTCCAAATTTACCACGCGCCGTCATAAATATATGGGAGGTAATATCTACTACAAAATGGCTGGCCCACTCGAAAATAATGACGGAAAATGGAATTTTATACACACCCACCCGTCTTCGGAGTGCGGCATCGTCGAGACTGAAAATATAAAATATTGACTGCACATTGCGCCTCCGGCTTCAAACGATGCAGGGCGCCGATTCTCAGCCGTTCGACTAGAATGCGTAGACGGAAATTTTACTTATAAGCCCTACCGAAAGGGTAAAAACGGGACCCAACTCTCCTTATGTCTGTCTGTTACCAGGCTGAACCATGTCTCATGAACCGTGATAGCTAGAATGCTGAAATTTACACAGATTTATATATTTCTGTTGCCGGTATAACAACAAATAAGAAAAAATAATCATATGTAAAGGGGGCCCCATACAACAAACGTAATTTTTTGCCGTGTTTTGGTATGGAACCTTCTGTGAGCGAATCCGACTCACACTTGATCAATTTTATCACATATTTTTCCCTGTCTAGATGTGAGACAAGACATTTTTATAAATAGTAAATTTCCCTATACGCCTACGAGTCACGTGAATGAGAATTGCAGCCCGGTACTCGCAATGTTGCTCTCCATGTAAATCTCAAAAATCCTTTTAGCTGCAATTCAATTCATGCGATTGTGATTGAAGTTCCGGATTAGAGTCTGTCGGTATCCATGGAGAAAATAGTAATACGCAATACTTCTAGGTAAGAATATTTTAAAATCCTGACAACTGAATCTGCAATGAGCTGTATGATTTCTATAAAAATTTGGTTTTTCAATTTTTAAAGGGTCTGTAACGTTCATATTACGTGTAGGAAATTACTCGTAGATTAAGAAGTAAACTGAATTATGATTAAGAAGTGAACTGTCACATGCATGCTTATGAACCTTTTTTCTTTATGTGTCCAGTAACCCTAAAATCACGTATGAATGTCCTGGGACATCCTTCCGAGGGCTTACCAGGGGCTCGCAACCATAGGCTGTTGGGCGTTACGTGAGGTTTTTTAGTCGGTAGGATTCCGGCATAGCATCCATGGTGGATTTCTCGTCACGTTAAAAAAACGAATGGGAGATGAAAGAATGACAAAACAGATATACAACGCGAAAGTGGATGGACTAGGAGTCGGGGAAGGCCACGACACACCCACCACGACCAAATTAATCGTGTGTTAGTTGAAGGTGGTGTCAAGAGCCGAAGGAACCGACGTGCATGCATGAAAAGAAAAATGAAAGTTGAAGAAGCAAGTGAGGTGTGTATGGACCGTGCCGTGTGGCGCTCGGTTCTTTCTGCCTACCCCGCAAGGGATTTGGCGTGAAGATAGTATAGTATATAGTTAAAAAAAATCACGTTTCAATAAACAACACAGAAGATTTAGCTACAAAAATATTAAGCTTATTCAAAACATTACTATGCAGTGGCTTGATGTCAGAATATAGGTAAAGCCGCATCCCATTTTGCAGCAGAGCAATCAAAACGTCACTTGCAGCCTCTCCCACGGCTAAAGGAAATGGATCACCTGCTTGCGATGAAACAGGAAAAATTGTTCTATGATATTGTGAATACTGAAACCGTTTTTTGACAGTATATTAATTGGAAAAAAATGCTTTTAAACTGGCAATATTTAACTACAAATGTTTTTATGTTGTTTAGAGTGTGTGTGTTTCTAATGTGTAGGTATAATCTTCTCTCTAACGGTACGACGGATGCGGGACTTTTTATTTGAATCTTGATAATAGAAGAGGGGTTTTGAACCACTAAGGTGGCAGACAAGCATACGGCCCACGATGTTACACCGAAAGCCAGGCAATTTATCAACGGAAGGTAACGGCATCTAGACAAGCTCACAAGCATACGTGTAAAGACTAATAGTGATTCAACTAGGCCGTTTGACGAAGCAACGATGCGGTGCGGTATATCGGAGAGCGGGGTCGCCCCCCTACCCGCGATGCCTGAGGTGCGCCCGCTACTTAATGTATGGCAGTTGAGGTACGCCCGTTCCAGAGTGTCAAATTATGAGACGAATATAGAAAATACAAAATTTGAATAGAATCTACTTATAATGTAATATGTAATACAATAATATGATAATGTTTATAAATAAAGACTAATACTCGCGTCGCGGAATTGTTATTTTTAATTATTTTAAGATTAAAAAAATCAAGTCGACATCATTGAGTTATTATTACTACGTATAGAGAACGCATCCCGAAGTAAAATTTTGCACCAAGCGTTATGGTCCACGGACCATAAGTCAATAATTAGTCTCTTGTGAGCACCCGGCACAACGTGACGCCTTCATCAGTGAAAAGATTTGCGTAAAATGCCTTCGAGTGTTGTCCAATACTGTAAAAACCACTCAAGAAGATAAAATAAAAGTCTTGGAAGTACTTTTCACTCGTAAGGATATAAGCTTTTCGATTTAACACGCATGATTTATTTAATTTATGTTTTTAATATCTAACCGCCATTTTTTATACTCGTGTTTCCTTACAAGTGACATGTTCTTGAAATACCTTGAAGGAAACGCGTAAGCGCTATGGAATTCACGGCGCTTTAGACCTTTTGATCGTGAAAAGACTATAACTAAGCAGCGATCTCGCGCTTGAATACGTTTTAATATGATTAGACGACTAATTAACTCAATGGTCGACATCAAAATGTAGGTACGAAATCATTACGAAAGGTATTTTAAAAAGTTGTTCAGACAAACACTGTAGCTGATTGTGAACTTAGATTTATTTCGTTAGTCTTAAGGGGACTGGTTGACAAAGTTTGCGAAAAAGAGGTGCAAATGAAGACATCCTTCTCGGTATTAGTATACGAAAAATGATAGCCAAAAGTAGATTTGAAATCTAAAAGATGTGTGTCAAAAGATGGTTTTATCAGAAATTGTGTATTTATTATAAATAATTAGTAAAACATCATTGAAATAGCCCATAACTTTTTAGAAGAAGCTGTTGTATGACATCTATTTATTAATGAATGATAATAAAATTTATATCAGAGACTAAAGAAAACATAGACCTATAAAATGGTTTTCTTCAATTTAGAATTAGTATAAGTTTTAACTAATTATAACTAATAATGTATTCAAAGAATACATCACATTGCTTGCTTCCCCGCGCTCGCCCAAATATCTAGTGCGGGGGGAGTCGTGTTGCTAGACGGACGTGTGTCGCTCTGGTCTGCAAAATATTTTCGTAAAAAGTTTATATTTTCATTCATGTACAGAGTAATGCGTGTAACAGAGCCCGAGTTACACAATGCATACTGCATTACATGAGAATATAATGCATTTGAAGTTATTTTATGTATTGTTTTATTAAATTACTTCGAAAGATAGTCATGCTAATATTGTAAGCGGTACTTAATCGTTTCAAAATATATAAATGAAGAAATATTTGTGGACATTTCCACACAACTTAAGCTATTATAACTTTGTGCTAAGGGATATAGACAACTGCTTTTTTTGAGACACTGCTCTCAACCGTCAATTTTTTCAGCTTATTACGTCTTGGGGCGACGTAGGCACCATCTACCGGCAACTTGGTTAAGGTAATAAAGTGCAAGAGTTGACGGTCGAGAGCAGTGTCTCATTGGTCCAATGGTGAGGCCGTCTGGTCCGGCAAACCAGAAGACGCAGGTTCGAATCCTGCTCGGGACCAAAAATTGTATACAATTATTTGCTAGACAAGTAAGTCTGGAAATGATCTGCTGGCTCTGTTGGATTCTCAAACAATTTGTTATGATTTTTTAAGTCTATATTATAGTAAGCAGAGCACTAAAAAGAATAGCCCGCCCAGTTTCTTGCTAGTCTATATCTATTCATAATATTAAAACTGTTGAGGGTCGAGAGGCTGAACATGGAAGATATTTAAAAAAAAAGAACGCGTTCTCTAATCGATGCCTACTTAAGCCAAAATGAAATTTAAAATTTTCATGTCCGTCTGTATTCAGAATACGTATCACGCCGAAACTACTGATTTCAATGAAAATTGATCCGAGGAAGTTCAGGAGTTAGAGACATCTCAACTTCTCAAAACCTAGAATTCAAGAGTTCCTTTGAATGTGAGGGTAAATCTAAACCGGCGTGTTAGCTTTATCATTATAAGAGCTTAATGATTAAGTCCAGTGTTAAATATTTCGTCCGTGCCGAAGGCGTGGACTGAAATAAATTATTCTAGAATAGATTCTAAAACAATTCAGTCCACGCCCTTGACGTGTAAGTTCTTTTATGATAAAGCAAACAGGGCAGTTTCACTCACCGCTTGCTGAGTCTGATGAAAAAATACCTCCCCTTTCATCGTAAACGAAGTTGTGAGGGTCAGCTAGTTGCATACATACATAAATATGGTCACGCCTTTATCCCCGAAGGGGTAGGCAGAGGCATATTATTATGTCCCCACATTTCACCTTTTTAGAATTTGTCCCACGTAATAGGCGGTGAGCTGTATTGCCGTGTTGAGATAGACAGGCGCAGGTTGTGACTGCCTGCTGTTAAAATTAATCAAGCCGCCAAAAGGGCCTTCAACTTCGCTTAACGACTGCCATTTTACGGGCAACCAGGACCAACGGCTTAACGTGCCTTCCGAAACACGGAAACGACGCTCAAATAACCCATCCAAGGACTGGCCATAGTGAATGAGCTTACTACAGTGATCGCTTACAGAACACTGAGTCCGCGGTGCCACGAGCGCTTCTTATTTATGCATAACTAGCTGACCCTCGCAACTGCGTTTACGTCTATTTTTGTTTGTTTGTAATAATAAAATGTAATGAAATTTTGTTCCAAAAGTAACAAAAATTTTAAGAGAGTGGAAGACCCCCCTTTCTAGATTTGTAATAATTTAAGTACAAAGCAATGTATAATAATGAACATTCGCCTTTGTGAATTCGTCACATTTAAGCTTTACGTAATGATCAATCACATTTTTTGCAGTGTATTTTTACTACACTTAAAAACAAAGGAAATCGAAATACAAATGTTCCTTTGTTTTTAATTTACTTTTCGCCTCTCTATAAAATAGAGTGCAGAGGGGCTTATGGCGAGACTTTGTCTGTAGTCTGTGACTCTGTTGCATTAAACTACGTCACTAGGTCACGTGGATCATCTGTTCAAAGTTTGAAATAAAACAAAAATGACAACGTTAATTGGATTGAACTCCCACAATAAATGTTTTAGAGAGGGGCTGTCGGGTGAGACCGTCTCACAGTTTCTTGTTTATTTGGTGAAACGAGGAACGCATTTCCGCTACTATTTTTCTTCTTCTTCCGTGGTTCTTTTACTCTGATGTCTCTGAAGTTGAGCTACTCTATGTTAGCGAGTCATATCGCCCATTTGCTCAAGGTCGTTAGCCCTGGGTATGGCCTTAATCATATAAAATATCTATCTATAAATATAATAATGAATCCATATTTCCTTGGCCACGACATGACGCGTGAACGGCTGGACCGATTTCGCTTATTCATTTTTAGATGTGTTTGTTATTGTCAGGAGAAGGTTTTTATGGAAAAAATTAAAAAAAATGCATCAAAAATAGAAAATCTATACTTATAATAAATCTGTAGAAGTGAAAATTCTGTACATTGAAAATATAAAAAAAATAAATGGCAGGGGGTGTTACTAGACCGACACTGAACCCAAAAACGTGATTAATTTTTTTTTTGTCTGTCTGTCTGTCTGTCTGTTTGTTCAGGCATCACGCAAAAACTACCGGTTCGATTACGATGAAACTTGGTATATTTATTCTTTAATATCCTGGGCACCACACTGGATACTTTTCATCCCTGAAAAGTATACTTATTATAAAATAAAAAACGAACTTAAGTCGTTTAAAGTTATTATCAATTATTGCTTTATTGCGGATTATTCGCGATCTCGAGTGGATCGGACGTGTCTCGTGTGTTTTAAAATGCTTATATTTTAACAATTTAAATGCCTACATGTGACGTGAGTGAAATTGCTGTCTAAGTAAAAACAAAAGTGGGTCGTGATCGAAGTGCTTAAGACAGGTACTGTTTGCATAATTATTATTATAATAATCTCAATTGGTGTCCTAAAATGCACTCTAATTAGATACATTACTGGATAAATAATGTCCGGTCCGGGAGCCAGCCCCTTTAGTCGCAGCCAAATAATGCAGCGAAGCCCCCCACAGACTCAAACCCAGCACCCTCACCATGTGGCCCCCATTTCTCAAGAGGACACGGAAAATGAGCTGCCAAATGAGGTGGTCCGAACTGAGGAAATCCAAAAATGGATGACGTCCATTGAGGGTTTGCTCCAGGAAATCAAAACAGTAGTTGGGGAGGGAAAAATGAACTCTGACCAAAAGCTTCGGGTTTCAAATATATCCCGTAAGATATCACACGGGACATCTCAGATGGCGGTTCTATACCAGGCGCTAAAACAAAAGACGATCTTAGCCCATGAAAAAGTTTCGAGCCTCCAAGGTCAACAAAATATTGAGCACTCCATCAACGAATTTAAGCAGGTTGTTGAGACGAAAATCGCACCCACCTCAGGAACAGTTTCATATGCCAATGTGCTTGGTAAAGGCGCTGCAAACCTGATCTCCCCAAAGAACCTGAGCGCGATTGCCATATACCCCACGGATAAGAGTAAAAACAGTGACGACACCAAAGCCTTAGTACAGAAGCTCATTTCACCAGAGGAAATGAAGCTTAATGTACGTGGTCTTAGAAAAGTGAGGAACGGAGGTGTTGTTATTAGCACAGAGAATCGAGGAGATGTGGAGAAGCTAAAATTCTCTTCAAAACTGGTGTCTTCCGGTCTAACTGTGGAAGAGCAGTCAAAGCGCCGCCCAAGGATCACTATTATCGGAGTCCCAGTCACAATGTCGGAAAAAGAGGTTTTTGACTGTATTTATGAGCAGAACCTGTCGGAAAAGTTGCCGAATTGCACTAGAGAGTCGTTCCTGCAATCTAGCAAGTTGAGTCATAAGTCGGGCAAGAGGAACCTACCGACTTGCAACTATATCATTGAAGTGCCGCCAAACATTAGGAATTTGTTGACAACACAAGGACGTGTCTACATAAATTGGACTTCGTGCCCGGTACGCGACTTCACTCTTGTTACCAGATGCTTTAACTGCCAACAATATGGTCATGCTGCGAAATACTGCCGTGAAACTGCTCCCACCTGTTACCACTGTGGAGAGACTGGTCACTCCCATAAAGAATGCACTAAAAAATCTTCGCCGCCCCACTGTGCTACATGTAAGCGTTATAATAGGAAATGTGAACATCAAACAGGAGACGACAACTGCCCGGCACGTAAACAAGCTGAGATCAATTTCATTAACTCTATAGACTATGAAGGCGCCTAGGAGCGTCACCGAAAAGTAATTGTCTTGGCACATTATATCTTATTTATATTTACTCTTTATTGTATTTTAGGAATTATGACCTGTAATCAAGTATTAGATGACATAGATAGCCTTTCCGTGTCGGAAACACACATTTGTAATGCGATTGACTGTAAAAAATTTCTAACTCTGGGGAAACAACTAACTCTAGTAACACAAAACATTCGTAGCATAAACAAAAACATGACCGCATTTGAAGAATTATTGCACGACCTAGATATAAGTTGTGATATAATTGTTCTAACTGAATGTTGGCTTTCGGATGACACTGATGTGGTACCCGACCTGTATGGCTATCTGTCACACTCGTCAAGCAATTATATCAATCAGAACGCCGGTCTGGTAGTGTATACAAGGCGAGATTTGATTATTGCCATTGAGGAACCATTAATCGACGAATGTAACTGTCTCATAATCAAACCGAAACCCGACACGGCGATACTGGCCATCAGTCTATCGTCCAATAACCTGGCAATATATCCCTCACAAAATGTACAAGTATTCTTAAACTCTCTAGATGTGACATTAAAACGCCTATCCTCTGTCAAAAATATCATAATAGTGGGGGATATAAACATCAACCTTATACCTGAGAAACAGGACCACGATGCACATCGATATCTTAATATCTGTTCATCTCACGGCCTATTACCTACTCATCATTTCATGACATTCCAATCCGGTTCATGCATGGACCATCTTATCTTAAAATCTCAACTACCATCGAAGACACTAGTAACTAACTCGTGGCTGACTGATCATCGTATGATCTTTTTTGCAATGCAAACATCTTTACCTAGACAGAAATGCATGCATAACATATCCACAGTAAATATGTCTAACCTTGAACATGATATACGTAGCATAAATTTCGACCCAGTTTTCTACTCTAATGATCCAAACGACTCTTTAGATTACTTTATTAATTGTTTGCAATCAGTAATACAAAAATATACACAGACAAAATCGGTTCCCAGAAGATTTAATAATATCAAACCATGGGTTACACCTGGGCTGGTTCGATGCATTAGACACAGAGATAGGCTACACCTAAAGTTAAGACTGGCACCCGATAATGAGATACTTGCTTGTACATATAGGAGATATAGAAATTTCTGTAACAACCTTCTAAAAAAATTGAAATCACAATTTCAAAGGCAAGAACTACAAAAGGCAGGCAATAATAGTAAACTAATCTGAAAATTTTTAAAATCAAATACTATTAGATCAAAGCCACCTGAGCAATCACTCGAGTTACTGTCAGGAGTGAATCCATCTAACATAATGGACGAAATCAACGACTACTTTATTCTAAAATTAAGCACACACTAAAATTTAGCGATTGCTCTTCTAACCTCAAATTCCGCCCTGTTACGACTTCCCTGAAATCTCTTGTTCTATTGGGCACTGACTCAGAGGAAATAACTAGAATTATAACAGGTTTGAAAGATACAAGTGCCACAGGCTGGGACAATATACCCAACAAAATACTTAAAACGTTTAAAGTGCTACTTGTACCACCTTTGACCCATATTTTTCAACAGTGCCTAACCCTTGGAATTTTTCCTCATGCACTTAAGAGAGCAGTTGTAACTCCAGTATTTAAATCAGGAAATAAAAATTTGGTAAACAACTACAGACCGATCTCTGTTTTAACAGGTTTATCGAAAATACTAGAAAAACTTATAAACTGTAGACTAATAAACTATCTAGAAACTAACAGCTTGCTATCAGAGTGCCAATTTGGGTTCAGGCCCGCTCGGTCAACCAGCCAGGCAGTAAATGCACAAACAGAATATGTTACTAACAACCTAGATAAGGGCATGCACACAATGGGGATCTTCCTAGACCTTGCCAAGGCTTTTGATAGTATTTCTGCTACCTTACTACTGCAGAAGATGGAGGCTCTTGAAATAAGAGGAACACAACTTCGGTTGTTTGCCGATTATCTCAGTAATCGCAAGCAATCGGTAAAAATTGGCGAGCACACAAGCAGTGTAATGACTACCAGTGGTTTTGGGGTACCACAGGGGAGTGTCTTGGGAAGTACTCTATTTTTAATTTATATTAATGACCTTTGCTCCTCTACACTACAAAATGGTGTAATTATATCTTATGCTGACGACACAGTTCTCTTGTTCGCCGCAGAATCACGTGAGGAGTTATATACTCGTGCACAACGAGGCTTTAATTTTGTGACTAATTGGCTCAATAAAAACCTACTAACGCTGAATGCTGATAAGACAAAATATATTTTATTTGTAATGAGGAACACTAACAAAAACATTAGTGGCCTAGAAATACTCACACACAGCTGTAGAACTGCTTGCTCACCATGCCTTTGTCTTGCATTGACTAAAACTGACGATATAAAATACCTGGGAGTCACGATTGACACAAATCTAAATTTCCGTAAACAAATAAGTTCGCTCAGTACAAGAGTACGCAAATTAATTTACATATTTAAACATTTGCGAGTAATAGCAAATTTTAAACTAATTAAACAGGTATATCTGGCTTTGGGTCAATCAATTATCACATATTGCATAACAACCTGGGGTGGTGCTGGAAATTCAGTCCTTCTCCCGCTAGAACGTTCTCAACGAGCACTATTAAAGGTGGCCTCTTGTCGGCCATTTAGGTACCCCACACAGCAACTATATAGTGAATGGGACGTACCAACAGTTCGGCAATTATTTATTTTAAATATTGTATTACACCAGCATACCAAGCTTCCTTCACCGAGAGCAGATCTGAACAAGCGACGGAAGGATTTAGTTTGCAAAACCCCTTTAACCCGACACGCTTTTATGAAGAAATTTCACACCTTTTTGGGCCCCTATTTGTATAAAAAGATAAATAAGATACTAACACTTAGTCACCTAAATTATAGAGATGCTAAGATCTTGGTCGTTGATTACTTGAGAGACCTAAACCGCGAGGACACGGAAAAGTTACTTATTTTTTTTTTTTTTTAACGTGAGGGAAAATCCTCGTAGGATGCTATGCCGGACTCTTACCGACTAAAAAACCTCACGTAACGCCCAACAGCCTATGGTTGAGAGCCCCGGGTAAGCCCTCAGGAAGGATGTCCCGTGACTCCCAACAGACCTACGGCCGCCAATGTGGCCTCGCCCAGGGGGTGGTTCGGGTGCAATCCCGCGTCTATGGGGGGGTTTCGGGTGTGACCCCGCTTCTAAGGGGGGGCGTGCGTGAGTGCTCACGTCACGCTGCTGTCATGGGCCTGCTTCTGTAAGGACGGTGAGCGGCCCTCTCACCGTCCTCAGACCCCCGGTCATGGAGGCCGATAGTCCTCGGCGAAGACACGTCGGCGGCGCCCAGGGCGCCGACTGCGGAACTCGGGTGGGAGAGTTCTCTCCCGCACCCGGCCCGCCGCCTCCTTCGCGAGCATGACCTGCTCGCAGAAAGAGGCGGCGCAGTCCTACTTACTCCCGCTGGAGAGCATGGCTCGCACCATGGCCTCAAGCGAGAGAGTGTCCACGCCCAGACCCACTACGAGGACCTGTCGCTGTTGTGCCCACGCCGTGCACTCCACCAGCGTGTGGAGCGCCGTGTCATCGCTGCGGTCCTCGCAGTGCTGACACTCGGCCGTGGTTTCCCGGTGTTTTCGCCACAGATACCTACCGAAGCTACCGTGCCCGGCAAGCATCTGTGTCAACCGGTAGGAGAGAGCACCGTGTCTTCTCTCCAGCCACTCGTCCATGACCGGTCTGAGGGCCGCGATTGTGGCGAATCCCCCCTTTGGTTGCTCAAGTCGCACCTTCCATGTCTCCACGGTTTCCTGGTGGAGCAGGGTCCGCTGGGCCTCGATTTCTCGAGACGCAGGCCTTTGGCCCCGCTCCAGCGCCTCCTTGCGCCATCTGAACAGTGACGCAAGGGCTCTCGCTTCCAGGTCCCATGGAGGGGTCCCGGCTAGGAGACATGCCGCCTCACCGGAGATCGTGCGGTATCCTCTTATCACCCTGACGGCCATCACTCTCTGCGGGCTCAGCAGTCTAGCCTCATTGCTGGCCGTCAGGGTCTCCGCCCATACGGGAGCCCCGTACAGAGCCATGCTTCGCACGATCCCCAGGTACAGCCTCCTGTAGGGAGCGTTGGGTCCCCTGATGTTGGGCATCAACCGCGCGAGTGCGGCCGATGCTCCCCTCAGTTTTGGGACCAAACTTCGGAAGTGATGTCCGAAGTTCCACCGGCCATCGAGTACGAGCCCCAGATACTTCATCGAGGGCTCGATGCCGATGCTGACGCCCCCTACCTGTATGGTGGCCCCATCCGAGGTCCGTGGAAGCACAGAGCCTCAGATTTGTGAAAGGCGACCTCGAGACCCAGCCGCCGAATCCGACCCACGACCTGAGCAATCCCTGCCGTGGCCTTAAGTGCTGCGGCACGGTGCGTTGCTCCCCGCGCCATAACGAGGGTGTCGTCGGCGTAACACGTTACGCCGACCCCTCTGAGCAACGGACCACGCAGCACCCAGTCGTAACCGATGTTCCACAGGAGCGGCCCTAAAACCGATCCCTGTGGAACACCAACGGAAAAGTTACTTGAGATTATTAATTGAATGTTTTAATGTTAACCTACACCTATGTCTAAATATAGACTATTAATTAGATACTGTTAAATTATTGTTTCTTAGCCGTAAGATAAATTCAGATCAGTGAGGGTCTGAAACACAGGTTTGACATAAACCTAGATCAGACTTGTCGCACGTAAGCAAGATGGCCTACATTAGTTATTTACCTCTTTAAATTGTATTATAAGCCGAATCGTATAAAATGTAATTATAATTGTCTAGTATAAGCATTAATAATTGTATTTAGTAATGTAGACCAGGCGATTTTTGTTTGTTTACGAGTGAAATCTATTTTGTAAAAATTGATCAATAAAATTCTATTCTATTCTATTCTATTGCTTAAACGGTTAATGGTACGATGATGAAATTCAGCAGGAGCGTTGTTTGTAACAATTTGAAAAAAGTAATTTTACCATTTTTGCAAATTCTACCTCCTAAGGTATAAAAAAGGAGTGTCAAGTTTGTATGGGACAACGCGATTTCTTGGTCCGATCTACTTAAAATTTGGCATATAGCATTATTAACATAATTGATGGAAGACGTGTTCCTTATTTTATTGAAATTTATACGTTATCGACCTAAAAAGGGAATGTAAATTATTTTAGAGCTGATTTTTCCCGGAGTTGATATCAATACTCCTTAAATACTCTTATTTTTGATTTAAATTACTTTTTATTTTGACACATTTGAAGTTCAATCCGCTTGACATTGTCATTTTCATGATTTTGCACTATTGGAAATATTATTGTTAATTTTATTAAATTTTGTATAATTATAATGTTCCCCACCGCATATACTCCCGTCGCATCGCTTATATTCGTTAGACCTAACCCAGGCAACTTCGTTATTTATAAAACACCCCTCTTTCTCTCAAGTGACGCAACACATAATAGAAAGAGAGAGGCGTTGTTTTAATATATTAATATCATGTTTCCGTCGCATTAACGACCGTTGCCCCGCTAATATTTTAATTAAAAGATTATTGTAAGCGATCCTTGATAGACATACGCTGTTGAGGACTTTATTTTCGAACTTTATATTGGAACAATTTTTTACCTACCACACATTTTTTACGTAACGTTAACCATTTACGCAGCGTACGCAACGGAAGCTCACAATAGAAATAAACCTAATAAAGATAGATAGATTATAGTGACATGAGTATCTATAAAACCCTAGCATATTTTATGTCGAGATAGCGTTGTAAGTATTTTACGATTTCACAATGGAGTTGACTCACTATTAGTCTTTACACGTATGTCACAAGCATAGAATTATAACGCCACTCAACTATGATGGTCAATGTTGAAAAACTTTAATTCAGTACGACACCTATATGTATATCGGACTAATTTTTATTACCTGAGAAGTGAGCTGATGATCTTTAAAATGTTTAGCTAAGAACCGTTCGAGCAGCTTTCGAACAAAAAACACCGTGTCAAAAAAATGTTCATCCGTTCAATTCAACAGCTATGATGCCAGACAAACAGAGATATGCATACACAGGTTAAACTTATAACACCTTATTATTTTTCAAAATAGAAAGCAATTTTAGCAAAATCATTTAATAGAGTAAAATTACAGAAATTGTTTTCAGCTAAAACATTCAGCCAGAATAATATTCAAGGGTCATGTCTGGGAGAAATTGTTTCACAGATTTTACTTCATAAGCTTAATATGCTTAATTAATATTAAACCTCTGCTGCATATAATTTATTTATTATTCGTCTCGTTTACTCTGGTTCACTTTACTAATAATATAAATGCAAGCGTTTGTGAGTTTATCTGGATGTCTGGATGTTTGTATTTCACGGTCTAACAGCTAACGAATCTGGCTGATATTTAGTACAGGGATATTTATTATAAAATTTTATTAATTTTAATTCCAAGAATAGAAAATATATTAGAAAAAAGTAAAATACAATAAATAAACCGGCCAAGTGCGAGTTGGACTCGCCCATGAAGGGTTTCGTAGCAGCAAGTAGCATAACATAAAAGTTCTAGTAGTTCGTTGTAACTTTGATTGATGTTTTAACACGTTCGCAGTGGTAGGTAGTGATTTTTCTAACCCAAAATTGCGGTTTACGACATATTAAAAAAAAACTACCAGCTCTATCTCGTTCAAACCAATTTTCGTTGGTAGTTTTTATGGCAATGTACATCATATATTCTTTTTAGATTTATCATTCTCTTAGTTTAGAAGTTAGAGGGGGGGACACACATTTTTCCACTTTGGAAGTGTCTCTTGCGCAAACTATTCACTTTAGAAAAAAATTATGTTAGAAACCTCAATGGCATTTTTGAAGACCTATCTATAGATACCCCACACGCATAGGATTAACGAAAAAAAAATTTTGAGTTTATGTTCTGAGTATGGGGACCCCCAAAATTTACTGTTTTTTTTCTAGTTTTATATAAGAATCTCTATAGAAGAATCTTCATAGAATACATCTAGTTACCAAGTTTCAATAGCATAGGCCATATAGTTTCTGAGAAAAGTGGCTGTGACACACGGACGGACAGACAGACAGACATTACGAATCTATAAGGGTTCCGTTTTTGCCATTTGGCTACGAAACCCTAAAAAAATCAATGAGTCTTTTTAAATAATTTGTGTTTAAAACCGGGGATGTGACATGTCACTAGTATCATCTATACATATAATAAAATGATAGAAAAGCCAAAACTGTACATTGGAAATATTAACAAAAAAATACTCGCCGGGTGTTCTACATAAGATACCGAAGCTGAAAATATAGTTAGAATTTTTTTTGTCTGTTTGTCTGTTTGCTTTGCTTTGTCCGGAAGGATCTCAAAAAGTACTGAACAGATTTGGTTCAAATTTTGCACAAATATTACTTAGGGGTGTGGTCTTAAAATAGGCTATATATTATCACGCCACATATCCTAGGGGCTAAGCAGAGAGCAAGGAAATGTTTAAACCGTTGGATTGATTTAACTAAAACGTAGCAGGAATATTAGTAGGAGATAGGTTTTACACTCAGACAACATATTATTACGCTAAATTTTTTAGGAGCTCGGCAGAGAACAATGAAAATCTGTTTGTATATTTTTGCAAAATACAGAAATTACTGAATAATTTTAATTAATCTTTTATTTGAATAGCAATCTAGAGGTAGGATCTTTAAATAGGCTATATATTATCACGCTACATATCCTAGGGACTAGGCAGAGGGTAATAAAATATGTAAGTATGTGGATTGATTAAACTAAAACGTTGCAGGAATATTAGTATGAGATCGGTTTTACACACCGTTTACATATTATCACGCTAAATATCTTGGAGGCCCGATAGAGAATAATTAAATTCTGTGTTTGCTACGATATCCAGACGACTGATATACATACTTATATATTTCTAAATACATACATATTATACACAGAAAACACCCAAACTCCGAAACAAACATTTGTGGATCACACAACTAATTGGAACAACCCAGAAATCGAACCAAGACCTCCGGCGCGACAGGCGGTATCACTACACCGACTACGCCACAGAGGCAGTCAATGAAATTATATTTCATATTCTTCCATATAATTATTCTAACGGCTTGACAGACACAGAATGTATTTGTTTATGTATTAACGGGCAACAATCAAAAGTACCTAACTGTAAAGATTAGTAGTAGTAATTTATAGGCTTGATAAAGAACAATAATCAAATTCATTAGAGTACGTGTTTGTTTTTAAATATGCATTTAGTATATAACATAATAAGTAAGTTTATCAGTTTTCTAGATCTCATAGCTCACACTAATATAAATCAAATTTCAGGCTACGTTATACTAGGTATTGTACAAGCCATGTAATATGTAGTATACTTTATTATAACGTGAAGGAAAATCCATCGTGGATGCTATGCCGGACTCCTACCTTTTAAAAAAACCTTACGTAACGCCTAACAGCCTATGGTTGGGAGCCCTGGGTAAGCCCTCGGAAGGATGTCCCAGGACTCCCAGCAGACCCACGGCCGCCACTGCGTCGTCGCCTAGGAGGTGGTTCGGGTGCTATGCCGCGTCTTTGGGGGTTTCGGGTGCGATCCCGCTTTTAAGGGGGGGGGGGGGGGCGTGAGTGAACGCCTTCGGCGCGGACTGAATTATTTTACAATAGCCTTAATCATTAAGCTTTTTTATCATTAAGCCAACACGCCAGTTTAGATTTACCCTCACATTCAAAGGGATCCTTGAATTCAAGGTTTTGCGAAAGTAGGGATGTCTCTAATTCCTGAACTAGAAAACCTTTAACATGGAAACTTGTGTGAAACATTCCTTACAGTATTCCCTTTATAAAACTAAAAAAAAGATTTGGAATTCGAAAACGCATTGAGAAGTAACAACTAAAAAACCGTTTTGTCTTTCATCCCTTCTCCCAAAGGAATCGCGCAAAATATCGAGATCAAAAGTATCCTAGAACCTTCCTCGGATTATAAGCTCTGATTGTACTAAGTTTCATTCAAATCCATTCAGTAACTTCGGCGTGATACTTATTCGGAATACAGACAGACAGACATACATGAAAAATGTAATTTCATTTTCGGCTTCAGTAGACTCTCGACCCTCAACAGTTTTACTATATGTATAGACTAGCTAACCCTCGCAACTTCGTTTACGTCACATAAGATCTATGAAAGGAGAGGTATTTCTTCATCAGACTCATCAAGCAGCGTGTGAAACTGCCCTGTTTGCTTAATCAAAAAAGAGCTTATAGATGAAGTCTATTCTAAAGCAATTCAGTCCACGCCTTCGGCGCGGACTGAATTATTTTACATTAGCCATAACCATTATGCAGCTCTTTTATGATTAAGCCAACACGCCACACAAACGTTGTTTATAATGAACATTCTTAAAACAACTTTACTGAAAAATGTTGAGCTTTGGCTACAGTGACATGGGTACATAAATTAAATCACCTTAAACATAATAAGTACATGCATACGGTCACGCCTTTATCCCCAAAGGGGTATCGAGGCATATTATATGTTTACCTTTTTTTAATTTGTCCCACGTAACAAAATAGGTGGTGAGCCGCATTGCCGTGTTGAAATGGACAGGCCTTAGTACTGCCTACTTTTGAAAATTATTAAATCTATAAGGTCTTCAACTTGGTTTAACAACTGCCATTTACTGGCTACCGTTAGCGTTAGTGTTATCGTCTCAACTCTTCCGATTATGCGTAAAGTTTTCAGTCTGTGGCCCTAATCTAACAAACGTTTCGTATTCGCGCTTCACCATACTACTTACTCTTATAATTAATTATTAAAGGGGCTAATTAATAAACACGTACGTCATACCGGCCTTGGACCCACTAAAACTATGAGGTCTCTTCCTATCCATCTAGCGCAGTCCTAGGGTATCCTTTAGAGGGCTTACCCGGGGCTCCCAATCGTAGGCTGTTAGGTAGTATACGTGTGGTTTTTAGTCAGTGGGAGTCATAGTACATTCATGTGGGATTTTCCTCACGTTAAAAAAATCCATCTAGCGCATAACTCCCCGGGTAAGTTGGAGGATGTCCTAAATTTGTTCCCACATTTTGGTTACGACTTATCCTAGAGGCTCAAATAGAATACGGTTCAAACTTTGCTTATAACATAATTTCCACGCGGACGAAGTCGCGGGTAACAGCTAGTAATAATAATAAAACAAAAAAATAATAATAATTAGCTTTGTGTCGTACGACACAATTTCGTACAAAGCACCGTTTTCGAGAAGTCTCTCTCGGAAGTTCGAGAAGTCGACTAGTCTCAACAAAGTTCCTAAGTCAAAGTTTCTGCTTTTCGACGTTTCCATCCACACCCCCCTTGTGAGCATTCATTGATTAGACTATCTGGGACATTCCTGGGACGCCCCTGACTCCCAGATTGGTTCTTCAGAAAGGTTCTTAATACTTTTGAATATTATTTTATTTAGGGACCTGTAGTGAAATGTTTCCCAAAGCGTTCCTTGAATACTGCGTACTTATAGGTAACCATCGATATACTAATATACGGCTGAGCTTGAAAATCTAGCGTAGCAACTCGTCGCGATACGTAGCTACAATTTTCAGTAATTCGACCATTATCGTAGTAGGTTAGTTGCGATCAGTCGCCATTTATTTATACAGTGATCGTCTCGTATTAGCGCTTTCATGTGTCTCCGCTACTTATAAACTTGTATACCTACCTATTTATTAACGAAAATTAATAACAGTAAGATACTATGCCCCGTGTGGCGACGGGGTCCCGTGTTGCGACAGGTAAGAGTACAAAATGTCGCCACCCCAATACACCCCGAGGGTGTCGTAAGAGGCGACTAAGGGAACACTTTCGCAAATAGATCCATTGCGTAGAGAAGGAAAACTCGAAATGAAAGTCTGTAGAAAATCGTGTTTGTTGTATGGGAGTATGAAGTTCTTTTATCTGATTTAAGAAACTGTTGTTAGGTATAGCGGCAACAGAAATACATAAGCATTTTAACTTCCTAGCTATCACAGTTCCTGAGATACATCCTGGAGGTAGACAGACGGACAGCGGAGTTCCGTTTTTATCTTTTGGGTACGGAACCCTAAAAACAGTTGTCATCGGATATTACGCATTGTTAGAACGTTGTGACACGTGAATTAGATTAGACCACGTAGATAGGGCTAAAAAGTGATCGGAGATCGAAACCGAAATTCAATTTGGTTTTGCGATTGTTGCATTGCATACAGAAATTGATTTTATTGTGTTAATATCCGAACGATGTTTGCATTTATATACGAGTATACTTATAGAATATATTATACTCGTATTATCTACTAGCTGTTACCCGCGACTTCGTCCGCGTGGAAATTATGTTATAAGCAAAGTTTGAACCGTATTCTATTTGAGCCTCTAGGATAAGTCGTAACCAAAATGTGGGAACAAATTTAGGACATCCTCCAACTTACCCGGGGAGTTATGCGCTAGATGGATTTTTTTAACGTGAGGAAAATCCCACATGAATGTACTATGACTCCCACTGACTAAAAACCACACGTATACTACCTAACAGCCTACGATTGGGAGCCCCGGGTAAGCCCTCTAAAGGATACCCTAGGACTGCGCTAGATGGATAGGAAGAGACCTCATAGTTTTAGTGGGTCCAAGGCCGGTATGACGTACGTGTTTATTAATTAGCCCCTTTAATAATTAATTATAAGAGTAAGTAGTATGGTGAAGCGCGAATACGAAACGTTTGTTAGATTAGGGCCACAGACTGAAAACTTTACGCATAATCGGAAGAGTTGAGACGATAACACTAACGCTAACGGTAGCCAGTAAATGGCAGTTGTTAAACCAAGTTGAAGACCTTATAGATTTAATAATTTTCAAAAGTAGGCAGTACTAAGGCCTGTCCATTTCAACACGGCAATGCGGCTCACCACCTATTTTGTTACGTGGGACAAATTAAAAAAAGGTAAACATATAATATGCCTCGATACCCCTTTGGGGATAAAGGCGTGACCGTATGCATGTACTTATTATGTTTAAGGTGATTTAATTTATGTACCCATGTCACTGTAGCCAAAGCTCAACATTTTTCAGTAAAGTTGTTTTAAGAATGTTCATTATAAACAACGTTTGTGTGGCGTGTTGGCTTAATCATAAAAGAGCTGCATAATGGTTATGGCTAATGTAAAATAATTCAGTCCGCGCCGAAGGCGTGGACTGAATTGCTTTAGAATAGACTTCATCTATAAGCTCTTTTTTGATTAAGCAAACAGGGCAGTTTCACACGCTGCTTGATGAGTCTGATGAAGAAATACCTCTCCTTTCATAGATCTTATGTGACGTAAACGAAGTTGCGAGGGTTAGCTAGTCTATACATATAGTAAAACTGTTGAGGGTCGAGAGTCTACTGAAGCCGAAAATGAAATTACATTTTTCATGTATGTCTGTCTGTCTGTATTCCGAATAAGTATCACGCCGAAGTTACTGAATGGATTTGAATGAAACTTAGTACAATCAGAGCTTATAATCCGAGGAAGGTTCTAGGATACTTTTGATCTCGATATTTTGCGCGATTCCTTTGGGAGAAGGGATGAAAGACAAAACGGTTTTTTAGTTGTTACTTCTCAATGCGTTTTCGAATTCCAAATCTTTTTTTTAGTTTTATAAAGGGAATACTGTAAGGAATGTTTCACACAAGTTTCCATGTTAAAGGTTTTCTAGTTCAGGAATTAGAGACATCCCTACTTTCGCAAAACCTTGAATTCAAGGATCCCTTTGAATGTGAGGGTAAATCTAAACTGGCGTGTTGGCTTAATGATAAAAAAGCTTAATGATTAAGGCTATTGTAAAATAATTCAGTCCGCGCCGAAGGCGTTCACTCACGCCCCCCCCCCCCCCCCCCCTTAAAAGCAGGATCGCACCCGAAACCCCCAAAGACGCGGCATAGCACCCGAACCACCTCCTAGGCGACGACGCAGTGGCGGCCGTGGGTCTGCTGGGAGTCCTGGGACATCCTTCCGAGGGCTTACCCAGGGCTCCCAACCATAGGCTGTTAGGCGTTACGTAAGGTTTTTTTAAAAGGTAGGAGTCCGGCATAGCATCCACGATGGATTTTCCTTCACGTTATAATAAAGTATACTACATATTACATGGCTTGTACAATACCTAGTATAACGTAGCCTGAAATTTGATTTATATTAGTGTGAGCTATGAGATCTAGAAAACTGATAAACTTACTTATTATGTTATATACTAAATGCATATTTAAAAACAAACACGTACTCTAATGAATTTGATTATTGTTCTTTATCAAGCCTATAAATTACTACTACTAATCTTTACAGTTAGGTACTTTTGATTGTTGCCCGTTAATACATAAACAAATACATTCTGTGTCTGTCAAGCCGTTAGAATAATTATATGGAAGAATATGAAATATAATTTCATTGACTGCCTCTGTGGCGTAGTCGGTGTAGTGATACCGCCTGTCGCGCCGGAGGTCTTGGTTCGATTTCTGGGTTGTTCCAATTAGTTGTGTGATCCACAAATGTTTGTTTCGGAGTTTGGGTGTTTTCTGTGTATAATATGTATGTATTTAGAAATATATAAGTATGTATATCAGTCGTCTGGATATCGTAGCAAACACAGAATTTAATTATTCTCTATCGGGCCTCCAAGATATTTAGCGTGATAATATGTAAACGGTGTGTAAAACCGATCTCATACTAATATTCCTGCAACGTTTTAGTTTAATCAATCCACATACTTACATATTTTATTACCCTCTGCCTAGTCCCTAGGATATGTAGCGTGATAATATATAGCCTATTTAAAGATCCTACCTCTAGATTGCTATTCAAATAAAAGATTAATTAAAATTATTCAGTAATTTCTGTATTTTGCAAAAATATACAAACAGATTTTCATTGTTCTCTGCCGAGCTCCTAAAAAATTTAGCGTAATAATATGTTGTCTGAGTGTAAAACCTATCTCCTACTAATATTCCTGCTACGTTTTAGTTAAATCAATCCAACGGTTTAAACATTTCCTTGCTCTCTGCTTAGCCCCTAGGATATGTGGCGTGATAATATATAGCCTATTTTAAGACCACACCCCTAAGTAATATTTGTGCAAAATTTGAACCAAATCTGTTCAGTACTTTTTGAGATCCTTCCGGACAAAGCAAAGCAAACAGACAAACAGACAAACAGACAAAAAAAATTCTAACTATATTTTCAGCTTCGGTATCTTATGTAGAACACCCGGCGAGTATTTTTTTGTTAATATTTCCAATGTACAGTTTTGGCTTTTCTATCATTTTATTATATGTATAGATGTTTCTATCTTTACTCGGGTATCTTCTTTTTTTTTCTTATGAAGATACCCGGACATTTGGTAGGCTTACATGGAGACATATTGGTCCAACACGCAGAGGCCATTTGAGATTTTTAATGTATTGGAAAATGGGACCCCCACTGCAGACTTTTCACGTCTACCTTATGTAGAAGAACGGCAATGGACTGCCTACAATGGGAGCTAACCTATTGTAAAATATGCTAACTACAAAATGGGCTATTGCGATAGGGGTTAAATGGAACTAGTAACTTATGCTATGAAAGATGACGGCTAAAAAAAATCTCTACAACGTTGTCTTTTACACTTTGTATCTATCTCCAATGATTGCCTAGCTATGAGCTTCTAAAGGTGGTCGATTTTCAAAGCGCGCATTACAAGAATTGGTAAAGCACTGTCTCTTATCCAAACAAAATTCCTAAGTCAAAGTTTCTTTTTTAGGGTCTTATAGATTCGTCATGTCTGTCTGTCCGTCCCTATGTCACAGTCACTTTTCTCCGAAACTATAAGGCCTATGCTGTTGAAACTTGGTAAGTAGATGTATTCTGCGAGCCGCATTTAGCATCTTACACAAAACTAGACAAAAAGCAAATCAAATTTTGGCGGTCCCCATACTTAGAACTGAAACTCTATTTTCTTTTTCATCAAACCCATACGTGTATACAGGGTGAATTTTTGAAAAGGGCTTGGATGGCCAAATCCAAAACTATAAGGATTAGCTAAAAATGCTCCAAGGAGTCACGAGCCCGATTTTGATAAAACTTAAAACCTCATCATTAGATTTTCGAAAAACCAATAATCCTAGCTGGGAATCGAACCCAATGATTTTGAAAAAAAAAACACACCCTTTATTATTGCACCATACGATAGTGTCACTGATAAGGATCAAATTCTGCGAAGTAATGATATACGGCAAATTTAAGGAAAGTTTGGAATTTTGATAGAAATCATATTTCATGTACCAAAATTTTGTATCATAATTTGTCTCGTTCGAAATCCAAGAATAGATCGTAACAATTCCGTGTTTTAAATCATGCTCAGAATGATTCTTTGGAGAATATTCTAAACGAAATCAATAATATTGAATGCAGTACGATCCTTGAGGTCTCAAATCCAGCTATGTATTGAAAACAATGGTCTACATTTTGAACAATTAATCAGTTAACGTAAGCAAAATAAATTGTATTTTGTTAAAGATGAGCACTTTCCTTTAGTTTGCCGTATGTTATTACTTCCCAGAATAAGATCCTTAATAGCAACACTATCGTATAGTGTAATAATATAGGGTGTGTTTTTTTTTTCATAATCAATGGATTCGATTCCCAGCTAGGATTATTGGTTTTTCAAAAATCTAATGATGAGGTTTTAAGTTTCATCAAAATCGGGCTCGTGACTCCTTTGAGCATTTTTCGCTATTCCTTATAGTTTCGGATTTGGCCATCCAATCCCTTTTGAAAAATTCACCCTGTATATAGATAGGTCTCCATATATAGATAGGTATTCAAAAATTCTATTGAGGTTTCTCACATATTTTTTTCTAAACTGAATAGTTTGCGCGAGAGACACTTCCAAAATGGAAAAATGTGTGTCGTCGTCGTCCCCTCTCACTTCTAAAATAAGAGAATGATAAATCTAAAAATATATAACCAATGTACATTGCTATTGCAACGAAAATTGGTTTGAACGAGATCTAATAAGTAGTTTCTTTTAATACGTCATAAACCTTAGTTTTCGCCTTTCATTCAATACATGCTGCTACGGAACCCTTCATGGGCGAGTCCGACTCGCACTTGGCCGGTTTTTATATAATAGACTAGCTGACCCGCGCAACTTCGTTTGCATTTACTCCCGTCACGTTGCGTTTACTCCCGTAGCGTCTCGTCGTTAATATTCAATACTACGTGAGAGAGAGAGAGAGAGAAAGGTTTCTCGTCGCGTGTATTCCTGTCGCATTATTTTTAAGAACAATTTCGTTTATGAAAGGAGTATCCCGTGGCATTATTGTAGACAAAAATTGATTGCCATTAAAATGGTTATTGTTCACCAACCCAAAGATAGACACATGCTATCGCGCAATTTTTTAGGACTTTTTAAGAGAAACAATTTTGTAGTAGGTACATAATTTTTCCATAACTATGAATATTTACGCAGCACACGCAACGAAGCTCTCAAAAGGAATAACTTTTACAACGTTTTTGAAACATTTACTATTACTGCTTCGCTCCTATTCGTTGTAGCGTGATGCTATATAGCCTATGACACTCCACAATAACGTAGCTTTCTATTGGTGAAAGAATTTTCAAAATCCCGAGATTACCCCTTACAATTTAACAAATATACAAACACACAAACTTTACTTCTTTAAAAATTTACTTAGCACAAAGTTAGTATATTCTGATTTATCAGATATCATTGAATATAATACTGAAATCGGTGCCCAGTAAAACTATGTAGGCTTAGGTAGACATTATTAATCTCTCTCATAGTCATATTGTCACTGACTTCAGTATTATATTTAATGATATCTGATAAATCAGAATGTACTAACTTTGTGCTAAGTTAATTTTATTTTTCAGTTTTTAGTTTTGTTTGAAGTCGGTTTCTTTTTTGTTAATTTTTTTTTTTCACTATTATTGATGTCGTGTGGACTGAAAATCTATCTAGGTGTAAAGTTCTCGACAGTACAAATTAATCAAGCCCAAACACAAAGTAACTGCTGTATATCGTTAGGGAATTCTCTTTACTGTCTTTCGTCTCCATCATCAGATCGACTCCAGACCTTCATTTAGTTTTTTTTTTACGTGAGGGATAATCCTCATGGATTTTATGCCGGATTCTTACCGACTAAAAAACCTCACGTAACGCCCAACAGCCTATGGTTGTGAACCCCGGGTAAGCCCTCGGAAGGATGTCCCAGGACTCCCAACAGACCTACGGCCGCCGCTGCGGCCTCGCCCAGGGGGTGGTTTAGGTGCTAACCCGCGTCTTTGGGGGGTTTCGGGTGTGATCCCGCTTCTAAGGGGGGGGGGGGGGGCTGCGTGAGTAAAAAAAACTACGAACGCCCTAGATGCCCCTACAATTCTATTATTAGAGTTAACGGGATATTTACCATGTCTTTTTGAATTACATAACCCAAAGATGCTGTCGACAGAACGCCATTATATACCAAGAATGGTTAGGGAAGCGATTGAAATTAAAAAATATAAAAATTTCAATCGTGAAGACGGGTTTCAGTTGCCGAGCGTCTGGCATCCAGTGGTCCGCGTGTGCATAAATAAAAGTAAATATATCCAACCGAAACCGCGTGTAGATACTGTGAGTGTTGTGTGTCGCGACCGAGTTCCAGTGCGACTGTACAGTGAAAGTGAAACCAATAGTAGTGGTGTTGTACGACACAAACGAGTGCGAAGGAGGGTAGATCGATATATGTGCTAAGACTTTTACTTTCAACCGCCAATACTTCAGTTCCTCCGTGATCATGGCACTTGCAACAGCGCCGAAATATCGGAAATACTCAAAAAGACATGGTAAATATCCCGTTAACTCTAATAATAGTGTTAGTGACCATGAAAGTTTAAATGCCCCTACAATTTTTAAAAGTTCCCTTCGATTTCTCCCGGATGCCATCATCAGATCCTAACTTCCTTAAAATGGGACCACCTTGGGAGTATCTATTTTCGAACGAAAAAAAAAATTCTAATCGGTCCATAAACGACGGAGTTCTGCGCGAACAAATATAAAAAATATATATATAAACGGTTGAATTGAGTAACCTCCTCCTTTTTTGAAGTCGGTTAAATAATATTAGTCACGCAACACACGCAACGAAGCTCTCAAAAGGAATAACTTTTCCCCCGTTTTTGAAACATTTACTATTACTGCTCCGCTCCTATTCGATGTAGCGTGATGTTGCGTGCCTATGACACTCCACAATAACGAACTTTCTATTGGTGAAAGAATTTTTATAATCGGTTCGGTAGATCCTAAGATTACCCCTTACAATTTAACAAATATACAAACACACAAACTTTACTTCTTTAAAAATTTGCTTAGAACAAAGTTAGTATATTCTGATTTATCAGATATCATTAAATATAATACTGAAATCGGTGCCCAGTAAAACTATGTAGGCTTAGGTAGACATTATTAATCTCTCTCATAGTCATATTAGCACCGACTTTAGTATTATATATAATGATATCTGATAAATCAGACTATACTAACTTTGTGCTAAGTAAATATTTTTCAGTTTTTAGTTTTGTTTGAAGTTGACAGTACAAATTAATCAAGCCCAAACACAAAGTAACTGCTGTATATCGTTAGGGAATTCTCTCTACTGTCTTTCGTCTCCATCATCAGATCGACTCCAGACCTTCATTAAGTTGTACTACTTTAAAGCCCTTAATAAGAAAATTACAAACGCCCTAGATGCCCCTACAATTTTAAAAGTTCCCTTCGATTTCTCCAGGATGCCATAATCAGATCCTGGCTTCCTTAAAATGGGACCACCTTGGGAGTATCTATTTTCGAACGAAAAAAAAAATTTTTAAATCGGTCCATAAACGACGGAGTTCTGCGCGAATGAACATAAAAAAAAACGGTTGAATTGAGTAACCTCCTCCTTGTTTGAAGTCGGTTAAATAATTTTAGTCACGCAGCACACGCAACGAAGCTCTCAAAAGGAATAAATTTTCCCCCGTTTTTAAAACATTTACTATTACTGCTCCGCTCCTATTCGTTGTAGCGTGATGTTATATAGCCTATGACACTCCACAATAACGTAGCTTTCTATTGGTGAAAGATTTTTTAAAATCAGTTCAGTAGATCCCGAGATTACCCCTTACAATTTAACAAACACACAAACTTTACCTCTTTATAATATTAGTATAGATATAGATTAGATCATTAGACAAACCGACGATGTTTCAGGACTGAAAACTACGTTCAATCATAAGTTGCTGACGAATCCAATAATCGTAAAAACTCCTTTCTTCTGCATTCGGGGGTGGTAAAAAAGGGTAGAAATTTTTATTCGTTTTAGTATCACGTATATTTAGCATTTTTGCAATAAGTGCTCTCAGCATGAACCTAAGCAAAACTATATCCTTGGGTAAATGTTACGTTATAAATCAAAGTTCCTCGGCACGTCTGTCTCTCTGAACGTAAAAGAGTACCAAACAGATTTTCACACTGACTCAGAATAGATCTGATGGAGCTGTCTGAGCTAGGCATTTCGATTATTTTAGGTTTTATTAAAAAACGCTGAACCAATATTGCGATATAATTTCATCTGGAACGCTGAAATTTATTATCAAAATTAACTTTAACAGACAGATTCAACTTGAGAAGTGAACACTTCCTGTCGCTGATTGGTACAGCAGCCATATTGGATTATGACGTCACATGGACGCAGACGGCGCCGCCAAATTATATCTGAGAGCGATTTTCACGCGCCAATGATTTCATAAAGGATTCAAGCTTACAGACAGCTACTCACGAACATCGCCCTGGTACTAGTTGTGAAATAGTTTATAGAAATTCGTCTAGAATAGGTATTGTGTCCGACGTTTATCTAGAAGTTGCTGTGCGATTTGTAGAACTTACGAGTGAATAGATAATCTGCAAGTCTTTTATAATCAAAACGTATGCCAAAATAATTTTAAGTTCTTAAGAAATACCGAATTTATCCCTGGGTTTGCTTTAATTGAAGGTTTGGGTATGGTAATAATATTATATATTATAGATATTATTACCGTGGTTCGGGGCAATAATTCTTTTGACAATTTATTTTTAGCATCGTTGGACTGCCGTATGAACTCCATGTTCCACAAGGCGCACCTGTGCCTCGTCTGTTGATCATCAGGGGCACCGCAAGCAGGTGAAGTCGTTTCAGCCCCGGAGATATAAGTTGGGTCCCTCCTCCTGCCTTATCTTTAGCCTGTCCTCCGGCTCAGTAGAGGCGAGGTTGAACACCGCAGTGGTTTAATAAATACTCCCATGGATTATGCCGTACTGCTGCTCCTGCAGCAAGGCAGTGACGTACTCAAATAACCCTCGTTCCTCAGTCCTCCTTTTTACCAAATCTTCACTAACATAAATTACGGGGCGCTATTTAGATTTACTTTAGTTTTAGTTTCTTTAGATTTATAGTTTAGTTTTATACATGTTTTAATTATTTATTATGCTTAAATGTAACATTAAAGCATAATAACGAAGCGCTCGTGACCCCGCGGACTCAGTGTTCTGTAAACGATCACTGCAGTAAGCAACTCTCCCTATGGCCGGTCCATGGATGGGTGACCATCCATGTGATCACTTTGTGACATTTATTTGAGCGTTTCCGTGCTTCGGAAGGCACGCTAAGCCGTTGGTCCCGGTTGCCAGTAAAATGGCAGTCGTTAAGTCAAGTTGAAGACTTAATTTCAACAGCAGGCAGTCACAACCTGCGCCTGTCCATTTAAACACGGCAATACGGCTCACCACCTATTACGTGGGACAAATTATACAAAAAGGTGAAATGTGGGCATATAATATGCCTCGGCCTACCCCTTCGGGGATAAAGGCGTGACCATATGTATGTATGTATGTATCACAAAAAATTTTAGATAGATATAATGTTGCATAACATTTTTTTTTTTTTTTTTTTTTTTTAATTTTATTTAGGTAAATAAACAATGCCACAATACATAATGGTAATAAATTTGTTAACACTAAAATATTGGTAATTGTGACACCAACAACATTTACCACATATTAACTAGTAAATTATTTGTACAGTTAGGTCTAAAGAGATAGGTAAGATTACAATTTTACGTATTGCTTACTTATTGCATGCATATTATACAAAGTGCGTAATATATAGATATATAAAATATACAGAAATTGGTAAAGAAATCTTTTAATTTTTTTTTCTACTCTTGAAGTGAGGCTATTTTAGCTGACAATAATTTCTTAAAAATGCCCGGACGCGTTGCCATTAAATCGATACAATTAAAGTGAGCATTATAAGACGTAACTAGGCGATGCATTGGTGAGCGTCTTCCAGCATTAGTTCGGCATCTAGTTGTTGCGAAAATCTTTTGTGAATTACGGCTATGAGCTCTAATGGGAACACTATAACATAGCTTTCTCGTGAGTGGAATACAGTCGTAATGGTTGTGGCAGATATCGTACAGTAATATTGCTTGTAAGTATATACGTCTATGTTCCAAAGTCATGTAATCATATGTTAGTAGAAGGTTTTTATATGGAAGTTTATTTCGATAACACCTATATTGTACACATCGCAAGTATTTTTTCTGAACGGCTTCTATTGCCTTGATATATTTGTCGTACAATGGGTTCCAAACTGGAATGGCATAGTCTAGTTGTGAACGGATCAATGAATTATATAAATGAAGATAAGTAGAGGCCTGGGTGAAATTAGTACTGGAACGCATAACGAATCCATACATCCTAAAAGCTTTATTAATAATAGTATCTATATGTATATCTAAATGCAATTTACTATCTAATATTACTCCTAAGTCTCTGATCATCTCGACTCTGTCAAGGTTTATTCCATTGAGGTTGTAAGTAAAGTCAGAGATATTTTTCTTTTTTGTGAAGGTAATAGACTTACATTTGTTAATACTAAGTTCTAGTTTATTTCGCAAACAGTAGTCTGAAAAACGATCAAGATCTTGTTGCAATTTGTAATGATCACCCTCTTGTTCAATTTTATGGTAGATCTTCAAATCATCAGCGTAAAGCAAGCAGTTACCAAATTTGAAACAGTCACTAATGTCGTTGATAAATATAATGAATAATAGCGGGCCTAATATGGACCCTTGTGGAACTCCAGAACTTATAGAAATAAAGTCAGATTCGTGACCATTAAGGACCACTTTTTGTGTTCGGTTTGTGATGTATGACTTAAACCAGCGCCACAAGTTACCACGAATTCCGTTGAAGGCTAACTTTTGCAGAAGAATTTTATGATCCACTCTGTCAAATGCCTTTTTAAAATCGGTATAAATGCTGTCCGTTTGTTTATTATCATCCATACATTCAAATAGATAAGATGTATATACTAAAAGGTTGGTATTTGTTGAACGTTTTTGAACAAAACCGTGTTGTTGCTCAATAATTTGGTTATGAACTGATGGGTAAATAAATTTATGGACCAGCCGCTCAAAAGTCTTAGACAGAGTTGACAGAATAGATATCGGACGGTAATTTTCTATGTTAGACTTGTCACCACTTTTGAAAACTGGTACAATACGGGCCGACTTGAAAATTGCTGGGAAAGTACCCTCCTCTAGACATGCATTAAACATGTAGTGCACAGGTTGACAAATTGTTTGAGCAGTGGCTCTAAGAAAGGTAGGTGGTATGTTGTCTACTCCAGGCCCCTTTGAGGTATCAAGGCTTTTTAATTCCCGCAGAACTGCCTCTTTAGAAAGAGTAATACGGCTAAACCAAGCGTGTGAGGTACCATTGCTATCAGGTATCTCATCTATGTCGAAATCATCAGTCACGTCCGAGGGCTGAAAAACTGACTGGAAATATGATGAGAATAGGTGACACACTTCGTCCGGCTTATCAGCGACTACATTTTTATAAAACATAGTACTAGGTACATCTGGCTTACTTTTCTTATTATTTATGTATGTCCAAAAATATTTGATATGTTTTTGTATACTACTTTCCACCGCTGTCATATAATCTTTGTAACATTTATGTGATTCATGTTTAAATCTTTGCCTAAAAAGTGAAAACAGCTCATAGTCAGACTTGTTACAATATTTTTTCCATTTTATCCAATAATTATTTTTATTTTTACATATATGAATTAGAGCAGGTGAGAACCATACAGGAAATTGAGATGATTTGCTGATTTTCCTGGGTACGTATGTCCTAATTATTTCATATATTCGCTCATAAAAAATAGTCACCATAGATTCCGCGTCCCTGTTATATAATAATTCATTCCAATTAATGTTTTTAATATTCTCATTTATTAATGTGTAATCAGCTTTATTAAATAAAAATTGACTTATCGGTTGCTTTGTTTTATTTTGAAAAGGTTTACTAATCGGGAAAATCATGTAAAAAGGGGGATGATTATCATTCGTCCTTACGAGCGGTACCGCGGGCTGAGCTGATTCACAATTTGTGATGTCGGTAACACATAAATCTAATATTCTACCTTTTTTATTTCTTATTTTATTATACTGAAAAGCATTGAATAAATTAATAAAATTGGACAAAAGTTGACAAGACAAAGAGTTGTTACAAATCTCGGGTAATAAGTATTTATAATATTCTTTCCATTTCATTTTAGGTAAATTATAATCACCTAATATAATATAATTTTGTACATTAGTTTTGTGCAATATAAAGGTCAGATAATCCAGATGTATTCTATAACTGTCTGCACCGGTAGACGGTGGTATGTACGCCGCGCTGATAATACAAAGGTAGTCACGTGTGCGTAATTCTACAAGAACATGGTCTACTAGCGGCGCTATATGGGAGGGGGCTCCGGCCGGCACAGCAACTCGCGATGCGCTCAGTCCCGTCCGCACAGCCACCAGTACGCCCCCACCATCTAGGCGGCCGCTTGCCGTACGGTCCCGGTCACAGCGAAAGACTCGATAACGTGAATCTATGTACTCATTGTCATGTATATCAGAATGCAACCATGTTTCCGTTAAGACGATTATATCATAATTGTTTGACAAGATATTCATAAATAGTGTATGAAGTTTCGTACGCAAGCCAGTACAGTTTTGATAATAAACTGATAACTTATCCATTAGTTAATTGGTGATAGACTAAAAAGGTATTGTAACACAACTTTTATACATTTTCCACCCATTACAGTGTAATTATAAATTGTAATATTTATTCGAGTCCCACAATATGTGAATCTCATAAACGTCCATATGCAACAATTACCTACTAATGGAACATCATAAAAGCCACACAGACACACTAATAGCCACATTCGTGTGAGTTTAAATGTAACATGTTTATTTACAACAGAGCCACAACCACTACCTAAAATATAAAAATGACAAATACAAATACAGTTACATATGCTACAATAACTAACAAATATTCTTCTTAATAATCGAGACAGCGCGCTTGTTCCGTAAACAGACAGTTTTTTTATATCGCTTACCACTCGCGCGCGACAGGCCGGGCCACGCCTGGAAAGAATTTGTTCCCCAGCGTGCCCCAACCCATCGCGCACGCGTAATACATTACTTAATTTTATTAATATCATGCATGGATCGGATGGCGATTGCGGATGACGTTTCTTGTTTACGTACCAGTATAACGCCATGTTTGACCCATACGTATTTATAGCCAAACTTTTTAGCAGATTCGCGACACTGTCGAAATAATATTTTATTATTGAGAGTTAAATGTTCATTTACATAGATTGTGTTAACTTGTGATCCACCGATACCTAACTTTTCGCTGTCCAGTCCCTTTGTGCTGCGGTATGCAGTGATAATATTGTCACGCAGTGTTCTAGTTGTAAGCTTTAGTACAATATTCTTTGGGCGCGAATTATTATGATCTGCGTGAGGTACACGATGAACCGCTACGATGTCCGTTATCCCAATGGGCTGCCTAATGACGTTTCCAAGATTTTCTATAATGTTGACAAGGTTCTCGCCGCGCCGCTCAAGTAAATTGCATATTTCAATGTTACACTGTCGTGCTTGTTGCTCCATTGACGAAATTTTGTTTTCTAAAAGGTCTACTTTCAGCGCGTAGTCGGTATTATTCACGGTGCCACCTTCTAAAGCTTTTAGGCGGGTATCAAAAGAGTCCACCGTTTCAGCCACAAAGTTCTGGCATTTCTCAACATCTGCAAGCCGGCAATTAGTGTTTTCTAGCGATGTGCTGAGTGAGTTATAATCCGAGTTCAGCTTCGAAATATTTGTGTTAATCTCACTCAGCACAGATGAGATTTTAGCCAGTTCATTAGAGATAGCTGCATTAACCGCCACAGTCACACAGTTTGTTATGGTGTCTGTGATTGTTTTATTCCACACAGACAGTTGCAAGTTAAATTTTTCTTCGAGTCGTGACATAATTAATGTTTCAGATCCAGTATCAAATTCAGGTTGCTTGCGCTTACGGGAATTCAAACAGGATTCTTTAGATTCCAGTTTTTGTTCGTTGCTAACCGACTTTGGAATGTTGGTATCCGAAGAAAATTTATTTGGTGGTGTGTGCTGCAACGACATTATTCAGTATTTTCCGCAGATTATTAGGCAAAGGTGAGAAAATATTATGATAAATAGTCGCCTTAGAACTATGCGGGGGTACACAGCACAGCTCCGTCACGTAGGGACGATGTTATGCGGCCGCCACAGATAGGAATCACTCACTTCAACAAATGCACAGTACTTTAGCACTGATTAGCGGTATCACTAGAACGATGATTCTTTACGCAAACTGTTATGGTTAGACAACACGGTAATAATTTCTGCAACACTACTGTTCTCGACACTAACCCAACGATGAAAATGCATTACAGACAAAGACCCCACATCTACCTATATCAATTGCGAAACAGAAACACAGATTTTATATTCGTATCGGAACTCTCGTTACAAATTCAATAGAAACACATTTGCATATTTTTTGTGTATTCAATAAAAGTTTCTCATTGATGTCATTCCATATACTTATCAAAAACAAATTTCACGCCAAAGGAACCCGTATTTCTCGCTTTTCAATGGGCATGGGTAAGCTTTTTAAATATGTATTTTCCTTCGAAAAGTCAATTTATAAAGGCGGCAATTTTATTCAACGAACCGTTCACAGCAGATCCAAAAATAAATTATTGGGTAAATAAGTTTATATTGGTTTCATGGGTCTATTTGGAAAGATCATAGTCCCGTGTGCTCAGTGTTCGATAAACGGTCACCAAGGTGCGATTGGTAGGTAAGATACTATGACTTTTAGTTTTATAGTGTATAACAAGAAAAGTTTTTTTTTTCTACTTATTCTTAATTAATTATGTCACCAATTCTTGTGGAATAGAACACTGTTTTTGTTTTGACCAACCATTTCGAGTATTTCCATTTATGAGCGTTTCCATGCTTTGGAAGGTACGCTAAACGGTGTGAAATTCTGCATGGATCGTATGGACTCCTACCGACTAAAACCAAAGAGTGCCTTACAACAGCCTATGACACAGAGGCGTCGAAAGGATATCCCAAGGTTCCCGGCAGACTTTGGCAACCACCGCGACCTCGCCTAGAGAGTTCGAGTTCAGAGATCCTGCGTCTGGGAGAGTCCAGTAAGGTTGAATGTAAATTAGAGGAATTCGTTTTGAACTATTTACCTTATTTTCACGCCAAAACCGTGACAAGATAGACCTTTAGCTAAGGTCTATCTTGTCAAGGTTTTAGCGAGAAAGTTATCTAACTTGTCAAGAAAATCTATCAGAAAGAAATGGCCTGAAGAAATCCGTTTGAGTTTAAACTACGACGATTTTGCTTTTCGCTTATACCACAATGTCCGCAGACTAAAATCTATATATTTGTTGAGTAACTAGCTGACCCTCGCAACTTCGTTTACGTCACATAAGGTCCATGAAAGGAGAGGTGTTTCTTCATCAGACTGATCAAGCAGAGTGTAAAACTGCCCTGTTTGCTTTATCATAAAAGAGCTTAAAGATTAAGTCAATTTTAAAACAATCCAGTCCACGCCATCGGCGCGGACTGAATTATTTTACAATAGCCTTAATTATTAAGCTCACATACAAAGAAATCCTTGAATTATAGGTTTTGCGAAATTTGAGATGTCTCTAATTCCTGAACTACAAATACCTCAACTTTAAAACTTGTGTGAAACAATTCTTGAAGCATTCCCTTTATAACACTAAAAAAATTTTTGGAATCGAACCTTGCGTATAAAAGTTACAATTAAAAAACCGTTTTGTCTTTAATACCCTCTCCCAAAGGAACTGCGCCAAATATAGGAATCAAAAGTATCCTAGAACCTTCCTCGCACTATAAGCTCAAATTGTACCAAGTTTCATTCAAATCGATTCAGTAGTTTTGGCGTGATACTTATTCGGGATACAGACTGACAGACAGATAGACAGACAGACAGACAGACAGACATGAAAATTTTTGATTACATTTTAGGCTTCAGTATCGATTATAGAATGCCCTACAATTAAAATTATTAAAATATCTTCCATGTACAGACTCTCGACCCTCAACAGGTTTATTATAAGTATAGATGTATTGCAATGGAAAACATGGACACTTCTGAGTTGTCCGACGGTTAGTGTAGTGCTAGTTCATTACTATGGAGAGGACTATGACTATTATATAATTATGTACGTATAGTTCGCATAGTAAGGACGTTAAAGTGGCAATGGGATAATAATAATAATACCGCCTTCTTATGGAACCACAACGTAGTGAAGGTCGCGGAGAGGAGCTGTTTTTAGATAGTGTTTCTTTTTTTTTAACGTGAGGGAAAATCCTCATGGATGCTATGCCGGACTCCTACCGACTAAAAAACCTCACGTAACGCCCAACAGCCTATAGTTGGAAGCCCCGGTAAGCCCTCGGAACGATGTCCTAGGACTCTTTAGATAGTGCTATGACAAAAATTATGACTATTAAATTTTTGATGTATGAATAGTAATAGGTTGAATTTTTTCTTCAAAAATTTTGATTTTTTTTCGATTAAGTACATAGACAACACCGAAGAAAACATTCTATGTAGGGATATCTACTTAAACTAACTTTGTTTTAAATTTTGCAACGAATAGGCTCCGAAACTAACTTACTGAATCGATTTGAACAATTCCCGGGAGACATAGTCTATATTTAATTCCCGTATTCCCACGGGAACGGGAGATACGCAGGTGAAATCGCGTGACGTCCGCTAGTTTCTAATAAACACAAAATCTGGCGTGGTAATATTAAGTGCATATTGGTTCATTAAATCATAAAACAAATGTATTTCCCCAAATATTTGTAGACATGAGGTCCCCTTTCGGCACAAATTAGGGTTGTGCGTGTTGGGAAGTAATATCACAGTTTGTTAAGTAACAATATGTTCTAACCTCCAACACTTTAGTGGTTTTTCTCCCCATTATATGAGCATTATAATAAGTGGTGCTTAAAGTAAAGAAATCACCATAAAATTACCAATACCTACTTAGGTAACAAGATATTTTTTAGTTATAAAGGAATGTACCTACCTATATATTTTTCTAATTTTTATTTTTTACCATCAGTTAATTTTCCCGTACCCAACGTAGCAGGTACCTCGAATACCCTTTGCCAGTCTGCCTGTTGTGGAGGAAGGTAAAACAAATCAACATATCTACTTGTATTTTTTTCCCTGCCTCTACAAACGGGTCAGCCCGTAGAGTATCTACATAATCTTTACCGCAATGAAAATGCGCTCAAATCTCTAACCCATTTTAAATCAGAAGACTGTTTTGTATCAAAATAACGACGATAAATAATAAGTACTTATAGGTATCTACCTGACTTTAGTTATGAGGCACGGTACATACCTACAGAATGTGTACTTACTTCTGAACAATTAAAACTGAAGTGATTGCTCTCTTGTTTTAATCTCAGTTTAATTATATTCTTGCTTAGATCAAGAATAGTAGTTATTCTTGATCTAAGTATTCTTGTAATAAAAATTCACTACTTAACACTGACTGGTCTGAAAGCAGTAATATACCCAATAAACTTATGTATAATCCGCTTTGCTTAATCTTGTAAATGCAGAAAGATTAATTAAACACATTTGGCATCTTAGGATTTAATTTAATCTCAAGAGTCAGACGTAGCTTACACATTACCTACGTTTTAAATAATCCAATCACAAATTTATGTTGAATTTGAAGACGACTGATTGTATCTAACAAAACCTGAAAGTAGGTAGCTTACACAGTACCTACATTTAAAATAATCCTACCACAGATTTATGTTGAATTTGAAGACGACTGATTGTATCTAACAATTTATTTAACAAAAACTAGGTAAGTTAAGTACCTACTTAATAAGTGAAAACAACGGCCATCATGCGCAGTTCCTAAACATTAATTTTGAGAATTTTATTTATAAATATCTTCTCTGCACATCCCATTTCGTAATTACTCAAGAGTGTTATCAATCAAAAGTCAAAACCTGACGCAATCTGAATTAGTTTCCGCCCGCATTATCACCCCTCGTAATTACAAGGGGAAAGTGCGAGGAAGCAAAACTTAATTAATGATTTACCAGAAAAAAAATTTCATTTTCGACTTTTGAGTTTTGTTAACGAGAAGTATTTCATGTAGCGTAAGATCACAGAACTTATAATTAGGTAGAAAAGTAAAGTAGGTTAGGTGAACTTCTGCTCTGAAAGGTTTGATATAAGTAGGTAAATATTTCATGAAGAGTTCGCCTCTGCTGGTGTTCATCAACTACTACCGTGAGGGCAGCCTGTGGAAATATGATATTATTCAATCTGCTTTTATGTTTTCAGTGGACAGCTTGGTAATCCAAAAGGTGTCATAAAGGCTTGAAGTGGCTACTTAAAATCCCTTTGGCCATCATCGTAACTGATCTTTCGTAACCAGCTACGAACATGGAATTATTTTCTTCCTTATTGGCGCCCAAAGTTAGTCCCACGTTGGGCGCCAATACCAAGTTTGAGTAAGTTATATCAATCGAAGCTGTAACAATGAAACCGATCCCTTTTATTGATAGAAAACCGCTTTGTACTCTTTCGAGACTGTCAAAATATATGGTATACCTACCCTCGTATACAATAACTAGCCATACTTTACAGGTTAATCATGCTTAGATTCTTTGGCGCGAATTGGAAGGAATCGTATCGCGTCGTTTTGTAAATTCGCAAAATTAGTGTAATTTCGAGTGTTTTGTGTGTATTAATGGTGGATTTTTAAACATAAACGTTCGACAACGTGCACTAGTGTTGGGAAGTGATAAAACGCAGTGAATCGCAACTTTGCAGTTTCCGACAAAAAATCCAAAGGAACTTTCAGAAATGTATCCACCGCTTTTCTGAAGGAAGACTGACTTCGACTTAGGGCTGTACTTGACTTTGACTGGACTTAGAGGACGAGGACTGTGACTTATTAAAGCAAAATGAAGAGTTATTGAATATACAAGATTTGGCTGTATGGCTCAAATTGCCTTTGCCTATCCGAGAATGGATAAATAAAACTACTACTACTTAATCATGCTTATATAGCTCAATACATGATACTCAGTGCTAAGTGGAGCATACTCTTATGATATGCTCCCATTTACGTTCAAGTCACATCCATTGGCCGAATTATACGGCTAGGCTTACCGTGCCTGGCCCTGTGCCAGCTAGCCATCCGCCAAATTTCCCACTCACATCCTCTTCGTATTGTTCTAACATCAACAAAACCGTTATTGTAATTTCATTTTCTTCGTAATATATTCATAGTGTGGTTATCCTGTTTCATTTTATTCATTTCGCTTTAGAGGAAATTAAGTTATTATTATATAACAGAAAAATTATATCGTTTGGTATTAAGTATATATTTGTTTATGTTGCTTTTGACTAGATTTAATGCGAGCACTCTAAGTA
This sequence comes from Miltochrista miniata, assembly GCA_933228765.1. Taxonomy (NCBI): domain Eukaryota; kingdom Metazoa; phylum Arthropoda; class Insecta; order Lepidoptera; family Erebidae; genus Miltochrista; species Miltochrista miniata. The sequence goes on along the minus strand of OW121766.1, from coordinate 24,556,463 downwards.
GGTAGGAACTCACCTAATTCGAGAGCTGGCATTAAATCCATAGGCAGGTACTATATTTATTATAAACTTACCTACCTAAGCTTCATTAAGGAAACATGAATATTACGTAAATTAAAACACCCTTCCTACTAAACAATCAATTTTTCGTATCAACCAGTTCGGACAGTTTATTAATTTTTGTGGGACATAAAACTATAAGGTGAAATGTGGGCGTATACTGGGGAAAAAGGTGTGACTTTATTATTATCTATTTAAGAAGGCACGGAACATATGTACAGAATGTAATTGGCACAATTGAAACTAAAATTAATTGCTTTCTCGTATTAATCTCAGTTTAATTATATTCTTGTAATGAAAATTTACTAAGACCAAGGCGCGTCGCCCACAAGAGCAGGGAGTCGAGGCGGTGTCGAAGCACGAACGCATAAGCGGTGCGCCGCTTCTTCGTTTCCTTCAGAAATACATGGCAGTGCGCTCACACTCTAGAGTCACGTCACAGGGTAAGTGAAATCGAGACGGAGGCGGCGCGCGTGGGGGTGCTGGGCTCGACCGCGCCGCGACTTCATCACCATTTTGTTTCGCGCGTAGACCTGTTTACACTCTTCAAACATGCGTGAAGATTTTGAAACCAACGTAAAATTTATTGAAATTGTACGAATGAATCCTTGTATTTATGATCAGACTGTCTGATCATTATAGCAACAGGAACAAACAATAGCCGCCCGCGCCTCGACTCTACATAAACGTCAGGCCTCGACTTACCAGTGGGCGACGCGCCTAAGACTAACTGGTCTGAAAACAGTAATATACACAATAAGTTTATATATAATCCGCTTTATAATCCTATAAATGCAGACAGATTAATTAAACACATTTGGCATCTTAGGATTTCGGTAATTTAATCTTAAGAGACGTAGCTTTAACAGTTTAAGCACAGTACCTACCTACGTTTAAAATAATCTAAACACAGATTTATATTGAACAATAAGACTACTGATTGTATCGAATAGGTACCTTTTAGGGTTCCGTAGCCCAAGGATAAAACTTGCTGGCTGTCCGTATAGCTGTATGTCTACAATCTGTATCTCCGAAATCGATAGATAGCTGAATTTTCACAGTTGGTGTATTTCTGTCTTATTTCTGTCTCTGCTATAAATAACATACGTACTTGTAGGTACTAAAATAATAAAAAAAATGGTAATGAACCCACAGAGCGCGAGTCCGAATCGCATTTTCTGATTTTTGTGAGCGTGGTAAGACCCACTGGTATAAAAGTGAGGTTTGGTTAACTTTTATTCCACGCGTAGGTAGGTACCTAATCCAAGGAATCAAAGAAGATAACAATTTAAAAAAAAACTAAATTAGTTACGACAACGGCCAATATGCGCAGTTCCTAAACATAAATTTTTAGAATTTTATTTATAGCGTATGTAGCGTAAGATCACAAAACCTTTGTTTTGATATAAGTAGGTAAATATTTCATTAAGAGTTCGCCTCTGCTGGTGTTCATCAACTACTACCATGAGAGCCTGTAGAATGGTGATATTATTCTTTCTGCTTTCATGTTTTCAGTTGACAGCTTGGTGTTAAAAGACTTGGAGTGGCTACTTCAAAGCTGGGTATTGGCGCCCAAAGCACAGATTAATTAACAGTCCCACGTTAGTCCCACCCTGGGCGCCAATACCAAATTTGGGTAGGTATATCAATCCAGACTGTAACAATGGAACAGATCCTTTTTATTGATAGAAACCGCTTGGAATTGGTCCGGGACTGGAATTGGTCAAAAAATATGGTATACCTACCCTCGTATACAATAACTAGCCATACTTTACAGGATAATCATGCTTATTTAGCTTATTACAAGATACTCAGTGCTAAGTGGAGCATACCCTTTAAATGAGATGCTCCCATTTACGTTCAAGTCACATCCATTGGCCGAATTATACGGCTAGGCTTACCGTGCCTGGCCCTGTGCCAGCTAGCCATCCGAAATTTGGGTTTATCCACTTAGTCATACTATTAGTTATACGATATAACAAAATGCACTGAAAATGTCCAAATAGTTATACTGCCCAGTATAACTATTTGGAGTCGATTAATTTGGCTTATTTTAGTCCAAATAGTTATACTGCTCAGTATAACAACATGGATTCGACTAATTTTGATCGGATTCATCCATTTGGTTATATTCGTAAATAAACAAGCACTTTATAATATATCTATTAGGTATTTTATGTTCCAAGCATTATAGAAAAGTAAATAGTGAGACACTTTTTTAGAAACAGTGCGATAGCATTAAAATGCTATCGCACTGTTTCTAAAAAAGTGCCTATTGTGATATCACCGTTAACTAATTGCATTTGTGCTTCCATGATCATCATGTCATTGACTAAACTGCTTTTTTGTCGGTTCTCTTTACTTTGCTCAATATCGATATTAACATCTTCGGCATCTTCAAGAATCGCTTTCAAAAATTGCATAATGCTTACATGTTTCCTGGTTTTGCATGCTTGGTTTAAGTTCATATGCCACGCCTCAACTTGGTTAGTACTGCGATGCCTCTCTCCAAACACACACCACGATTTTATGAATTCATCACTCTTGAGCCAGTAATTTTCAAAGTAATTCATAAAGGTATTAATTTTTTTATTTTTTAATATTGTTTGTATTTTTGCAGTCTTATCTTTAATATAGTCCCATCCTACGCGAATTTGGATATTTGGGAGAAGTGGCAACACAGTACAAAGCCCTACAATTTTTTTTGGCCATTTGTCTCTTTTTTTAATTATATCTAATTGTTTAGCTTTTCTCCAAATACTATCGGAATAATGCGTATAACATCCTTTTATCTGAACATTTGGGAATACTATCGACGCGGCTTTACATGACGCTTTCTCAAAGTCGAACATAAACTTATTTGGTTTCCAATTTGAAATTTGTGACAAAATTATTCTGAACAAGATTATGTACGATTCAGTTGACATGTCCGACATCAGAGCATAGACCATAGGCAAAATACGCGACTCCGTCTGAGTACTGGAGAAGTCACCATGCAGAGAATAGATTTGGGCGAAAGGTTTCGGACAACTTTTAAAAGTTCCGTCGCCGTAATATTCTTTTACATCCGTTAAGTGCTGTCTCATATATGGCGAACAAAATACCAAAATTCGTCTCCCATCAGAAATGTAATCACCTAAGACTAGTGATGAATATTGTCTAGGTACAGTTACTTCTTCTGGTCTTTCGCAATGCAATTTATGCACTCCTGCTGCTTCATTCCTTTTTTTATATAATGTACTTTTTACATTCTTATATTTTGGTATCTTAGTAACCAAATGATATCCTAAAGACTTAATTTCTCTTCTTGTCTGCTTATAAATATTAGGAACCGAACTAGTGAAGTCGGTAGAAGCCTTTTTTTGGCATTCAATCAGCTTTAACTCTACTTCATTCTTGGCATAATTAGGTTCACAGTCTTTACTGTGCGTGACTGATTTTGTAATTTCTTCATTCTGGAAAAAATACTCTCTTTTTACATTTCATCCAAGTTCTTTATATATATTTTACTATATACTATCACTATAATTTATTTTCGCTATCTCATACGTGTTAGACTATAAACTATACTGGCTAGACATTTCTGGCACATAAATTGATTAAGAAAAACTTAACAAATAAATAAACACTTACTTTAACGGTCAGCGACCCCGTGCAATATTGTTTACCAGACTTATCTTTAGATGAACATCTCCAGATAAACGCACCATCGCTGTACCGTCGATTTTTATAATATTGATGTCCGTTAAAAAATAATACTAAACCTCGTCCTCTTTTGATAAATAGTGGTTTTTCTTCGAGGCTTCGGGACGGTCCAGGAATACCTTCCATTTTAAAATCACAAATACAAAAGCAAATCCGGATTATAACATTCTTATCTAGCAGCATTTGCAACTGACATTTAATAACTAATCCGTCAATTTGCTACTAGCCAGTAATTAAAGCCAGAGATATCTTTGACTTTCAACCTCCTTACTCATTTCTAGAAACAGTGCCAGTGGGAACATAAAATACCTAATAGATATATTATAAAGTGCTTGTTTATTTACGAATATAACCAAATGGATGAATCCGGTCAAAATTAGTCGAATCCATGTTGTTATACTGAGCAGTATAACTATTTGGACTAAAATAAGCCAAATTAATCGACTCCAAATAGTTATACTGGGCAGTATAACTATTTGGACATTTTCAGTGCATTTTGTTATATCGTATAACTAATAGTATGACTAAGTGGATAAACCCCCAAATTGTCCCACTCACATCCTCTTCGTATTGTTCTAACATCAACAAAACCGTTATTGTAATTTCATTTTCTTCGTAATATATTCATAGTGTGGTTATCCTGCTTCATTTTATTAATTTCGCTTTAGAGGAAATGAATTTAATATTATATAACAGGAAAATGATATCGTTTGATATTAAGTACCTACCTATCTATTGGCTTATGTTGCTTTTGACTGGATTTAATGTGAGCACTCGAAGTAAATACTCACCTACTTTCAAGTGCTGACATTAAATCCGTAGGTACTTACCTACCTAAGCTTCATTAGGGTAACATGAATATTATTAACACTCTTCCAACTAGACAATCATGTTCCCATGAGCCATGATCTCCAGTGGGAGTAGGTGGGACTGCGCAGCCTCTTTCTGCAAGCAGGTCGTGCTCGTGAAAGAGACGGCGGGTAGGGAGCGGGAGAGAACTCTCCCACCCGAGGTCCGCAGTCGGCGGCGGTCTTCGCCCAAGACTGTCGGCTTCCATGACCGGGGGCCTGAGGACGGTGAGGGGGCTGCGAGGCCGCAGTGGTAGTTAAGGTCTGTTGGGGATTGTAACACTCTGCAATACTCACCAACACATTATCCATACGTTCTAGTATAATACTCTCTTTTTGTCTCGTGATAACGAGGATTTCATACATTAAGCACATTAACACAAAGATATTAAACTCGATATCTTTCTGTCGTTTTATTCCGTGTTTACATCCAGTCACAATACTACACATACACATAGGTTAGACGTCGTGAATCTGACATTGTCATTTTGACAGTGACAATGACTGATCCTTGTCAACGAAATAGTTTAGGAATAAAAAAAAAGAACATAAAAAAAAAAATAGTTTTATTTAGTGTACAATAAATCTAGATTAGAGTAAATAATAGGTATATTAAATTAGTAAACAGATTTGGAACTAATGATAATTTATATATAGTTTACGAGCGGATCAATTTCGGAGTGGTCACACCAGAATTCACGTTCCGCGTAACGTAGAACATTATGTCAAATAGTGGATAAAATATTCGCTTAAGAGGATAGGATGGTTAATGTACAGGATAGTTTTAGCTTCAGTTAATGACATGGCGTTAATGCGATAAAGCCCTAATCGTGTATGGCGTATGAGAAGTGGAGGAATAAAAGTCACGAACGGAACGTGAGGGATGAGTGAAATGAAACGGACCGTAGATGTAACTGACCAAGCGGGTTTGGCTTGGTGGGAAGGGGAAGAGACGAAAAGCAAAGATGGAGGCAGTCGGCATTTTTTTCTCTCGAGCGAGAAGACCCGTAAGGTGTCTCTTCAAGAGCAATTCGTACCATCACAGGACCCGCAAAAAGGTATTTATAAGCTAGATAGACCTTGTAATAATCGCGGTCTGTGAAGTGCGTGCTGATTGCTAATGACGCGTAACTTTTGTTGTAGCGGGTCTTTGGAGTACCTACCTATTATTGCTGGGAATACCTGCCCGTCCCTTGGCGGAATCCCAACACGGAGGAATTCTTCCCCGTGAACCCATCAGCGTGGGACGCGTGATCCACAGACGGGACTGCGCGCCGCTGACGAGCCCGGCTTTGTAGCGGTAACCGGTTCTCGCACCGGCATTTTTTATTCTCTTTTTTACGCCACGTGCATTTCTTTTTCACTACTTGGCACCAAGGAGGGCCACCAGGATTCTTCTTATACATCCATACGCGAGGTTGATTACTGCATCTCGTTGGTTAGCGGTGCCTACGCGATAGTCCACCGACAGTTTAACAACGTAGTTCACCTTCAGGAGGCTGCATAACGATCCGAGAATGTAACTAGATTTATTTAGCCTTTAAATCATAGATTATAATAATGTTAACCAGAATGGATCCATCTCTAGGTCGCTAGATTAAAGTACATTTTGTTAGCCACGTCACAAGGTGATGTTTAGTTAATTGTGTCAAATGAAATAATTTCATCGCATCGGCGCAAGAGCCGGCCAGGTCAATAGATCTGATATAAGTTTATAGCAAGTAAGTAAAGTGTGTGTAGATATAAGTATTCTAACTGGAGTAATACTGGTACATCCTGCCATATATATATAGGCTAAGTAGTGCGTTTGATATACCACAAGGCCTGTGGTTTTTGTATTGTAGACCATTAAACGTGGTGATAATAATATACACTGGTTTTTCTTTCACGAACTCACTGCAACAGGGGTTTACTAGCCAGACAGCACGGCCCTTAACCTAAAAGGTCCACTGTATCTCCGGCTGCTGTTATCCAGGTAATCTTCTTTTACAAATCAAACTATTGTAACACGGGACTTGGGAAGTCCACACCGACACCCTTGACGCCCGTTACGTTACAGGATCCTGGGGATATCCTTCCGAGGGCTTACCCGGGGCTCGCAACCGTACGCAGTAGGTAGAGAACGTGTTGGTTTTTAGTCGGCAAGAGCAAAGCATCCATAACGGATTATCCACACTTAAAAATAAGCCTAATATTATTGTGCTTTAGGCATGAAGAAGGCAAAAGTTCAACCGCTAACCAAGAAAGGGGATCTGAAGTTGATGTTTTTTTTCACGCTATGAATCGATGGAAACTTTACATTTCATTCATAATCGTGTCCTGAACGTCCATACCCATGTTTAGTCTTGTGCGAATATATGATTTTTAGAATAAAGTGACCGAACTATTATTCCTATAACTTGAGAATTTTCACTGACGGGGCCCCATCCAACCAATTTGCCACGGGCCTCAGATGGTGTAGTTACGCCACTGATTGCAACAAAAAAAATCGGTTGTCTGTAAAGTCGGTTTACTGACGATAGTTGAACGTGACCACTCAGCCTTAAATGCAACGCCTTAGAGCGAGGTAACGCCGCATACGTCATGTTTTTTCGTGCGTGCAGCAGACTCTATCGAATTATAAGACGTTGTCACGTCAAAAGTTCCCCTATGCAGGATGCCCACTTACATGGTACAAATTTTTCATATTCATATCGTAACGAGACTACGCGTAGTTTAGGGCCTAAAACTAATAAGTTCTCCCTCGCAGTTCCATTTTGAAAATTAAATTTTGCCAAAATAATCGACTTTGTCTTCTTGTAACCATGACTGTTGGCCTACCATATAACACCAGTCAGTCAGAATCAGACTCTGCTTGTCTTGATCTCTGCCTATTATGTTCTTGTTTTCTTAACTGCCTCTGTGGCGCGGTCGGTAGTGATACCGCCTGCGGCGCTGGAGGTCGTGGGTTCGATTCCCACCGGAGACAAATATTTGTGTGACCCACAAATGTTTGTCTCAAGAGTCTGGGGTCTTCCTATGTATAATATGTATGTATTTAAAAGTATATAAGTATTAATATCCGTGGTCTGATACCCATAACACAAGCAGGTTATTCCTAGCTTACTTTGGGATCAGATAGCGTTGTGTGAGATGTCTGTAAATATTTATATTTATTTATTTATATTTATTTGTTGCCTCAGTCTGTTTGCGACCATGGCTACTTGCAACCCAATTGGAACGTCAAGTTTATTCGAGGGTAAACATGATTGCGTCAATAAGCGCCTGTCAATTTCAACTCGGCAATGTCACCACTTGCTTTGTGGGACATTTGTCCCAAATAATAAAATATAGGGGTTTTGTTCTACTTACCCCTTCGAGGATAAAGACAAAATGTATGTCCTATTTACTTAAATAAAATAACCAGGGCAATATTGAGGTTATGGATAAAAACCAAACATTCATTAAGAAATAAAAATTTTTATTATTATCAGTTCAAATATCGTATTTACATTCTTTTAAACGAGTAAAAGCATGTTGTTTATACATTACAAAATTATTAAAATAAAGAACTAAAAATCAGTAGCGGGACATTTTCGTGATACATAAAAATAATATAAAACAATGTTAATTGAACATAATCTATAATAGGTAATGAAAAATAAATCTCAATATCTTCCGAATAAAGGACTACTCACACTTCAGTTTATGATGTATTTCATGTTTGTCTTAGGCCTCAAATTGCATGTCAGCGGTGAGCGGAGCGACCGGAGATTGCAGCGAGAGCGGAGTCAGAGCAGAGTACAAGAGAAGTAGGCAACTTCGAACAAACGATAGCAAACGCATCGAGCGCGTTTTGCTTGTGTACAAGAGCAGTGCCGCCTTTCTCTCTTGTACTCTGGCGCCTCGTTATCGCCGAAATGGTCGACGCCGCGCTCAACGCTGGTATCCAGTTTGAGGCCTTACGCTTTGAAACATTAGCAATCATAGCGAGATACATAGCAAATAGCGAAGCTTTCGAATCCACGCCGGCGAACACACATCCCTGTATCCGGCTCTGATTACAGGTGTTTCAAAGCGTAAAAAATAGATAGAGAAATACGACTTAAGATGAACGGAGTGGAATAAGTGTGAGTAGTCCTTACTTCGAAACACACAGACAAACAGCAATGGCAACTAGTATAGGACTGTCGAACTTAAAGACATTAACAGCTAACTGATTAATTAATAATATCTATATACAATAGTTCGTTCCAAACGAACGCGTTCATCAGTTCATCATACAAATGCAAATTATTATGAATACGATAGAATTTTCCTCTCGATATAAATGCTTCACATAATCTCGTATCGCGTTAAACTTTTATGTTACACGGTGCCTCACTCAACGGGTGAATTTACTTGCATCCCTTATAAACTAGATCTGTGTTGTATAGCTGAAGAACGCATGCACGACTATCGATTCCAATACGAAGTCGACAATCATATATTTAAATTGGAACTCATTTCCTAGAAATCTTGTTGTAACGTTCACAATGCAATAAGGTCAAAAACTGCATGTCGATAAACGCTTGTTCATAGACAATATTAGCTTTAAACATCTTCAGTTTGCTATACAATATTCCACCTTAAATGGGTCCCAAATTAATGTTTATACCTCACCGAAAAACACTTACCAGTAATTATGATAATGTGATTTTTCGAAGTTTGTGATGAAAACAAAAAGGAAAAATTACTATTATCGCTCAACGGAAAATCTATAAAGCAGTTTTCAGCTATACGCCACAGATCCTTACATATTATACATAAACTCAACAACAGTCATATACACTGAAAATATTGCGTTTCGCATACTATACAAATTTACGTACTATGTTGGTGTTCGGAATCGAATTATGAATTAACTAGGACAGCACGAGAACGGGTCTTTGGTTTGTGACTTTTTTTTAAAATTTGTGATTGAATTTTGATTTTTTTTTTTGGTTAAAAGACCCGCTAGCGTACTCAAGTGTAAAATGTCTCTAAAGCTCGTAGGGACTACACTAACTTGATCTAAGCTCTCTAGTGTACATTCACACGCTCACTGACAACTCGATAAATAAATATGTGCCTAGAAATGTTTTTTTTTATGACGCAAAAGCCTTTTTTTTATCAGCCTAATTATTAGCTATCACAGTTCCCTTTTTAAAATTTGTCTAGATTTGACTATTTATCGGAAATCATTGAGAGCAATGTTGACATCAGGCCTTTTTAGTTATAGAAAGAGACTAGCATTTAAAGACTATCTAAACATAGCTGGGACTACAATAAGGTAAAGATTTGAAGATTGGCACTAAATTGTGGTAAACATTCTGTATGACTACGTCTATTTTGATAGAATTTCTATTTTTTTTTTCTAAATTACGTCACGAGGCAATATTTCAACAAAGCAAAGGATATTACAGAATTTGACAAATGCAAGGATTATGTTGTCGTAAAACGTTTTTTTATAGTTTTAACAAACAATTATAATTTTATTTCTTAGTGATTAAATTTACAATCGTCACGACTTACAACATAAAAACACCTTGCATGTGTTGAGTAATTTAGAACATGATAGAACAATAAATTTAAAATAATTATTATAATAAATACAGCTTGGCAAAAAAGTTTAACTAATGATATTGCAAGTTTGCAACATTGTCAAAACGTCACTATGTCATTGAAATAATGAATAAACGGACATTCGAAAAAAGAACGCGATATTTTTAACAGGTTGAGATTTGAATATAGCTCAGGCGCTTACATTGTTTTTTTTTTACTTTTTTGCCAAGCTGTAAAATATGATGTTTCATAAATCAAATTTCCAGTTTATTAATATAACACATTAACGTGCCACGTAAAAACACGATTATCAAGTTGCCAATGCACCGTATCGCTACCACACACCTACCGTGGGACCACTAATATTTCACTATACTGACTAATTTTAACTAGTCTTTAGTCTAGACGGCAACTAACTCCCGTCTACTACTACCCCTTCTCTCAAGGATTAGCTATATAGTATTTATAAATCGTCAAATTTTATCACGTTATATTTTAAGGGTAGACGCCTACTACAATGATAGCCGCACGATCAAAAATTGCTGCTACAAAATGCTGTACTGTAATATGGAGTTACAAATTAAAGTGGCGTCACTTCAATTGGTAACATTTGACGTCTGTTAGTTCATATATGTATTAGTGAAAGCAAAACGTAAGATTACTCTGCTGTCATTATTACAATAAATAGTAATTGAAGAGTTAAGCACTTGTGGAGTTCTAAAAACGAAAAAATGTATGTTATTTTATGCCCGCCGTTACAAGGTTGCTTTGTTGAATTGTCAAATGTTACCTATTAAAATTACTCCACTTTAAGTTGTGCGCTCTGATTACATAAATAACCATAGCTGTGTAAAGTTTGTTAATACGCTCAATGCAATTTTTTTTATATTTTCACGTGCCATATTATTTGACCGCAAAAGTTTTAATCGTGCGGGAAATTCGTAGTGCGCGTCTAGCCTATAGTAGGACGGTCCCACACTTCATTTTTATTTGAGATCTGAAGATATTAAATAATTTTGGTAATAATAATGATTTTCGTTCAATTCACATAGTATCACTGGACACGGTATTTCTGATGGACTAGGAACATATGCCACAGATGGAGGCAATCTGTGAATCAGATCATTAGATCCAAAACCGTTCACACATCTCGCCACACTAATGTTACTATTTGAGCACCTTGGAAGGAATGTGTGCATTTTATTCAGATAGCCAAATAACTGTATGAGCTCCCACTATGAATTGTGGTCGTATTACAAGATGATCAAAAATAGTGCAACTTAAACCAGAAACTTCAACTCATAGTAGGAGCGATGCTTCAAAATCCGTATAGATATCATAAGACAGCGTTAGAGTTAACTTCATAGACAATTATCCCTTAATAAATATAAATAAACATCTTCAAAATTTTTACCAAATTATGAGCATATATTTCCAGCATAAAAATCTTTTTTAAAATAATACGTCATACTCTTCTCAATTATTTATACATGGCACACTGCTCTGTTTTATATATTTATAGATATATTTCATACACTCGATACCTACCAGTTTACCTTGTCACCATAGAATAATTGAATTATATGGATGGATATTCTTTTGGAAGCTTAAGAAGCGCTAATACAACAATAGTAGAAACTTTAAGCGATCGATGTACGGAACTAAACATATAGTACCTACCCATAGAGCAACGCGACCAGTACAAGGGGAGTAGACATAACATGTTTGCTCTATACATATCTGGCGTCATATGTTGCGGGGAGAAATCGTATTAATATACACTACTACAAAATCAATCGGCTGTCACTATGGAACTTACACAAAACAATTAAAACAATACGCTCATATTTTCAGACACATTTTTTTTTTAATATTTAGCTCGCGAAATTGACGTCGCCACCAGCCTGATGGAAAGCCGTGGCGCATCTAGCGATTGGGGGCCACTTCTGACAGTGGTCCTCAAGTTGGCGGCCCTGTGATGTGCCTCTTCACGCTCCTCTTGAAGAACCCGGGATTGTAAGATGAGGGAAACACGTGTGCGGGCAGGTTGTTCCATGTTTTTATAGTTCGACAGAGGAACGATCTTTTGAAACGCTCAGTTCTGGCGATATATACTTGTTATTTCATTTGGAGTAGTGTATTGACAGATGAGAAAGTCTCCGTATGGAATCTCCTCCCGATCAAAGTTATAGATCGAGTTGCTCTATGTATTACGATATCAGTACTATGTTATATATCGAATAGAATTGAATTAGAAACTGAATACAATAAGCGCATTCAATGCACTTTCGAATATTTTATAATATATTTAAATTATCTAGTCCAGAGAACTATCACGAAATGTTGGTCCGATGGAGTGAAGTCGACCAATTTCGACGTTTCTCCCAAAGATTCGAAGTGTAGGGTCTCAGTGTAAGCGTGAGCGATCGACGGAGCGAAACCTGCAGATTTTTTTCTTGTTTAAGTAAATCTTTTTAGCGTTCAAAACCCCATTTTCCATGCAGCCCCCAGTTGATATCGAAAGATTACACACTACTAATAGCTTGAAGCTATTAGTAGTGTGTAATCTTTCGATATATTCTAGCTATATTCTATCCCTTTATTTCAGTTTATGATTCATTTTCATTGCAACTGGATTTGGCTGTCTTGATCGCTGTAACTGTCAAATAATGTGTAGGTTATACCCTCCTTTCCGTAACTGTAGTTCTATATTGAATTTCCGCCATGTAACACCTGATTCTTATTATCTAAAGTTGTTTTGAGTAAAAGCTGCATATTCCGCTCGTCGCTACACTACTGGCTGTCACTGTCAGCGATCGAGGAAGCGAAATTTGAAGTAATTTGTTTGTTTTATGCTAAATTGGTTGCAGTTTTAGAAAACAGTTGTTAGAATACGCTATTTAATGTAAAATCGAATGCTTTATTTGCTAAAGTTGGTTGTTAAAAAAACGCTGATTATTCCGCTCGTCGCTCCACTTTCCGCTATCACTGGGTATGTACACTAAGGTATAAGAATCGCACAAATAAAGTACATGCGTAACGGATTCAACTAGAGGCGGTCCTATGCTCACTTAATCGTAGCGTGTCGCGTCTCGGGATGTAGGCAGACCCCTTCCACTGTGAATATCGACACCTCTGTAACAATAGAAAAATTGCGTTTAAACATTGTACAACTTATCATTGCTTGTAAAAAAAACCTTTTTAAGATCCTAACCCAAAGAAAAAGAGATTCTGAACTTAACATGCATGTTGTTACTGTCTGCGGATGCAAGTAGGTATCTATTTTAATAAACTTGAATAAACTGATTTGTTTGAAATAGTTTTTGGAATATAATTCATGAAAGGAATTCAGGTCCACCTGATTTATAAGTTAAGATTTACAGTAACTATATGAGGTTACACAAGATAAGAAATTTACACAAGATAAGCAGGTTACACAAGATAAGAAGGTTACAGTAACAATATGATCACACATACCATCAGGCAACTCCCTCAACCGCGGAGGCAGTTCAGCAAAGTACGCATGATGCGTCGCTCTAGCGGCTGACAGGCGGCGTGAAGGGTCGGATTGCAACAACGCGGCGGCCAGGCGCTCCGCATCGCGGCCCGCTTCTCTCAGCCGAGGGAATGCAGCTCCGAGAGAACGGGAGGGGCATACCCCCCATCGAGAGACGTGACCTCGGAGGCCTGGTAATCGGGAAACGCCCGACCAGCTTTCTTCTGTAGGCGTGCCTACCACCTGTTTTTGGAAGAAATATTCGATGTTATCCTCTATTTTGCACTAACTTTGTTGACCAGTTCATTTGCTTGAACTGGAGAAATTATTTTTCATTGATAGATAAGTACATTATTAAATTGCTGCATGGTACCGAAGTGCAGTCGGGACACGCATCACAGAGTGCGGTAATTCTCACTTGTGGCAAAGACTTATGTAGTAAAGCTTTTCTCAAACCTTTATATAGCTACCTATAACTTAAGTAAAAACAAAATTTGGTAGAGAATAAATTAATTTCAAAGTAGAAAATGTAAAAGAGAGATTAGTAATGAAGGAAAATCTATATGATACGAAAAAGTTGAATACCTCTTTTAAAGAAATCATAAAAAAGTAACAATCTTACCTTAAATATTTTGTCTAACTGATCGTGCGTGTCCCGCACCCCTGGGAACGTGGGCACCCCGCAGAGCATCTCCACGAATATGCAGCCGACACCCCACATGTCCAGGGAGGTCGAATATTCCGTACTACCCAGGAGTACATCTGTGTACAATGGATACGATATTAATTTTGAAGCCAAAATTAAGACTAGATCAAGAAGTTCTGCGTTGCAAGGTACGATATCACTTTCTTTAATGACGTGGAAACCCCCTGGATGTCACGCGGTCCCTACCTATTCGTTTCGCGCCGTACGACCCGGGCATTTGTCAAGACTACGATGAAACATTATGCCACACCGTTTTTTGGTCATGTTACTCAATCACGCTCTAGTGCCCATTGTGTCTGAAATTTTGTATGCAGATAGCTGAAGCGCTGTACGAACATTATAATATCTCTATAAAAAATTGTAGGCAACGATTGCAGTAAAACTTCATGACGAGAGCGTGAATTTTCGTTTTGAGTTTGCTTTCAAAAGAGGAAGATGCAATAAAAGTTTGTACACAAGTCTAGCAATAGGTACTATTACTAGTACTAGGTGTGATTGACATTCTAGCACGTTGCTCGCATTTTTGAACGCAGCTGAATTAAATTGCGAGTGTAAAGTGATTTGATCTTTTATTTAATGAAACTATGATTTATTAACACAGCCGGGAAATTTACTTACGAATCATTACTTTCAAGAAACGTGACAACGGCTGGCCACCAAATTCATATTATAAACCAAGAGCTCACGTCAGTCTAAAGGGAAAATACTATGACACTACTTCGCAAAATGTCATATTGATGAGGTATTGACCACCAAAGTTTGTCATGGAGTCATATGATCTAATTTGACTGTTATTTACGGGAATTCACACTAGCTATATAGAACAATGAAATAAATAAAACTTAAAAGAATGTAGGTACCTAAAATATTTTCGATGACGTGCTTTCATAATTTTTTTATTTTTTTTATTTTTTTTATACTACTTAGGTGGCAGACAAGCTTACGGCCCACCGGAAGGTTGGTAACCGTAGCCTATAGACGTTTGCAACACCAGAGGCGCTACACACGCGCTGCCGACCCTGGCGCAGGTTGTGACGACCCACAGTTGAAATTTTTCAAGCCGCCCGTAAGGCCTTCAACTTGGCTTAACGACTGTCATTTTACTGACAACCGGGACCAACGGCTTATCGTGCCTTCCGAAGCACGGAAACGCTCGTAAATAAATGTCACAAAGTGGTCCACGTGGTGGTCACCCATCCATATCCGGCCATAGTAAATGTTGCTTACTGCAGTGATCGTTTACAGAACACTGAGTCCGCGGGGCCACGAGCGCTTCAAAATAATAGATATTTCAGCAAAATGAAATTGTATTTTAACTTAGCCTGAGGGCATTTATCTTGGGAGTTCCTTCAGAGGGGTATACGTATTATTTATTTAGTTATTTTCCTTTTGAGAAAAGAAATTCAATAACGCCTTGAGTACCGTAGTTGGAGCTACGTATTTAAATACTACAATTTTGGATGCACAAAGGAAAGCAAGGCTCAACCGCATTCGATACTGGCTGGCTGATCTCTTGGGATCGCGTCTGTAATTTTCGGAACCAAGTAACGAGTACAGTGCTGAGGGATCACAAAAGTTCATCAAAATTTTACATAATTTATAAAAAAAGCTAATTATTTTTTTCTAATTATGACAAGTAGCTTTGAACCTGCAAAATTGAGATTAAATGGCATTAGTTTTCGGAATCAATAATTCAGAAAAACCATTGACAAAGTATGTTCCGAATGCTCATAAAATATGGAAATAACACATCCACCATTACAATAAAATTTGCGATACAATGCATTTTCTTTTTAATATGTGTTGGACCACAGTAAAAAGTTACTTAGACATTCTGACCTATTATATAACGCCACAGCTGTTAAAAATAATATATAAAAAACCATGTCAAGGTAAGCAAAGAAACATTTTCCTGAAAACTTTATTAACATAGTGCTATGTTATCTAGCCGTACGTCTGTAGTGACCTCGGAAATGTACATTCCCCTTGACGAATGTGCGACCTTTTCACCGGGTCGAGGTGTTGAGGAAAGACTTACTGCTTTTTGTACGGAGAGAGCATTACAGGGAAAAGTGTGAATATATTTACCGCTGACCTAGTAAAGGAATGTTATCACAATATTAATGTCTAAACTGAAAATTTATTGCTAAATTTTATTTTATTTGTTTGTGGACATTCACACACAGCATCATCACAACATCATCTAGCCCAAATTAAGCTAATATAAGCTTGTGCTATGGGTTCTAGATGACTGATTTATATACTTATATATTTCTGAATACATACATATTATACATAGAAAACACCCAAACTCCGAAACAAACATTTGTGGTTCACACAAATATTTGGACCGACCCGGGAATCGAACCCAGGAGACCTCCAGCGCGGCAGGCGGTATCACTACCGACAGAGGCAGTCAAATGAGTTGATGTTGAACTGAAAACGCTCTAGTGGTGTTTGTTCTTTACATAATATGTATACAATGTCACTATGCCTGTCTCCCATCGGGGTAGGCAGCATATATATATATGATATAGGCTTTCCATTTCCCACATTATTGGCAAACAACTATCGCTTCTTCTACTTCCATAAGAGTGTTCATACACGCTCGCCGAGAGCCTCATGTATGTGACATAATATCTACAAAACTACATAAGCATAACTTACCTGGAGGCCTGTACCAGAGCGTGACGACTTCGTGCGAGTATGTGTGACTTGGAACTGACTTGGCGCGCGCCAACCCGAAGTCGGCCAGCTTTAACTCCCCATGGGAACTTATTAATAAGTTTTGTGGCTTCACGTCCCTGCACAAAAGATAATATACTTAGCACTTTACAAATATTGTGGTTAAAAGATTATTACGAGTTGACTATGGTGTAACAATTCTTTTATTGAAACCATTTAATTAAAAAAATAAATAAGATATGTATGTGTAGAATGAATTTTAATATTTCCTTTCATTTTGAACCGACTACAAAAACGGAAGTTCTTTAAGTCGTTCGGACGTACATATTTTATAAAGATTATTACAAGTTGACTATGGTGTAACAATTCTTTTATTGAAACCATTTAATTAAAAAAATAAATAAGATATGTATGTGTAGAATGAATTTTAATATTTCCTTTCATTTTGAACCGACTACAAAAACGGAAGTTCTTTAAGTCGTTCGGACGTACATATCTAGATAGAAAGTCGACTATAGAATTATTTATACTGTCGATCAATCAACAATACCAATAAAAATAATTTAGTAACTTTCGTTCACGATTTTATTTAAAAACCAGCCAAGTGCGAGTCAGACTCACGCACAGAGAGTACCGTACCAAAATACAGCAAAAAGATTACGTTTGTTGTTTGGGAGTCCCCCTTAATACACCCCTTTTTTCTGATTTTAGTATTTGTTGTCATAGCGGCAACAGAAATACATCTACTGTGAGAATTTTAGCTCTCTAGCTATCACGGTTCCTGAGATACAGTCTCATGACGACCAGACAGACAGACAGAGAGTGAAGTCTCTCGCACAGGGTCCCGTTTTTACACTTTGAAATACTGAACCCAGGAAAGAGCTCAAAGTTTTCTTTATTTGACTGCATTTTTTTGTTATTTATGCTTCGGATTTTAATCTTGCTAATCGTTGGTAAGCCGGAAACGCGTGCAAGGGGCAGGAAATACGTTTTTAACCTATCGTTATAGGTAAACAGTATAAAAATATTATGTATAAGAGTGGTAATAAAGTGGTCGACATAGCACGCAGAATAAGCACACTGAATTGGCAGTGGACTGGCCACATCAGCAGAACAACCGACGGCCGATAGAGCAAACGAGTTCTGGAGTGGAGACCACGACTTGGCAAACGAAGGGTAAGACGTCTACCCACCAGATGGACCGACTATCTAGAAAAGGTCGTGGGCTGGGACTGGATGCGGAAGACGCAGAACCCTGTGTTGTGACGTGGATTGGAAGAGGCTGTACGTAGACAGCAGTTGGCTGCCATAGACTAACTTGATTGATGACATGAGTGCTAAGTATAACAACATGTGAGTACGTTCCAGATTTTCAATCATTTGATTAGAATGTTTAGCATTAAATCAGTCAGATACTAACTGCGTGATTCATTGTACAGTTGTTTCCTATTACTGGAACGTCGAGTCATAGAGCTTGGCCAACATTCCTAGATCTAAATATGTGAAGCAAAATGTCATATCAACTGTTTCCAAATGAACGTGTCGCTTGTGAATCATGGTTACACAAGGTTAGAAATATTTTCAGTTCATATTATGACCTCCTATTAGAAACGCATACTGCTCGTTCGCTCTAACTTTGCCGCTCGGCTCCATACTAAAGTCGATTTTTTAATTAGAGGAAGGAAATTGACAGCAACTAATGTTACTTCTTCTAACAATGTTGCATATTTTCTATGACAAAGTGACATTAGCTACTGTCAATTTACTTCGTGTAATTAACAATTCGGGTAAACGCCTCTACGCCAGCGGCAAAGTTAGAGCGAACGGGTAGTACCATTATCATCCTTACTGGTATTATGCAAATGTTTGAGAGTATGGATGTGTGGATGTTTGTTATATGTTCTAGCTGTAAAGCCTCGAAGACACGAAGCGAGTTTAAAAGCTACTAGCCAGCGAGTTTGCAAGCAGCTTTTTAACTTGTTCTGTGTCATTGAGCTTTTTTACAATCTGCTTTAACTATCAATTATTGTCGCTCACTCGCTAGCTTTTAAACTCGCTAACTAGCTGTTTATAAACATGCCCCGTTTCATCGAGGCTTTTTGGCTAAACGGATCTCGCTGAAATTTGGTACAGGGATAGAATATAGTCTGAAACACTACCGGAAATGGTTTTTACACCGGAATAAGTTTCCATGGTATGCGTGAATGGGAACAAAACTACTCGCGGGTACGATCGCGATCGCCATTTAGTACCTATATATACGTAGGTACACTAACCTTAGCTACTGAATCTTAGCTGGCAAGGATAGGCTTAATGTACACGTCTTAATCAAATATTTAATATCTCTGAGTACAAATGGAGACGATATAAAATATTTATACATTAGGATAAGGGCTACTTTGAGGCGCTTCGTGAGGAACCCAAAATGAGAGCTGTTTTCTACAGAATATGTCTCATCGGGTAAGGTTATGTGAAAGTAGCCTAGAAATTTCCTTTAAGTTCTCAGAACATGACACAAATCCGAGCTTAGCTTATGACATATAGCATATGACTTATATAATATGGCCTGAATTAGGTAGATGTGGAATAGAGCACGTTTACTAACGTTAAAATGTGAAAATATTGAGTGTTGAAAATGCGGATTATTCAAGAAGGAATTCTTTCTCGTAATAAGTTATTGGTATTGATTAAATTTTACGGATTCTTCGAATAGAATGCCGAACCTTGTTCATAATTTACTGTGGTTCATTTTCTGATAAATAAAAACAAAAACTTTGTTTCAAAATAGAAACCTTCATGCGGGTATTTTTAATTTAATTAGGTACAAAGCAAGGAGATCAAAGCTATATAAAGCCTTTTTCTCCGAAGGACCACATTATTTTTGTTTGAACTTCCGCCATAATTAATGATTACAAAATTTCTGGCAGCAGTGACTAACGCCCTGGGACACCCTTCCGAGGGCTTCCCTGGGCTTCCGATCGAGTGAAGTTTTAGTCGATAAGAGTCCGGCATGGCATTCTAGTGGGATCTTCACACATTTAAAAAAGCCCAGACCATCATCCAGCATGCCTGTTGCAATACAAAATGTTTAAATTGCAGTCAGATTTGATTGACACTGATTCATGATCAGATTTGACACTGGCGCTGGTGTCACTTATCTGTGCTGGTGTACAGTCACCTCCAATATTGCATGGGCCCCTTAAGATCTATAATCCCATGCACATTTCAGTCAAAATTCACGAAAACTCCACTAGATGGCGCAACTTTACTCGAATATAATATTGCATAGACACCTTAGAATCACAAAAAATGTACTAGATGGCATATTTATATTACTCAAAAGATTAATGAGTTGCTATTTTGACAATAATCGCTTTCCTGTGTGAGGTATTAAAAAAATCGGCAACGCTAGATACTTTGACTTCCAATGTCATCCGAGAGATGGCGTCAATTCTCAGTGCAAAGCAATTTCGTTTCGGATTGACCATGCATTCTCAAATTCGTCTGTACATTCTGAATCTGTGGTTAGGCTTAGGCTATACTGTCTTATTTGATTTTTGTTTTGTTTTTTTAAATTATGCATTTTGGTATGTTTGCTTTGTATAGAGTCGTGATGTTTCGTACGCGTACGTGACGTCCCTTAAAGGCGTCATCTGAAAATCAGCGCTGCCTAACATTAACCTGTTTGTGCAGCAATAGCTGAGATGACGATCTTTTCGGGCACGCACATTATACTCATGCAATTTTTTTTTGTTGTTGTCTGTTTGTTTTATATATTTGTGCGTGCCGAATAAAGAATTTATTTATTTATTTATTGATAATAAAACCAGACTTCATATTCAGCGTTCCTAGACACGCGGCATCATTTGACATGTCACATTGTATTTCAGAATATTATGGTTTTTGGAAACTGGTATCTGAACTAGGAAATAACATGCCTACGTAACAGTGACATCCAAAATTGCCAGAATTTTGGGTTGAGATGGCCCGCATCTGGTTTGCAAAGTTCTCTGTGCAATAGAGATGTCCTAGTCCACATTTGAGCAAGTTTTTAATTAATTCAGCAACATCTGGAACTGCGCGGGCACTGTTTCTTGTAATAAACAGCACTGCAGTGCATTTAGGTACCGTAAACTTTGGACTTTAATTTATACACTCTGTAACGAAATTTATTTCCTATGTTGAATTTACACTTGTAATGCATGCGTTTCATTTCAAACTTAGTCCAGAACTCCAGAGTTAAATGACATAGCCGTAAATTTACTACAATATGATGTCTGCGGCTGGTCGCTGTCAGTTCTCATAGCAATATTGTAAATTTAAAATTTTAAGGAAATACCCATATAATTTGCTTCTCAATCACCCGTCAATTATTGATGGACTAGATGATGTTCGCGGCTTCGCCCGCGTGAAATTGGTACCCGTTCCCGCTTCTCGAGGGAACATTTTCCCGGGATGAAAAGTGCTATATGTTTAAAGCCTATATGTTATTCCAGACGATAAGCTATCTCTGTGCCAAATTTCAGCTTAATCCGTTCAGCCGTTAGAGCATCATTGAGTAACAAACATCCAAACATATAAAGATCCAAACATCTTCACAAACTTTCACATTTATAATATTAGTAGGATTAGTAGGATCAATTGGGCTGAAATTGTATTTACAACGACATTCTTTTTTTGGGATTGGTAATAACTAATAAAAAATTGGAAAAGGCCTATGTTCAGCCTCATTCATGATCCTTCACTTGCATTAGTCATTAGAGTAATTTAGAAAACTTCTACCTAAAATATATGCCGCCGGTTACAGGACGAAGCCGTATGGCATACGCATAAGCTACTATGTACGGAATAAAAACAGTGATACATTGTATAAAAAATAACATGCATACTTACGTATCTTTCGCCATACGAAAGAGTGAGTGCAATTTAAGTAAATCATAGACAATATCTCAAGTATATTTATGAACTAATATTGACGAAGCGTACGTAAAATAAGTATTTGGTTTCAGTAAAGCTCTTAAGTCAATACTTTAGTAAGAAAACATCCTATACGTAATATCGTTTGAACAATAAAATACTGTAGGTAACATGAAACCCACTTACGTAAACAAAGTTTATCGCTGTACCTACGATATTTACTTGAAATAAAGAAGTTTTCTGGAAGAATATCTTGTAACTCTCATCTATACAAATCTATGCCTACGTATGCTGTCATAGTGCAATCGATTTTAATTGCTAAAAATCGGTTCAAAAAGTCGGTTCAAAATGAACACTTTAAAATCCTACTAATGACATTATAAATGCGAAAGTTTGTGAAGGTATTTGGATGTTTGGGCTTACCCGAGGCTCTCAACCATAGGCGTTACGTGAGGTTTTTTTAGTAGGTAGGAGTCCGGCATAGCATCCATGATGGATTTTCCCTCACGCCAAAAAAAAAGGTGTTTGGATTTTTGTTATTAATCACGCTCTAACGGGTGGACAGATCAGAGAGAGACTGAAATTTGGTACCTATAGGAATCTTAACATTACAAATTCGAAAATTTGTGTGTGTGAATTGATGTTTGTTACTCTTTAACTCTCTAACGGCTAAACGGATTGGGCTGAAAGTTGGTACAGAGATAGCTTACAGTCTGGAATAATGCATATGCTTTTCATCCATGAAATATGTTCCCATGGGATGCGGCAACGGGATCATAACTCCGGCGGTTCCATGGTCACCATCAAATCCCTACTAATATTATAAACGCGAAAGTAACTCTGTCTGTCTGTCTGTTATGCTTTCACGCCTCAACGGCTGGAGCGATTGAGATTAAATTTGGTATAGGGATAGTTCGAGGCCCTGAGAAGGACATAGGCTACATTTGAACCGACTGCGTAAAAGGATGGTTATCATTTTACGCGATAAAGACTTCTACGCGGTCGAAGCCGAGGGGAACAGCTAGTTAAATATAAACAGAAAACACATACCTATGTAAAACTCTTCTCCTATGGCAGTAGGATAGACCCCTCAGCAATTGGAACATATACAGCCTAACGTTGTGATGATTCAGTCCACCGGGGTGCCTCTCCATGTATTGTGATAGATCCGTGTCCTATAAACAAAATCGAAAATTACAAAAGTTATTAATACTATATTATACCTTTCGACTGTCGTAAAGTGAGACTTAAATTGTATATTGTATATTGTTGGACATTCTCACACAACATCATCTAGCCCGAATTAAGCTATAAGCTTGTGCTATAGGATCTAGACAACTGATATACATGCTTATATAATTCTAAATACATACATATAAATAGAATAGAAATAGAAAACACCCAAACTCCGAAACAAACATTTGTGGTTCACACAAATATTTGGACCGACCTGGGGGAATCGAACCAGGACTTCCAGTGCCGCAGGCGGCATCACAACCGACTACGCCACAGAGGCAGTCGATGCTTATATTTTTCATTCCGTGAAGTCCCGTTTAAGAGATCATTATATTTTTACAAAGGTGGAGGCTCATAAACAATAATCTATTACAAAATTCAACATTTAACAGAGGTAGGGGTAAGGAATAGACACGTACTAATGCCGCACCAAAATCTACGGTCTCCAGGCTACCTCAATAGGTAGCGTGCACCTGCTAAGTAACAACGCAGGCACCTTCACGAGGCAGGGATATTCGACGGCAGCGGCTCTCATCAATTCCACAATTAAAAGTGGTTTCAGTGCTAAAAATCCAGGTTGGTTAGACTTGGAAAAATTTGAAAAAAAAAATGAACTGAAGATGAAGAGAGTCCTATGGATACGTAACATTATTAAAAAGAAAAACATAATCAGCAAACTGTGTGGCTTCCCATAACGTTCATATTTTATTGTGACCCTCACTCTCTCTAGGGATTCCCATCTTCATTATTCTAAGATACTTCCACAAATACGAGCAACGTAGAACATTATACTAATATTTCCACACGAAGAAAACTTGAACTTAAACGCACACGTTTTCAACGTACTTACTATAATCGAGTAATTACATAGGTACATACATAAGGTCACGCCTTTATCCCCCAAGGGGTAGGCAGAGGCATATTATATGCCCTCATTTCACATTTTTAAATTTGTCCCACGTAATAGGTGGTGAGCCGTGTTGAAATGGACAGGCGCAGGTTGTGACTGCCTGCTGTTGAAATTTTTCAAGCCGCCTATAAAGGCCTTCAACTTGGCTTAACGACTGCCATTTTACTGGCAACCGGGACCAACGGCTTAACGTGTCTTCCGAAGCACGGAAACGCTCAAACAAATGTCACAAAGTAGTCACATGGATGGTCACCCATCCAAGGACCGGCCGTGGTGAAAGTTGCTTACTGCAGTGATCGTTTACAGAACACTGAGTCCGCGGGGTCACAAGCGCTTCAATGGCGAGCAATTCAAAATAATCGAGTAATTAAATACGAACAAACTACAACATTACACTAAAATTTCCACCCGCAGAAAACTTGGAACTTAAACGCACACGTTTTCAACTGACTTCATATAATCAAAAGAGTCATAAGCGTAATTAGTACAAGTACTTACCACAAACTCGAACACGAACGTTAACGTTTCCCTGGTGTGCACGATGTCGTGTAACGTGACTATGTTGGCGTGTTTCAGCTCTTTTAATAGAGAAGCTTCCCGAATTGCCGTGAATGGCGCCCCCTCTTCTTCTTGCAGTCTAATTTCTTTCAGTGCTACTATTTGCTGCGTTAAACTGGGAAAGAAAATGTTGAATTAGAATTTGGAATTGAATACGTGGCTTTTTTCTTTTAATGTGAGGAACATCCTACATGGGTGCTATGCCGGACTCCTACAGACTAAAAATCACACGTATCCTACCTAACAGCCTAGAGTTGGGAGCCCCGGGTACGTCCTTGGAAGGATACCCCAGGATGAATACGTCGTTACTATGTACTAGAATAAGAATACATTGAGTTAAATAAATATGTTGTCGGGGACAGTTTTCACGAAAAGATCGATTAATATGTTTCATTCTTCTTTTTAGCACCTACCTTTGTGCATAGGAATGTAATTATTGTTATTTCTGTTGGTCTACGGTGTTATTTCGCCAGACACTGTCTACACTACAAGGCCAATTCTATACTCGGCATCAGAAATAGTAAAAACAGCACCAGATATAGGACAAAACAGTTTTTTTTTTAATTGTATCTTGTAAATCGACGCAATAGCAGCGTAAGGAAGAGCCTCAATTAATTTTTTCAGGATCTTTAAAACGAATTTCTGACACGAAGTTCAAAGAGTTAATTTTGTATTTTTACACTGAAGTATAACATATTATTAAAACTGAATAGCTATTAAATCACACATACTTAAAAACTTTTATGTTAAAATTTTAATTATTATAGTTCCATATGTTTTTGTGTAACATTGTTGTAATATTGGTTTGTAGTTAGAAAGAAATAAACAATTTAATTTTATTATTTATCAACTGCGAGTCAATGTCATCATAAATAGCTTTGTTTTATTTTTATTTAACCTACACTGTCCCACTGCCGGACAAAGGTTAAAAAACAAAAATAATGATACAACCATGGCCTTCATAATTATAAAACAGATATCACTGACCTATATATCTATGTGTATGTTTGTCCCGATAACGTGCGATGTGTCACAAAGAAAACCTACACGTACGTTTGTTTATGACAGGCTTGGTCACGATTCTCTAGTTCACACGTTACACTGTGTTTAAATAATTCATTTCTAATGCACCTGCAATAGCGTAATTGTATCTGTTGGACGTTTATTGACAGTGGGAACTTCTATTACTGGTACTATGCGACCAGTGTAATGGACTGTGGACACTTTAGCGCCAAATGCCGGTAGGGACTTCCGAGGGCATACCCGGTACGAACGTAGGCATCTGCCTGCTTTCGTACCGGTACTTCTTTCGGTTCAGTATCTTATCAATCTTATCTTATCTTATCTTCACACAATCATTAGATGTGAAAATCCTCAGGGATGCTGTGCTGAATGAACTGCTACCGACTAAAACCGCAAGTAGCAAATACCAGGTATTGTTACGTGCGGTTTAACATGATTAATAATTCTAAACTAAAGCTTTAGTATGAGAAAAGTTTAGTTTCATAATCGGAATTTTAGTTTAAAATCTTTCTTTCAGAAGTGATTTTCAGGTGTTTCCAGAACCATTAGGATAAAATAACTACACTAAAGGCGATATTGATTGGACACGTTTTTCGATACAATAGGTTGTTCATAATGGTTTGCCACGGCTATTTTGTGTAGGTAGACATACCGATACATATTCACGAAGAACAATACATATGAAACCAAGGCACCAACGCGAATGGTATAGAACGATAATAAAAGAAGGTAGGTAGAGGATGAGTTATACAATGTATTTCTGCCTGATTCCATTAGTTATTAACTTCTATGATAATGAAATATCGAAGATGTCGATGTTAATGTTTTTTATTTATAATTGGTAATGTTCTAAGGGATGAGACCGAAAGTGGCAGAATATTTCGTTCCGCACAGGTTAGTTAGTTAGTTATGCTTTATTGTAACCCCAAAACACATATACATTTTATACACATTGATAATCTTAAATACAGGTTTTACAATTGGCGGATTGGCAGGTTTGAGTTTTTTTTTTTCGACCTACAATCGAATCGACTGTAGGTAGTTGAGCAAAATTTTTATTTTACTTCATGATGATATCAATAACTAAGGGTTCTATAATATCACTTCACAAGATAAGAAAACGCCGTATCGAATATTTATAATTTTTAACTTTCAATAATTCAATATCAGTGTTATAATATGTCGTTTTGCGAAACCACCTAATATCAGAGCAGAATTCGACTATTTACCGTTGTTTATCCAGGAAACTAGCTGTATCATAATCCTGCACGTCAGCCACTGTATTTTAATATACTGAAACTGATTATAAAACTCCCAATTTAATCAGTTTCCCGTCAGGCACATAAAAATGTATTACACTCACAAAGCTTAGTATATTAACGCAGCTCAAAACTGTAATGTCGACATGAAAGCACGAACAAATATGTGTACAATATTCAGCGTATACGCGACGAAAAGCCGAGTTTCCTTTCAGTACAGGCTTTTAGCTACAGAAATTATGAAACATTTACGAGGTACGAGAATTTTAGTTACTGATTCTCAAAGCATTACACAGCTAATTTCGGTATAGCGTCAACGGAGTGAATCGAGTTCGCTTGCAATGTGTGAAATTATAATAAGTCTTCTCAACAATGTGCAGCGACTTGTAAGAATATTTTATTACGAACTAGCTCAAGTCAAGTTTTGTTCTCGTTTCCACTTCCCGTGGTAACTTATTCCCGGGATAAAAAGTAGCCTATGTGATATTCCAGACCTGTATCTATCCCTGTACCGAACTTCAGCCAGATCCCTACTTAAGCGATCACTGCGGTAAACATTTTCAATATGGATGATTTCATTTTAGTTACCATTTGCGACTTTTCCATTTGTGAGCTGGTTAAGAGCTGGAATGCTGGTAGTCAGTACCATGGCAGTTATTAAAGAATTTAAAGGCCTTATGAGCGTCTTGAAATTTTGTTCATCACAACCTACTCTTGTCCATTTTAAAAGTCACCACTCATTACGTGGTACACAAACGAAAACTGAATTGTGGGTGTCTAGAATGCCTCCGTCTACCCCTTCGAGGATAAAGGCGTAACTATTATGTATGTATGGATGTGTCCCATTAATGTGCAACGACTTGGACAACTTAACTATGAATATCATAGGTAATTTGATGTTGAATACAGTTACTGCCACTCGCTTCGGCATACTGTCGTGTATTATTCAATATTCACAAGCCTTCGGCATACTGTCGTGCATTATTCAATATTCACAAGCTATGAACATTAAGTTCCGTTTGACTTAGACCACTAGACCTGACCCAGGGACTAGTTTAACATGTTAAATCAGAAACTAAAATATACTAGTTAAAGCGTATGTTTAATTTAGCTCGTGCTACACATTAAATTTAACGGGAATTAATTTTATAGTACGAGGTACGTGATGAATATTTAATATCCCAATTAGTGACGATGTTATGAACACTATTTCCAGCTATGAAAGGAAAGTAGGATAGTTAGTTCAATGTTTTGAATGTCAAGTGACGTCAGCGCAGACCCTCCCACACCCTTTGTAAACCCTTCTCGGACACAATAGTGAATTACTAGAGTATCATTATTACTGACACTTTGCCCTGGCAAACATACATACACACATACATATGGTCACGCCTTTATCCCCCAAGGGGTAGGCAGTGGCATATTATATGCCCACATTTCACCTTTTTAGAAATTGTCCCATGTAATAGGTGGTGAGCCGTATGGTCGTGTTGAAATGGACAGGCGCGGGTTGTGACTGCCTGCGGTTGAAAATTTTCAAGCCGCCTATAAAACCTTTCAATTTGGCTTAACGACTGTCATTTTACTGGCAATCGGGACCAACGGCTTATCGTGCCTTCCGAAGCACGGGGGCCTGGTAAAAATTTATAATAATATAATTTCAATGTACAGCCTCTGTGGCGCTGTTGGTAGTGATACCGCCTGCGGCGCTGAAGGTCGTGGGTTCGATTCCCACCGGAGACAAATATTTGTGTGACCCATAAATGATTGTCTCAAGAGTCTGGGTGTTTCTATGTTTAATATGTTTGTATTTAAAAAGTATATAGGTAAGTATTAATATCCGTGATCTGATACCCATACCACAAGCAGGTTATTCCTAGCTTACTTTGGGATCAGATAGCGTTGTGTGAAATGTCCGTGAATATTTATATATATTATTTATTTAATGTAAAATATGTTGGACCCGCAAGGAATTCTGTTCCCTGTGCCGACGGCATCCCATGGGAACGTGTTCCAGTGATAAAATACAGCCTTTTTTCTAAAGTTTCTTCAGTTCAGCCTTTAGACCGTGATTTAGTAACTTCAACATTTATAATTTTATTACGATAGTCCTTTATTGAATAAGAAGCGGAACAAAAAGATGGTAAGAATATTATAAAGAAATGGCGCACAGATAGTAGTAATAGTAGGTCATGATGCTGAGTATTTTAATACCGTCGAAAGAGATTTCAAATTACGTAGATATTGAAATGTCAGTCAAACGAATCGAATAACGAAGGATCTGTTTGAGGAAAGGCAATAGGAAACTTTTACAATTTCCGCTGTAAGACAAATTCTACAGCTGAACTAATAATGTTACTCTGCAATGTATACCTACTCTAGTCGAGTCAATAAAGGCTCAAAGGCAATTGAAAGTTGAGGGATGAGAAAGAACACTTTACTTAAAGAGTAATAGTTGAGATTTACTGAAACGCAAATCTTGAAGTTCAAATTAGGGACTGACTAGCGACTCCACGAGCGAAATCGCAGCTATATTGACATCGAATTATGTATTTCTATACACACGTTGAACATGTCTACACGCGGCGATATTTTTTTTATATAATAATACTAAGGAGACAGACCAGCTTACAGCCCCACCTGATGGACTGTAATCACTGTAGCCTAGGAACATTTGCAACATCAGAGGCGCCACACTCGCGCTGCCAATCCAGCAAGAACCTTTTAATACCCCTTTTGAATAAACCCATACTGTAGGTGTTTGAGAAACCCGAGACTGGGAGATTATTCCACAGTCTAAGCGTTCGCAGAAGGAAGATATATTATTATAGCGAAGAGAGAATGTATGGAAATACGTGGCACGACGGTGACATCACCGCGATTCTCACGCTCGTGGAAACGGTCCCTAAGACAGTAAGTAGCTGGTTCACTAGCCTTTAATAAATACTTTACGTACCGCATTTATCAATATTCTTTAACAGAACTTAGTATTATTATAAAAAGGAATTATGCTACCTTAGATTATTTTAAACCTACTTGAATTGTATTTTTATAAAGGAAATGCAATATGTATGCATATTTTATAAGAGGAAGCCAGTGCAGTAAACTAGTTATCGTATTCGCCATTTTAAAAACAATAAGCATCATATTATTCAAATTATTGTATATACTTTTATACTACCAACTTGCTCTATTGCCTTCGTTGCTAAATATCTACATATCCGGACGCATATCCATTCACATTTCCGTAATATGTAATGAATTAAACCACGCATGGGCAAACCTTTACTTGCATAGATGTTAATTTATTACGCAATTCCTGAACTGTTTTGAATGAAATTTTATTTACAGATAGCTGCAACTCTAGATAGACAATATTCTGGCGAGAAATGTATGCCAAAACATCACCATGCTGGCGAAACTGTGGGCTGTAGTTAGTAAGAAATATTAGTTCTACGAAGCTTTTTATGCCAAATTGACATTTTGCAATATTTCTCATTTTGTGATAGAATTCTTCATAAGCCTACTAAAGCTACCGCCTCCAGTTTCCATTATATTGCGCTATTTTAGGCTCAAACGTTTTTATAATTAAATTATCTAAATATAGCCTACATAATTTTGTAGCACTAAAACAATTAAAAGTATTTAACCGTCGTTTACTCGCGAGCTTTGCGTTCTTTTATGAAAACGTATTGTTCAATTTTACCATTACATTCGTCATCTATTTTTTTTATACCACTAAGGTGGCAGACGAGCATACGGTCCACCAGATGTACCGGTGATCACCGCAGCCTATCGACGTTTGCAACACCAGAGGCGCCACACTCGCGCTACCGACCCTGCATAAACCTAAGACCCCTTTTGAAGAACACCGTACTGTAGGCGTTTGGGAAAACCGAGGCAGGGAGATAGTGAAAATTCTCGTGGGAGTATTCTATCCGGACATATAAAGAATCTATACATATAATAAAATGATAGAAAAGTCAAAACTGTACATTGGAAATATTTTTTAAAAATTACTCGCTGGATGTTCAACAAAAGAGTTACAAAAATTTGTCTGTTTGTCTGTTTGCTTTGCTTTGTCCGGGAGGATCTCAAAAAGTACTCAATGGATTTGATTCAAATTTTGTACAAATATTCACTAGTGGTAGGGTCTTCAAATAGGTTATATATTATCACGCTACATATCCTAGGGGCTAAGCAGAGAGCAATCAAATTGGCATTCTAACATAATTTTCACGCGTACGAAGTAGCGGGCAACAGCTAGTAGATATATCAGGCCATGTGTCGTTAGCTGGCTTTGACATTTAAATAATAATCAGGCTTTATTACATCCTTCCTGCATTGGACTTAATACAGCGTAATCATCATACGGTGCAGGAAACGGCATAGAAATCTGAAGAAACGTGTATTTATATCTGCTAGTATACTTATTGACGATCATTATACAGCCATTAGAGGAATAAACTAGAAAAAAAACCATCTGGCGAGATTGGTACAGTAAGAAATTGGGTGTCTATAGCAAAAATAATATAATAGTATTACATAGTTACATACTATGCAGAGCAGTGAGCGTTAAATCAGCTGAGATGATGATGATACAGATAGGCAACTCCCTGCCCCCCACTGAGCAAGCTTCCCCTCCCCACCCCCGCCACAGTTGTCATTATAGTTGGAGGGTATTTTGACGGAACGTTTGCTTAGCCTTAGTGGTTACACACACAATGAAGCTCTGTACAAACATAACGTGTCTTTATTGTAGGTGACAGAATTGAAAACGAATCATTTGTTAGGAGTAGGGCGGAAACTCCATAAAAAATTGTTCGTTTTCACCCACACTAATATACACGTAATGTGAATGCTTGAATCAAGCTTGAATGTGTGTGTGAGTATTCTAGGGACACTAGCTATGGAAACAAAATAATAAGGAACAGAACGCAATCTCATGTATGTAGGTACTTTTTTTTCAAATCTACCCTCGGCTAAGCACAAATTAAAACAAAGCAATAGCACAAAGTACGTAGGTAGTAATACGTAATGCAACGCAGTGGCACTCTCTCAAGTACTGACACGGCAATAGACACATCAACTTTGGTGGGGGGATGGGGAAGCTTGCCCAGTGGGAGGCAGGGAGTTGCCGATCTGTATGTAATACTATTATATTATCTTTGATTATAGGTAAGGTGGTGTATAATAATTATTTAGTGTAGGTACTTACTTGCTATAACCTTTATACACTGTGGCATAGGAACCCTCACCGAGTTGCTCGAGTTTCACATAGGCTTCGGATTTTCCGAAAGGAGAGTCACCCTGTTGAAAAGAAAAAATAAATAAAACAATCAGTTAGTATAAAAATCCCTACTAATATAATAAATGCGAAAGGAGGCGGAGTGAGAGAGAGAGGTGAGTACGGTGAGAGAGGAGAGTACGGAGAGAGAGGAGAGTACGGAGAGAAAGGAGAGTACGGAGAGAGAGTTGAGTACGGAGAGAGAGAAGAGAGTACGGAAATAAATTAGAGTTTAGGAAAGGACAGGATACTGTTCATTCAGCTAGGAACAAGTTCCTGAGGAAAATCGAACGGAGCCTCAGGGATTAGCTAGTATCTATCTATATATATAAAAATCAATGCCACTTTTCGTTGTAATTTTATAACTCAAGAACGGGCTCACCTATCCAAACCAAATGTTTAGGCTTTGTTCGGACTATTTTGTAGATGGTTTAGGCGAAGTTTGCACAAAATCGGTCAAGCGGTTCTTCATTTATCCCGCAAACGAAGTTGCGCGGGTCAGCTAGTTTTATTATATAAATTAGTTTACTGTTCAAATAATTAAGTCACTCTAAATTAAATCTGTCTGCTAACGTCTTCTAAGTCACGCAATAAGTGTTATAGAAATTTATTCAGTACATTACGCTCTGATTGCCGTTTTACATTTTTTCCAATTTTTTTAAAAGACTAGTACGATATCTTACTAATATTATAAATGCGAAAGTTTGTGAGTGTGGATGTTTGGATGTTTGTTACTCTTTCACGCTCTAAAGGCTGAACGGATCTGGCTGAAATTCGGTATAGGGGTAGATGCTAGTCTGGAATAAAACGTAGGCTACTTTTTATCTTGGGAATAAGTTCCCACGGGAAGCGGAAACGGGGGCAAATATTGACGCTGGCGCAGCTGCGGACGTCTGGCAGTCCACTACTAGGGCCCCTACCAAATTACGCCAAAATACACGGTCCTGCGCCTTCTGCATCCAGGTCACTACCTGCTACCTTAATAATATTATGTTCCTAATCTGTAAATGATTTCCACCGGAGACAAATATTTGTGTGACCCATAAATGTTTATCTCAAGAGTCTGGGTGTTTCTATGTATAATATGTATGTATTTAAAAAGCAAATAAGTATTAATATCCGTGGTCTGATACCCATAACACAAGCAGGTTATTCCTAGCTTACTTTGGGATCAGATAGCGTTGTGTGAAATGTCCGTGAATATTTATTTATTATTATTTATTTAAGCAACCTGTTGTCATCCAGAAAACTGCGGACGTAGCCCGTATGATGACAGGGTATATTACCAGTTTTACCACATAAATTCATCCCGTGGGTATCGTAAAAGGCGACCGTTTCCTTCGCAAAAGTACCCATTGCGTAGACAAGGAAAGCTCGAAATAAATAAATGTATTTTCTTTCTTTCTTTTAAATGAAGTCCTACAACAATACTGGCCAGCGTAGTAAGGACGAAAATAGCCCCCAACCTTTAAATCAAAGTAACCTTTATACCAAGCCAGCTAGGGTGGCATAGTAAGGTCAAAATTAATTTCTAAAATGGGCTGTTCTTTTACCCTCTACAAGGCGTTGTTTTTCTCTAACCCTCTAAAATAGGTTGTTTTTTGCCTCTAAAATAAGTTGATTTTACCCTCTAAAATCCTTCTGCGACTATTTATAATTGATGGAATATAAAACACACTAAATAAATGAACATTACATAATATAGGTAATATTTTTAGTCACGCACCGTCTGTAGAATTAATAAATTATGATTCTTCTTTATTTATTTTACTTCTTAGTTATATCTTTTTTTACGTAAGAAGAATTGTTCATAAAAGTGACGGTTGTCCCTTAAAATATTTGTGATGGCATTAAATAAAATTAAATGATGCGGTGGCATTAAATAAACCCTAAAGTACCTACCTCAGACAGACAATTTATATTACTCTTCTATTGATGTCCCGGTACTATATATATCATACAAATGATACTATAACCAAAGATACGAACGTATGGTCACGCCTTTATCCCCGAAGGTGTAAGCAAAGGCACACTATACGCCCACAATTCACCTTTCATTTTTGTCCCAGTGGGGAGGCGTATTGTCAATTTACCAGACCGCATTTACTATTTACCACAAATAGGTTAAATTAGTACAACATACTTTTACTTGAAAATATTCAAATGATCAAGAAATTGTCGAAGCTGTCGTCGCTGAAAAGTACGTTTTATTCCCGCATGCAGTGGCTGTCTAAATATTTAGCTTGGATAATGCGCTTGCATTTGAAAGGATGCGGGTTCGATTTCGTTCGTTATTTGATCTGCTAAGGGCTACCACACAAGTAATTTGTCGACACCAATCGGCTTATTTCAATATGCATTTGCTTTCTTGATTAAGGTTTCTTCTGTTTTGTCTGGTGTTTTCTTCTCATCTTTCTCGGAAAATTTATATATTGTACCCAACTAAAACTAATATAATGTAACAGTTTATAAGCATGTCTCGTGTCACGCTCTTTATGGCCGCACTCCTTCAAAACGGCTCGATCGATTGTAATAAATTTCTTTTTGTATATTTGGTGGGTGTACCAACCCATAATTTTGTATTAACTCTTTTTATATAAATTACGACAACACTCACCGAGTGAGCTAGTAATTATAAGAGTTTTATTTGTGTTTGGTTATAGTTAAAATTTGAAACTAATTAGTACTCTGTAAATCTCGAGAAACGTTTAGATAGGCTTTAAGTATTTTCAGTACATTACGAGTTCAATTTACAGTTTACAATACCGTAACACTGAATGTTAAAATTTTAATTGTTATTTTTTTTAATTGCAGTTTCGAAATTTAATGTACATTACCTTGTTTTAAAGTGGTAATGAAATCTAACTACACACGTGTTACACGGCTATGCGTCATGGATATAATATGGATGAAATTGATAGATAAAATGATTCTGTGAAAGATAGAATAAATAAAACTTTAGATACATGACTGGATGCGCAAGACCCTAGGACCGTCTGTTGTCTAAATTGGGAGAGGCCCACGTACAGCAATAGACTGTCATAGGTTAATTTGATTGTGATAGATAACAAGAAAGACGTGAGATCGTTCTCACCAGACTGCCCCTCTCTAACACGTTTATTGTGAAAGTAAAAGTTCAATCCGATTCACGTTGTCATTTTTGTTTTATTTCAAACTTTGAACAGATGATCCACGCGACCTATTGACGTAGTTTAATGCGACAGAGTCACAGCAACATACAAAGTCTCGCCATAAGTCCCTCTGCACTCTATTTTATAGAGAGGGGCTAAAATGAATTTGTTTAGGAGTTACATGCAACACTGTAACGTGTTCACAATCACAGTAAAATATTTCAAAAACATCTGCGATTTAAGAGTGATATTGATATTTTAGAGAGATACTGCTCGATTGAGAATAAAAGACACTTATATTGTTCCAGTACAACAGTAGGTACGCTAATTTGGATACAGCGGACTTGCCTTGGGGCTACATAATAATCTCTCTGGGGATATTCTCATTAGAGCACACCTAAATTCTCTAACATTTGGCATAGGACTGTGGATTTAGTCAATAGGTTGAAGTCCATATGAATTTAAACAAGCTAATAAAAAAAAATTAAACTAATCAGTGCGTTCTGAAAGTTACTTCAAACGAACCTAGTTATTTATTCATTTGAATACCAGTCACAACAAACACTTCAAACCGTCAAAACAGGAACAAAAAATACACATAAAAATGTATTTTCCACACCAAGCGCACATAAATGAGTATGGTAATCCATAGAATTACTTACCGATCGTAATCCAACCATCTATCAACGTCGACGGTCTTTATTCGGCCTATTTGTTATACGGCATGCATGGGTATGAGCAAAATTTGATACACCCTATTAATCTTTATTATAATATGGCCAATGTTTTTAAAATCAATCTATTTTAATGTTTTTTTTTGGTACTCAATGCTGCGATGAGGTCGCTTACGGTGGTGTTAGTCCATGTCCTTAAAGTTGCGCAAAAAAACAACGGCACGAGCTATGCTTTGGAGTTTGTTGTGTCTTTAAGGGATAAACTTCAAAAAAAATAAAAGAACTAAAGAAGTCGGCATAGCTAGCAGGCTAAGGCTGGATTCGACGAAAATTGGAGTAAGGCTATACTAGTACTTATACTAAAAGTAAAGTGAAAGTGAAGTTACCACCAACAACTAACAAGCAAAACGGA
Organism: Miltochrista miniata; assembly: GCA_933228765.1. Lineage (NCBI taxonomy): Eukaryota > Metazoa > Arthropoda > Insecta > Lepidoptera > Erebidae > Miltochrista > Miltochrista miniata. The sequence goes on along the minus strand of OW121766.1, from coordinate 24,519,997 downwards.
ACTATGGTAACCCATGTCCCATAAATATTTCACGGACATCTCTCACATTCTGAAGTACTCAACTGTAGTATGGTTATAAAACGTTGTGCTTATGAGTTGTTGGTAAAATGGAAAATCATTTTACTTTTAGAAGAGGTGCAAGTTATTCTGTAGTATAATCTTACGCCAACTTTGGTCGAATCCGGCCTAAGGGCGGTAAAGTGCCAGTAGGCTGGTCACATTTGGTAGCAGAACCGATAGCCGATGAAGTAAACGTGTTCTGGAGTGGGTACAACCAACGGCCTGGAAAAGTTCACGGGTAGACTAGAGGCGGAAGGAGCAGGACTGTGAGTTGTGGCGTAAATTGGGAGCGGCCTACGCCCAGCAGTGGACTGAACTGTCAAAGGTTGATATGATTGAAATATTCTGGATAAGTTATTATGATAAATACTGCCCTGCATGAAATTCGAAAGATAAAACGTCGTACTTAAACGCATGCCTCTATAACAATTTTAATCAATGTGAAGACATACCTATATTTTGTGCCTATTTGTAGTATTTTTGTGTATTATGTAGTGCCTACTTTATTTAATTAGATGCGGCGCACCCCAGTTCGGCATGGATACAATTTACTAATGAATTTCTAACATTAGTCATTCATAGTTTACCAATGTCACGTTACACAACAAAAACTTAGAAAAACAGAAGCGTAAACTTTAAAAGACTCGTAGCTTTCAGACAAATAATTACTGCATATAGAAATAAAATTCTTTAGAATAGGTACCTATACTTACGAAATAAAACTCTTATTATAAAACAGATTCTCCTAGAAATCTTTACTTATTCCATTGCGATACATAATACAGATCCTATAGTAGTTAAAAGACAATTAATGGTCATGTGATGAGAGGGAAAAAAGTCTTCCATTTATTTTTTCCCAGAGCAATTTTCGGGAAGGAGTCAGGGTTACCTTTACACTACCGTTTAAGACACACATGAAATTCAACATTTTCGAAAATTTAAAATAGCTAGAAAATGATCTTACCCCAAAGGCACTAAATCGCTTGGTGCGACGGTTGGAATGGTCATGCGGGCCCAGGAAGGCCTCCGACTTGGGCCTAGGTGGCCGTTTAGGCCTCATGACCACCCTCGCTTCTTCTCTCGCACCTTCGTCCAGGAGTTTCGAGTCTGAAGACACCGACAACTGTCTTCTTACACGATACTCGCCGTTACCGCCGCTCCATTCTAAACAAAACAGAAAGGGACTGTTAACAAAATAGATTAACAACTGAAAACAATGCTAATGTGTGAAATTAGCATAACGAACGCAGTAGGGAAAAGCCGTTTGTGGTAATATTGGTCCTTATAGGTACACTATTGTGCACTCAAATGATTCGGAAATCGAAATATATGTCGGGTTGTTTTTTAAATGAGTCCCTTTTACATTAACTTCCTTAAATTGCGCAACATGCTTGTCGATGAAATCGTTTACGACACTCATAAAATTCAAACGTTTTCATTCACTAAAAGCTTCGTCAATTGACTAAGACGGAATTCTCTCCTGCCACCACTTAGTAAGCAAATTAATTCAAAAGGAAAAAATAAAAATTGCCTCATTGTATCGCCGCTGTGTAAAGGGAGCTATTTCCCTTGCACATCAATATTTCGATATCGAAAATTGAAGTGCCCCGAGAGCGCGTATTATCTTCACAAAGCCGGGATGGGATATTGACGCGACGACGAGACGTAAACACGGAACGAATAAATCATTCCGAGACAATCGGAAACGAACGTGAAGACTTAAATCGACAATGGATGCGATCAATCAGTACCATTTTACTTTACTTTACCAGCTTTTAAGGGGGGGCATGCGTGAATCCCTCACGTCACGCTGTAGTCTAGGGATCCTAGTCGGTTACAATATGTATGTAATCTTCCACCACGTTAAGAAATAGATTTTTTGCATCCGCTGGAACACTGGGACGACATGACTAGATATTTGCTCCCTACGTATTTAGGCGCCTTCATAAAGCATGCCCGATGCCCGTAGCAGAGAAGGCAAACCCCTCTGCTAGTCCGGTACGAGAAAGTTATCAAGTTCCTATAATTCTAAAGTTGGTTTTTTTTTTACAGTGTGTGAGGTAGGAATATATAATGCTACTGTAGCGTTTTCTAACAGATCTGAGGTCGGGGCTAGGTATAGTTTAGGTATTTGTACGTCAATTCTATAACTGAAAGGATATTGAATTAGAGATAAAAATCTTTGCGCTATGGTGTTAAGCTAATAATTGCCGATATATATTTACATTTTCTAACAATTTCACCCACGGGTTTACCCGTAAATTACAAGAAATGATTTTTAGGGCCTAGCTCAGTGACAAAAATATTACAGTCTATAAAACAAACGTATTGTAACGTGGAATTCATAAATAAATGCACGAAACTAAATTCTAACAAATTACTCCACATACTTTTTTGTTTTCATTAATCTTATCTTTTATAATCGATTACTGCTTAAATAAAATATTAGAGATATTAGAGTTTGTTGCTACTGTTCCATAAATATCTAACAAGAATAATACAAAAAATTCTAACACATTAGTCAGTGAATTAAAAAATAAAAAGAGTTTTCTATAAAATATTATCCCCGCAGTCTGCGCGGGTAGGGAGGGGGTTCGCAGTGCCAGTCGCTAGGATCAAGTATAACCCAGTCGTATCGTCTAAGTAGGTATCGTATTGTTGCGCGCCGCCCGTTTTGTTTTCACGCCGCACACCGTTACAATTTTGTACACTTTGTTAGTAGAATTTAAAAAATATGCGATGAAACTATTATAAGAACCAGTAAAATTTCATGCAAACTATTTATATAATAAATTGTTTGTTATTTGTTTGTTTTTATAATGACGTTGCAGTGGTGTAACTAATTAACTGCTAGGCGCAGCTTGTGGCGCAGCGGTCAGGTGACCACAAATATTTTAACTTTCTAGTAATAAAACAGTCAAGTGCGACTGGGACTCACGCACTAAGGGTTCCGTACAAAATTGACGACTTTAAAAACTATTACTATCTATCGCACTGGAAAACTGACATCAACGGTATCTTCCCATTCGCCTACCTACACATAGATTGCTACCAGGTGGCAATTGGGAATAAAATTCTCATTTGCCATCAAGTGCGTATTGGGAATTTATTGCCCCCACTTTAACTCTGCGTTGTTGCAGGCCTCCGTCACTCGCTCAAAATCCCGCGCTATGTACCTACCGCTCGGCATCTCCCTGGGGATACAACTGGCAGAGGGCTGCCGGACGCCCGACTGAGCGCTCGCATCGCGCCGCACCGTACGTTTCCCGCGCTTACGCTTCGAAATACCGAAACCACGTAATTATTGTGCAGTGGATGGGTGTAATAGTACAAAAACAAAAGAATATTTGTCGTTTTTTAAATTGCCGAGAGACGAAGAAAGCTGAGTAATATTTTAAATCTTATCAATTTAAATGTTTTTACCATTTATTTGTTTGAACATAAGTAGGTAGGTGATAAGTATTTAAATCTTAAATTAAGGAGTTATTTGAGTCAGGTATTATAAAATTGTTGTTTTTTATAGGCAATCCAATGTTTTATAGAATTTGTCGGTAAATAGGTTTTATAGGTAGTCGAAGCGCTCGTGGCCCCGGGGACTCAGTGTTCTGTAATCGATCACTGTTGTAAGCAACTTTCACTATGGCCAGTTCTTGGATGGGTGACCATTCATGTGACCACTTTGTGACCTTTATTTGAGCGTTTCCGTGCTTCGGAAGGCACGTTAGGCCGTTGGTCCCGGTTGCCAATAAAATAGCAGTCAGCCAAGTTGAAGGCCTTTTTAGGCGGTTTGAAAAATTTAAACAGCAGAGGGTCACAACCTGTACTTGGTACAAACTATAAAAAAATGAAATGTGGGCATCTAATATGCCTCTGCCTTCCCCTTCGGAGATCTACGCGTGACCATATGTACGTGTGTGTAACATAGTAAGGTAGGATGGCCGGGTGAGATAGGTGAATAGCCGGTACTTACGCTAAAGGTAATGTCAGTTAAATTTAGATTTCTTTGATATTTTAGTTATGGGTAGGCATAAGATAAACAATATAAATATATAGGTATACCTACCTACTGTGATTCATAATTTATTTTTGGTTTACGTTTAAAAAAGCGTGTTTTTCTAGGGTTTTTTTAAACCATTCATAATTTTTTTCCTTACATTCCATTACATTATTAGTTACATACATGTCGACCTACTAAAAGCGTATTAAAACATGGTTGATTCGTAACATTTGTTTTATTACAACAATCATTATAGGTTCAACCCTAGCGCATTCTTACGATGACGTCACTCGCACAGCGGGCAACACAGTCTCGACGCTATGAGCGCGTGTTTAAGGTACAATTCTTCTCGTTCGGGGCAGCAGGTATTATTATTAAAATTTTGTAGGCTAATATAGCGTAGGTATTGTCGCTTTTGTATGGGAGTGATGTATCTGTTACGTAGTAACTATTTAGTAATCTGTGGTTGTTGTTTGATTTTCCGATTTTCCTTTCCACTTGAGACGGTCATTATGCGTGAAAAATAGGTTTTATGATAACATAAGATACTTACCTGGTTAAACTTTTTTGCGGCGTGGTGTTTTATATTTAACAGTCCAGTCTTGATTCTTTCGAATTATTATTATAATAAACAATTTTTTAAAACTAGTTGTCATCTGACTATGCTATGCTTGGGAAAATTTCAGGGATAACTTGTCTACTAATGCCGAAATTGGACTACTCCTAGTATCAAGTATCTCTTAAGTATAGTGTCTCTTAGCCCGACTTTATTTTACTGTTGAGACGCTGGAAAGGCAAACTGCATTAACAGCCAATTTGGTCGAATATGAGTTATATATATCGTTAGAATCGCCTGATTTTTCTCTTTCGAATGGTCTAGGTAACGATTTAATCTGAGCACTTTGGTGGTCGTTCAGACACCGGTGATTTTCGATATTTTAGTATATTTTTGTGTTTTAAATCCACTCAATTTTTGATTTTGGTTCATAAAGCGCCCATGACAGCAGCTAAATACTGATAAGTCATTTAGCCTGCACATGATTTAAAAAATCATTATTTTAAAACATTTAGCCATTCCATTTTTAGAAATTTTCACGGCATAAAACATTTTAGTGGTTGGTAATTATTATAGAATTTCAAAATAAGTCAATTTACTGGTCAATAAATTTTAGTTTATTGTCGTATAAAGCCTTTTACCTTCCTTCTAATTGTAAAAATTAGGACGTTAAACCAATTTTGTCGATGGCCCTTACTAATAAATTGGTCGATGACACAATTTTACCTGAATTTATTTTGATGTGTTTAGAGCACATAAGCTACTCTGCTTAATGCAAAATTCATTTTATTAGTGTGATAAAACCACAAAAAAAGAAAGACAAATATAAAACACTGGCGGTTAGACTATACGTCAAGGTCGTCGTTTGCAGTTAGACCGCGGCTGTTAGCTAAGAGCCAAACGTTCTGTGGGTACTTCAGCCACCTATACGGTATAAAACTGGGAGACTACACCCATTGTCACTAGTCATAATTGACTAGTGACAACGGGTGTCATCTTCCACGATTATAACGAATGCTAATTTCTGGACATTTGCGAAGGTGAATATCTGCAGCCGATATTTGCACAAATGCGAAAACCTACTTATTGAATTCCAAATTTGCGTCACTTCACTTCACACGTTACAAAAATTGATTAAATTATAAAAGTATATTTATTAGTATTGCAGCTAACGGGATATTTTCCATGTGTTATTGAGAATATTTGATATTTCGGCATATGGTCAGTATGTGCATCTTTATCACAAACGGTCCACTGAATCTGTTCATAAATACCATAGATGTGTTCAAAGAAAAATAACAAACAATATAAAGATAAGAAGAAATAAACACATTCAAAGACGAATACAGAAATGAAAGTAGATTGCGGACGTTCTTCGTGGGGCTAAAAAGCAGCCACACGCAGCAAGACCTATAAGACGTTTTTAAGGTTAACATCTGCAAACATAGCGTAGCGTCTTACGATCTGGTTAATATAAAAAACCGCAATCATTAAAGTAGAAAACCTACGATGCAATATCCAGTCTTTCTAGCCCTGCAAAACAGCCGGACCAAATGGCGCAAGGAGGCGCTGGAGCGGGGCCACAGGCCGGCGTCTCGAGAAATCGAGGCTCAGCGGTCCCAGCTCCACCAGGAAACCATGGAGACCTGGAAGGTGCGACTTGAGCAACCGAAGGGGGATTCGCCGCAATCGCGGCGGTCAGACCGGTCATGGACAAGTTGCTGGAGAAGAGCCATGGTGCTCTCTCCTGCCGGTTGTCACAGATACTTACCGGCCACGGGAGCTTCGGTAAGTATCTGTGGCGAATACACCGAAAAACCACGGCCGAGTGCCAGCACTGCAAGGAGCGCAGCGAGGACACAGCGCTTTACACATTGGTGGAATGCACGGTGTGGGCGCAATAGCGCCAGGTCCTCGTGGCAGGTCTGGACGTGGATACTCTCTTGCTGGAGACGATGGTACGAGCCATGATCTCCAGCGGGAGTAAATGGGACTGCGCTGCTTCTTTGCTTGCTCACCGTCCTTACAGAAGCAGGCTCTAGACGACAGCGTGATGTGAGGGATTCATGCAAGCCGCCAAAGATGCGGGATAGCACTCAAACCCCCGCCCCCTAAATGAGGCCGCAGTGGTAGCCGTAGATTTGTTGGGAGTCCTGGGGTATCCTTTCGAGGGCTTACCCGGGGCTCCCAACCGTAGGCTGTTAGGCATAATACCAAAGCAGTTCGTGTTAGGGTACTTCTTTGACGTCAAGGAATCTTCAATTCTCCGGTATTAATAGAAACTACCCTGGCGACGACGTGCTCTGGGTTCTTGCAGGTGGTGGCAAGTAAACAGCTGGTTTCTTGGTGAACTTGTAATAACGGTTACTTTGTACAAAATCACAGACGTAGGTATAGGTAAGTAGATATAGGTGCGCGTGTTGAGATGACGGTGTTTAATGACGTAGTGATTGACGGCCGCACAGCTGTTGCTCGGTGAGCGGGGCGCGTGGACCCCCCGCGTCTTGGATGCCCCTGCATCGTCCTGCTGGCGACGATATGTCTCCGACAACCCTAAACTGCGAAAAAAGTGACAAAGACATAAAAATGGGTGAAACAGAAAATGCTGAGACACCGGCTGATGGAGTCAGAGATGGCAGCCGTAACTTGCACGATACACGTGAGTAAGGGAGGATACCTATCGCTACTTATGTGATGTCTGGTAATAAGATGAATAATAATAAAATTAAGAGGATGCTCATAATAATATACACATAGGTATATTCCGACTTTGGGGAACTCTTTGTTCTCTCTGAAGAAGGCTCTGGCACAATGTGTAAAGCAAAGAGACGAACCAAAATTAAGATAATGCAAAGCAGTGCTGGACCAGTGAGACTGAACAACCACGCTCTGGAAGTGGTCCAAATAATAAAAGAAATGGTGTCAATGTGTGAAATCACCGCAATCACTGAGAGCGCGCAAATAATTTACTACCAAACAAACTCGGGAAAGGCAACCATATACAGCGACAGTGAAGTGGCATTGAAATTTAAGTAAGAAAATAATAACATCAGCAATCGTGAAGGAATATAGAAAGTCACTTGACATGTTGGAGGAAAAGACCGAAGTATACGTACATAGATTGGGTACCTGGAACCTAGGGAATTTCGGGTGACGAAACAGTAGATAATCTAGCCCCAGAGGGACCAGATGAATGCTTGGTTGAACCTAAGACTGAACTTCCCATCGCTCATAAAATCACCAAGGGCGTTATCAGCAGGAGCATAATGACAACGAGAAGTTTAATCTTAGATTGAGATTTTCAACGGGAATGAGATAGTCAAAGCTAACAAGAGGAAATATGAGGCTAGTTAACGAGATAATTACAGGACATTGTAGCCTGAATAGTACTTGACAGTACTGGTTAAGAGTGATGGATTACCCCTCACGACCGATATGCTCCTGCTGGAGACCAGTCTCAACTTATGGCTGAGTATAAAATAATTTCAATTAGCAGATCTAAGATTATGGGTACGACAAGAAAAAACCAAGAAAATTTCCAGCATCTGGATGGGTCAGATAGTACGATCCTGTTCATAAACGAGAATTTGACCAGACGCCGTGAAAACTACTGGAATACTCATACTCATCTTTAGGGGAAGTCTGGGGAAACCGATTGTGTGGTGTTACACGCACAAAATAAAGCTTTTCCATTTTAATAACAGGGATTCATTTCAGAATCGTGTAGTTTTATTTTTATGATAATCCATAAAGTTACGCTCCTTATTTTTAAGAAAAATCAGTATAAAAATATAATGTAATTTGAAGATTATTTTACCGATCACTTCCATAAATCATTCATATTGGGAGATAATACTAAAAGTCTAGGAGTGACTTAACGTTTAATGCCGGATAAGATAATCTGGCTGTCATCGTTTGACTTGATTCAGCCCGATAAAACATTTTACTTTGATGTGAAACTATGCTGAACAGAATATAAAACATTTATCTAGTTCGTTTTATACAGCTATTTGATCATTCAAACGTCTTTAGCGAACCGCAATGAGGATGTTACAGTAACTTATGTCATTTTTACCTTACCAAAATTATGTTGTGCATTGTATTATCTCCAATATATTAGGAAGGAGGATACTTACATTTTTTTATTTATATACATTTCATAGTAAACGTTATTTTATAATAACCAGTCTGATTTACAATGGGATTACTCAAGTGGTTAATTAGTTATGATTTTTTTTGCAAAATATGAAACTTTAAATGCCTCTCCTGAACAATTCATATAATGGTCGTTAATGCAATTAGCCTTTCCAGCGTCGATATCGCTACTATACGTGCCAATTTGAAGAACTGACATCGTAAAGGAATTAGTAAACTATAGACTAACATTATCATTTCATTGTGCAGTCTCAAGTGGAATCGGAATCGATCGATCGAATAATAATAACCGACGAGAGACCGTCGACTGCGCATGCGTACCACGGCTGCGCGCCGCCGCGTCGATGTCTCTCGCGCCGTTTTGAATTATGTTCGCGCCAATTTAAAGTTTTTGTTATTATGTTACATATTTCTTGACTAATGTGTTAGAATTTTTTGTATTATTCTTGTTAGATATTTAAGGAACAGTAGCGACAAACTCTAATATCTCTAATATTTTATTTAAGCAGTAATCGATTATAAAAGATAAGATTAATGAAAACAAAAAAGTATGTGGAGTAATTTGTTAAAATTTAGTTTCGTGCATTTATTTATGAATTCCACGTTACAATACGTTTGTTTTATAGACTGTAATATTTTTGTCACTGAGCTAGGCCCTAAAAATCATTTCTTGTAATTTACGGGTAAACCCATGGGTGGAATTGTTAGAAAATGTAAATATATATCGGCAATTATTAGCTTAACACCATAGCGCAAAGATTTTTATCTCTAATTCAATATCCTTTCAGTTATAGAATTGACGTACAAATACCTAAACTATACCTAGCCCCGACCTCAGATCTGTTAGAAAACGCTACAGTAGCATTATATATTCCTACCTCACACACTGTAAAAAAAAACCAACTTTAGAATTATAGGAACTTTTGAACCTTAAAACACTTAGTTTTACTGGACTATGCCTCGCAATGATACAGATCAAACAAATAACAAGACCTCATCAAAGCTTGTTTTTAAATGAGAAATCTTCAACAGCATTTATTTTTATCACCAAGAAATGACAGGAATGTCGATTTCGCGTGCGGTGTAACGCCAATCCAGGGTAATGTGCAAGTGGGTCACGGGGGTGGTCCGGGCGTCGTACCCCTGTTTGGGGATACGGATCGTTTCAAGACAAACCAAACGATAATTTCATTGGAAAACTCCCTATGGTCCAATTCTGTTAATTCGATTCAAATATTGGGATTAACTCGATTTGTTGGAATATAGAAATGGAAAAGATAAACGAGGGCTGTATTTCACGAAATATAATGTGAAAGAACATATTGGGATTAATTATAATTTCGATTCGTTTTTCAATTTCGTTCCATCCATTTGGAATAAAGAGCCTGAATGATACTTACAGCAAAAGGGAGCACTTTTTCTTTTTATACTTTATTTCGTCCCATTTTAGTAAAGACGCTGTTCGTCTTTATTAGGGTTCCGTAGCCAAATGGCAAAAACGGAACTCTTATAGATTCGTCATGTCTGTCTGTCTGTCCGTCCGTGTGTCACAGCCACTTTTCTCCGAAACTATAAGGCCTATGCTGTTGAAACTGAGTAAATAGATGTATTCTGTGAACCGCATCAAGATTTTTCTACAAAACTAGAAAAAAAGCCGTTAATTTTGGGGGTCCCCATACTCAGAACTGAAACTCAAAAAATTTTTTTTTCATCAAACCCATACGTGTGCGTATCTATAGATAGGTCTTCAAAAATGCTATTGAGGTTTCTAGCATCATTTTTTTGTAAAGTGAATGGTTTGCGCAAGAGACACTTCCAAAGTGGAAAAATGTGTCCCCCCCCCCCCCCCCCTCTAACTTTTAAACTAAGAGAGTGATAAATCTAAAAAAATTTATAATGTACATTGCTATAAAATCTACCAACGAAAATTGGTTTGAACGAAATCGAGTTGGTAGTTTTTTTTTAATACGTCATAAACAGCAATTTTCGCCGAGAAAAATCACTACCACTGCGAACGTGTTACAACATCAATGGAAGTTGCAACGAACTACAAGAACTTTTATATTATGTTACTTGCTGCTGCCTTCATGGGAGTTCAACTCGCACTTGACCGATTTTTTATTAAATCTTTTTTTAATATTAGGTATGTAATTCAAATAAAAAGGCTATTACCTACTTTTATTTCCCGTATAATTTTAGTAATAATAAAATGTATTACGATACAAGTGAAAGGAAATTCTGATAATGCGGTATACAAAATGTCAATTTATCTTTTCCCAGAGTAATTTTTGTGAAGGGTTCCGGGTTATAAAATAGTGATATAACCGTTATGCTGCCATTTAATAGCCATGTTTCATATATAATGGTGGTTTTTAAGGTGTTTTTATGTTGGTCCCAAATCTTCCCAATCCACAATTGGTATTTTCCCACTTGTTCACATGACAACGGCCAAGCATGACCGTTTACCAATTAGATGAAAGTACACTTATTATTCGCATACTTTTTAATCCCGTTTAGATGTACTTAGCCGAATGCTGGTCCTAAATATTATCTAACTAGCTGATGCCCGCAGCTTCGCCCGCGGAAAATTTGTTCCCGTGGGAACTTATTCCCGGGATAAAAAGTAGCCTATGTGTTATTCCAGACCATAATGTATCTCTGTACCAAATTTCAGCCAGATCCGTTCAGCCGTTTGAGCGTGAAAGAGTAACAAACATTCACACTCACAAACTTTCGCATTTATAATATTAGTAAGATAGTAAGAAGTAAGAAGTAAGACAGTAAGATAGTAAGAAGTAAGATACTGTACAAAAACATTTTTTTCTTCTTTTACATTATTTTGACAAAAAAGAACAGCAAATCGCCTTCTTCATGCTATAAGCTCTTGTGGAGCAAAACAATATGTATATTTTAATCTAGAGTTGATAAATAAAGTTCCCACAGTGGTGACGTCACAAAAATACATACATAAATAGCCCAAGGGACGTATTTATAGTCCATCTCATAATTCATACGAGCGATGTTACGGACGCGAACGTCAGCGAGCATTAGCCCTTATTCTGCGTAGGATACTGTGACTCGTTTTAGGGTACTCGATGAGAATAAAGGCATTCATGACGTTATATAAAATGTTTATTGGGCCCTAAATCCTCGTGTCATTTCTACCACTCCCCGGCCGTATTTTACTGTGGTATCCGTAATTAAAATGGACAAGCAAATTTTAATATCACGATGGTATTTTATGCAACAAACAATTAGGTTAATTATTGTTGTAGCTATGTGAGTTAGACTTGTTTGGAAGTATTTTGAATATTAGTGATATGAGGTATGCTGAAGCCAAGAATGTTTATTAAAATTGAAGCTCTTAAAGAATAATCAATACACCAAGCAGTGGGTACATAAATTCCGATCACCTGCGTCATGATAAGCAATATTCGCTATTATTCATCATGCAAATCCTGATTGTGTCCGAAACACCGAATTTCAGGGCCTATCATTAGTCTTTTCTCTTTGGTTCGCACAGTCTACAAAATCTCTTGAAGAAGTCTATCAAGTCATGATATTTGGTGTCTAGGTACTCCTGATGGGACCTAACTATTTCTCCTGATCGAACCTACCTGCGGTATCCCTGTTTCATAACGTATATAAATGATCTCCTTATAACTGACAGCTATTTTTTTTTGCTCGTCGCATGAAGTAGCTACGAATGATAAGAGTATTCCTTATGCACGCCTTCCACTGCGTAAGTGTAATGAGCGAGAAATATTTGACCGGAACGGAGTTTGAAATGATAAATAGTTTTTGCCTTCCACTGAGAAAGAGTTTTTAAAATAATTTACTTCGCCTTCCACTGACAACGAGGTCAACTGGGCGGAGCGGGATATGAACGACTACTCCGTTCATTTTCTTCCCAGTTTTTGCTCCGTCCAGCGAGGTTGTGCGTCCTTTTGCGAGCGGGGAGCTGAGCACCAGTATTGTGCAGCCCCTTTTCTTTACTTAACGTGAGGAAAAATCCCCATGGACGCTACGCCGGACTTCTACCGACTGAAAATCCTCACGTATCCTGCCTAACAGCCTACGGTTGGAAGCCCCGGGTAAGCCCTCGGAAGGATACCCCAGGACTCCTAACAGACCTACGACTACCACTGCAGCCTCATCTATTTTCGGGTGCTACTCCGCGTCTTTGGGAGGTTTTTTCCAAAACTGGTATCGCAACCTAAACTGGTGCCATAACCAAAATTGGGTCCGAAACCAAAACTGGTGCCAAAAACAAAACTGGTACCAAAACCAAAATTATATTCAAAACCATCCAGCCACCAAGGCAGGTGGCGGGACGTTACGACTCCGTTCAAAACTAGTTTTCAAGAGCATACGCAGCGGACTCCGCTTTACTCGCTTGCTCCGCTCTGCTTTACTCTTTTGCAGTGGAAGTAATTGTATGAAATCTATATCTATATCTATATATATAAAAATCAATGCCACTTTTCGTTGTAATTTTATAACTCAAGAACGGGTTCTCCTATCCAAACGAAATGTTTAGGCTTTGTTCGGGCCATTTAGTAGATGGTTTATGTGAAGTTTGCACAAAATCGGTCGAGCGGTTCTTCATTTATCACGCAAACGAAGTTGCGAGTAAATGTTTCAAAAACGGGGGAAATGCGACGGGAACAGGTAATACTCTCTTATGTGGCGCAAACGAAGTTGCGCGGGTCAGCTAGTCTATATATATAAAAATCAATGCCACTTTTCGTTGTAATTTTATAACTCAAGAACGGGCTCACCTATCCAAACCAAATGTTTAGGGTTTGTTCAGGCTATTTAGTAGATGGTTTATGTGAAGTTTGCATAAAATCGGTCGAGCGGTTCTTCATTTACCACGCAAACGAAGTTGCGCGGGTCAGCTAGTATAATATAAAAATCAATGCCACTTTTCGTTGTAATTTTATAACACAAGAACGGGCTCACCTATCCAAACCAAATGTTTAGGCTTTGTTCGGACTATTTAGTAGATGGTTTATGTGAAGTTTGCACAAAATCGGTCCAGCGGTTCTTCTTTTATCACGCAAACGAAGTTGCGCGGGTCAGCTAGTATAATATAACTAGTTCAGCGAGTTTCGTACGGAGTCCGTGGGAAACTCGCTCAACTCGCTTAAATCGTTAGCCTCGTAAGTGACTCTTTCAACTCGCTCACTCAGCTCCGCTCGTCTCCGCTTTGGTGGAAGGACATGTATGAAAATCGTCGTTACGAGTATAGCGGAGTCCGTAATGGGTCCGACTCGCTCGCAGTGGAAGGCGGGCATTACACTTCCTTCAACGTGCCGTCACACAAATTACATTGACAAAAATAATGTACAGAAGAAAGTCTTTATCAATAACATTCTCTAACAAAGAGAAATTATATTTCGGATGATATTCGCTGAAATTCATAAAGGAAACCTCAAATTACATACGAGTATATTCAAGGAGTTTCCTTACTCCTGTTAATTCAATATTATGTACTGTGCTACGTGACACGTTGTGACCCAATTAGGAAAGTTTTCGAATTTCGGGAGAACAACAGACCACAGCTTTTTGGTTCACACACTGAAATACACGTTTTCTGACTTTAACGATATTGTAATTGTACTTTAAACGTTACTTGAAAAACATTAACAATCTTATGAATGTTCTTAAATGTTCTATTTATTTAGAGTGTCGGTTCTCATTATATTTTAATTTTAAGTAGAGTTCTCGGTAAGTTTCGCACCACCTTTTAATCAAAATACCACAGAAATTGTGGAGAAATATGTAAAGTTGTTTAAGTTTTTTATTTCTTTCTCTTTCTTTTTACCTACTTATTGTGCTATTCCGGGTAGAGACCCTTCCAACAAGTCAAGCTTCGTAAAATCGGCCCTCCCGATTACCCGGGAGAATAAATTTTTATTACTAAACTAACAAGACTTTGTACCATTTTATAAACATGGTTTAAAACGTGAAGAATAGCCAGGCTTACGTTACTAATGACACCGAGCAATGCAGTTGACTTGTACGTATAATGGATAACTTCATGCTCTTCAAACGTCACTCGGCGTGAAAGGAGCTCTACGTTTCTAGATCGTGTCTGGAAGTATTAATCTATGTCGTAGACTACACAAGCTATGACAAACCCAACAAACAAAGCATCATAAAATTGGTCCACCCGTTTTTTAATTTAAAATGTGGTACAACTAAGTCTGCTTTATTTTTAGTACATATAGACACTAAGTACTCACTTTATTTTGTGAATGTTACTCCAAAAGCTCCACCAAGTTTAAAACATGAAAAATAGCCAGGCTTACGTTACTAATGACACCGCGCAATGCAGTTGACTCGTACGTATAATGGATAACTTCATGCTCTTCAAACGTCACCCGGCGTGAAAGGAGCCCCAACGATTCTAGATCGCGTCTGGAAGTATTAATCTATGTCGTAGGCTACACAACACAATGTCTGCTAACGATTCACAAGAAATACTCTTTATTTATTAGACTGGAAATAACACTTCGCGAAGTCGGTACAAATTATCTAACTTGGGTCGGTTACGTGTTTTTTTTTTATGAAACTGTCTAATCTAAATGCTTGCTCTAGTGAAGACTAGATGAAAATACATCTAATCCTCACTAGATCCGGAGGTATATTTGCTACACGACAGTTTGGATATCTGTATTTTAAGTTTAAACGAAAATAAGTTCGCTAAAGGACTGCACCAAACATACAACTTAAACATTGAACAAAATGGTGGACGAAAAGTGAAAATGATTATATTTTAAAGTGGTCTTAACGTCCAAATCTAGAAAAGAACATTATAAGCGGTCTTTAATAGCTTAAGCCCACATCGTAGCTAATAGATTTAAACTGGAGATTAATAAGACCCTAAAGTTCTTAACGACCTCACTGGATAACACTTAAATGCACGCCCGCTTAGGGTGGAGGTACTGGTAGTTATTAAGCACATTAAGCACTAAATAATTATCATCATTACTAAAGCAAATGAATTAAAGTGCAGTGGGTCGCGATACCCTATTGTCTAAATAAAGGATAGTTACTACAGTCCTTTGAAAATTGTATAATTACAATTCGGGGTTGCAAAAGTCAAAGCATAGAAGTGTGGTTTTGATGTACAAGGGACAAAGGGTGTCAAACAAAAGTTGTCGGCGGCTACGGGATATATGGGTTGGGTACTCCGCAAATTTGGCTTTATACTAGCATTTTCTTGACATAAAATTACGTGCTTTGATTTGCACGCTCCTTTAAATGCACGTTTGGAATGAACTACCACTAAAACAATGAGCTGGAAACGACGGCATTAAAATACTGTCGCCAATCATCTTACGTAATAATAAAATTACTGGGTAACTAATTCTTCTATTAACACTCAGCAGAAACCCTTTGACCAAGAAACTTGAAATTTTTAGGATAAGCTACCCTTATATGTAGGCTTTTTTTTTTAGCGTGAGGCAAAATCCTCATGGATGTCATGCCGGACTTCTACCGACTAAAAAACCTCACGTAACGTCAAACAGCCTATGGTTGGTAGCCCCGGGGAAGCCCTCGGAAGGATGTCCCAGGACTCCCAACAGACCTTAGGCCGCCTTCGCGGCCTCGCCCAGGGGGTGGTTCGGGTGCTATCCCGCGTCTTTGAGGGGTTTCGGGTGTGGTCCCGCTTCTAGGGGGGGGGGGGGGGGGTTGCTCACGTCACGCTGCCGTCATGGGCCTGCTTCTGTAAGGACGGTGAGTACTTATATGTAGGCTTCTGCTAAGAAATATTTTAGGAAATTTCACAAATAACTTTTTTTAAACTAATAAATTTATCATAGGCAGGTACTGTATTTTCTATTAAAGTTTTCAACTTTTCTTTACATACTTAACACAACTATTAACCCAATTTGGTACTAGAGAGTTCATACTCGACTAGGTACCAATGAAGCCCATAAATATTGGGTACCTTGATATTAATTCAGTAAATATCTTAGTAGTTGAGCACGCAAAGGGTATTTTACGTGTCGAAATAAAAGTAAGTAGGTACCTACTTAACATGAATTATTATTAATGGGCTTTTATGTTCGTTCTTAGGTAAATGTTAGATGACAAATAAAAGTAATGTATTTTTACCAATTTCAATGTAAACAACGAATTTGGTAAAAATATCAAATCGTATTTTCTCATGTAGATAATATGGCTTACCTATATTATTTGAGAAAATACGGTTTCATATTTTAGCAGAGTTTCTGTCCAAATATTATTATTTTAATGAAATACGAGATCCTTTGAAAAGTTTTGCTCAAGCAACGCTTGAAGAGGCAATGACGCACATTGGTTTCGAGAATTGGGAAAAGGGGAATTTTGTATTAACACATAAAATGTACCAGCCCACGCACTGAACAGGATTATTTACTGTGACGTCAATACTCATTCAACTCAAAACATATTTTAGCCCCTCTCTATAAAATAGAGTGCAGAGGGGCTTATGGCGAGATTTTGTCTGTAGTCTGTGACTCTGTCGCATTAAACTACTTTACTAGGTCACGTGGATCAGTTCAAACTTTTGAAATAAAACAAAAATGACAACGTCCATCGGATTGAACTTTCACTTTCACAATGAATGTGTTAGAGAAGAGCAGTCTGGTGAGAACGATATCACGGCTTTCTTGTTTAACTCCAGTTACACCCCTCTTTAGATGAAAATAAATTGATAAACATCCTTACATAATGGGTACTGAAAAATAAGTCAATCACTGTTACGGTTGTCAAAGACGACAAGTTTCGTGGAAACTTAGGCGAAAAAGTAAGATAATGTTGTAAGAACTTGCAACAGAATCGCAAGAAGAACAGAAATAGTATTTGTCGATTTTTTTATACCACTAAGTGGCAGACAAGCTGACGGCGCCATCTGATGGACTGTGGTCACCGTAACTTATGAACGATTGCAACTCTATAGTCGCTACACTCGCGCTGCCGACCTAGCAAAACGATTTGTATCTAGCATCTGTCTTAGTCGTTGGAATAATAAATAAATAAATATTTGTGGACATTCACACACAACATCATCTAGCCCAAATTAAGAAAGAAAGAAAGAAATAAAGAAAAATATTTTATTTAGGACACGCACAATGAATATAAACATAAATTAATCTTAAACTAGAAACAAAGAAACAAAATACACAGTGCGAACCCCCAAATATGGCCACCATCTCAGCATAAATGCCGCACATACCTACCCAGTCCACCCACCCATTATTTGTTATTAGTAGTGCTAATATTAAGCTAATATAAACTTGTGCTATGGGATCTAGTCGACTGTTATACATACTTGTATATTTCTAAATACATACATATTATACATAGAAAACACCCGAACTCCGAAACAAACATTTGTGGATCACACAAATATTTGGACGGACCCAGGAATCGAACCCAGGACCTCCAGCGCCGCAGGCGATATCACTACCGACTACGCCACAAAGGCAGTCGTGCAGGATTACAAAATCAAATCAGCCTATGGTAGTTCACTGCTAGACGTACAATTTACATAACGGTTATAGATTTTCTTCTGTATAAGTGTCTATATAGATTTCCCCTTAATATGTCGAATCAACAAAAACTACTGTAAAACTGTGGAATGTGGATGTCTAATTTACTTCGGCCTACCCTCTCGGGAATATTCCCATATGTGCGTGATTGTATGTCTGTATGTACAAACTTAATGCCCATATGAAAAACCTATCGTGAAATCGTAATACGAGTATTCACAAGGGTCCGCGCAAGAAGATTGAACGACATTTTTTGTGACGAGACCTTTCCTAATGTCTGTACCGAAAATGTCTCGACAATGAATGACAGAAACAAAGTGTTACCACAGATTCTATTCGCCACATTTACTACAGTTTTTGCCCTCCTTTATCTCCAAGAAAGTGTTCAGATTCGAATATAAATAACGAGATTTCTATTGAATTTGGAAAAGAATTGCATAAGGACCGTTTGTTTTAGGGTCCCGCACACAACCAGTAAAATCGGGACCCTATTACTAAGACTCCAATGTCCTTCTGTCTATCACAAATATAACAATAAATAATAAAAACAGAAAAATAATAATATTTAAGGAGGCTCCCATTTAACAAACATATTTTTATTTGCAATTTTTTGCTACGAAACCCTCTTTGCGCGAATTCGACTCGCACTTAGCCGGTTTTAACTATTTTATTCAAGCAACCGTTTGTTCATGTAAACCTTTACATTTATGAGACACGATTTCCATTTAGACACACTCAATGGTTTCTTTGATTGGTAGATAAATAAACGTATGTTGCATTGTATCATCATCTTATTGTGATTTTAATAGCAACACAGTTAAATGGGTATTTACGACAGGACTTGATTATGATTACATTGTAATAGTTAATTATGTTTAGATCGGCCTTGAGTGATTACTGGATCAGACACTTGTTATTTATAATGTCATCAATATTGTCATTAATACTTTTATCTTCTGTAATGAATGACAATTCATCATATTAATCTGGCAATAGTAGATAGTAATGTAATTGCTACTGATTACATAGCCTATGACCACGACCGGTTAATGCTACTGCGTTTCTCCCCCTACTGAATAAAAAAAAATATAATAAACCTTTTACTATAACTATGACGAGATTCCGCCGTTTTAAGTAAATTTAAATCTCTTCAGCACAATTTTAGGTAAATTTAAATCTCTTCCTTTCTATAACAGACGAGAAACTTGTCAGTAATTTTGATTTTCACGTTTCTTACAGCACAGTTTGATTTCAAACCTCACTTATCAGTAATTTTGATTTTGACGTTTTGACGTTTGAGTTTGAAGGGAATTCAGACCTCTTCCTTTCAATAACAGACGAGAAACTTGCCAGTAGTTTAGATTTCAACTGCCATTTCTTCTCACTTCGATAATGTCCAGTAATGACATTGTTTAATTGTTAGATTTCCACACGTTAAAAATGCCAGCTTTCTGAATACCTTGGAGATTTAACAGCGACGTCGAAGAGCTTTATGATGGATACTAAATCATATTTCATTTTATATCATATTTCCTTTCCTCAGCTGCTTTCAAATAAAAGAAATGACACACTAACGAGCTGTGGTTCTTAGACAAACACACAAGATACACACACATAGCGGTCAAACTTTAACAACCCTCTTTTTCCGTCGGGGGTTAATATCAAAATCTGAAAAACCAAACAAAAGTATAACATCAAAACATCGTTTGACGTAGAACATTTGTTCTAACGCAACCCCGCGGTTGTTTATTCATTCATGACGGCTTACAAGATCCCTAAGGCTGGGCTATACCAAATTGAATACTTACATAAACTAGTGGGCGGGGGGGGAGTCGTGGAGGGTAGCTCTCAGTTCTATTTTTAAGTTGGTAAAATGTTTGGCGAATTGTTGAAAGATTCGATTATGTACGTACTCGTATATAAACCTATTCACTTGGGCTAAAACCGTGTCTCGTACGTGTCCCACAATCGGGAGTACAGAAGACCTAGACCGTTTTCACAGACCTGGAGAATACTCCAGGTTAAACACTATTTGTGGGGTAAGTCCTACTACGGGTCAATAATAATAATCAATGGCGATCGCGATATCTGGAATTTGAATCCTACTTCATCTTTTGAAAGAAGTACTTTCCACCATATTATGAAACATTACCCGCTATTTTTGCATGAGGATACATGGACAAGTTTCACCCCATCAGAACTTAGATGAGATAGGCATGTATGACTCGAACCAATACGAAAATTCTCACCTATTTGCATTATTGCACAAGCTAGGGCTTACATTAAAGGGGAAACAAATAACTCGTGTTTATCTACTTACAACAACGATAAACTTCGCCGCTATTACGACGGAGAACGATTAAAACTTTAATATTGTTGGCGCCAATAGTTAAGGAGGTTCTATATAATATTGTCTTGTATTTGCATAAAAAGTTGATCGCCCTGGGCAGCAATGAACGCTTGAACGTTCTTGGCATACTAGATTGAAATTATCGTTAATAGTGTTACGGTTTGATTTACTTTGAGGGTTGCATTATGTATTGCTGTGTGTACACAGTAAAAAATCAAATCAACGTGAAAGTAACATTACACATTCGTTTACGAGATGATCTGGTACGTCTTATAGGCCCCCGAGACGATCATGCCTTGCAATTGTCAATCACGTAAAATATGAATGGAAGTTGCTTCAGTGTGCGTGATTGCTTTGCATGTGTGTGTGCATCGACGTATACGTTCACATGAAATTCTACGTTATTGACAATCGCCAATTGACCATGTCGGGACCCCTTTATAGCTTCTACCACCGGAATACTCAGCAGTTAATGCAGAAGTTCATCTTTTCTCCTCGTTATACTATTGCAGGAATGGGTCTACATATCCAGCATTCCTATTAAATGTATTGGAGTTTAACTTTAAAAATGCGCATGAAATTTTCGTATTGCAGTTTCACTGACATTTCGCTAGGAAATTTCCGTTCAAACTTTTAAACCCTATGGTTGAGAATATTGCCGTCCTGGATAACTGTAGTATGGCAAGTCTATACATATAGTTTAGCTCAGAGCAGAAGGCATGGACGGCGAGAGATATTCACTGCAATGCGTTTATTTACTGACGAGTCGGGGGCGAGTTCGCCGCAAGCATGTGTGCTTCATCTCAACATGTTTACGTATGCACATGCTGGCTGGGATTGACAAATGAAATGATTAAATAATTTTTTTTCGTGAGTTCAGTAAAGATACATAGAACACCACACCCTAAATTGTTCAGAAACAACTTAGGATATGGTTATTTACGTGTCAATCGATTCTGTGCTCTATCGTATCCTGGATAAAGAGTAAACCTTAGGTATTGCCAACAGTAACTGAATGGTTATTAAAACTAACACCTACTTATTCTTATAATTCTAGAACCCACCACGGTCTGCAAATTCAGAGCATACAATTTTTTTTGAATGATTGTTATGTATGGAATGTTAAATGTGAATCCTGTCCCCTTAGTCACGACCATCCATAATCTTTCCGACAATCATTCAACAAGACACAAGATCGGAAAGTTAATACCTACACGATTCGGTATATTCGGAAATGCGATTCCAAGATTCTGTAGAATCTATGAATGTGCATGTGAACTGGCTGGAGAAATGGGCTGTGTGAATTCTCGACTGCAATTGCTACGTTTTCGAATGCAATTGAATTACGGATGAATTGTTAAATATTCGTCAGAATTTTACGAATGGAATGTGAATAAGGGGTGGATCTTGAAAATCCCACAATAGAAGAAACGAAGGGATTGGCTCATACCTCTGAGAATGCTAACGTGTTAGCAGCTAAGCAAATAAGACGAACTAAATTGCGCTCTTGCTTTTTCAAGCAATTTTCAATTAATTACCTCGAGAATGGAGATACTTATTCAAAATAACCCGCGCAAAAAGCCCTGGGCTCCGAAGCGAGTAGAGAAAGAAAGCAAAAGAAAAATTATTACCACCGATAAAAACTAAATAATGTGAGAAATTGTAAATAACGTTTGTTATGTTTCCAAGATGAACGAGTATTATCATAAGATGAATAATCATTACCAGTTTAAATTACATCGATAAACAATGATCATATCATAGTATAAACACTACGGCAATATCGTTATTCACATTACCGATAATCGAATGTCTAAAATTACTTTTAATGGCGTAAACAGAATTAAGAACTTTTTACGATGCCGTGTTTAGAGTGTATAAATGAATTTTATCTCGCCTATATAACAAATTTGTGTCGAACTTTCTTCAGCATCTAATCTAGTTTAGCAATACCTTCTAATGTTGTAAGGGTAAAGTTTTGATTAGTATATAAATCTATAAGGCTTCTTGAAAACTTTTGAGATACTTTAAGTCGAGCTTAAATTGTAGTTAAGTAAGAAAGATTGAACAATAGCATTTAATTTGAATAATAGCATTATGCAATTAAATTTATGAATATGTATGGTTTGGCTAATTTTACTTAGAACTGTTAAAAATGATTTTATCATTTTAAAGTTTTTTAATAACCCGTGTTTTTTGGAAAAGTATCATTCAGTAATTTCAATCTAATATTTGATTGTTTGTTTGCATCGAATATGGCTACGAAACTACAGGACTGATTTGAAAAAGTCTTTCACTGTTGGGAACCTACACTATCTCCGGGTAACGTTGGCTATATTTTATTCCCGTATTCCCACGGGAAAGGGAGCTACGCGGGTGAAACCACGTGCCGTCCGCTGGTTTATTATTAGTGACCGACCGAAGTTTCGGTTTCGGTTTCGGCCAGTTTCGGCCAAAAAATCGAGTTTCGGCCGCAGTTTCGGTTTCGGCCAAAATGGGCCGAAACTTTCGGCCGGGCCGAAACTCACGTGGTTATGAATTTTGAGTGCCTGGCTCTGCTTGTGACGTGGTTGGGGTCAGCCAAACCAGTTAATATGTTACTAACCGAAGACTTACAGATTTACAAAGGACTTCCAATCAATAG
Organism: Miltochrista miniata; assembly: GCA_933228765.1. Taxonomy (NCBI): domain Eukaryota; kingdom Metazoa; phylum Arthropoda; class Insecta; order Lepidoptera; family Erebidae; genus Miltochrista; species Miltochrista miniata. The sequence continues at coordinate 24,496,687 of OW121766.1, read as the reverse complement.
TTATAATAATACAATTTTTACGGAATCCTAAAAAGGTGATCTAGGACATGAAATAACCCTACCCCTTTGTTGTCGTTTTCGTTGACTTTGTTGGTCGTCTGTCTATCTGTCGGCAGGCTGTAACTCATGCACCGTGAACCGTGATAGTTAAACATTTTGCAGATTTCTGTTGCCGCTATAGTAACAAATTAATAATATTAAAGGGGGTCTCCTATACAACTACGTGATTTTTTGCCGCTTTTCTTGTACGGACCCCTACGTGCGTTAGTCCGACTCACTGTTGTCCAGTTTTAGTTATATACTTCTAGAATGTATCCAAAACCAGTCAAGAGCTAGTAGCAGGGCACCGTGTGGTTTTAGTCGGGAGGAGTTCGCAATAGCATCTATGAGTAATTCCACACGTAGAAGAAAGAAACTCATCTTTAGGTGGAGATATTTCTAAAATGAACACTTGAGAAGATTTATACCGTTGATTGATGGCACTTGGTGAAACTTGCTGCACCTATTGAAAAAGTAACCGGCCGAGTGCAAGTCGAACTCTCGCACGGAGGGTATAAAGCGGGACCCTATAAACGAGACATGAGGCCTATCTGTCCGGAACCGGGTCAGATGGAGGCCTAAAATTTTAACTGTACAGTAGTCCTACCGACTAAAAACCACACGTATCCTACCTAACAGCCTACGGTTGGGAGCCCCGAGTATGCCCACGGAATGATGCATACTGCGGCCGTGTCTTTGGGGGGTTATTCAGTTATTATCCCGCTTCTTGATGATGTGCATGAATCTCTCACGTTACGCTATCATCTAAGGCCCGCTTCTGTAAGGACGGTTAGCAGCCCTGTCACCGTGTATGGGGCTCCACCGCAGACTGTGGAATTCAGGTGGGAGAGTTCTCTCCCGCTTCGTCCCCGCCGTCCTTTTCACGAGCACGACCTGCTCACAGGAAGAGGCCTATAGCCCCGCTCCAGCGCCTCCTTCCTCGCTTCCAGGTCCCATAGAGGGGTCCCAGCTAGAAGACATGCCGCCTCAACTGAGATCGTGCGGTATCCCCTTATCACCCTGACAGCCGTCGCCTTCTACGGGCTAAACACTCTAGCCGCATTGCTGGCTATCAGGATCGCCGACCATACGGGCGCCCCGTTAGGCCCCGTATAGGGCCATGCTCCGCACGATCCCAAGGTACAGTCTCCTGCAGGGAGCTCGCAGATATTGTGCTCCCTCAGCTATAGGACCAAACTTCGTAAGTGGTATCCGAAGTTCCACCGGCTATCGAGTATGAGCCCCAGATACGTCATCGAGAGCTCGATGCCGATGCTGACGCCCCCTTTATGTAAGCTGGATCCCGCAGGTGGCCTTTAGGGCTGCGTCTCGGTGCGTTGCTCCTCGCGCTGTAATGAGGGTGTCGTCGTAACACGTTACGCCGACACCTCTAGAGCAACGGACCAAGCAGCACCCAATCGTAACCGATATTCCATAGAAGCGGTCCTAAGACCGATCCCTATGGAACGCCGAACGACACATCTCGACGACCCTGCCCTAGCCAGCTCTGGAAGGATAAGGCCCTCTCGGAAAGATAGGCCCCGACAATTCGACGGTGGTATGGAGGCATGCCATGGTAAATAAGCGCCTCCCAAACGCATCTCCAGGGCAAGGTGTTGAAACATCGCCAAGATGTCAAGAGACCGAGAGATGCAACCACCACCTCACCCTGTTATATTGCCGCTATAACAAAAAATACCTTTTTGTACCCAATTTATGTAACGGAACTCTCTCTGCGGGCATCCGACTCGCACTTGGCTGTTTTTTTTTTTTTTTTTTTTCAATATGAACACGTGAGTTTCGGTTTCGGTTTCGGTTTCGGCCGAAACTGACCCTGGGGCCGAAAGTTCGGTTTCGGTTTCGGTTTCGGCCGGAAAACCAGTTTCGGTCGGACACTATTTATTATATTTCTGAGTTCGAAAACGTGATATTTATTTTACATTTTTACCATCTCTTTGTTTGTTCGTAAGCGGTTGATGGAAAAAGTCAGGGGATCAATTTAAAATTTCCCATTCCATTTTCATTTATTTTCTTAATTTAAATGCTGCTGCAAGTTGTATAAAAATTGCTTGAACATAGTCTGGATAGTTAGAACTACGATACACTAGGCACGCAGTAGGTTGAAGAGGTCAGCGTAATGTGGTTTTGCTATAGATGAGAATTTTCTGGGATAACTAAATCCCACACGGATAGTCGAAAGGCGGGTTAGTAATGTGATAAAATCATAACTCGCACGAACAACAAAGCGAGCAGTTTTATGAGTTAATCGCCAATAACTCCTATTTCGTAGACGAACAAGCGTGAAATGAGCTACGATCAAAGGATATTGCGTTATATAGTAAATTCTCCATTGTTGGAAGTTTTAATAAAAAGAAAACATGAAAATGGTCGAAAGGGCTACTCAACTACCAGACATAACAATAGAGGTGACAGGTTTATGTAGCTGGTGTTTTTCTTTCTTACGAATGGGCAATGAAAAAATCTAGTAACGGCTTAGATTGTTTTACGTACTGGCAAAGATAATAAAATAGTATTACATACAGATCGGCAACTCCCTGTCGCGCCACAGCTGTCAGTAGAGTTGACGTGCGCGTTGACGGACGATTTGCTTACATTTTATTGATCACACGCACACATTCAAGCTGGAGTTTCCACCTTGTGGTGCTGGTCAAATGCTTTTTTTTGTTTTTTTTAACGTGAGGGAAAATCCATTATGGATTCCATGCCGGACTCCTACCGACTAAAAAACCTCAAGTTACGCCTAACAGCCTATGGTTGGGAGCCCCGAGTAAGCCCTCGGGAGGATGTCCCAGGGCTCCCAACAGATCCACGGCCCGGGTGCTATCTCGCGTCTTTGGGCGGGTTTCGGGTGTGATCCCGCTTCTAAGGGGGGGCGAGTGAATTCCTCACGTCACGCTGCCGTCATGAAACTAGTCAAATGCTGGGATATCATTCCGATTCCGAGGGCATCCTCAGAAAATCAGTGCTGTTATCACGTTGACCGTGAGACAGCAACAAGCTGAAAGGGGGCCATATTGCGCATTATGGTGACATGTCGACATAAATTCGCTGTATTTATGTTATTAGTTTAAAATGATCAATGTCACCATTTTTGAAATAAAACACATTTTGTTTCTTTCTTTGGCATAGCCGGAGCTGCCAACGATAGGCGGTAAAGGGCACAGAGTGGTTTTAGTCACCATTAGGGATTTATAGACATTAAAATAACTGGGCAAATATGTACATAGAGAGGTTGCAAAATGTGTACAGTGTAAAACAAGGGTTAAAATATAATCATCTGTGTTAGAACCGTGGCCGTTATAATGTCAAGATTTAACAACCCAGGCTAACACTTTGCATGCTGATGGCCGGTCGTTTGATGCAATTGTGCGTAATAAATGTAATAACACGAATACAAAATCAACTATGTCCATATAACGTACATTCATTAATGTATCTGGCACAAAGATTAACGAGATTGTGCCCTTATGAAGCATAACCACGGACTAGTTTTGAACATAACAATTTCATGCAATATTTGTTGACGGAATGCGTCATATCATGAATAATTTGCACTCTCAAAATTTGAATATGATTCACAGAAACATACCGTCTGCAAAATGAGGGTCATTTTCGGTGCAGTTTGCAGATGAACTAACAAGGAAACCGTCAGCAGATATGTTTATGTAAAGTTTGCATTTTGTATTGCATGATTAATATTTCGTGACATCGCTAAAGAAATAGAATGGCATAGGCATTTCTAATGCAGTTTTTCCAACTGTCCGATGACTTTTCTATTCATTCTTTATCAGGTATGCTTAGAGTATACGTTGGAAAATCTACCGTACCGCCCGAAGCGATGTAGGGCTGAAAGTTACTTTTCTGATTTCCTAGCAATTTTCTAAACGTTATAACACTGAATCATTTTACGTTAGTCTAGTGATGGAAATTGGAAGGTCGGATGGAGACGCTCTGACAATGTGTTACATTAATTCTTGAAGTTCCAAACGATTGAAACTGATCAGAAATGTTAGATGACAATGACAATTTTTCGACGACTTTTGATCGGAAAACCATTATAGTTGCAAAACTTAGCAGTTTTAGTATAAAATTTTGTCTTAAAACCATAAAACAATTAAATACTTACCATAATGTGGTTCCTTATCGTGTGGTATATTCCCATTCGGCTCTAGTCGGTCCAGGCACTCTTCCGAGTACCCATTGTAAGGCAGCTTGCCCCGACTGCTACCGTTCTGTTGTCGCCCACGACAGTCGCTACTGTCGCCGTCCGGTTCGTCTTTAGTTGCTGAAACAATCATAAAAGTCACGTTAACTTATAAGTTTTCGTATTCGTGCTTACAGCTATTAAATTTCTATTGTAAACTAGCTGTAGCCCGCGACTTTGTACGCTATCTTTAGATTGATATTACTTTTTTATGTATGAACCGATTGATATGAAACAAACACTAAATTTTAAGTGGCGTAAACCGCAACTCAATAAAGAAAACCGCATCGCAATCGGTTGAGCGGTTGCTGAGATTAGCGTGCACAAGCGTACAGTAGACAAACAGACAAAAATTCTAAAAACCATTGTTTTGGGTTCTATTGCGTCCATAAAGTCCCCCTATAAACTTTTTTCTTATATATCTTCAATTAGGGAATGAAATCCCGCAACACAATTGTAATCCCGGTATTTGCGGGACTGAGAGATCTCAGTCCCGCGGAATCCCGGTATTTGCGGGATCCCGCATATTTCTGAAAGTCATTGAGAAAAGAATAGAATTCTATATCATACATGCATCTAGAACTGAAAAATAGTCACGCCTTAATCTAAATCTTAGAGGCATATTATAATATATATGGATGCGCCAGTACCGACGCATACATATTTTTTAGTTTATGTATTTAATGGTATTTATTATAATTATTATATGTCAACACTCACGCACTAAACGCATCTTACTTTTATGTATTGTCTATGGCAACACTATCCCGCCCGCTTCCTACATTCACATTCCGCCATAGCTATTGGAAGATACGCACGCACCCGTCTCTTAACGCTCCGCTCCGCTATCGGCCGCTGTGATTACCCATCATATCGCGCTACATCGCTTATCATCAGCCACAGTCTCGAGAGTTACGGTTATAACTCCTGTGTGCATATTTCGCGGTCGTGAATCAAGACCCCGAACGCAAAGCTGGGAGCAGCGCCTACCTACCAACAAGAGTTCAAGGTAAGTGCACTTCCAATGTGTGGTCCTCCGTCCGGATATTCCATCTAACGCATTCTTTCTACTAATAATATTAATTACCTCTTTTCCTATTAAATTCACGCATACGCATATATATATTTAGTATATTACTCATAAATACTCAACGCAAATATTATATTTAACGCCACCCGCACGCATTAGAAAAGTTAATTATCTTTTCACACCGCATATTTTATATTACTCATAAGTACTCATATTCTATAACGCATTTACGCTATTTATCATAATCATATTTACCTATATATAATCAACCCGCTGGCAGGTAGCGCCCCCCGAAATTATCGCTACCCAGGACTTGGACCATCCTGGCCATGTTAGTCCGGTTGTCCGATTCTAGGCAATCATTTTGATATTTTTTGGTAATTAGGAGTTTTGGCATAAAGTAAAACGGACAATCCAAAATTAACAATTTTCTCAACCGTCATAAATTTAACGTAGTTTTCCCCAATTTCATTACAATTTCATATTATCTTTCGAATTGTAATCGTAGATAAAACTCATATTTATACGTTAATTTTATACCCACATATATTTATTTTATTGTGACGGTACTGGGCAACGCAGCCGATACATAACGGTATTCAAACGATTAACAGCTGATTGTTACGCAGACTCCATATTGGGTTTGTTCTCTGAATACTTTACCGCAAACAGCTGATTTAAGCTAACAGCTGATCGTTGTTCGAATTTTATACTTTTTCGCTGAATATTTCTATTACCTACCCACTTATATACATACTCGTATCTCGTATCAATTATATTATCATGGCTTCTAAAGACAAATCCCATAGTAAAAGTTCAGACGAAAGTCAGGTCATGATAAATTTTTTAGAATACAAAAAACAAAGTTTGTTTCACATGGTTCAAGAAGTGTACAACTTAAGTCTCAAGGTTACCGATGAAACAGTATGTTGATGTTTCTCGCTCGGGTTCAATCTATCGATAAAACCCGATCGGATTACATCGAAACTATCGATAAATTGTTAATTGAACAATTAAAAGATAATCCGCAGGTACAGCCGAGTTATAGTGTTTTTAATACATTTGATGAATTATACTGTTTCATAAAGCAAACGGAAACTACTCTGAGACAAGAACTCGACGATAAAAAGAAAAGTGATAATTTTAATATCAAATTACCCCCACTTAAACTCACAGGTTTCGATGGTACTTATGGTAGGTGGCCTATATTTTATGAAAATTTCTGTAGTGTGATACATACGAATACTCGTCTCACCAACGCCGAAAAGGTTCAATATTTGATAGGTTGCCTTTCGGGTAAGGCACTTACTGTTTGTTCAGGCATAGCTGCTACCGCACAAAATTACGATGTTATTTGGCAAGCCCTTCTGGCTAAATACCACGATACCAGGGTTCAGGCGTCGTGCTATTTAGAACAAATGTTACACCAGAAGCCAGGGCAATCGGCTGATCAGATTTTGGAGAACTTTTGTTCAGCTGAAGCAGCTCTGCAGCGTCTACCTATCACAAATTTATCAGATTTCATAATAACTCATTTAGCATTAAGCAAGTTTGATAAACCTATGCTTGAATTGTTTGAACAATCTCATAGACATTTGAGTGTACCTACATATAGTGACGTCAAAACATTTTTGACAGAACAAAGCAAACTCCAAACGCTCCGCTCACCATCACATTCCCAAAAAGGTGATTATCGCGCTCAGCGGAGTTCAACCGCCTCTCATTTAAATAAACCTAAGTCATTTTTTACGCAAACCCGCCCTACTAATTTGAAATCAGTCGATACTTCTAACATAAAAAATTGTATCGTATGTAACAATAATTCCGCTCACCCTTTGTTCAAATGTCAACATTTTATTCAAGAGACTGTTGAAACGCGAAATGAAATAGTTCGTAAACATTCCTTTTGTGTTAATTGTTTAGGTTTTCATCACGTGAGTGCTTGCAGATCTGTTAATAGGTGTTCGATTTGCAATCGGTCTCATCATAGTTTACTGTGTTATAAAAATAATTTGAACGCATCAAATTCAACAAGAAATCATGCTACCGGCAACGCATCGAGGCAGGCAAACGCGTCTACTGCGCCGTCCGAGCATTCCATGTCGACTCATGCGTCATCGGCAGATGATCCGTCCCGCTCGCACTCGCGGGAGGCGCGGTCACATAGTGGCAATATCGCGTCGTTATCGGCTGTGATCCCTCCGCCGCGTAATTCAAGCAGCGCGACCACGGTTTTGTTGCCGACTGCTTGTGTATATGCAAATTATAAATCGGATCGTATACGTTTGTTTTTGGACTCAGGGTCTATGAGTAACTTTATTACGAAGTCTTGTTGTGAGCGTTTGCACTTAACCATACTTAACGCTCCTTCTGTCATTAAAGGCATAGGTCAACTTGAAAGCCAATCTTATGGAATTACGCATTTCAAAATATATTCGCGATTTGATGCCCGCTGTTCTTATTCGGTTAGTGCACGGGTTATAGACACTATTACAGATTTTTTGCCTAACGTGGAAATTGATACAGCGGAATTAACCCATTTACAAAATTTACCTATGGCTGACGAACGATACTATACTCCGGGTGGTATAGATTGTTTGTTAGGTAATGAACTCTTCCCCATGATTTTAGGGTCGCAAAAAATTACATCCCCAACCTCATCAGTAATCGCGATAGAAACCACGCTCGGATACGTCGCAATGGGAAAGGCGCATGCTTTACTTTATTCGCTAGTGGCAAACAAGCATCCCCGCGATCGCATGTCTCATTCCTCCGTGTCCGACAAGGCCTTCTTATGTCACACTCAAGATGTGTCTCTCGAACAATTAACGCAACGCTTTTGGGAGATAGAACAGGTGCCAGATAAGAAGCACATTAGCACGGACGACGCAGCATGTGAAAAGCTGTTCTCGTCTACGTACTCACGCGACGATACCGGTAGATATACGGTTAGTCTTCCCTTTAAATACCCTCCCAGTGAGCTAGGGCATTCGTACACAATCGCCAAACGCAGGTTTTTAAATTTAGAAAAAAAGTTAGACGCTTCTAACTTACGCAACGATTATAATGCCATTATTCAAACATATATTGATCAAGGTTATCTCACTAAAGTGTCAAATAGCTTTCTAGACTCTCAAGTTTATTATATGCCGCATCGGGCCGTTTATCGCCCTGACAAAGAAACCTCTAAAACGCGTGTGGTCTTAGACGCTGGGTGTAAAACCACGTCAGGTAAATCGCTTAACGATTTGCTTTATACGGGACCAATATTACAGAACAATATCTTTCATTTGCTTCTCAATTTGCGTATGTACCCGGTTGCTGTAACCGCGGACATAGAAAAAATGTATTTTCAAGTGAAACTTACTCAAGATCATCATACATATCAAAGAATATTATTTAGGTTCGATTCCAATTCTCCTATTGAAAGCTATCATTTCAACCGCGTTTGTTTTGGCGTCTCCAGCTCACCCTTCCTGGCAATGCGAGTCGTAAACCAGCTCGCGTCAGACTGTCGCGCTTTATATCCTCTGGCGGCTTACGAAGCTGACAATCACATGTATGTTGACGACTACGTTAGTTCCATAGAGAATGTAGATTTAGCTGAAGACACCTATAGGGAAATGGTCGCTATGTTTAAATCTGGAGGTTTTAACTTAACTAAGTGGATCTCTAATGACAATACCCTATTGTCACGTATCCCGTCAATTCATAAGAGCTGTCTCGCTGTCAAGTTTGATGAGGATCCTCATGTTGACACTAAGATCGTGGGTATGCAATGGCAACCTAACGATGACACCTTTAACTTTAAAATAGTGATCGACATGCCTTTAACATGCACTAAACGCTCGATCCTTTCCGTAACCGCGCGCTTGTTCGATCCGCTTGGAATCATCAGTCCAGTGGTCGCATACATGAAGTTGCTTATACAAGAATGTTGGAAATTACAACTGGACTGGGACGAGACGGTCCCGGGTTGCATTCTGTCTAAATGGAAACACTTTCATAGGGAGTTGTCGCGTTTATCTGAAATAAAAATACCGAGACATATAGGTTTAACATCCGCTCGTCGAATTACTCTAATAGGCTTCTCGGATGCCAGCCAGCAATGTTATGGTGCTGTTATCTATGTACGAATAGAAACGGCTGAGAACGGAAACGCTCTTAATGTGAATCTACTGACCGCTAAATCCAAAGTGTCAGATTCTAATAAAACGCTAGCGCGTTTAGAACTCTGCGCGGCGGTCTTACTCGCAAAATTAATTAATTCTGTGCGCACTGTTTTTAATAAGCGGTGTCAAATAAACAATATATTCGCATTCTCTGATTCTACGGTAACCCTTACCTGGATTCACTCTCCCGCTCATAAGTTTCAAACTTTTGTAGCTAATCGCATCGCTCAGGTAAATGAATATCTGCCTGCTTCCCATTGGTATCACGTTCGTGGGGTTGAAAATCCCGCCGATATAGTCTCGCGCCCTGTGACACCTAAAGGGTTAATAAATAACTATCTTTGGTTTCACGGGCCGAAATGGCTGTCCGCACCTATAAATGCATGGCCTGTGAAGGAATATAAAATCAATCATAACGAGAAGACAGAATTACCGGAAATTAAAATAGCTTCTCTCCATGCACATACCATACCTGTCTCCGATCACGTTCACATGATAGACGAACTTGCCGAGCGTTGCTCGAGTTGGGTAAAATTTATTCGTTCACTGGTTTATGTATTACGTTTCACAAGGATTCTCAAATCCCGCGGTATACTTTCTGTATACGATTTAGAATACGCAGAATATTATGCGGTCCGCTTCGATCAGTCTAAGTATTTTCAGGTAGAATTACAAGCACTTAAGGCTACTAAAATTTGTCCAAATCAGGCTATTTTAAAACTCAACCCTTTTCTTGACGAACAAGGGTTAATTAGAGTAGGTGGTCGACTTACTCATTCTCAACTAAATTACAATACAAAATATCCACTACTGCTATCACCTAAAGGACGTATGGTGTCGCTCTTAGTAGACCACTATCACACCGACAATTTACACACCGGTCCTGGACTAGTGTTAGCATTGACTCGCCAAAAGTATTGGATTCTTTCTGCACGAAATTTGATTCGCCAACGAGTACATAAATGTAATTTATGTTTTAAAGCTAGGCCTCGTTCTACAACTCCACCTATGGGTGATCTTCCATCCATTAGAGTTTCACAAGTAAAGTCGTTTGTGCATACCGCAGTTGATTACGCGGGACCCTTTTACGTAACTCACATAAGGCGTCGTGGAGTAAAAAGTCATAAAGCGTATATTTGCTTGTTCGTCTGTCTCACAACAAAGGCGCTCCATTTAGAGTTAGTAAGTGATCTTAGTACAGATTTATTTCTCGCTGCCTTTAAACGTTTTATCTCACGCAGGGGTCCTGTTTCAGTGTTGTACAGCGATGGAGGCACTAATTTCATAGGTGCGAAACGAAAATTGAACGAAATTTACACGCTTATACAGTCCACTAATTATAAAAATGATCTGAATAAATATCTAACTCAACATAAGATTCAGTTTCAGCACAGCCCACCTTTCGGGCCCAATTTTAATTCGTTGCCTGAAATTAATGTCAAATGTGTTAAGTCTCATTTATTTAAAGCTATCGGGAGTCAAATACTCACCTATGAAGAATTCAGTACAATATTGGTGCAAATTGAAGGCATTTTGAATAGCCGTCCGATTTGCATACTTTCTTCGGATCCATCGGATCCAACCCCCCTAACGCCTAATCATTTTCTTAATGTTACTCCGCTTAAATATTTACCCGCTGAACACATTGAACCCCTATTACCAGATAACAGACTCACCCGCTATCAATTATTAAATAGAATTGTTCAAAGTTACTGGACACGTTGGAGCAAAGAATATCTTACCTCTCTCCAACTTAGACATAAGTGGAATATGCCGTCCAAACCTGTGACGATAGGAACTGTAGTTGTTGTTAAGGATGACAATACGCATCCTTTATCGTGGCCACTCGCGGTTGTATCAGAGGTGTTTCCCGGGAAGGATGGTGTAATTAGAGTCGTCAGAATTAAGACTTCTTCTGGTGAATACATTCGTCCTGTAACTCGGCTTTGCCCGTTACCCACGCAATAACTCCTACGCTTTTGAATTATTTTTTAGTTCATAAGTTTTCATTCCTTTTATTTTTTTATTTTTGTTTATTCAATGTAGAGGAAGAATCCTCTAAGCCCCCCGAAGTTGGATGCGCCAGTACCGACGCATACATATTTTTTAGTTTATGTATTTAATGGTATTTATTATAATTATTATATGTCAACACTCACGCACTAAACGCATCTTACTTTTATGTATTGTCTATGGCAACACTATCCCGCCCGCTTCCTACATTCACATTCCGCCATAGCTATTGGAAGATACGCACGCACCCGTCTCTTAACGCTCCGCTCCGCTATCGGCCGCTGTGATTACCCATCATATCGCGCTACATCGCTTATCATCAGCCACAGTCTCGAGAGTTACGGTTATAACTCCTGTGTGCATATTTCGCGGTCGTGAATCAAGACCCCGAACGCAAAGCTGGGAGCAGCGCCTACCTACCAACAAGAGTTCAAGGTAAGTGCATTTCCAATATAACGATAATTGGCGCAAACGCCATTTTGAATAAGAAAAACGGAGAAGAACCTCTCTTCGTTCGGTGTGCATGATCGCGCATTCCTAACCGATTTAGACTATTTTTTTAGCTTTCCCCACAAAGGGATATTTCGGTAAGATCGTATAATTATAAAATAAAATAACGACAAAACAAAAAAAAATAGCACCGCTCCAGCTAAAAAAATTGTCTAAATCGGTTAGGAATGCGCACACCGATCGCAAAGAGGTTCTTCTCCGTTTCTCTTATTCAAAATGGCGTTTGCGCCAATTTTCGTTACGATATCCGTGATTAGGAGGTCAAAATACGTCATTACACAAAATTTCTGATTGATCGACGGTATGCGCTTTTCGGAAGTTTACCCATAAAATGGGTAGATTTGGCATTACTTTAAAAGTGCGCAAAAAACATAGCATGTCAAAATTCTTGTCTGCCAAACGACTCCTAACTTTACATGTCAGATAGCTAGCAACCAATGTACGAGATAATTGAATACTTTTCTAACTGTTTATGTATAGTACAAGAAAAGTCAAATCTCCCTGATTAAATCACTAAAAACAAATAAGTACGTGGTTAGGTTATATGTATATTACGTCACAATTACAAAAAACTTTACTCAAACCGAATCAGTTTGCGCGCTTCCGCTTAAAGAAAAACACATGGCGTTTATCTTTGCACAGTCCCGCTAATCTCGCGGAATCCCGAACGATTTACGTGCGGGACTGGTCCCGCAAAAATACTGCGGGATCCCGGTATTTCGGGATCCCGGTATCCCGGTATTGCATACCCTATCTTCAATGTACAGACAGCGACCTGTTACGATTTTATTATGTGTATTGATTATTAAAAAGTAATTCCAGTTCATTAGTCTCATTCATGGCAATGGACTCGAAAAGGGATTGAACGATTACAATAATTTACTTTTAAACACTTTCTCATTAACTCATGTATCTAAACTTTTGTAGCTAACATTTAAACAAGAAATTGAAATTTTAGTATTGTAATCTTAGTATGCGAATGGGGAGCCCCATTCGCATACTAAGATTACAATTCAATTAACATTGAAAATTAATTACTTAATAGGTATTCCCTCGATATTAGCACAATGAACAGAAGTACAATGGGCATCATTTACAAACGCTGTTCAAAGCCATGATCATTACGGCTTGACAAATGACACTTGGGTTTCAATTGAGAGAAACTTTAAGGCGCTAGACAGACGACGGGGCGGGCCGGACTTTTTGCCCGCGACGTAATAAAGACCCCGTCTGTCCGCCGATGCCCGCGACTGCCCGCCCCGCGAACGCAACGCACACGACGGGCAGAGGCAGTTAGTTCACGACGTTCGTTCTAGCGAAGAGACTGAGTCAGCCGCCCCGGCCCGCCCCGCGCAGCCGTCTGCGTTACTTCATACAAACTGGTTTGTGTGATCCATGGCGGGTAGCACCGCAGTTGTCCGCCACTGACCGGCGGACAACTGCGGTGCGGTCTTTTTGCCCTTCGTGTGCGTTCATAGTATAGGATTCCCATAGTGCTATCGCGCGCGCTCAAATTGCCCGGCCCGGCCCGCCCCGTCGTTTGCTTTACGCCTAAAAGAGCCCGTTTCGGTAACATAACAGATGAATTTAATAGCATTGTGTATTCGGCAACATTACTCTTAAGGAGAGCTCGGTATTAAAGAGCTTAAGGCAGAGCTCTGCCATAATGATGCTGGTAAACTAACAAGTGGAAATACAATTAGTATTTGCAGACTAGATTCTTTTGCAAGACCTGTAAAGAGCTTTTACGTGGAAAACGGAGGTAAGAGAAACTTACCTATAAATGTTTTAGTAATAAGCTACTCATTAGGGAAAATGCGAAAAGGCTCAGATAAAGGAAAAGACACTTTGACCTCTAAACTTGGAATTAAATATTCATGTTAAAACACTTAAGACAGTTGTACTGTTTATCTCATTGTACTTCTTTGGTTGTGTGGGTAACTTGTAAACCAGACTCGTTTGCCTACTGTACCTTCGAGCAGAAATAAAATAAAAAACAAACGTTTATTGCAAAGCTACAGTGTGTTTTCTTTTACACACTACACTAAACTTACATAATTTAAGAAAATTGTACTTTAATAAAGATTGTTTATTGAATGGATAAATATAAGAAATCAAAAGTTATTTTCCGTGTAGAACTTCGTATTTCGCTTTTCGGAAACCCAATTATGTAGAACATATGCATGCTCTCTGAACTGTCGTGTTCGGAATGAAATCTGTTGTGATTCTGACAGGTTAATTTATTGGTTTATTCCGATGAATCCGCCTGCTTCAACAAAGTGTATTGTACTAAGTAATACTGTAATATTATTTGATATGGCTTGATTATATTAAACTAGTTGCCACGAAATATATTAAGTTTTATGCGTAAATAAGTGACAAAAGTAAAAAATTGGCGGCCAGTGTAGAAACTGAATTAAAATGTGATTTGTTTAGTTATTACAACTCAATAATGCTTTCTACAGGATGGGGTAATTATATGATTTCTACTGTTTGAATGTTTTGATCATGATGGTTAAAGTACCATTGGGTTACATTGTACCGTCTTTCGTGTAAATAAATAATTATTTAATTCAATACATAACAGACAATCCGTTAATTTTTAATTAATAATTAAAAACACAGGCGACTAAATATGCAATGAATTTTCGAAGCAGATCTATGTATGCCTCGCTAGGCTATCAATATTCAAACGCCAAAATTCGAAGCGAAAACTGATGCTAAAAAGCACCAAACTGTAATTAGGTGCAACCGCCAAGTTCTCCCACACTTACTATGACAGTTTCATTATTTAACGAGATGATAATACAAATTTCCGACGGAAGGACAAACTTTGTCTGCTATAACGCAACAAATTAACGTTCCCGCTAACTTGCCATCCAATTGAATTATGAACTTGAAACCAAGAACAGCGTGCGCGAAGCATATTTTATACGCCTGTATCAATTTTTGAAAATTTAAATGGAATGTTGAATAAATTCACTGCACTTGTTAAGTTTCGACCTATAAATAGAAAAGTCCATGTCAATAGAACTTATTTGAAACGAAAGCCTTTTCGATGTGCTTATCAATTCTTTTATAGAGAGAAAGGAGCTAACTGACTCATCAACGTAGAGACGAACCCCCTGAACCTAGCATAAAGAAATTTGGACAGTAGGTACCTTTTATTAACTAGGTAAGTAATAACAAAGGATTTTTGGAAATTTCACCATTAAGGTGGTAAAATAAGGTTTTAACAGTAGTATGGAAATTCGTCATCATCAAAGTTAGCATCATGAAATTAGATATCCGGTTTCTGGTAACATAATAAACCTAGTCAAACTACAGAACTTGGACATCACACATCACCAATTGGTTGTGGAGGTCTTATGGCAGTCGCTTCACGGAGAATATAGAAGTTCCCAACTGAGTTGGAAAATGGCTCGGTAGATGATGATAACAAACTTTAACAAAAGAAATGTTTTACTCGTAATACCACACCCATTTAATTTGTGAAAGCATATTATGAGATCTGATACGATATCTTTGTCGAGAAATTCTATACCTTATCTATCGGCCGACAAGATGTTTGACAGATACAGGATGTATTGAATTACTTGCAATAGCCACCGTTATCGATAACGGAACTCTAAATCGTCCTTGACCGGTTCTAGAAGATACTTCAAGTGCTGGACAATTGCCACTTCTTTGAATAATAAACACTCGTGATAAATTATGTAACAACTAGCGGACATCACGCGGTTTCACCCGCGTAGCTCCCGTTCCCGAGGGAATATGGGAATAAAATATAGCCTATGTTCAGTGGGGACAGTGTAACCTCCAAAAAAATAAAATTTTAAATGGGTTCAGTAGTTTTGGAGCCTATTCGATGCAAACAAACAATCAAATCTTTTCTCTTTATAATATTAGTATAGCGTGTATAGACTAGAAGGAGCGTGCGGCTCCGTCCGTATAGAATTCTGTTTCAGTTCCTGCATCCCATGACAACTTATTTCGGGGATAAAAAGCCTATAATCTAACCCTACACAAAATTTCAGCCAGATATAGCGTAAAAGAGTAATCATATTTTTTTTATAATAATAATAAATAATAGTAAGAATGTCAAAACAAGAAACGAAATGAATCTACTCATCCTTATTAATTAAACATTCAACAGTTTCGTTCCTATCGAAAAAGAAGCAGCCATCTGGCGTCTCAAGGCGACGACGGCTTCGGTTAATGCTTTCTTGATCAAGAATATAATTTATCATCTTAATACATACATTTTTAAATATTCATGATTCTGCACTACAGTGCTGAAGCTGTTGAGTGAATTCGTCCAAAGTTTTTCACACCACCCTATATTTGTCAGTTCTTTTAGTTATTTTGAGAAAAAGTACATTGCATCAATCGATAGCCTGTTTTCAATGATTCCAAACGCGAAACTTAATATTATAATCAGAACAAACACTTTTCTCTGTGGAATAACGGATAGACTTCATAGAACACTTACCTACATGTAACCACGCGGCAATAACAATCTTTTAGAAGACAAATTTCAAGCAAAATTCGAGATTGCAACACAAACTGCAAACAACAAGCCTTAACTATTGTCTCAAATACCAACAATTCACATGCAGCTCCCCATTCGCCTGAGAGAAGACATTGTACAGCACTATTTTACTAGACAAAGTAAAGCGACAACCGTTGCTCCGGGGCGGACCGGTATAATTGAGACGCGGTTGTGCATTCTCCTTTACATCTCACATGAAACAATTTCAAGCGCACAATTTATTTTTGCTAGAATGACTGTACAACGATATTAACTTCAGGAAAATCCTCTCAATACTGACGCCACCGCAGCGGAGAGTAATTTGTGCTCTGAATAACTGATAAGATTCAGATTACGTTATTGAAATAGCAAGAGCCGAGTGTTCACACAGATAATTCGTGCAAACACCCTAGTATATGGTAAGAAAACAATGGTTATTGGTTTTTTCCGGGTTGGATTATCGTGGGATTAGAAGCTAGCCGGCTAGTAGCACGCGCGGTAGCGATAAGGCGACTATTAAACATAATATTGCTGAGAACAATAAGCTCTGTGTACACGTTTACCTTCGTGCCGATGTTTAAGTTCCGTTATTCGCCCGATGCAATTAGATATGCGAGTGTGATTTCCGTATTTTCACTGCCCCTAGTTCCGTCAGTGAAACTATCGGATTGGAAGAGTACCTAATCTATTTCCTAGACACAACTATCGGATTGGAAGAGTACCTAATCTATTTCCTAGACACAACTATCGGATTGGAAGAGTACCTAATCTATTTCCTAGACACAACTTTCAGATCAGCAAATATATAAATTATCTTCGTGAAATGAACAAGTGACAATGTAAATGTATTACAATTAAAACCGGTGCCGTCTTTGATTCACCCCATGTAGGTAGAATGTTTCTCATCAAGTCCAATTAACTCGCTAACTGTCTTCAAGCGGTAGTCACGGATGTAATGAGAGTAGATTTGCTCGTGCTCCGACCGACTTAATGACTATACCGAGGCGGTTGTACTGTGAGGTATGTCGATTATGTGGAACTATGAAGTACGCACATTAAGGCTGCAATGTTCGACCTTGACAAATCCTAAGGCAATTCGAACGATTGCAGCGTACGCTTTGGCCGGATTTTATTCGATTCTAATACATTAAATTACTGTTATATATCTGAGTGGTTTTAAGAAAAATTTATACGTAAGATATTGTTTATAAGACCTATATCTATTTTATGACAAGTTTTAATGAGAATTTAACTCATTTATTTAGATAAAAAAAGTAAATTACTTGTAAATTAATTTTATTTAGGTTTAGTTTAGATAGTAATAATGTAAATATAGATATGTAATAATTATGTTTCTCTGTAATTTTGAACAATAAATGTAAGATAATTACTTGTTAAGATTTTTGCAATAATTCTCATTTTTCGAGAGCGATTTCGATCGAACAAAGAATTCCTAATCGTGTTTTGACACGTTAAAAAAGCAAGAGTATCTAATAAATTACAATAATATAGTTTTATCAGATCAAATCGAAGCATGTTTTCTAGTATAAAGTTCACCCCAAGATTAGTCTCTTTAGAACATACAAGCCTTAAAGCCACTTACTCGTATCTCGCGTAAAATCACGTAGGTGTTTATAAACACAATATCGGTGTGACTCATGCATAAGTTCATAACAAAATTGAACGTCGTGGTCACGAGCAAAACTCTTATTCAACTTGCGGTCATAAGTTCATAACAAATAAAATAAAATATGTCATTGTAACACAAAACAAAGTCGTATTGCAAACGACGAGAAAGCTAAATAAACGTCATTCCACCAACCAAGTTTGCACCAAATTTGCTTCGAAAATATTTGTTCAAGTAGAACTGCTGTACCTTAACTATTATTCTCCGGTGGGTATTATTTCAGAAAATTGTGTTTATAATTCCAAGCTGTTATAACAACCTTGCCACAACCAATCTTTAACTTGCAGCAAGAAACCATTATGTCCAAGTAACTTATAACTTCTTTAATATGGCATTTAATATCGAAGATGTGGTATCCTATTACGGAAATAAATAACCCGACCTTGCACACTGCGGTGTCATTTATACTATACGTACATTTTTCATTGTATTTATATTTTATATGGCGGTTCTAAGAATATTGCAACATTTCTGTCGGTAAAATATATTGTGATACAAGAAAATATGCTAAAAGTATGAGACGGCTGATGTAAGCCTCTGATAAAATATACTAGGATGGAAGTCTGACAAAAGATATCGCTTATTTTTTGGGACGCCAAGGCTCAACATGTTTTCTTGTTACTGTTCATAAAATGTCAAGATTATGTTTGAAAAATATACTCTTTTCTAGCGCAATTTGGGCTATAGGAGATCAGCCAATCAATATTATACCAAAGATAATTTATTAGTATTACATACAGATTGGCAACTCCCTGTCGCACCACAGCTGTCAGTAGAGTTGACGTGCGCGTTAACGGACAATTTGCTTACATTTTATTGATCACACGCACACATTCAAGCTGAAGTTTCCGCCCTGTGATTATACCTAAGATCAAATTTCTGTCGCTGAGTCCAATAAATTTACATTTTAATGGACCTTACAATAGAAGCTATCGTAGCCCCGTTGTTCTGTAAATGAAATGATAATACAGTGTACAATATGCCACTGCCTACCCTTTCAAGTAAAGGCGTGACTGTATGTGTGTATGTAATCTATACTAATATTATAAAGAGGAAAGATTTGTTTTTTTGTTTGTTTGTTTGTTTGTTTGTAACGAATAGGCTCCGGAACTACTGGTCCGATTTGAAAAATTCTTTCACTGTTGGGAAGCTACACTCTTTGCGGGTAACATAGGCTATATTTTATTCCCGTATTCCCACGGGAACGGGAACTACGCGGGTGAAACCGCGTGACGTCCGCTAGTAAATAATAAACAGAACCTCAAAGGCTCAAATAGACAATTCATTCGTGCCATTTTCTTAGGGGTACAACTAGGGAATGCAATACCGGGATACCGCGATCCCGAAATACCGGGATCCCGCAGTATTTTTGCGGGACCAGTTCCACCGGATCCCGCGGGATTAGCGGGACTGCGCAAAGGTAAACGTTTTTTTGTAATTCTGACGTAATATATAACCTAATAACGTACTTATTTGTTTTTAGTGATTTAATCAGGGAGATTTGACTTTTTTTATACTATAAACAGTTAGAAAATTATTCAATTATCTTGTACATTGCTTGCTGGCTATCTGACATGTAAAATTAGGAGTCGTTTGGCAGTCAAGTATTTTGAGATGCTATGTTTTATGCGCACTTTTAAAGTAATGCTAAAACTACCAATTTTATCTGCTTCTAATAATTTTCATTAGGTATTTTATTACTTAGATGTATATCTGTTCAATAATCTCAATACATAAGTAATATTGAATAATTTATTTTTCCTTGTGGCCCCGCGGACTCAGTTTTCTGTAAACGATCACTGCAGTAAGTAACATTTACTATGGCCGGTCCTTAGATGGTTGAACACTTTGTGACATTTATTTGAGCGTTGCTGTGCTTCGGAAGCCACGTTAAGCCGTTGGTCCCGTTTGCAGGTAAAATGGCAGTTAATCGAAGTTGAAGGCCCGGCTTTAAAAATTTCAACAGCAAGCAGTCGCAACCTGCACCTGTCCATTTCAAGACCGCAATTACGGCTCACCACATATTACGTGGGACAACATCTTAAAAGGTCTCTGCCTACCCCTTCGGGGAATAAGGCGTGACTATTTTTCAGTTCTACATGCATGTATGATACAGAATTCTATTCTTTTCTCAACGACTTTCAGAAATAGGCGGGATCCCGCAAATACCGGGATTACAATTGTGTTGCGGGATTGCATTCCCTAGGTACAACGTATTCGCTTCATGTATTAAATAATTGCCTAAAGCTAGATTACTCGTCATGTAACAACAAATCAATATCTTTGTATCACGTAGGATTTAACCAACTGAAACGATATTGGAAATAGGTAGGATTTGTGGATTGGATATTTGGAATAGGCTATTATTACACATAGGTAGGGATAGTGTAACCAATCCTAAAGTTACCCAATCTCTATCTAATCTCCAGCTTTTACCTTAAATGTGCGCAATCGTTCGTCCAACTCACTGACTCAAGTACCTAATCTGGGCAATAGCGGCACCCTTAGGAAGCCCGCATTACAAGTTTTAGTCCATCGACCAAAAATTTGTTAGAACTCCGCAAGTTCCTTTAGTCGATAATCGACAAAAAATTAAGTGTAGGGCTCTATTAAGGTTGAACTAAAATTACTCGATTCCGTGGCGCTCATGCTCTCTTTCTCACTCTAGTAGATCTTAAGTAACAGAAAAGGATAGAACTATAAGAAAGTGCGCCGCGGTGCGGTCAGATGTAGCTAAACGATTAGGCGCTGGACACACAGAAAAGACGCAAGTCTAGGACGGAGCGAGGACTGCTAAAACATATCGAAAAGACGAAGCCTCAAGTCGTGTCCTGCCTTTTCTGTATGCTTTGCGACGCGACGTTTCTATACATTATGTATGAAAGTAACGCACATGTGTCTATCGTTCTCCCTGTCCTACGCTTTATGCTACGAGCGTGCTACACGACCGATTCCTTAGAACATTACGAAATTGCATTCGGCAAAGTACCTATATTATTATGAAATCATAATATACGATTTCAGAACATAATTATGTATGTTTCCTTTAGTACCTAATAAAGTATATTTTTAATCACCCGTATGTGTAATTAACAATAGTTATTCATAAACTGATGAACAAATTTTCTTACTTACTACTATTGTAATCAAGCTGTGCCCTCAGGCTCTGATCGAGAGATACTTTAATAAACTTTTAACTCCCTTAGGCGTGAAAATTACTATCACGGAAAAGTTTTATAGAAAATTGTTATCAATAAAATGACAATCTGCTTCTAACAAAATATTATAATGCTAAAAAATCAACTGTATTGAAGCGAACCAATATTCATATAAGTACGTCAAAGGCAGTCAGTTGTTAAATTTGAGTAGGGTTAGACACGCATCAGAACGCCAAAAATGAGAAACTCCATTTGTGTCTTCTCATTGGAATACATATTTTTGCATACGTTTGTAATCATCTGTCACTTTTCATTATTTCCATTTAATTAAACCTGTCCCAATAGAGGGGTTATAATTATGTTGGTAATAGCTTTGTAAGAAAATGTGTGGGCACAGTATGTTCTTAGAATATTCTATTATGCCTCGAATACATACATAAACTATTTGTACACTCCCTGATACTAATATAAACGTATATTAGTATCAGGGAGTGTACATATACTTATGTATTCGATAGCAATAAAATTCGAAAGCAGATTGTAATTTCACTCTATAGACACGCTAATTTTCCGACATTTAAGGTCTTTCACATTTCTTGATAGAAACACCGTCAACAGAATTATTCGACCTCGAGTAAAACACATATATTAATTTGTGCCGTTATAAGTGGCAACTTAGTTTCGGAATACCTACTGTAAAATAGGTAAACAAATATTCAGATAAAGAAAATTGAGTTAACATAATTTTGGCCAAACCGACTTCTAAATCCCGAATATTCGGTTTCGGTTACAATTTCCATTCGGGACTACTTAGTTACCTAAAAATCTCCTGGGTGACTGCGGTTCAGACAATTTAAAACCGGGAAAGCTTCGGTTAAATCTGTGACAAGTTTAAATTCTGCTCATTTTAGCATTAATCCGCCATTCATCCTCGGAGGCTAAGAAAAGTTTATTGTTATTCACGAACTTTTTAGGGGATGCTAAAATTATTTTTTCATTCCTTCTATTCGAAAAGAATCGCTTTGTACCTCGATAACAGGGCGCAAAATAGCTCTTTTCTGTTAAGAGCTTTTTAGCGGGTGGCAAAGTGGTTTGAATTTGGAACTTGAAAACATTCATAGAAATCGAACGCAAATTGTATGAATACTGGCTGGTAGGTGTTGGCTGCCTGCACAGAACCGCGGTGACCTATGCTTACTAAAAAAAAAACTAAAGAGCGCGATTTATCTCTCTGCTCTTGTAGTAATCAGTACTACTTCACCAAGCGAAGTTGACGATTCAGAAGTTACGAAAAATCTCTATAATCCAACGAGTTTTGTTTCGTCCTGAACTAAATTTATGAAAACGGATACATGAGCGTGGTCTGCACTTGCATACTTGCCGACGGTACTAAGGTGATTCCGGTACCGATGTAGGTGCAGGCGGTGAGGGACCATTCCACGCGTTCGTGAACTTTACTTGGTGGAGTATTTTATTGTATACTGCAAATAGACTAGGTACCTACGTGAAATTATGAAAGTGACAATGCATTAACTCCTGAATGGATATGGAATGGGCCTAACTATTAGAAACTAACTACGTCGTACAAAGTATTTTTCATTCCTTCTATTCGAAAAGAATCACTTTGCTCCACGATAACGGGGCGCAAAATAGCTCTTTTCTGTTATAGTAAGTTCAACTCATCTGTGCGCGCGGCACTATGTGTGGGTAAGCCTCGTCTAAACACAGTGACTTCGTGTGCGTGACATGAGGTACAGTGAAGTACAAAATACAAAAACACTTGTTTAACTAAAATAAAAACTCAATGGGTGAAATGTATGTTATACACATTAATATGTATCGCTGTTTGAAGAATAAAATTCAGGAATTTTAGGATTCGCTGCTCTCTCCAAGGTTAATTATAAATTCAATCAAAATGTCGATAGTATTCTTTTTCTTTGGCGTGTCGACAAGTATAACGCCACATCTCTTCATCAATTTGACTTAAACGTTCGTTTATTAATTTCATTATTTCCATCACATTTTGTTCGATTTTATGCGAAGCATTATAATTTGTTTAAATTCCCCATATATTTTCTATTGGGTTTAGTTCAGGATGATACGGTGGTAGCCGAAGAACTTTTAAGCCATATGGCTGAAGTATGTCATTAATCTTATAACAAACTAGCTGACACATAAGGTGTGCGAAAAGCGTGTGAAACTGCCCTGCCCTCTCCCAAAGGAACCGCGCAATATATCGGGAACAAAAGTACCTATCCTAGAACCTTCCTCGGATCATGAGCTCAGATTGTACCAAGTTTCATTTAAATCAATTCATAATCAGGATACAGACTGACAGACATGAAAATTTCTAATTACATTTTCAGCTTCAGTATCGATTAGAGAACGCCCTACAATTAAAATTTTCAAATTATCTTCCATGTACAGACTCTCGACCTTCAACAGTTTTTTTAGATGTATAGATATGTTTTTTTTTAAATCAAGTCATACGTACAGTTCAATTTTTGTCATATTTGCAGTATAAGCAATGTTTTTTTCCGTCGACCATCTCTGCATTTCTATTTTTTTGCATTAGAATTTGGAGCTCTATCATTTATAACTTTTCTGTAGGCCTTTATAAGTTACACAATTCTACCATACATTATCTTGTTATGCCTCGAAGGGTTTAGGCATCGTTTTCGTTAAAAGCTCCCAGACACCTTATTTTTTTCCGACATCTCCAACTAATATCATTATATCTTAGTCCATGTATACAAAAACTCAACAAATTATATACGTTAACCTTTCTCAAGAATCATTGGTGATCTCAGCATGAAAATCCATGCAGTAGTTTTTAAGTATATCGTGAACAGACAGACGCGGCGGGGACTTTGTTTTATTATATGTAGTGATAACAAATATTAATTCCATCGAATTGACACATAAAAAATATTTACCTGACTTCTTAAACATTTTCTCCGTGAAGAATTAGACATTTTCTTTAACGACTGTACCCATGGTATTATTACTAAGAACACTATGTACTGAATTATAATGTGACCAAGTTACACAGGATCTCAACGTTGCAGTTACATTGAGACTTGTCATGATATTTGATTTCGTTTCATTATAACGTAAGAGTTGCCTGCAAACGGGAACTAGATGGCGCTGTATGCTTTTTGTCTAAATATGATGTTTATTTCGCTGCCAAGCAGAGCGTTTCCTGCAAAGACTGCTTGGCACCGCTGGTGTCGTCAATAAGTAGAGTTACGTCTCTACCTCATAATATAAAAATGTACTCTGTGAAGACGGCCGCATCACTGCCACACAAATTAAAGCTGTATAATTACTAGCGCACGCACACATAGCGCCGCGCGCACTGATGAGTTGAATTATCTATAAGAGCTTTTTAGCGGGCTGCAAAGTGATTTGAATTTGGAACTTGAAAATTTCATAGAAACCGAACGCAAATTGTATGAATTACTGGCTGGTAAGTGTTGGCTGCACTACGTACGCGGTGTCCTGAGCTAACAAAAAAAAATAAAGAGCGCCATTTATCTGTATGTGTTCGTCATTATTAATGTTCTTGTAATCAGTAAACATACATATTTTATTGTATTCTGAAAATATAATAAGTTCTACGTCAAGTTATGAAAGTGACAATCCATGAACTCCTGGAACAATAACTATAGAAGGTAACTACGTCGTACAGAACTTATTTTTTCTCATAGAAAGGGAATGAAAAGTAGAGTATATTACTCGAGGGCAAATTATTTTTCCCTCGGGCGGTGTACTTTGAATCCCTCACTGCGCTCAGGATTCTATGTTAGAATCCCTCGCTATGCTCGGGATTCTATTCTAGAATCCTTCGCTTCGCTCGTGATTCAAAGTAGCGCCCTCGCCGTAAAATAAAAATACTATTTTGCCCCCTTGTTATACAATCTACTATTTTCTCATAGAAAGGGAATGAAAAGTAGAGTATATTACTCGAGAGCAAATTATTTTTCCCTCGGGCGGTGTACTTTGAATCCCTCACTGCGCTCAGGATTCTACGTTAGAATCCCTCGCTAAGCTCGGGATTCTATTCTAGAATCCTTCGCTTCGCTCGTGATTCAAAGTAGCGCCCTCGCCGTCAAAATACTATTTTGCTCCCTTGTGATACAATCTACTAATTCACGTTCCTTTTTGCCATTCTATTGCGGCCTTTTCGGGCAGTACATTCTATTCATACAATCTTCTTTTAGGAAGCTAAAGATTTGTTTTGATACAATTTTCTAAAGTAAAGGAACAAAGAGAAAATTTCCCTATATTCTATTATCGATTAAAAGACATTTAACACAAAGAAACCCTGTACAAGTACGTGCCTACAGTCTATAACGCTTGAGGGATAAACAGGGATTCTATTTCAATGGGGGTGGAGTACACAAAGTCGTAGGACGGAGTGTCAAAGTTGACGAGGGTCACCAACGTGCAGCTCGAGGCAGCACGAAAGCATATTGCTTATTTGTGATTGCATCGATCCGACAAACTAGGTGACAATGAGTTTGATTTCACTTCGGACAAAGTTTGAGCTCGCTTTAACTGTTACAGATAATGTCTATGAGAATAGATAAAATTAAGTACCTCATCGATCTTTCAATGCAAAGATCAATTACAAAATCAAGATAATCTAATATTTCAATAGAAAAAAATAGGAGATTCGCCCAGTCGTCTCTCTATCTAATCACCACACATGTAGCATAAAATAAGTAAAGTAGATAGATATAGTTTAAGGAGAGTCCATTAATGATTAAAATCAAGATTTGTATAAACAATTACGGCTTACGCTATCCTGCGCACCCCGCTGCAGAGCAACGGGAATGCCTTGCCTTAATGTAGTTAGTAGCTTCCATAAGCATATCTCATTTCCAGAACAGAACACAAGCACAATAACATAATAAATTTCCTTCGCCTATCGCTGCGGCAACTCTACAAACATTCAACACCAATGTCCACTGAAGCAAGCACAGCAGATATTCTATTAATACTAAAACAAAGGCGTCCAGTATTTTCACGGGTCATGGCGTCGAGTAAAATGCTAACAAAATTAGCGCAGACGTTTAACAGTTTGCGGGATCCACAATTGGGTGGCGGTAAAAGGCGGGTGCGACATTTTGCACACTTTCCCCGTCGCCGACGAAGTAGGTCACCCTAACATCTAGTCGAGACCTATTTACCTTACTCTAGCTGGAGTGTGACGCTCACTTGTCGACCGAATATTTTTGGATAGCCCAGATAAATATAAAATTTATAAATATAAGTAAACTATGTTCTAGTAAAGTAGATCTTATTTAGCTAGTATTCTCATTCATTTTTCTTCCAATTGAGCAGAATTTCAAGATGTTGTAAAATATGTACTTGAAATAGAAATCACGATAAAATTCCGTAAACGTGGGTCATGCCCACAGTAAAAAGTCTGAAGAGGTTTGATATCAAGAGTCATCGTGAACAATCAATACAACAAGCTTACCAGTAGTGTCTTAAAATGATGACGTATATGGAGACCTAATATATTCAAAAGCTCATAGATTTTACGTTACTCGTAAAACGTATTGTATATCTTTTAAACGTCTTAATGTTGCAATGCAAATGGAAAGTTTAATAGCTCTTGATAAATTTTCCTTTGCACATAAAACAGATGGTTTTCGATTGACCTAGGCCATTCGTTACGGGAAAGTGTTCGTTTGAAAGTCAAATACTGTATATTATTTTACAACTTAGCTATAAAGCGGCTAGATCCGGGTATACGTATTTATTATGCGCTGTCCTCCAGAGCATATTGTGATTGTAAAGTTCAGAAACTTCTAATTACCAACAATAACGGTAATGATAAAGGTTTAATGTCCATAGGCTACGGTATAAACCAGTTTTCATGTGGACTATGTGTGTATGCCTGTTTTCCACCCTCTAATAATAATTTCGCACGGGAATTAAATTGTATGTCATAAGTATGGTCGTAAACATTATTTAGAAGAGATAGGCCAATTTAATATTTTGAGAGGTGAAGCATTTGATGTCCCGCTGAATAGTAAGGGCATTTTAACGTTTATTAGTAATAAGATTTTCAGACATATCGCACGAAATTTAAATATGTACTATTTACAAATTTTAATGTGAAAAAAGGCATAGAATAAAATGTACTATTTAGTCTATTTACACTATGCTGTATTAAGAGGTCCTATGGTATAGGTTTAGTCGCAATTAGGTACTTACATACCAGTTTAACGCTCACTTCAAGTTCCGCGAAATTGCAATAATGATCACAAACGGATGCACTCATTCTATAACTTCCAAAACTCGTAAAGTATTATGAATAAATGTAGCATTGAGGTAGGAACAATAATAATAAAATTATTCATTTACTTAACTTTGTTGTGTGGCCTTCCGTTCTTTTTGTGTGTCAATTATTCACGTTCTAATAATTTGTAACGTTAAATAAAAATTAAAAATTACATTCTCATTATATGTAACACAATCGTATATTTAGTATTTCTTTCCCTTTCTTGAAAGATTTTCACGAAGCCTTGAATAGTTACAAAGTCACGAATTTGTAATTAACGTCAAAAAAGTTTATCCTTGGCAACAACAAAAAGTTCTACGGCAAAGCAACAGTTTATTTCGACATTTCTATTTTCCCTCTCTGAATTTAGGTACTCCCTTCGCAAGTTAGAAAGAAGCCCTAAAGAACCCTTCCACGGTTGCGTACTCGATACGATTGGGCCATTCGACGAATAAAAGTCAACAAATAGACTGATGTTGACCTATAAAAAGCCAATTGGGAGTTCGTTGTGTTGGGAAACGACGATAGAACGTTTGTACACAACCATTTATGTTTGTAGTCATAGCAGTGAAAACATACAAAGTTGCAAAACACAAGATTTTCTATAAGCATTATTCTCATTGAACGAAAACGACCTACGTATGAATGATCGTGACTAGGTGTAGGTATTGTATTGAGTTCCATGGTTCTAGTAAGTAACATTACATTACCACATCAGTTCAGAGCATGACTGCGTTCGTAAATTACTATTTTTAAGAAAGTAGCGAATAAACAAACACCCGGTTCTTTACACGCTAGGAAAAAACACATATACCCAGGAACATATTACAGGCATAAAATATATGAAATTCATAAGACACTTATTAACTAATTTGATGAAAGAGGAGGCATTTCATCACATGAAATTGGTGTCAAGACTAATAAAGTTCCCTGAGAATGGGCCAAGAAAGCAGCGAGGGACAGTCAATAACCCGAGTGTACACAATTCAGAGCAAACAATCTGCACACACTTGCAAACAAGGACCAGACACCCATGACTCACTAAATTAAAAAGAACTGCAGACAGGCGTCACTTAACAAGTGGCATTTTTTTTATTCTCAATCGTATTAACAAGTGGTAATCAAATAATATTGTTAGTACACGCTGATAAACTTAACAGCTATGACAAAACATGTGATTGGATGCTAATTTTGTATTATCTTGAAGATTTGCCAAGCATATAGGACAAGAATGGAACAATACGACAAGTACAATGAACTCAATAAAGTGCAATCAACGATCAATGTACTGGGTGTTCCTAGAATGATTTGTGGAGACTGATAGAATAAATAAATCAAGGAGCGATAACTCGAGACTCTGGAAGCTATAAATTCCGCTGACGGCCGTAACTTTAGTAATTGTGCTTTGTTATCGTGCAAATGAATAACATAATATTGATGATAATATAAACAATACCAGCTACGTAGTGATAGAGTGAATAGATAACCATACATTCTTAAAATATTCTTTACGATAAGTCTTTACAAAGCTAATTAGGGAGATAAATTATAACAATATTGTAATGGTTGATACCGTAGCAAGCATCTCGGGTAATGATGCGGTCATCAAATATGATGTCAGTGCATCGAACCCTACGCACAAGACATTACAAGATGGTTACGTAATAACCGACAGTTGAGCAACAGACAATTGACTCAATAAAGATGAAAACACTGCTAAGTGGGCCAGTACCTACCTATTATTTTTAATGGAACATTAGGGATACAACTACTGTACATTAATTTAAAGAATTTAACTAGTCGTTACCCATTGTAGTTTTACAAGGAAATTAACCAGCGTAGCTGAACTGTCACGAAAGTCTATGAGAAAAAAATACTGTCGACGCCTTTGCAGTATTTGAAAAGATTGGAGACAATAGGGCGGGTCGACAAAAGGTCGCTCGTCCAGACTCCGCGGTTGTACGAACACAATACAATGTTCCTGTGCGGTCGAGTGACTCAACACGCCCGCATATCATGTTATAATATAATGTAATGAATAATATTGCATAATGAAAGCGTTTCACTCATAAATTGATTCAGAAAAATCTGTGCAAGATTAAACTTATGTATCAAATGCGTATAATGATGTAAAAAAAGGTCTACTGTACTGAAAATAGAGGAAATCTGATACATAAAGTTAAGTATCGAATATATTGTGTAGTGATGTCGTCGGACACGTAGGGCAAATAGGGCAACCGAGCGAAATAACTGTTATCAATGGGCCGCACGGAAGTCTGCTATCAATCAACAACCAGATAATAGAGATGTTGAACCCCTGACGGGCGCCGGAAACTGGCTATCCGACGCTACGATGTTACTTTTTGGCAACGCCATTATAGTCGGTGATGTTACTTCTTTTGTGAAAGTCTGGTTTATAATGAAAGTCTTATTATGAAAATAAATGATTTAACCTTTTTAGGGTTCCGTAGAAGGGTAAAAACTGACACTATTCATGAGACTTTGCCGTCCGTCTGTCTGTATGTCCGTCCTATGCTGTATCTAAACCATGATAGCTAGAGAGCTGACATTTTCACAGATGATG
Organism: Miltochrista miniata; assembly: GCA_933228765.1. Classification (NCBI taxonomy): domain Eukaryota; kingdom Metazoa; phylum Arthropoda; class Insecta; order Lepidoptera; family Erebidae; genus Miltochrista; species Miltochrista miniata. Next base: position 24,466,440 of record OW121766.1, on the reverse strand, counting down.
TATTTCTGTTGCCGCTGTAATAACAAATACATATAATATCAGAAAATTTTTCTTCAGGCGCCAAATACGCCGTAATTAAATACTATTCATAGATAATGTCATACAGTTAGGAACTGTCGATAACAGTGGATGAGCTCCATTTATGGAGCAGACAAGTAGCGTCTGATTCACTCGAAGGTCACTCCCACACCTTGTTTCCGTTGTTACATAGTCAACGTTTTTTATTCCATTCAAGCACCGTTGACGGGTTGAAAACGTGATGTCGCCGGTCGTTAATGCAAGAAATTGTGATATCAAACAGGAAGTAGTTATAAGTTTATAGCAGTTGACAAGTGATTTATAAACAGGGTACGTACTGCACTCATTTTTTGTCGTTGTTGTTTAATCTATTCAGTTCTTATAAAAGGAAACTGCAGATTTTAAATCCGAGAGGTGGGACCTTCCAGTTTTACAGAGGTGGACGGAACTGCATGCTAGCGCATCCCCGAGATTTTTTCTGTAAATTTGATTGTAAATTTTGTGTTGTTTTGTTTGTAATGTAGAACTAACATAGTTGTAAGATTATTGTTATTGTTAAAGATAACTAAAATAAAGCAAAAGATGGTCGTCTATACGTCGTAAGATACTACTAGATACATCATCGGCAACTCGAACAGTCTTTACTCTGAAGTGCAAGAAAATAGTGAAAATCTATGTTTGACTAAATCCTTTCCAATTTAACCACAATATGACATAAGTTTGTGCATTCACAGGTAAGAAACCCTTTACTCTGGCACCACCATTCACGATTCCTGTGCAGTACCTATCAGGATTGAAATCTCTAATGACAAGAGTCGTATGCTTGTCTGACATTCGGGTACAATAAAATAGTAGCTTTTACTGCGAGTATAAGATCCACACAACATTCACCTCTTTGTTTCACTTACTACTAAGGCTGCAGTATTTACCAGAGAGGTCACTCGACCTGATTTGCCTCCAGCTAATGGATCGGCTCTAAAACTTAGTACGCACTGTGAGTTTCCTATATCTAGGACATATGTACTTAGTTATACATACCTACTAATGCAGGGTAGTCATGTTTCGATCGAGTCTCGCATTACACAACAAACGTGATTCATACTATTATGGTGTTCGTGTTGGCGTGTAGACGGTTTTATTGTACGATATGGCCATTTGCGAGAGTACATAAATGTACATGACATTTATTTCTGACAGTTCACTGATAATATGACTAATATTATATAAATAGAACAGTCTTTGTTTCAACAGGCTTTATTGAACAGTAAATAAAGAAATATCGATACTTGGTGTGAAGTGACCTGCTAGTGATAGTCCCGTCAAAATTGGTTCAATACCACAGTTTCCTGCAGTATATATTGTAAAAGACTATATTCTGTAGAAAAGTCAAGCTGCAACTCCTTGCTTTATCAGGACGTAAAGACGTTACTCAAGTCGGTGTATTCCTATATCTTCTATATCTATCTATATCCAACCTAATTAGAAAATAATCATGAAAAATATAACCAGCCGTTATCCTATGATGAGGTAAGAATTTCTTAACATCTTCGATCCTTAACATTGACAATTTATGGATCTACTTACAGAATTTGGTGCCATGCCGTCTTGAGGATGTTTAGTGTGTAGGTGAAACACGTGTCGATTTCTGTCACGTTGTTAAGCGGAGTATTGCTCATCATTACAAACAATCTAGAGGGTCGAGATATTTTTCCTGTCCTACATCCATTTCCTTTCCTTAAGGAGTTCGATTCGACGTTCCCCAGTTACAATTAGTTGTGGTTATCCTTGAATGTTATGCGTTAAGATTGACCAATCATGGGTGTGTGATGGATTCCCTCCACTCCTTTATTATCGTTCTTATTACAAGCCTACGACCAGGAGCCCTTGGAAGGATGCCCGAACAGGCTTTGTACCCACAACTTTTACCACTGTATTAGAATAGAGATTCGCCTGCATTTAAACGTCATGTGAATTACTAAGCAAACAAGTGTTACTTAGCTAACCGTGTATATTTTCGTCAAATATATAAATAACATTGAGACTAGCATTGTGGCGAACAAACACGAAATGTAATAATTTACTTGTTACTAATAAAATGTGTAAATAGCATGCGACTTGTATAAAGCAAACCAAAAAATACCAAAAGGTAATATGGTATAGCAGATTTTGACAAAGCGATGAAAGAAATCGACTAGGGTTCATAAATTCTTATAGCAGCACGCCAAGGTTGTGGCGGCGCGGCGGCGTAACGTGCGCATTCATTCACAACCGCCTCTCAAAGTGGGTTAACACCCGAACCTTATGAAGCAATACAAACCCGAACTCAGTAGTCAAAGTCTTTTGGGAACCCCATAGTTATCCTTCTGAGAGTAACCTGGGTGCCCTGTACTTGGCAGCTGAATGTTATTTTAGTAGCTTTTAGTCCGGAACAAGAGGCAGTCTTTGTCAGGGGTCCAGACTAATTCGTTCAATTACGAGCCTTTTTTTAACGCGAGGGCTAATTCATCACGGATCCTATGCCGGACTCCTACCGACTAAAAAACCTCACGTAACGCCCAACAGCCTATGGTTGGAAGCCTCGGGCAAGCTCTCGGAAGGATGTCCCAGGACTCCCAACAGATCCATTACGAGCCTATTCCAGCTCCCGGCACGTAACGTCACATACATTTAATGCCACACTGGCGCTAGTTGTCACGTTGGCAGAATGTTACTTATATTAAAACATGAGAATATGTGTATTATTTACAGTACATTAAAACAATAACAATCTACATTTTTTTACCTTTTTGTAGGTCAAGGCCGTTTCAAAGATTCCTAACTGAATACGCATAATTAATGTAAATATTTGCCGAAGTTATAATTCACGGTTTTCAACGTTTTGTTTTAGCACAGTGACGTTTAAAGGTTAAAAGCGTCTTTTCAATGAACTTCCTTTTGATTTGCAGATACGGCGAAATTTATAGGGTTAGGTTAGTCAATTTGAAATCAGCACCTCCTAAAGTAATCCTTGAACTACAGCCTACAATACTGACGCAACCCTGGCGGTTCTAAACAAACATAGTGGAAGTTTAACACTATCGTAGTAAACAAGTGTTCACCTGTCTTACAGTGAAAGTGAAGAAAAGACTCATGACGGAAAAGGCTATTCAGGGATGATAAAAGATCCTGGGACATCCTTCCGAGGGCTTACCCGGGGCTCTCAACCATAGGCTGTTGGGCGTTACGAGAGGTTTTTTGAGTCGGTAGGAGTCCGGCATAACATCCATGAGGATTTTCCCTTGCGGAAGGGATGATAGAAGAAATTGGGAGTTATTTTTGTAACATTCAGTTCATTGCTTAATCTGATTGGTTTGGTATCATTCGGACGCAAATCGGACATTGTCTACAGTTATCTGTCATTGTGTGGTGTGCATACTATTTTTCCAATAGTCAAATAGTCAGCTTCCTGCCATCGTGTTCATTCAATCGAGTCACCGCCACAAACCGACACTGTGACTGATATGTACCGACCAGGGTTACACTGCCAATACTGCCATGTCTAATACGTGAATCATTCAATATACATCGTCAATCGACAATAATCTTATGTTAATGTGTGATAATGATTGATTTGTAAAACAATAAGTAATTATTTTCAAGTGAATCAGCAGACCATATTGGATGTAGCTATCTGGTTTTCTTTTCGTAAAGTCGCGTCATGTGTTTATTTGCATCGGTAAAATGGAATCCTTTACAATTGAGACTTGATATCAAAACGTAGTAACAAGCCAAACAGACAGACAGACAGCGGTACTACTAACAGAATATTAGTTGGTAATGAAGCAACTGCAAATTTTAGTAACTCGTTAAGTTAATTTAAAGTTGTAATTACCTAAGTGCTAAACAGCGAACGACCTACTTTCACTTATTTCCTGCAATTTCCAACTTTAGAACAAGGAGTTAAATCAACCAGGAACTAATGGGAGTGTGCCCACTCGTGCAAATCCACCCTGAATTCTAAGAATCCCATTTCCATTAAAGGAACTTCTCTGAACGCTGAATTTAAAGACCATGTAACTTATAAATCATTGGGGCTGACGTTTGACGATTTAACATGAAAGAATTTACATATTAACTAGATAAAGCTCGCAGCTTCGCCCGCGTGAAATTTGGTACCCGTTGCCACTTCCCGTGGGAACATTTTACCGGGATGAACGGCCTTTGTGTTATTCCAGGCTAAAAGCTATCTCTGTACCAATTTTCAGCCCAATCCGTTTAGCCGTTAGTGCGTGATTGAGTAACAAAAATCCAAACATCTAAATATCCAAACATCTTTACAAAGTTTTAGATTTATAATATTAGTAGGAAGTAGGATACGTGAAGGGAAAATTTAGGACCATGTTTTAGGAGAATTGCGAATGGATGAACGTGAAAATTTAGTTTATGTAGAGAAGAAGAGTTTTTTAATGAATTCCTGTCGAATTTCGCAGGCCAATGGGTCTTTTCTATGCAATGGAGGGTGTTTTTGCAGTTTATTGTACCACGAGATCTTCAATGCCATGTAGTTCCATAGTTCTATTCACAATCCTCCAACCAATATGTTATGAATGAACGGTACCAGAATGTTATTGACTCGCTACACGTGTTGTTTTTTTAACAGTCACAGTCAGATAAAATACCTAATGCAAACACACATGTGTTATTTGTTTCATTCAAACACTTTTTGTACAAAATCAATAGAAAAAGCTATGCAGCTTTTCTGTTTTGGTCCTTAGTCAGTAATGTTGAAGATTATTTTTATTTTTAACCCCTCTCTATAAAATAGATTGCAGAGGGGCTATGGCGAGACTTGTGTCTGTAGTCTGTGACTCTGTTGCATTAAATTACGTCACTGGGTCACGTGGATCATCTGTTCAAAGTTTGAAATAAAACAAAAATATCAACGTCAATCGGATTGAACTTTCACTTTCACAATAAACGTTAGAGGGGCAGTCGGGTGAGACCGTCTCACGGCTTCTTGTAACTAGCTTCTGGGTGTTGTGGTTAGAATACTTTACTACGAAACAGGAGATCGACAAATCTACGGTTTCTTTTTTGTTTTTACGTGTCTCGTAAGGATATTCCAGGATAGACAAAATCAACGACCCACATTAGGAAAAATCTACGGTAGTTTAAAATGATCTAGTTGTACAACAAAAAAAAATCCGCAAACGATTGACGTATTTATGAGAACGAATTCCCAGCGCTACGTATAACTGACCTTGCTTTACTTGGTCACAGAATTGTGTATTTACGTAAGTAAACCAAACACCGTTGTAAATTTAAAAAAAAAAACAGCGAACAAAGCTATAGAACAATAGGAACCCCGAAAAGGCGCGCACAATGCTGTCACAGATCCTTTTAATGGTGCCTTAAGATAAAGACAACTTCTAACGTATAAATCGCTAGGAGGTCACGGCCTTTCGAGGAAAACGACTGGATATTTACCGAAAAAGGGCGCGGAGAAAACAAAAACAGATTGAGATTGGTAAAAATTACTGACAATTTATCTTGTTTAAGGTTGAAGTACCGAGTCTTAAGTAAATAGGCGTTTAGATAGCAAGATTTAAAGTGACAAAAGATGAACTGTAATCATAAGCGAATAGACTGCTCAAAACTATCAAAGCAAATATAAACAAGAAAGCCGTCAGATCGTTCTCACCAGACTGCCCCTCTCTAACACGTTTATTGTGAAAGTTCAATCCGATTGACGTTGATATTTTTGTTTTATTTCAATCTTTGAACAGATGATCCACGTGACCCAGTGACGTAGTTTAATGCGACAGAGACACAGACTATAGACAAAGTCTCGACATAAGCCCCTCTGCACTCTATTTTATAGGGAGGGGCTTAAATGACAAAAGATGAACTGTAAGCATAACCAAAGCATGTAGCTTAGGTATTGTAGACAGCGTTAATAATATAGAAGCGAATGGGACATCCTTCCTGAGGGCTTACCCGGGGCTCTCAACCATAGGCTGTTGGGCGTTACGTGAGGTTTTTTAGTCGGTAAGAGTCCGGCATAGCATCCTACGAGGATTTTCCCTCACGTTAAAAAAAAAAAAAAAAAAAAAACAAAAAAAAAAAAAAACTGCTCAAAACATTTGATTTCTATATTTTCTAGGATTGATTTGTACAGGATGGTCGCATCTATATGTATAACTGACACTGGCTGTACTAACTATAACAAGAAAGCCGTGAGATAGTTCTCACCCGACTGCCCCTCTCTAACACGTTTATTGTGGAAGTTCAATTCGATCGACGTTGTCATTTTTGTTTTATTTCAAACTTTGAACAGATGATCCACGTGACCCAGTGACGTAGTCTAATGCGACAGAGTCACAACTACAGACCAAGTCTTGCCATAAGCCCCTCTGCACTCTATTTTATAGAGAGGGGCTAAAATGACAAAAGATGAACTGTAAGCATAGCTAAAGCATGTAGCTTAGGTATTGTAGTCAGCGTTAATAATATAGAAGCGAATAGACTGCTCAAAACATTTGATTTCTATATTTTCTAGGATTAATTTGTACAGGATGGTCGCATCTATATGTATAACTGACACTGACTGTACTAACTATAACAAGAAAGCCGTGAGATAGTTCTCACCCGACTGCCCCTCTCTAACACGTTTATTGTGGAAGTTCAATCCGATCGACGTTGTCATTTTTGTTTTATTTCAATCTTCCATCCACGTGACCCAGTGACGTAGTTTAATGCGACAGAGTCACAGCTACAGACAAAGTCTCGCCATAAGCCCCTCTGCACTCTATTTTATAGAGAGGGGCTAAAATTAAATCCTAAATCAATGGCACAAACAAAATATCTTTATCAATACGTGATTGATTTCTACATTTCCTAGGATTGATTTGTACAGGATGGTCACATCTATATGTATAACTAGCTGATGCCCGCAGCCGCGTAAAATTTGTTCCCGTTCCCGCTTTCCGTGGGAACTTATTCCCGGGATAAAAGTAGCCTAAGTTACTCCTTATTATATAAGCTATCTGCAAGTGAAAGTCCCGTCCAAATCGGTCCAGCCGTTCCAGAGATTAGCCGGAACAAACGAGACAGACAGACAGACAAAAATTTTACAAATATATATTTTGGTATGTGTACCGTATATACATTCATATGCATGTAGTAGAAAGCGGTTATTTTATTATTACAAACAGACACTACAATTTTATTTATTTGTATAGATTGACACTGGATGTACTAGCTATAATACGTCCTCATAATTACATTGCGATAGGTAGATAGGAGGTATTATACGGTGCGTGGGAACGCAAACGTGGTCACGAGATTCTAGGAACGATAAAGGAAATACTAGAATTTTTGCATGTTTTTATGTTAGTTTTATGTCTTGAACAACAAATGATCCAAGTGTCAATCAATCATTCTTTAATACATCGCCATTGTGAAAGATATTAATTAAATCATTCTAAAATATATTTTAACTAACTGATGATAGCTTCGCCCGCGTAAAATTTGTTCCCGTTCCCGCTTCTCGTGGGAACTTATTCCCGGGATAAAAAGTGGCCTATGTGTTATTCCAGGCCATAATCTATCCCTGTACTAAATTTCAGCCATTTCCGTTCAGCGGTTAGAGCGTGAAAGAGTAACAAACATCCACACTCACAAACTTTCGCTTTTATAATATTAGTAAGAAGTAAGATGTGTGAAAATCCTCATGGTGAGTCAGATAAAATCTGATACAACCTTGTAGTTCGTGCTTTAAATCTTAACGAATGATTGAAAGAAAGTAACGATATAAATATACACAACTACACGAAACAAAGTATTTTTATTCTATAAACAAGTTATAAAATCGTTCAACACTAACTACGGTGCTCTACCAAAACACGATTAGACATCAAAGTGCATTAACTATACAAAACAGAAGTAAAATCTAAAAATAACACGAGTGTTTCATAACAAAGTTTCAGTACTCCGATATCAAGTAATGAACTCGTAATACACTTATGTAATTCCAACTGCATAACATGGCTTCAGCGAGGAGACGTAGATTTGTTTACATATGAGTTTATTTCCCGGCGTAATCTAAGCAAAGATTAAAGTCACAACGTAAACAATACTTATCTTACTCTTTCAAAACACATGTAATATTTTTCAAACCTTGGAAGCGACGTTGCAGTAGAGACAGTGACTAAATTGTAAATAAAGGTAACAAGGTGTCTAAGCTAGACTGCAAACAGACGGACTAATGGAGGAACGAACGGACATTGCGGAACTAGTTCCTTGTTCCTATGAATGCTTAAAAATCGATATAAATTCGGGAGCTCCAAAACGTATGTACATAATGTAATGTAATGTACACAATGCAGCCGATGCAAATTCTGTTTTTCTTATGGCACTGGCTGCCAGGTACAAAAATGATGAGAGAGAATGTATGATAATAAAAGCACTGTAAAAAGCGCGTAAAGGATAGCATTACAAAAGATTAATTCCTGTTGCCTGATTTAAACTCAGGAATCAACGTATAAGTTATATTATCTGCTAGGGAGTCATCAAATCTTCGATTAACAATAGCGTCAAATGTACGGCAACTGCATGTAGAAACGATCGAATGAAATTACCTAGCGAATACACTTTGAAGTGCTGTGTGGGTGTACAAAGACGTTGATATGTGTTTGCATCGTCGAGACGATAGCACGTCTGGAATCTACCAACGCAACTTGTGTATACATATACGCTCAGTTATAGTGAATAGCGTAGCTAATGATGTCTATTCTTTCGATTCTCATTCAATATTGAAGAAAAATACAAACAAATACCTAACCTTCCGAAGTTAAATAAATAAATAAATGTTGGTATCATCTATGTATGTACGCAGATAATCGACCCTGGAAGTATCTTTCAAAGTCATAGCAAGAGTTTCATATTCGAGTCTGCTGAGGAAACATTATTACGGTAGAAATGAACATCACAAAAAATCACAAGTCTATTCTGAAATAGCAACGGGGCGTATCCTGAAATTATTGGGTTACAGTAGCATCACAAATGGAACAATAATGATTGTATTCTGATGAAATTAGACTCAGTTTAGATTTCCCAATCGAATGCTCTTGCAAGAACTGCCATGACTTCAAACAAAATTGTACACAATATTTTGATACAGCCGACTGAGGGATGTTAGCAGTATCACGGTCACGATATACAATAAAAACAGCCAAAGACATCATCGAGGGAAATATCCGGTATGTATATACTCAAAAGCGGAACAAAAGTCAAAGACGACCCGTTTTCATTTATCCATCGAACATCATAGACTTAGCAATACATTGGCAAAATCCCTCAGGCCAGGCCGTTAGTAAAGCAGAATTTTCAATAAAGGCTATTGAATCACACTGAATCGAAAGCTTTAGTTAAATCTACATCTTATACTACATCTTATTTTGCACCCATATAATCTCTTCGATCTTCTTGATCTAAGTAATTTATTACATTAAATTTATGGTATAGCCACTGCAATGATGAAAGCCTGTACAACAAGATAGCGGTGAGTACTGATAACATCGAAAATGACACTCCAGATGTCTCAGAGAAAGATAACTCGACTCGGAACCAGCGTGGATATTAATCAGAAATATAAACATGTCCTTAAGATCATGATGAATATGTCAATAACCTCAAGCAAGTTACCACACACAAGAAACACACGTTGGTCTAAAAACTAAATTCTATATATGGCATAGGAACGCCGTAAATAGCATTTGGTGACAAAAATAAACGTCAGCGAGGTTACAAATAAATATCATTATGCATGACATAATCATTGAGTGATGCTAATTATAATTATCACCTAGTTCACTAATATGATATTCGTGACCAGGTGATAGTAAAATGTAAAAATATGTAACATTACGTTCTATTTCGAAACGCTCAAAATAGTTCGCTAATTATAGCGTCATTCGATGAAATTGGCTCTAACTTCGTTGATACTCTTCTCGTTAAGAATGCTTTGGAATTAACAGGAGTGTTAAACGCTACTTTTAATTAGACTACTCTATCAATTGAGTCATGCTTTTGAAAGGGTAAGAGCCAATTACGCTCTCTGTATATTACATTAATTCATGGCGTACATATACCTTTGCAGTAAAAGGGAGTCGGCTTCTGCGTTTTATGGTTTTATTGATAGCGACTGAAGTCTAACCTCCAAAAATCTATAACGGTGCTGTGTTTGCAGTAGTAGTAACTCGCAGACTAACTTCAAAAATCTTAAAACGTGAAGATGACACATAATCGCCTGCCCAGATAAAGGGCAGGGCGTTGCTTATGCTTATATCACTAAATAGTATAAAACAAAGTCGCTTTCTCTGTCCCTATATCCCTATGTATGCTTAAATCTTTAAAACTACGCAACGGATTTTGATGCGGTTTTTTTAATAGATAGAGCGATTGAAGAGGAAAGTTTATATCTAAATATATATAACTCAAAGGTGACTGACAAACTGACATAGTGATCTATCAACGCACAGCCCAAACCACTGGACGGATCAGGCTGAAATTTGGCATGCAGGTAGATGTTATGACGTAGGCATCCGCTAAGAAAGGATTTTGATAAATTCTACCCCAAAGGGGATAAAATACGGGAAGCGGGAACGGGAACATATTTTACGCGGGCAAAGCTGCGGGCATCAGCTAGTGTATAATAATATCCATTAAATAGTGGAGAAATACTGTATACCCGTGCGAAGCCGGAGCGGGCCGCTAGTTTGACATGAGTACAATATAACCAAAGTTTGCGAAGAAGAATCTTGTGGCAAGTTTTTAAAAGTAATACTGTAAAGCTTTAATCATAGTGTAAATCGAGAGTATAAAGTAAATAAGCAAGTAGATTTTACGCGAAAGCTTGACAAGCAATTCAGTCCTTTCGGTATACGATTTGTCAGTCGCGTTTGTATAAACATGGAGTATAAACAACAAAAAGGCGCCGCGTAACTTGATAACTTCATTCACTGAATTGTATTTATTTGGAAGACGATCTTCTCTAGATATTTATTTTTCTTTTATGGCAAATTTTGTTCCGGTTGATGTCATCAACGCCAATGACCGCCTAACTGTACATGTATGGTATTATAAATTAGATTATTTCTGCTTTATAGATTCTTTGAATAGAAATATTGAAAGCAACAATACCACAGTCGAAAAACCTTATAAAAATATCGAAACATCATTTCGAGCTAAATTGTATTCATTGTTATCCGTCTGTAGTCTATTCATGAAATCTGAACGAAGGAAAACCTTGAGGAAACTCATATTCTCAGTAATGTAGGTTGATTTACTCTGCTACGTTACTTCGAATGTTGTACAAGTGTTGTGTACCGTAAAATTGAGTACACTTAACCGTAAATACATTCTCATTATGGTCTGCGATATTGAGAAGTTTTTCCGAGCATTGTTCTGTATACTAAAAGCTGATTCTTATATAAATATGTCAATCAAAGCTGAAATAGATGACAATAGGTAATGCGCCATGATTGAATACATGGTTTATTGAACGATACATTCAAACATGACTGTGGCACACTTTATTTCACAATAGGGTAGGCTTTAACATACTATAAGTACATCTACAATTCATCAGTTGTATGCCTGTTGACGTGTTGATCTAAGCTAAAAGTGCTGAAAAATTCTCGTGCATGATTCCAAATTCAATCACATGAAATGAGTTAAAAAGAAAATTCATTAATGGCTGAATCTAAAATATCATTATGAACAGTGTCACAAGAAAGAAATTTACAAAATGGCGAACAGAACTATCGGTATCTACACCATCTATCTATTCATAGGCAGGCTTTCAATTATCACTGCTACATTAATTAGGATAATTACACGTCTCCTATACATGCTTAATTACGTAATTGAATGGCGGGACTTTGTTGTGGAAACTGTGGAAAGGATGCGTCATCAGTTCATAACATTACAATACCTAATTGTCTGTTGGGAGTCACGGGACATCCTTCCTGAGGGCTTACCCGGGGCTCTCAACCATAGGCTGTTAGGCGTGGCGTGAGGTTTTTTAGTCGGTAAGAGTCCGGCATAACATCCTATGAGGATTTTCCCTCACGTTAAACAAAAAAAAAAATACCTAATTGTAATATAATTCAATATTAGAGCGAGCGAGAGCAGTTTTTCAAAATACATTATAAAGCACTGCAAAAATCGGGAGAGGGTGTTGAACAATGGACTGAAATAGGCTGATATGATTGATTGATCCTGGCTGATTGACTGAATCATCACCGCACAGTTCGTAAAGCTAAGCGGATTTCTTTCAATTTTAGCACATCAATAGTAAATCTCCACTAAGAAGCAGTTTTTAGAAGTTCTATCATTCCCTTTAGGCATATATGGAGGCATTTTTTGAAAACTATACCGGTCCTCCTACGAAGCCTAGCTAGTAATCAAAGTAATATCTAACAATGTTATTATTGAATTTATACAGAATGTCAGGGCTATTACTTTAAGCCCATTTGGTTGGCTTAATGGACTTAACGCCAAAGGTTGGTTCAGTGAACCGAGTATTGTTACACACGGACTACTTACAAAGTCCTTTGTAAAATACTATATGTAACTAATTAGATATTGCTAAAGGTTATTTTTTAGTGGATATACAGACGTGACAGGATTAGAAATATTAATAAATATCGTTCGAAGAATTAGAGGACTTAGCGCCAAAAGCAGTCTCACTCTGTAGCAGTTTACTATCAATCAAAAAAGAGGAAAAGATAGATCAATTCACTATTCAATTCTTTACTCGAAGACAATACGTTGACAATAAGTATTTATACTAATCTAATACTTCTGCGAAGAGTAGACCTCGCGAGCACCCAAAAAAAAATCAAAAAGAAAAACTCTGACGAATCATATCCTATATGTTTCAGTCAAAATTACGTTCACCGCTTTTCTCCCCCTATCAAAAAAAGCTCTCGACAAAAGTTGTATTTTGAAACAAGTTTGGTGAAAATAGGTTGAGAAAATGCGTCCTCTAGACCGGAACTGACATACATACATACATACATACAGACATACGGATGAAAGCAAAATCGTCCATACTGTCGAATCGAAGACTCTCGCAATATCAATAAGGCTAAGACAACATAGCCATTGGGCCCAAGTAGAAGCTTTCAAATAAATCCACCAAGTCAAGAAAATCATTATACTACTCATACGGCCATAAAACAAAACCTCTCTCCCTAGAGATTGTTTCAGTCTCCAGCCTAATTTCACGCGTAGGAGAATGTTAACAAAAGGCTTTAGATAAATATTTAAGGTATCTATCTAATTGGATTCTCGAGTAGCTGGGTAGGAATTACTGGATCAATACGTGCCACATGTATACTAATATAGCTATTTTAAGTAGTAGTCTACTTTCAATTTAAAATTTTCATGAAACGGACCACCCACATAGGAAAAGTGAGGGGGAAAATTCACATATTCGCTTGGCGTGTCGAACGACAGAAAATCACTGTGAAATTGTTTGTGTCAGCTCTATGAAAGCCACTAGGTTTCCTTTGTCCCAGAAAACCTTTCTTTATTGTTCCCCTGAAGGGATAGGCAGAGGTATACTATATGCCCACATTTCATGAGCCTACATAGTAATAAATGGTCTATTGCCGTGTTGACATTTACAGGGGCAGGTACATCGCACTGAGTGTTTACAGGACACGAAATATACGAGCGTTTCAATTCAGTTCGACATTCAATGGTACTTACATAATCTACCGAAGCTCAGGGATAGGCGCTTCCGTAACTTTTGCATTTTGCTCATTGCGCCGCCCCTTTTTTCTCTCATTGTCACGCCTGTAACAAAAAGAAACATAAATTAATGATATTATACTGTGTAACTTATAGTGTAAGATGACAAACCCGATAATATTTAGCATCCGTTTGTGGTTTACTCGAGTGTAACCAAAGCTGGTATTGAACGAGCCACGAGCCTCTTAACATGGAAAACGAAAAATACCAGACAGAGGAGGCACCTGACCTAGACAAATAAAATTGTAGCTAAGGATCATAATTATAAAGGGAGCCGTTAGTCTAAACAGCAAGTACCCTTAGTCCTTAAAAACAATGTACAGGTGAACCACGTTTATAAGTCGCATCGACAAAACTCGCCCGCTCAGAAGAGAGCAAGCTGACGCCGATTAATTACGATTGCCAACGCTGTTGAAACACCGACTTTATTGCGTTACGTTAAGATAGAAAATGCAATTAATCCAGAGAGTAGTGCTATCCCGCTCATTGCACCGCGATGCTGCGGGCATCGAACATGGCGCGCAGGCGGCAACCAATAACAAAGTGCCATGTTTGGCGCGTCTATGCGGAGCGTTGGGATAGGTTAAGATTTTTCGCGTGTTTCGAATATGAGACTTCTGCGCAGGAGTACATCGGCGTAACTTACAAAAGTGGTAGTGGTACTACTACCCTTATAGAAAGGTCATCAGCAGTAGCAATTCCATTCTCCTCATTGTTTTACATAACAGTGTTTTAACTATCAATCAAATCAGCCTATAGCAGTCGACTGCTGGACGTAGGCCTCTCCCAATTTACGCTACAGTACACGCTCCTGCGCCTTTCGCCTCCACTCCCAGCCTGCGACCTTTACCAGGTCGTCGTCGGTCCATCTGGCGGGTGGACGTCCTACCCTACGCTTACCGAGTCGCGGTCTCCACTGTAGAACTCGTTTGCTCCATCGGCCTTGTTTTCTCCATCGAACGCTTTAACTTTTACGAGGCTTATTTAGCCTCAAAGTAAGATTTTATTTTTTAACAATTTTGTTAGAATCAGAAGACAAACGTGTGATCTAGTAATTTATGTGACATTCCATGCGGCACAATACATTTATACGATATCAAAGCCTAGATGCTTTGATAAAAAAAAACATAAGCGATAAAGCATTTTGCTAGTAGGTACAGCGTTGAGTCATCGTCACACTTTATTATCGATGCATGGATCAATCATAAGTTTCGGTAAATCCGACGATAAAATAAAACTAACGGACGACAAGTTTACTGTGAAATTGCGAGGTCATTATTTGTATTAGAGTTATCGGTATATTTAACAGGTATTTTTGTTTACGATTTTTCGGCACTATTGTGAACGCCGTGGTCACAAATTAGAGATAGTACAGATGGAAAACTCATGTGTGTACTTTTTTTTCACACCTACACACTGCTACACACACTCGCGCACAAATCAGTATTGAAAATTCGGTTGAGACTGCCTGACCTCGTGTCTGTGAATGAATTGTCTATGTGTGACCTCGTGTCTGTGAATAAGTTGTCCATGTGTGCCTCAGCGAATTTAGTATTTAGGTTTCGATCTGTACTATCTCTAATTTGTGCCGTGGTCGATAAAAGTAAATCTTAACAGCATAATACGTGCATCGATCTATCCTCCTTTTAAATCATTTGAGTTCGCAAAATTTTAATGCCTATTTCAGTCATACTTTCGAACATAATATTACAAGCCGTCAGCGCGCAATTTCATGTCTACTACAACAAAATTACATACTTCGTGTCATAATCCAACGGTATCTCCGACTATAACGTAGAAGGGTCTTTTTTGTTGTGTCATTAGAGGCACATGATCATTGAGTGAGTGCCAACTTCGGACGTGGCGTCACGCTTCAAGATCAGATATAAACAACATTCCTCAACAAACTATTTGTACTCTCACTTAGGACAGTTTCACTTTGGCAAAATTTTTCAATTTGATTGCATCGAAGTAAAAGAAGATGCAATTTTTAAAGGCTCTGGATTAAATGGAAGAAACTGGTTTGCTGCCAAGAAACTATAAAATTTTGCACCCAAACGTTGAAACAAACCACTTCGATCGGACACGATATTTGCTGAACAATGATCTAGTTTTAGTTAGTTAGCTAAGTTTCCAAGCTATAGTTTGGACCAGCAAATATCCATTGTGACCATAAAATTTTATCATTTGGACAGGCTGCTGAATCTAGTAACTTGCTATGGTGATTTGGCATCTGTGCCTGAATATTAAACTGTTTAGTGAGATGGCACAAGAACAACACGAATTTTATCTATACTAATATTATAAAGAGGAAAGATTTGTTTTTTTGCTTTTTGTTTTTTTGTTTTTTTGTTTGTTTGTTTGTAACGAATAGGCTCCGGAACTACTGGACCGATTTGAAAAATTCTTTCACTGTTGGGAAGCTACACTCTTTGCGGTGAACATAGGCTATATTTTATTCCCGTATTCCCACGGGAACGGGAACAACGCGGGTGAAATCGCGTGACGTCCGCTAGTCTAGTATACTTCTGTATCTTGGCGCAATTCCTTTCTGTCTTGTACCTACAGCTTATACTGTGCTTACTTGGGCTTTGGGTGTTCGGGCACTTAGTTTTATCTAAAAGCCGAGCACACTCGTAAGATCTCACTGCACTTACTGACCTAGAAAACGACTTACTTTATGTGCTCTCTGAAATTGCATTTCCTTAATAACACCGAACTTGGCAAATGGAAAATTTTATAGATCCACTGAGAAATATATTTGCGTTTACTGTAAATGTGGATCTAATAAAATTTAAAGAGCACAGCGATATTACTACATGCATTTACATGATATCTCTATATACTTCTGTATCTTGGCTTGGATGAAATTCTTCATAGCGGATCACAATTATGACGCGAACAAAATCGCCGGCAACGACTAGATGAATGATAAATAGAGTTAAATTCGGCGTCAGTCAACAGCGTAGGGCTAAACAAGCTGTTCAAACATAACCAGAATGGACAAACATTGACGATGTCAACGCTATCTAATCTGGAAAGCGTCGTGTACGATGTGTATCGCGTGGGATAGACGAACGTTATAGAAATATTACGAGTGTATTCTGGTACGTCACGCGAACGTGTTAAGTAAGCACATACATACATAGCAACAATAAATTAGTTGCAGAATCAATCAAATCTGATATTGATTGACTATCTGATTGTAAATTTTGTAGTCGTAAACAGTATTGTGATGATGATGATAATAATATGCTGCGTCTATCCAGTATGTTTTGAAAAACATAATAATTGCCAAACACAATAAAAGCTAAGCTTCAATTTTAAATATACATTCTAGGTATTAAATATACGTATTTGTAAAAAGCCATTAGGTACAAGAACTGCAATTGCAATTGTACAGGTAGTCTTCTAAAATTATACATAGATGATTTATTTGCTACGATTTTTTAAAAAAATATTGATGTGGTGATAATTTCCTGGCATCAACTGACATGGCTCTACTCTACAGTATACTTCCTCCCTAATTATGACCAAGTTTCAAGAAACGCGGTTGAGAAATTCAGTCCGTGGAGGAAAACATACAAAACAAATGGAGATTTCCTCACTACATCGCTCGGTCAATTAAAAGGAATTTTCTACTTATTTCATTCAAAACCAACGTTTTAGAGCTGCCAATGGAAAACATTTTATGTTAATGATGTTAAAAGCTCTCATAACGTTTCGACAAAATTCATTTCGAGACGAATTTACGAGTCATAAATCAACCGCAGTGTAAGTGCAGTACTCTAGTGAAATTGCCGCAACGTCCTGGGACGAAAATTCGACAAGAATAAAGTGAGCTCTGTGATACTCCAATATTGGGATGAAATAATATGTAATAAATTATTCTGTTATCTTCAGATACAATTCAGTTTCTGCTCTTATATACGTGACTACAAATTTCTTCGATTCGCTTCGCCCTTCGGGTTTGAGGGTTGTAAGTGTAACGCAGATTCGTATTTTTAAAAGTCATTTCTTAGTTGATGCCTACAAAATAGAACAATTTCTGTGAAACAGATTGAACTGGAATATGCAATTTGATTCACGATCAGTCAGACACCCAGAAAATATATTAGTACGCATATGCGCTCACTCTGAGCAAAACATTTGCACTCCGAAACGCCTGGGTACTTTAATGTTTTCGAGATTTCGAGAAACGCTATTTACTGTGGAATGATTTACAGCATGCATGCATTGGAAATAGTTATAAAATTAGCATGCCGTTTATAAATAATGCTATTAATTTTCATTTTCCATAACTGACGTTTTTAAATGTTGCCCGGAATATGTAATGCGTCGTTACAGAGTATCGTGCAAAATATTCATTTGCTTTTAAGCTGCACTGACTGAAGACAACTCGTATGAAATAGTAATAAGTATTGACATTACGATGATAGCAGAAAATAGCTCACTACTAATTTGGAGTATGAGATACATGTCACCTCTGTAATTGCCCTTTACATAATGAAGTCAAGATTGTTACTGCTACATTTACTGCCAGATTCTCAAGGCAGAGAGTCTTCGAGGAAAAACTTGGCAATAAAACTCATGACCACTACTAAACGGTCGTAGAAAAAGAAAAAAGAATCCTAAGGAGCTTGACATACCAAGGATGAGTGATAGATTTTTCTCCTTTCTGTCATTTCGCTCTCATTATTTATTACATCACACGTTTCAAAAGTAATAAGTATTTTCATCACGATGAGAGCAGAATCTACTAATTTGGAAGATGAGATACCTGTCATCTCTGTAATTGCCCTTTACATAATATGAACTTCAAGATTGTTGCTTCTACATTTACTGCCAGGTTCGCAAGGCAGTAAGTAGGTAGAGTCTGTGAGGAAAAACTTGGCAATAAAACTCACGACCGACCCCTCGTACTAAACGGTCGTATAAAAGAGAAAGGAAAAAAAGAAAGAGTAAGGAGATTGACATACCAAGGATGCGTCAAAGCTTCTCCTTATTCCATATCATTTTACTCTTTCATTAATTGGTAAATCCCACGTTTAAGAAGTAATTTACATATTATGATACTCAAAATGAGCTAATAAAATAAAGGTTATTCGCAAAATGACCAAACGAGTGAATTTTGTGGTTACTGACCGCGTGTCCATAAGCGATAATACGAATATTTCCCCGTTTAGCATTTTAACAACGCCCTTATCTATAGCTCGTTAATTTAATACAATTCCTGTGGGTTTAAAAGTATGTAATTATAATGAGCGTACACAAACCTAATAAAATTTGGACGTCAACATGCCGCTCATTTATGTGTGAACGGAATTTTAGGGAGTCTTGATTTATGGTAATAGCTGTTTTATAGTTTTTGTATCGGTTTGAGTTTTAGTAAGACAATTGAAAAAATGTGATCGTAGCATTTCGTCAATATCATGAAAACTGAACACGGCAACAGGCTCACCCCACCTATTACGGGGGACATAAAACTATAAGGCGAAGTGAGGACGTATACTATGCCTCTGCCCACCCCTTCGGGGATAAAGGCGCAAATATATTATGTACTTATGTGTTTTTATGCATGTAAACTGTGACCGTACTTTCTTTTGGTTCGTGGGAGGCTATTTCTTTGTGTTAATGTCCACAAATATTTGTCACAATAACTTCACAACCTGACAAAATATTTCAGTGACATCTAAAGGACACCAAATGGACACTTCAATCTCTCAAAAACAAATATCCAAACAGGATAAGAGATGACAGTGACATGGCGGGGACAAAATTCTATGAATTTCATTATTTCCTTAATCACTTCCATAAGTGAACATTTTTACGAAATAACTTAAATCTAAGAAGAATTTATACAGCCATGAGATAACAAGCTTTGTTTACACAAAGTCGTAAAGATTTTCTCGTTAAGTATTTACCTAAAAAAAGTTATATCATCATAGATATATGAAGACTGAAAAAATACTCTATGAATTTACAGTACAATGTAGTTGGAGCAAAAAGAATTGCACTTGGAATCAATAATAGAATCGCTTGAAAAGCGAGGAAAGAGTCTATAATGCAAAATTTGACTAAAAATAAAATATGTCATATCAGTTTTAGTACAATTTCGTAAATAAAACAGCCAGTTGTCAACTGTTCCGCATGCCGGGACTGTCCAATGAACTCATTCCTGGCGCCCACGCCCTGGCGTCCACGCCCGTCCGCATTATTGCGCGACACATATCAGAATAACCCTATTACAGAGGAAATTTATTTCATCATTTAAACAGTCGAATTCACCAATTGTTAAAATTTATAATCTTTATTTCAAGGAATCTTTGGAGAAATAGTCGGGATGTGGCACATAAAAATGGTATGCACACTAAATAGTCTAAATACTAACTTACCTAGACCGTAATTTGCAGTTGCCATACAAAACCTTTTTAATAGGTACACTACGAATGGTTTTAGCTTGTTCTGCACTCTGTACAGTCTCCAGTGGCCATCTTTTTCACAATAAGCAGAACCCCGACTGCGTCTCTTACTACTCGTTTGAGTAATAAGAAGCGGAGGCAGCTCGTTCACACAGTAAATATATGCAAAACTTAACCATAACGTTCCTTATTACGTGCGCTACGTACTGTACATTCACTCACTATCAATTATTATAAACGAGGACATGTGCAACTTCATAGACATTTAAGAAAATAACCTTAAGTGATGAAGACAAGCGTGGGTGAACACCTACGAGAAGTCCATGAAGTTATATTTGTGTTGCAATGTTGACACACTAACTAAATCTTTATATCAGAACACACAGTTTGATGTCCGATAAACTCTATTCGATAGTATTATTATTGGCCCGATCGTTTGGGTTTATATCATTATCGATATGGACTACTTTTTATCGTAATATCTGGTGTGTTATGTATGCTAGAAATGTTGACACCATATTATAGATATCAGCATTTCCTATTAAACGTATCGTCAACAAACATTACAACAAAGATCGGTTAATTACTTTAATGTATTTTCCTTAAGACGTTATTCATTGTTTGAAAACAAAAGACGCGACCAAACAACCCATAAATGCCTCACGCGGAAGTATACTGGACACGTTTGTCATACACCATAGGCAGCAAATCAGATACATAGAATATGTAACAGCGTCGTGAGATGAATAAGTCAGAAACTTTAATGTAAAACAAATTGTAGTCTTCGTCCGGAAAACAATTTGAAGACTTCCTAAAAGAACACTAACGGATACCATAATTGTCAAGTTTCCACTAAGACTCACGTCAATTGATTGTTTGAAAACCATTACGTGTATGCTCAGACAGACATATTTACAAACAAACATGACTAGACCGCAATAATACACCTGCGTGGGCTACCAAGAACTCTACAACTGACGGCAAACAAAATATAAATACATTAACTAGTGAGGCGACTTAAAATCGAGTGCGACAAAAGCAGGTAGGTGTACTAGGAGTAATCAGTCTTTGAATGTGCGAAAGTCGTTCGTCGACCTTGCCGTGAGCGTCGCAGGTCGTATTGCAGAGCCGCGTGCCATTCCGCCTACTGCACACAATCGTACATGTCTGGAAACACTGAACATTAAAATATATGATATATTATATAGTTAAGCAGTACATTCCTGAAGCGAAGTAAAATTCGAATGCATCAACCATTTTAACGAAGAAAACTCAGTATAACCAAAGTGTGCACGCCTGTATAATTAAACTGTTTAACGATGTTGTGGCACGCACAAATTAACTCGATCAATCAACGACTTCAGAACGTTATTCAAACGTTCTATGAGACTTCAGCGTCATTTTCATTATCTTAAACATCACAATGCCTACTTTGATCAGGCACTTGACAGAGATTGTTTTTGATGCCCTTGAGATAATAATTTGCAGCTGTTGTTTGGAATGCAGTGTTAAAACTAAAGACGTTTTATTTATAGTTTCGACCAATTGGTTTTAGTTACTCTTTTTTATGAGAAACAAATTAAATATCAAAATAGACTTCGATGTTTCGGATACTTTCGTAATAACTCTGTTTACGGTGACCTAGACCATTTCAAAATTGTTTTTGCAAGAGAAGGCACTAATCCCGCAAATAAATTTAATCTAGTACTATTTAAAGCATCTTATCTTTAAATCAATAACAAGATAAATATTATTGCAAAGATAGTTAAGAAAAATAAGGTGTTGATACATTTAGCACCAGTTACGCATATTGTCGCAAGAGATTTTGAAACTTAGCCAAATGTAAATTCCGTAAAAATAACAAAATTCTATATTAGAGTAAGTGCATTACCGAAACATCCTATACAAAAACTACCTTCTATTTTTCAATGTCCAAATCATGAAAGAAGCGCAATGGCCAATGTATGTTTTCAAGACAAAAATATAAACGTTTCGATTACAAATAGAACAGAAATTAATGACTGCCGTTTTGCATCAACGGTATACGTTTTCAGTCGTTCCATAGTCAAGTAGTGTTAAATAAATGTCTTTCTTTAATGTGTAACAAATCACTAGTGAAAATTTTCAGCTTATTTTTTATAAGATGGTGTGCATATTTTCTTGCACTACCTCGTTTCTATATGATTATAGTCCTGTGTTTCACATATTTTACGAAAGTGAATTTCCTTAAAGATCACAGTCAATGAAAAGTGAAATGCTTTCAGGTTATCTGGATGAGTCTGTTGTTGACGTGGGTAATATTCCATGAAGAATTAGCTTAATAGCGTATACTTCCTTGTACTATATCCCGTCGTCGGCGTAAAGAAATGCTTGTAAGTCAAAAAAAACAATACTTACGCAAAATGAAGACTTGAGGTTAAATCTAGGTCAAACCAAACACTACACTCACCTAGTGCTAAGTGCTAAAGCATTGAATTCCGAATTCGAAGTAATGTAACATTGACGTTCCAATGAGTCATAGTTTAGAAACCCGGTTATTATTCCCCTTCAATCACTTTACAAGTTTGTTTATATTTCCCCAAAGATTACTCATATATCAGGAGAACGCAATGCGGAAGTATTGTTAACTTTGTAACAAAAGTATTATCTAATTCTCACCTGTGAACTATTAAAAGCTCGGAACGTAGGAAAACTAGTTGCTCTGAGAGGACAGGGCCAACTGCTGCTTTTAAAAAGCTCCTCATTATTTTCGACACTGAAGAATACGGAGCATAAGTATAAATCTAATACAGTGTAAGAATCATCTCGCAAACCCAACGATTCAATAAAATCTTTTATCTCTAGTGCGTTAGAAATTTGGAACGTACCATCTTTCTTGTTCTTTTCGATCTTGAGAACGATATTATTTGCTAGAAGAACTATTTCAAGTGCATTGCTTACAACAGTCGCAAAATGCCCCGATAAACATTAGTAGATCTATGAAAGACCATGACAGTTTAAATTAATATTTTGCATTAATTTACCAGGTACTCCATTAGGGGCAAGGTGACAATCATACAATACAGTAGCTTTACGGCCTAACGACCTATTCATTGTAAAGATAATACAAGATAATAAGTAATGGCACCTACTTTGAAACAAAATCAGAACTTAGCGTTGAATACGACGACGGTAGAATATTAATTCGGTTCAATTTTAATTTCCGATTGCGCTTAAGGTGTTTGGGGGCTTCAACCTTTAATTTATTTTAAATCGGCTGTACCTCAATCGCTACCTGATATGAATAGCTTAAAGAGTATGCTTACGTTCATGTGGACAAATGGCGAACATTGCTTAAAAATTTCGTGACCGACGTCTATGACCGACGAATGTTTTTTAAGTAAAATCAATGCGTTTATAAAGGAGAGATATCACTAAGTTACATAGTTCAGAAGCACCCCATAAGCAACCAGTTTATCAAAAATGCACATTACTAACTTAGTATTTTAACATTATTAAAATCCGAAAAAATAACCTTTTTGTACAATCCAATTACCATCACCAAAATTCTACTAAAACAACACCCAAGGTCCACTTTTGTACAATGTTACTTATGCACAGTTTAAGTAAATAAGCAAACTTTACCTATCCAAACAAAAAATACGTAAACTGTGCATTGTAATAACAACGTCAAGATGGTTGATATCATTCATAAACAAATACCTAAGATTCAACAGAAGAGTCTATTGAGTCGCGAGAAACGATTACACAGTCGGCGCGACCTCGAACCTGTGACCCTGCACACAATGGGAACAATTGTAATGCAAATGTGGATTTAAACCGTTGTGCCACTCGTAGTCTGGTACGGATTGTTGATGACGTTTGCATCGTACAGTTCGTAAACCACGTGAAATTGACGGAAACGGTAAAATGGTGAATGGATACGATCCACTAATGGAATCAGGCGTTACATGGCGGAAATTCATCCTAAAATGATAATAAAAGGAGGGGAGGGGGGAAGAGGAACCCGCCTCACATCCTCTATTCGTCAATCCTAACTTACAACCGTTAAGGATAACCTCTTATATTTGCTCCATGGATAACCCCAACTAATTGTATGGGAGGAATGACGAACCGAACTCCTCAGGAAAGGAATTTGGATGTGGGATAGGAAAAATTACCTGTACCCTCCAGATTGTTGGAATCTGGAGGGTATGAGGCTCATAATCGAGGGTGTGAGGCGGGTTCCTCTTCCCCCCTCCCCTCCTTTTATTATCATTTTGGATACGATCCATCGATATAGTAGTGAAGAAGGACAATTTACTACTAATGCTTTTCCAATTCTTCTCCACACAGAAAGTAAAAGAAGTAATAAGTTACTAATATTTTTTTTTTTTTTTATACTACTTAGGTGGCAGACAAGCTTACGGCCCACCGGAAGGTTGGTAACCGTAGCCTATAGACGTTTGCAACACCAGAGGCGCTACACACGCGCTGCCGACCCGGGCGCAGGTTGTGACGACCCACAGTTGAAATTTTTCAAGCCGCCCGTAAGGTCTTCAACTTGGCTTAACGACTGTCATTTTTACTGACAACCGGGACCAACGGCTTATCGTGCCTTCCGAAGCACGGAAACGCTCGTAAATAAATGGCACAAAGTGGTCCACGTGGTGGTCACCCATCCATATCCGGCCATAGTAAATGTTGCTTACTGCAGTGATCGTTTACAGAACACTGAGTCCGCGGGGCCACGAGCGCTTCGAGGATATTTGAAAAATATATAATGTAACGGATGTTTTTTTTAGAGGTATAGAACTTTAAGTTGCCACCACTTTTTTAACTGGCGGTAATTTTGTCAACTGTCAAGTGATTTATGTTTAGTTTGGTTTGGCATTTTAACATGAATAGACTGACGCCGGAACAACGCTTCCAAATTGTGCAAATTTATTTTGAAAAGCATGGTTCTGTCCGAGAAACGTATTGCGATTTTCATAAGCAAATTTTGTTGAGCGATGAAGCCTACTTTTGGATGAATGGATACGTCAATAAACAAAATTGCCGTATTTGGGGTGATGATAATCCTCAAGCGTATGTTGAGACACCGTTACATCCAGAAAATCTGACTGTGTGGTGTGCTTTATGGGCTGGTGAAATAATTGGTCCGTACTTCTTTAAAAACGATGCTGACCAGAACGTTACAGTTAATGGTGACCGCTATAGAGCGATGATTACTGACTTTTTCGTTCATCAATTGAACAACCATGATGTGCAGGAGTTGTGGTTTTAACAAGACGGTGCAACATGGCACACAGCTCGTGTCACAATTGATTTATTGAAGGAAACGTTTGGTAACCGCATAGTTTCACGTTTTGGTACCGTGGTTTGGCCTACAGGATCGTGCAATTTAACGCCACTTGACTATTTTCTGTGGGGATATGTGAAGTCGCTAGTCTACGCCGATAAACCCGAAACGATTGACCCCTTGCAGGACAACATTCGGCGCGTTATTGCCGATATACGGCCACAAATGTTGGAAAATGTCATCGAAAATTGGACCTCTGGATTAGACTACGTCTGAGCCAGCCGTGGCGGTCATATGCCAGAAATCATATTTAAATTATAATGCCAGAAAATTGTCTTTCGAATAAAGTCAATTTCATATCAATAAAAAAAATCCCTTTTGTTTTATTCCATTTCAAAGTTCTATACCTCTAAAAAAAACACTCTTTATATACGAAAGTTGTAAGATCTCCAAGAGAAAAAGCTTTCATCTATCATAGACCATGGACTAATTTCAATTCTAATTAATTTTCACCAATAATTCTTAAACGATTTTTAACTGTCATTCTCTAAAGTAAGCTGAACTGTATGTCTCTAGGCGAAAACTACGAGAATAACCGAAAATGGTGAAGGAATATCCAATAAAACAGCTAATAGTGGCCCAAGATTATTTATAGAACACTAATGGTTAGAAGGAAATTGGATGATATATGAATAAAAGTGAAGATTTAAGACCCATGGAGGCGGAGCGCTTCTAGAAAGGCAGGAAAGCGAAACAACGCACGCATTATCTGTCGTTAGTAGAGATTATTAATTATCACACGATCTTATGACTAGTTACTAGGCCTCGTCTTCAACGTACCGTATCAGATTTGCGTACTACCATTAAGTATGTCGTTCGTTCAATACACATTGTTATCTACGTGATGGTAGGTTGAGTGATGGGTGACAAGAACCAGGCTATAATAGATTTACTATTCAAATAAGAAAACGCCAGTACGACGAAGTACCTAGGCGAATTTTTGTATTATTCAGAAACGTTAAGTGACTCGACTCAAGGAAGAATCGACGTTTCTATTTATTTTCTGGAGAAAATAGGTTGCAAAAGTTCTGAGTTCACACAGCTTATCCACTGTTAGTGCAGTGTGTGTCGAAAGGCTTGCACAGATCATGAGTTTTAGGTGTTTGAGATTATGTCAGAGACACCTCAACACTACAGGGGTCCAGAAGTGTCTCCAAAAGTTTCAGCATTTGGAGTCACGCGCACAATTATTGTCTTTTTGTCAGTACATTACTGACCCTATCTCGTTGTGTTTCAAGATGCAGTTGTAATCCTTGCCTCAATTCCAATTCGGAACAGGCAGAGTCACCTTGAAAACCATTTAAATATTAAATCAAGTACCTAATTCTACCACTTTCCTCTCTTAACAATAAACAGTTGAGAATCCATCGTGACAAAATGTAACATATTATGAAGTTCAATTTGCAGCGAATATACCTACTATACTTACACATCAAAAATAAATAAATAAATAAATAATAAATAAAATGTCACAAATACCTATTTTACATTCGATACAATATTTTTACCTCTAAATAAATCTAAATATCGAATAATTTTGCGTCTCATGTATTCTAAACAGTTTAGCATTGTATTTCATAAGAACAAAAGTAAAGCCGCAGCTATATTTAAAGTATGTAAAGTAAGGCACGGTGTAGAAAATGTTAATTTGATTAACAGCCTCATTTCCAACATATCTCAGACTTTGCAATATCTGGAATACAGCGTTCATATCGTGACTACAGCAGACATAACGTATATTAACGCAAGTGGTACCTACAATAGTTTTCATATCGCTGTCCGTTACTGGCGGTTCGTCGAGGCGTGGCCGAATCGACGCCGCACTGTGCCTGCTCACCCGACCGTTTGGTACTCTCACCGGATTTCAGGATTATCATACTTATATTTACAAAATTATGGAATATTATACGTCTACATCTTGATAATGTAACTTAGGTTTTAGCCTTTCTTATCATCATGGCAGTTTTAAGATGAATATTATGGAACGGTACTTTCTTCCAACGACATCAAATTTTTCGCACAATATAGCTCTCTTTGGAATAAGAAATCTCAAGCAATGTAAAAATTCCAACATCGCAGATACAATTCTCGGTAGATATCTTATTCCCTTTTGTAGTCGGGAAAATGTAATAAAACAAAGGCTAGCCGATATCCAAGAAGCGACACTACTTTACATAAACTACGTAAAGTTGAGGTTATAAAGAGTCCGCAATAGTTCGGGTCCTAACACAATAGAATATTGCTCGGACATGTTAATAAAGAATGAACGTGATTTTGAATGAATAAATTGTGAACACAAAAACAAGCTTATGGATAATCAATCTAATTTAAATAGGCTATTAATGGTTGATGATAGTAAATGTACTAAGATGAAGCACGTACGCCACTAAACATGTTATCAGCAAGGCAAGTTTTTAATGTCCGTCTTGAAAATAGCCTTTAATTGAGCCTAATAACTTCCTGGAGTAACGTAAACACGTGTCATGGACGATCTCACCATACAAACCGACTCGTCAGGATGACTACACACAATTTGATACAACATCGAAACGTCTAATGGAAGTAAAACCATTTTTTCACGTTGGAGAAGAGAACCTCGAATCAACTGATAGTTATAATCCTGGCACCAATTAGATATCGATGTAAACGTGTTATGATGATAGGTTTCGCTTAGTCATTATGATTTAAATTGGTAAAGTTGCTGTAATCGGTATTTGCTACTATTGCAGATACATTACCTAAGTTTAGGTTGCAAATACTACTGACCTGAGAGCGGATAAAACTTGACTATGCTATAATAATGTTGTATTCATGTCATGAAAACAGTGTGATATACATCACATCTCTACTATCATCTTACATAAAATAAATGCTTACAGTAGAGATTGCGCGCGTTTTATATGAAACGTTCAAACTAAAAACTACCTATTTCTTGGAATCAAGTTTTAATGCATAGTAAACAGCCTCTACATACAATGAAACAAAGGAATGAAACGCAGACCAAAGATTAGTTAGAATTCTTAAAGGGCCACGAGAATGCGCTTTTTGCATGTTATCAATGTATGCAGGTTTAATTTGAATGACATTTGTGGAAACAGTGGTGTAGATTTGTTGTAAATAGATATAATGATGCTTTAAACAGAAAATAATACAAAAATAAAACTCGAAGTGTTCAAATATAACGATTTACTACGTTCCGATTCTTTAGTAATTACAAACAAAATGCTTCAAAGGCTACTAGCAGTGCAGAGCAACTTTTCAACAAAGTAAAAAAGTTTGGCTTAAAGAACGCAAAGTCGGCAAGAATTATGAAGAAAAAACTTGCACAGACCAACGAACAGAAACATGACAATGAGATGATTATAATACGCTAAACCATTAAAATACCAGTGAACGCAAAAATATGGATGCACTGATTGTTCGTCCATCCACATGTGTGTCGAATGCAAACTATACAACTTATTGTTGATGAGTAAATGGCAAAAAGTCGAACTGCTGGGAACACAAGGTACCGTTTATTGAGGACAATAAATGACGAGTATGAGAGGATCTTTAGTAGCACTAGTGTGAATACTAATGACATGCGCGGGACCTTCATTATAACAGAACTTTTGCATCGTTTGTTTTGCTGTATGCATTTTTTTTAATTAATTGATACCAAGGTCGACCAACATAATTAGCTACGTTCGCAGAATCATGCATGATTGCTTGTTTACTTATTGTAAATAAATTGCGGTGCCGACAAACAGCAGAAAGTTTTTTTTTCTTTTTGTTGTTGTTGTATTAACGAATAATTTTATTGCTCAACCCATCCAAACCTCGGCCTAAATGGGACACTGATAGTATACGGATTTGATTAATCTATTTGGAAATTTCATGGATAAGTTGAGTTAGTTGCATTTTTTACTTTTGCAAGCTCAGGGTCTAAAATTTATTTCATTTTATTCCCGGTCGTCGACCCGAAATACCGCGCCAGACTGGCCGATCGCACCTGCGCCTGCGACTCACTGGCGGATAAAGCGGATGGCTCCAAGGCCGCAAGCTTAAACCTCTGAGTCAGACTCAACAGACTTTTATAGACCCTGTGTGACGAGTTTTGTCCGTTTCCGGAGTCAACATCGTTATTCGTTTATAATAATTTACAGATGTACAACTCTACATTTTTGGCAGATAGCGACGAATGTTGTGTGTTTGCGAAAAAAGAAAGTATACTTTCACGACTATTTGTACTAAATGTACAGTAGCGTTCATAAGTCCGATAGCAATTTGACGAAAGTATAGCGCGTCAACACTAGTCGTACTTATGACCTTATTCTTCGAAGACAATTCACACTTACTCTCACACACACACGTCAGCACTATTATGACTTTTCGAGATTGAGTACAGCGCCATCTAGATATTCGTTTTGAATTATGATAAACTACATTTACTCTTATAGCCGCTAGATGTCTTATCTCGATCAACGTATGACATTCGAAAATCGATCTAGCTGTTGTTAACTTGAGTTAACACATTGTTCACACGTTGATTGATATTGTTAATTTCACTTGTATACGTAAGCGGCTCTGTGGCTTAGTGGTTTAAGGTGCGGGCTGACGAATGATAATGGTCGGGTGGTTGGTTCAGAACCTGATATTTGAACTATTAACTTTTTGTGTTTTTATATTTAACAGTTATGATTTAAATGTTGACACGAATATAAAAATGTTTCTTGAGTAGAATTATAAACTTAACGAAAAATTTTAGAGGGTGGATTTGAAATTAAATGGATTTATTTGCAGTGAGTGAAGTTGTTGGTTGGTGAAATCAGTTACGACTGTTCGTGTTTATTACTACTAGATTTCTTCTATAATAAATCAATATGTCGAATATAAGTATTGAAGCAAAAGCTAATATTGTGGCCCTATATTCGAATGGTTTGAATATATCTCAAATTTCTAACGAGACGGGCTTATCTGTAAGTTAATTAATTAATTAATATTGTTGTAATGCAATTTTGTTCATTGGTTGCAATTGTGTAATATAGTTGTTGTTTGTTAGAGGAATACCGTGAGTCGTTGGGTGAAACGATTTCAAGAAGAGGGCAACTTGCAAAGCCGGAGGAGAAGTGGAAGACCTGCTATTATTAACAGGGCTCAGCGACGTTATATGGTAGCGGAATATGAAAGAAATGGTTTTATACCAACCAAACGTTTTGCCGATGAGTTTCATACGTCATTACTCACCGTTCGCCGCGCACTTCATGCTGAAGGTTTACATCACCGAAAGCCAGCGATAAAACCTTTTTTGACTCAAAGGCATAAACAGGAGCGGTTACGTTTTGCACGAGAGTATTTAGACTTTAACTGGGAAACAACAATATTTTGTGATGAAAAAACGTTTAAATCATCTCAAAAAGGAAGATTACATTTGTGGCGTAAGGACAACACTCGTTGGTGTGAAAACAATATAGTACCGAACACTGAATCTGGTAGAATAAGTGTAAATATGTGGGGGTGGATTAGTGCGCAAGGGCCGGGTGAATTAGAATTTATATCTACGCGTGCAAATAGTGCAAATTATGTGGACGTGCTAGAAGATATAATGTTACCCACAGTGCGAAATGTCTATCCAGGTGTTAATGATATAAGTTTTGTGCACGATAATTGTCCTATCCATCGAGCTACCATAGTTCGTGAATGGTTTAGTCAACATCCGGACATTAAAGTTATTCCTTGGCCAGCACGATCCCCTGATTTGAACCCGATTGAAAATATATGGGGTTTGATGGTGCAAAGATGGGTAGCACAGGATGAAAGATGTCCTGAGCGGCTCAAGACCCACTGCATGCAGTTGTGGGACAGTTTACGTGGCACAGATATCTGTGCAAATATTGTGGCCTCCATGCGTAGACGTCTTCTGAGTTGTATTGAGAATAACGGAGGTCACACAAAATATTAATAAAATAAAATTTTGGCTTTTATTTATATAAAAGTTATTTCTACTTAGTCCGCGCTAAGCTATTCTGTTTAAATATTTTATTAATGAATTTCAGTTAAGCCTATTGAGACTACTGAGCCTATCAGGGGACGTGCTGGCCTGTAATTAGTATAAGACTGTATGGTTGAGGTTAAGTTTCAATCCTCTTTTCCACGAGAAAATGAATAATTAAGCTATAACCTCAATAAGCAATATTAATTATAAAAAGTATATTTATGGATAAAAATGTTATAACCACAAATTAACATTGGATGATTATTTTAATTTCAAAATTGAAATAAACATTTTCTGAAAGCTTTTGTTTTATTTTTGATCTATTTTTAATTAACACAGCATTTTTCTATTTGTAAATAATTATTTCTAATTAACGGAATTAGAAATAATTATTTACAAATAGAAAAAAACTTGTTCCTAAAATTTAATGAAAACAAAACAAAAAGAGGTTAAAATAAGATCCGAACCCAGAACATCCAATTTCAACACTATCCGTAGTAGCCCCGTTACCGACTTAGCTACGCGCTGCCTTACGTAGAATCACAAATTTTGGCATCACCTTATATAGCTTCAGTGCAGTGCATACTTCGAACATAATAGTGTGAAAAGGCAAGCATAATGTTATCTTTGTTTCGCATCACACACATTCATGTTTTCTCGTATTGATACTGTATGACATACAAAAGTATGAGTTGAAACATGACACACATAGATACGCGTTTAACCGGACAAGCCATTATAATCCTTAAGGTGCTAACACACTCATGAACGTTGACTGTACCACTGACGTCTGACCAGTAGCAAAACACTGCAAAAATAATTAATTCAGTTTCTACTATGCCGACAAAGTGTTAAGCGGTAAAAGAGAAACAAGATGACTAAATACTATTTCTTAGACAAAGCAAAAGCTTGCAAGATCGGAAATGACGAAATACATAAAAAAACTGTTAAAATTAACCTTCATTCTGACTATTGCACTATTATTGGAAACGAAACAGTGTCTACATATAATGCAGTATTACCAACAATAGTAGAATTCAAACGAACAAATAAATGATGCAAAATTAGTAGTTTTAGATTTTGAATACTCAGTATTTTTACGTTCGTGTCACTTATTAACTATACAAGTTATACACGTAAACAACAAACAGCTGCACGGTAAATGCATTTTGACACGTAATACTCACATGTAATGAGATAAATACGCCACGGGCGTTTGAATCACCCCAAGTGCGCTATACTCCACTTAAGGTCGTAATACAATAAATGTTATCGTACCGATAAACATTGTAGTCCAGATTTCAAACAAAAGAAATACAATGACTGTTATGTGTTATGATTTAGTTATAACATCCACATTCGTTCCTCAAACAGATGACAAAACACCAGGATTAGTTACATCCATTGTTTTGTTATCGAACGATAACATGTCACCAAATGTTTTCACACTGCAGTTGGTATTTATATTGACAGATTTACCTTCGGAAATTGTAGGCAGCACGTTGACAAAGTTAACAATTCCGGTACTTGTTATCTGACTCATTCACCAAAACTCACATAAAACGAGCTCGAGTAACGCGTAAACGCTAACGGTGATTTTGCAGAAAACAAACAAGTCGAAACAGTAACACACTTGACACCTTATCACGTAGCCTACATAGATAAAAACATTGAAAAAAGTATTCAGTCACTTTAATTATTTACAATCACATCAGCGATGTTCCACAAAGAGGAAAATTACGGCAAAATTAGAAACTATTAATACAGTATGACCACTAAACACACTTTTCCCATAATAAGTAAGAGAAATGGTAAGCTATCACATGAGAGCGGCCTAGATTGTTATAAAGTAAAAACGTATCGGATGCGCGCACGCCGCAGTGCTCACAGTACGAAGTGCCGGTTCTTACTGGCCGGCCAGCCAGACAGACAAGTCAAGCCAACGCCCGTTCACCAGTTCACCTACTCTTATCTTGCGATGACGGTATATGCGGTCCTTTGCTTACTTGCTTGCTCCACGCTCTGCTAACTTGACTGGTTACTTATACAACCTACATCGTTAATGAATATATTAGTATATTTCGAATATTTCGCACTGTCTATTATTGTTTGAAGAAAGTAGGAAAAAAATATTTATAATCGAGTTATCCTCATTGTTTTATGAGTCGTATTAATCATGTCATTGATAAAACGTTAACACAAATCGCTTGATAATGGTATTGAGAACTGATTATTTATGTCAGTACTTTCTATATTGACGCATATTCATGACGAAGAATTTTGTGAGAATCGATTCATTACTTTTTGAGCGAATATGAACCCTATTGTTCTAGACATTATTCCCATCAGTCTGATTAAAGCTTAATGATCCATCCATAAATCCTGTCTGGCATTGTGATAGTTGTCCATCACTGCTAACGTTTAATAAAATGAAACTTTGTAAAATGTACACTGTTATATTAAACTTCTTTATCTACTTAATATTGAGTACATGAAAGTTCTAGTCATTAATCATTAAAAGTAGGTACATTGGAAGGTGCTACATATTTTTAAAAGGTCAGGCAGGGGAGCATATTGAAATAAAATTACTTAAGTACATGAATTTTGTAAATTCTGTTTGCTTTAAAATTTGTCATGAACGCAGGATAAAGAACCTTAAATTCGCTCTTTAGGGCTTGTGAGTTGTGCGCAGATTGCCTTTATACAATCGGCGAAATAGACAATTAGCGAAAGGGACATTCCGCGAAAACGACAATCAGCGAAACGGACATTTTCGGAACGGTAGACGGTTTGCGATAAAGGCCATCTGCGAATAAGCCATTTACGAGACGCTGAAGACCGGAACAAGTAGAGGCGCATCGCAAAGGCAGCTGTAGCTAATGAAAATACAGCTGTATCAACCACGACCACTCTACCAAGAGTGACCTACTAAGAAGAAGTGTTGTGAATGGAAAAATTACATACAAACACAATACTTCTATTCAATTTTTTAACAGAATTTAATATATAAATAGAGATAATAATAATAATAAATATTCACCGACATTTCACACAACGCTATCTGATCCCAAAGTAAGCTAGGAATAACCTGCTTGTGTTATGGGTATCAGACCACGGATATTAAATACTTATATACTTTTCAAATACATACATATTATACATAGAAACACCCAGACTCTTGAGACAAACATTAATGGGTCACACAAATATTTGTCTCCGGTGGGAATCGAACCCACGACCTCCAGCGCCGCAGGCGGTATCACTACCGACTGCGCCACAGAGGCAGTCAAATAGATAGAAGTAACATGTAGGTAATACATGATCCGAGGTCGCCATCATTTGTTGAGTCATTATCTTGGCTAAATATGTATCATATTGTGTTTGTTCTAAAAGGTCAAAGTGAACTGGTCAACCGATAACATGGAAATCGAGACAATAAGGAAGGCATAATATGTAACGTAAGCTGTAATAGGTGACCAGTAAATTTCAATATCATTATTATGATGAATAATAATATCAACTAATTAAGCAGAAGGGAGTGTCGGTGTCATTTGACAAATTGTATTTATCAATCTAATACGACTTCTATAGAAACAGTATCGTGTAACGAGGTTAACAACGTTATTATAAGGAGGATAGATTTGTTTCGTGAAACGACTGAACTGATTTCACAGTTTTTCGCCTTTAGAAAGCCGAATCATCAAATTACTAATCAAGGTAACGCAATAGTGAGAAAAACGGCATATTGCACATACATAAAATGGGCAAGATTAGATTCAATGAGGATTTAAGAGAATTTTTGCAGTATGTCACGGGTCGATTCCTGGAATACGGCTAAAAATTAGATAAAGACATATGTCCTAAGTATATGAAAATAATAAATAAATAAAAATATAAATAAAATAATTTTTTCACTTCTTATGCTCGTAAAGTTCTTGTTTATGCTGGGTGTATGCGGACTAAAACAACATTTTATGCTCTAGTGCATAAAGTTCTTTTTCTTCTTCCAAAACAATATGGCCATACTAGACCGTAGAGACGGTACCATGAAGATCATGTTACTCTATGAACCAAACATAATAAAACGCTATTAAATAACTTGTTTTTTTTTTTGTTACATTTAATTTGTACTTTCTGTGTTCTATATAAATTAAGAAACATTAAAAATCAGATAGTATTATGAGTGAAAAAATATTATAAAATGAACTTATGATTAGGCAGTATAGGTCTCGTTACCCATGCCTAATGCTTCATGTAGAATGATTAAAAAAAACACGCTACCTAAGTCACAAATTCAAACGCATACCGTAAATATGCCAGGAAAAACTATTACATTGAATGTACAAAATTGTTCAAATGTTACTTTTAATTTTAATAAAAGACTTTTATTTACAATATCACTGTTTCATTTCCTTGCAATCGAAGTGAAAAGCAGAGTGTATAACTCGATCATAAAACCCATTTTATCCTCGACTTAATATCCACCCTCGCCTTTGGCTCGGGCGGATAAACGTCTCGTATAAAATGGCTTCTTTTATGCACTTGTAGTACAATCTACTATATTTCAGACCATTAGATCCATAATGTTGATGTTTTTAAAAATAAACAGTAAGAACATCAACAACGTTGTGAACGATGCATCACGCATCGTTCAGCTCAATAAAACCCAACGGTCTTGTTACCAGCTTGTTCCGCACATTGGTCACAGCAAACTGCAATATCTCTCAAACAAAAGGCGTCTAACACGTATGATGATTGCTAGACATAGCCTCGAGATTACCACACAATACACGTGAAATGTGGCCGATATTCCACTCATTGTAAATATTAAATAATGAGTTTCATAGAATCGTTAAAATTTCACGATAGATGGATGCGTTCATGGTCACGTTTCGAGTGTTGTATTGGTAAATCAATTACTTACAGTTTAATCCAAGTCAGATCAGACATCTGATAATTATGAGAGGAATTATACTTCTTACTCTTCATCAAATATTGTATATCTAATTGAAAAGAACGCTGTTATTTTTTCTTTCAGTAATTTAAGCAGATACCAAATGAAAACACGAATGTACTCGGTACTCACTTCTCTTTCCTCCCGAGGTCCCGAACCCTTCGTGACCGTTGTAAGAATCTTCATCATATTCAAAAACCTTGAAGCTTTCTAACGAATACAGCTTGACTGCTTTGTTTTACCTTTTCACAAAGACAAGTTTTCTAGATACGATTACTAAATGCTGGAGAACAATTTCAAACGTTATCTAAATGTAAATTTCAAAGCACTGTTTAAGATTACCAAGAAACCACTGTTTTTAAATTAATGTTTAGTCCGATTAACGCTTCACTGTTCTTCAATAATGTCCAAATGAACTTTCGTCACCTCGATCACTTCACTATTACGAATTGTTACGACCACCTTGATAACGTTACTAAGATGGAAGTAAGCCTACGCACGTAGCTATTGTCACAAGGGAACAATGGATTGGACGAGGATTCGAATTCAAAACATAAACGATCGGAATTCAAATAAGTTAAAGTTCGCGATCAGTATCGTACAGAGAGCTCACTAGGGCGGGAGCGTCCGTACAGGCAACCGCGTGTCGTCTGGCTGGGCTGCAGTGCCCCTACCCGCCGCGCCGGCGCCCGGAACTGTGTCAGCAGACGCGGCGCCCAGAGCACCCCGGCCTTTCATGAATACACCTCTCTCTATGTTCGACGCATCAATACATTCGTTGCCGTACTGAAACGATAATTACGATGTCCAGCGAATAGATTTCATAACACAAAATTAATAATTAATCAATACTTCATCAAGGTAGCACTCCAAGGGTACCTACTTCATTTACCGAAGTAGCCATTAATAATGTACTTTGCAGCTTTTAATATACAAAATGGCAAAGTTATCGCTTACGAACAAATAGACTACGGCAGTAATTACAGCTGTAAGGTCGGTTACTTGGCTAATAAACCGTGCTTGTACAGAGCTTCGACAATGCCGTCGTTAATTCTGCGTTCGCCGCTCGGAATATTATGTTTACGACCCCATCGTTGAATGTTATGTCTAGCCACAAACACAGGGGCAACTTTTTTAATATCAGTACATTCCTTTCATTCAATTACTTCTTTGATATTTTATAACGTGTACGAACAAAAGCGTCTAGTTTTAAGTCAGGGTATTTTCTATGAGG
Organism: Miltochrista miniata; assembly: GCA_933228765.1. Taxonomy (NCBI): domain Eukaryota; kingdom Metazoa; phylum Arthropoda; class Insecta; order Lepidoptera; family Erebidae; genus Miltochrista; species Miltochrista miniata. Next base: position 24,428,697 of record OW121766.1, on the reverse strand, counting down.
CTTTATTTCGTGAAGTGGTTTTATATGGCTTTGCAGTTCAAGCGGCCATTTTCGAAACAATGCCGACACGTTTTGAAGAAGTGCTTTAAACGTACTTAAATTAAATAATATTGTCGATTCTACAAATTATTTTGACCCAATTATAATTAAGTGTACCTAGTAGTCACTTGAGGAAAACCATGAACATATGTTTTCATTATTACCTTATGACAGATAACTTTATTCAAAAGCAAGTAGGACACTTCTTCTCCAAGAATGAACATTCTTTCTGTCGATAGAAAATTCTGATCAGCAATACAAAACACACTACAAATTGAAGCTTAATATAAGTAATTGCGTAGTGTCTCTACGAGTCCCACGACATCAGTGTTTATTGGCATTGAGTTGGGTACTGCTGACAATTTTCAATATTCGCCCATTCTCATGATGTTTTTCTCGTTTCCAATGAGGCTTTAATACTTAAGCACAACCCTTTTAGATGCGGTATATTTGCTTACATATAGGAGGGGTCGGAAATATTAAACGTTAAGTTGTTAGGCTGTTGCGTGTTCTATTTTAGCACAAATCGCACCATATACATACTCACAAAGAACTTTATTCAGTAGCAATTAGGACACGTCTTTTCCAAGAATAAACAGCTTTTCTGTCGATAGAAAATTCTGCTCAACAATCCTAAACACACTACAAATTAAAGCTCAGTATAGGTATTTGCATAGTGTCTCTCCACTACATCAGTGTTTATTGGCATTGAGTTGGGTACTGCTGACAATTTTCAATATTCGCCGATTCTCATGATGTTTTTCTCAGTCGGATCGCACATTTTTACCCGTAGAACTATCAACGTTTCCTATGAACCCTTAATACGTGAGCACAACCGTTTTAGGAGAGGCATATTTGCTTACATAGGTATGGAAGGGTCGGAAATATTGTGGAGGTGGCTATGTTAAAATTGTTAGGCTATTGCGTGTTCTATTCTAACTAAAATCGCTTTTGATAATACCAAAATTGTCGTAACTACTTCGCACGAGTCTGCTTCAATGCCTGAGGCGTTCGAGATATTCGACTGTAAAATTGCTACGGAAATCTAAAAAGGAAACCAATTGAAAACTTCTGAAGACTTGAAACTTTCTTCAATTTCACTTCATCCACGGGATCGTAAGCGGTTCCCAAGAGCCATTGATTCAGGCAATGCTACGTATAGAAATGGACGACAGGAAAAAACTGGCCAAGAACGAGTCGGAGTCGCGCACAGAGGGTCCCGTACAAAAGATTGCAAAATGTTTGTTGTATGGCAGCCCCTTAATGCCCCCTTTTTTTCTGATTTTAGTATTTGTTGTTATAGCGGCAACAGAAAATCTATGAAAACTTCAGTGCTCTGTGCTAGAGATACAGCCTCGTCAAGGACAGACAGAAAGACGGACGGCGAAGTCTCATGAAGAGGGTCTCGTTTTTACCCTTTGGGCACGGAACCCTATTCAAAACTATGTACCTAGCTCAATTTCTTCATTTCATTACTTTATTCTGAAAAGTATATAACGTAACTACCCTACGTAAGTTCACTGCGGCGTATAGGAAAACCATAAAAATGACAATATTGAATTGGACCAACTTCCTACTGTCGTAAATGTAATAAGACCATTGGAAAAACATAAAATAAGAACAGATATATTATGTTACCCTCTACGTCCGATGTATAAGAGAAAGGATTGTACAAGTTTTACGATGAGATGATGAATCTAAGTTGATATTCGACGAAATACGGATCTCTAGTATTATTAAAATTGTATTTTATTACTAGCGGACGTCACGCGGTTTCACCCGCGTAGTTCCCGTTACAGTCGGAATACGGGAATAAAATGTAGCCTATGTTCACCGCGAAGAGTGTAGCTTCCCAACAGTAAAAGAATTTTTCATATCGGTCCAGTAGTTTCGGAGCCTATTCGATGCAAACAAACAGTCAAATCTTTCCTCTTTATAATATTAGTATAGAAAAGTAATTCTTATTTCATTGAATACCTAATTATGTGCTAATCTATAAACCCAAACACATGGCCATATTGAGTGTTGGTATATGAAACAAATATAATGTTGTACTTAGTGTGCACACAATTACCGATTACGTATTTCTGAGGTCAGGCATCAAGGCTGAAGTAGAAATTTGAAATAACACTAACAAATATTCTAGTGTTCAGTGCAGATTGTAAATTTAGATCGATTTGAGTATTTACGAAGTATAAGATTATTACTGGACATACAATATCTTGGAAGTAACTTTCAGATAAGAGATTTGGGACCCGGGGCTCGCCACCGTAGGCTATTATGTAGGATACGAGTGGTTTTTCGTCGACAGGAGTCCGGCATAGTATCCCTGTAGGATTTTCCTCACGTTAAAAAAAGATATTTGGGATTAAATTAATGCTTCTGCCGATTTTGACCTTGGGGTACTTTTGACATTTTCTTGCGATCTGCAATTGGACTTCCGAAATTCACTCTTGATTGTTAGTAGTTAGGCTGTGAGAAGTATTTTATATCACTTTTCCGTACAACATTCTTACGATACACAATTAGATAAGATAAAGAATATTTTAAAATATCTTTAGATAAGGCAAACTTCAGCATTGTTTGTAAGTGTTTAAATCAGAAATAATCATACTTGATTATCGTGATGTATGTGTGGATACGTAATGATAATAATTGACTCTCGAAGTTTAGATAAAAGATGAAACGAAAAAAAAGTAAGTATCGAAAGACAGCGCCTCCAATTTCGCCAGGTTGTTATGGAGAAGTGGAAACAGTGTATTGGACAACCAAGTAGGGAACATTTGAAGTTTTGGCACAGTTGGCCTAATGAACCTAAAGGGCTGGAGAGGAACCATCAAAAACTGGTCTTACCCAAGCTGGTATTTCAACCGCTGGCCGATTACCCAGCGTTGATACCTATCTCATGTTGCCAACCGTGGTTTTGTCTATTGTCAGTGCTCAAAATGCGTGGAATTCCGTCGCCTTGTTTAGTGAGGAAGCGATGTTATCTTCCGTACAGTAATAGGAGCACTGGGTCCCAAGTTTATAGAACAATCTCTACCCCTAAGAGTGCAGGTCTTAGCGCGAGTTACAAATAGTAAGGATATATTGCACCACAGAAATAACAAGCACATTTTTAACGTGAGGGTAAATCCATCACGGATGCTATGCCGGAATCCTACCGACTAAAAAACCTCACGTAACGCCCAACAACCTATGGTTGGGAGCCCCGGGTAAGCCCTCGAAAGGATGTTTCAGGACTCGAAATAACCAAGCATAGCTCTGCGAGAACATACAATCACAAAATACATACAGTGAAACCGAGAACTTCCAACAATTTTGCAGTTGGTTAAAATGTCTGCATAAATCTGGAGAGTCAAGCTCTTTCTGTCTGTTATCGCGTTCAGTGATCGACCCCTGACATTTGCGCAAGTACTACTAACCTAACGCCAAACGCAATGTACGCTTTATGCAAATGTCATCTATTTTACTCTTTTACGATCGCGCAGTGGTTGCTGCCGCGTTTAAGTGCTGAGGATTTGATCCCTTGTGGACAGCTGCTTAGATATTCAGATGGCTATCTAGTGTAAATGAGTTTTATTTATATCCACAATGTGTTTCTACTAACTTACCATCGTGGTCTGTACTGAAAGTAGATAATATGGGACAGGCATATCTTTAGGGTTACGTCCGCACAGGCAGGCGGCTTGCTTGGTGCCTAGCGCCTAGCGAGTCGCTTAGTAAAACGGACATACTTGAATGTTCGCGACCGGCCGCACTGCGCGCATGGCGCCTAGCGAGTAGCTTAGCGTGTATCCAAGTAAACAAACATGTTGGTTTTTTGTCGCCAGGCGCGAGGCATTTTGAAGAAAAAAATATACGAAATATTAATCGCATCCATACATACAAATAAATTCAATTGGAGTGTCTGTTTGTAATATTAAAATAACCGCTTTCTACTGCATGCATATGAATGTATTACGGTACACATACCAAAATATATACTTTTAAAATTTTTGTCTGTCTGTTTGTTCTGGCCTCCGGCTAATCTCTGGAACGGCTGGACCGATTTGGACAGGACTTTCACTGGCAGATAGCTTATGTAATAAGTAGTAACTTAGGCTACTTTTATTTTAGAAAAAAAACTAAATAAACTAAATTTTTTCATTACATTCTACGCGGACGAAGTCGCGGACACAGCTAGTCATAAATAGATGAGTATCCGAATGAGTTAATTTTCCTTTAACTTTACTGAGAAGTAGATCAGATGTGTCTCTGACCATACGCAAATCTTCGTAATTTTTTAGTGAAAATTATGCAATTGCTTATATAGAACAAAAAAATCCCCATGACTTGACCGTGTCTTATTTATGTCATGAACCCAATATGAAGCGCTCGTGGCCCCGCGGACTCAGTGTTGTGTAAACGATCACTGTAGTAAGCAACATTTACTGTGGCCGTTCATGGATGGGTGACCGTCTCGTGACCACTGTGTGACATTTATTTTCCGTGCTTCGAAAAGTCCTTGGTCCCGGTTGCCAGTAAAATAGCAGTCGAGGCAGTACCTAAGCCAAGTTGAGGGCCTTTTTAGGCGGATTGAAAATTTTTAACAGCTGGCACTGCTGGCAGTCCTTGCCTGCGCCTGTCCATATCAACATGGCAATACGGCTCACCACCTATTACGTGGGACAAAATCTCAAAGGTGAAATGTGGACATCTAAAATGACTCTGTCTACCCCTTCGTGGATAAAAGGCGTGATCATATGTATAAACCCAATATAGAGCAGTATATAGCTATTTTTGAAAGTGAAATCTCTTCAACGTGCCGACAAGCAAGTGACCAAGGCACCTAGCGACCCACCACGCAAACCACCTTTCAGTGCGGCCACCATGTATCCTAGCAAGTAGCCAGGATGCAAGCCGCTAGGCGCTAGGCGCCAAGCAAGCCGCCTGCCTGTGCGGACGTAGCCTAAAGGATAAACGTGGTTATGTTTAATAATATTTTTATCTAACATTTCGACCAGATTGACCTGTAAGCGCGGCAATAGAACCTAGTTAATACAGTAGCCAACAAAGGGTAATAAACAGTTGTGTTTATACCCGCAAAAAGATAGCGAGTGCGACCGATGACTACGAATTATGTTTAAGATATTTAGGTATTTCGCAGGATGCAGAGGGGCTTCAGTCAGATCTCCATGACTCAAGACAGTGAGCTGGATGGGTATTACCTTTTCGCTCTGGAGGGGCGATTCAGAAGACAAGTCCTATTGAACATGGAGGTACCAAGTGTTCATAAATATGGTAAGTCCACAAAGTCGTATTCTTGTTAGGTAGAGATACCTACCCACTACCGAAGTACCTACTCATGGAAGTAGAAACAGTAACTCACTTTCTCCATGTAAAACTTTATTACCGTCATAAAGAATTACTGCTTAAGACGACCAGTAAAATAATTTAGTCCGAAAAGGGCTGTTTTTATAGAAGAAAACTTTTCGTTAACAACGAATTATGTGCCTTAAAACGGAATGGTGGATTGTGCGAATTGCAAGAATTTTATATTTACTCCACATACTAGATCTTCATTTTGTTCTCTGGTTTTCTTCTTGGACTATAAATACGACAAGAAAAAATATAGAAATATCGAACAAGAGGTAGGTATATAATCCTTTTCTCGGGACATCCTTCCGAGGGCTTACCCGGGGCTCCCAACCACAGGCTGTTGGGCGTTGCGTGAGGTTTTTTAGTCGGTAAGAGTCCGGCATAACATCCTCTGAGGATTTTCCCTCACGTAAAAAAAAAGGGTAAATAATCCTCTGTGTAGATAGCAACCTGATGTTTTTGTGGATAGGCTACTGTTAAGTTGGAGGGCAAGTGTAGGTACTATTACGGATGACCGCTAGCCATTAGTAGTATTCAGTGTACTATGTGACTCAACTCTCCTTGCTTTGACATTGCGCATTTTTTTCTTATCTTTTATAGGAAAATGGGGATGTCGACAATATTCCTATTAGTTTGTAGTACTGGCTGTAAATCAAACACCGGTAAATCTGGAATAGATCATTTAGCCTTATGTTTTTTTATACCACTAAGATAGCAGACAAGCACACGGTCCACCAGAAGGACTGGTGGTCACAGCAGCCTATGAACGTTTGCAACACCAGAGACTCTTATGTCTATGTCATCAAAAAAATCAAGACTACCCTAGTTAGGTACAAAGGCAGCAGATATTAAAGGAAGTGTATTGTCTCAATAAAATTGAACAATACGAGAACACCGGCTGCTTGAATGAAAAAAAAAAACAAGTTAGAAGGCAACATGTGGACATCATGACAGGTAGTTAGCACACTGCGACCGGATGGGGATCAAATTATTTAAATTGTATGCCGGCAACGAATACATTCGGTATGTTTAGTGGGGTACGTACGACTCTCCGACTGTAAACCAGTTTTGAAATGTTTACATGTTGAATTTATGGGAAAGCAAAATTGCGCTAATGGAATAATGTGCTGACCTTCAGGAATAAACATAGCTTGTATTGTTATCACCTGTTTTGATTTGAAAAATAATAGCACGGCTATTTAAAGTACGACTGAAAGCAGATGCTCCAGGTTAAAATTATCGCGCTAAAGGGGTTTCTTTTTGTTAATTTTTGCACGTCACAATGATCTTTTCTTTGCGGATTTTTCGGAGCTGAAGATGAGATATATAATAAAAAAAAAATCGGCCAAGTGAAGTGAATCGCACTCGCAGTGGATTCCGTACCAAAAAAAAACAAAATTACGTTTGTTGTATGGAAGCCTCCCTTAGCCCCCCTTTTTTAGGGTTCCGTAGCCAAATGGCAAAAACGAAACCCTTATAAATTCGTCATGTCTGTCTGTCTGTCTGTCCGTCCGTGTGTCACAGCCACTTTTCTCCGAAACTATAAGGCCTATGCTGTTGAAACTTGGTAAGTAGGTAGATGTATTCTGTGAACCGCATTAAGATTTTTGTATAAAACTAGAAAAAAAGCAGTTAATTTTGGGGGTCCGCTTATTAGAACTGAAACTCAAAAAATTTTTTTTGTCATGCCCAAATGTGTGGGTTCCCCACGGGAAGCGGGAATGGGAACAAAACTTGACGCGGGCGGAGCTGCGAGCGTCAGCTAGTAATAAATAAATAAAAATTGGAAAATCCCAGCTGCCCCTTAAAAACAAAGCTGCATGGGGTATCTATAGATAGGTCTTCAAAAATGCTATTGAGGTTTCTAACATCATTTTTTTCTAAAGTGAATAGTTTGAGCAAGAGACACTTCCGAAATGGAAAAATGTCCCCCCCCCCCCCCTAACTTCTAAACTAAGAGAATGATAAATCTAAAAAAAAATATATAATATACATTGCCTAAATCGAGTTGGTAGTTTTTTTTTAATACGTCATAAACTGCAATTTTCGCCTAGAAAAATCAGAACCACTGAGAACGTGTTAAAACATCAATGGAAAGTTACAACGAACTTTTATATTATGTTACTTGCTGCTACGGAACCCTTCATGGGCGAGTCCAACTCGCACTTGGCCGGTTTTTATTTCTGATTTTAGTATTTGTTGTTACAGCGGCAACTGAAATACATCATCTGTAATAATTCCAGCCCTCTAGCTATCACGGTTCCTGAGATACAGCCTCGTCATGTAAAGACAGACAGACAGACAGCGAAGCCTCATCAATAAAAAGGACTACTAGACGAACTTGGATAGTCTGCTTTCAGAAAATGAATTCGAGAAATTGGTCAGAAATAGATACATTGTTCCAGTTTTTTAAAATCAAGTAATGGACAAGTAATGTACAACGTGGGTTGGAAGAAGTCACGAGCGAAGTCGCGGGTCACAACTTGTTATTTATAAAGAAATGTAAAACAGGCACCTACATACATATAGTCATATCATTCAAAAGGTCAGTTATCCTAATATCAAAGTAAAAACAGGTGTCCCTTCGATTCAAAATCGATATGTCAAGAATAGACGCGACTCGTAGCGACCTTGACACGGTTGTCGATAGTACCGAGTTGAAGGGTTGGCCCTTGAAGAATTTATTAAAGACAAATCAGCAAATTTCGTTTTAATAATATAATCAACCGGTCCTTCTGGTGGGCCGTATGCCTGTCTGCCACCTTAGTGGTATAACCTCTAGCGGCCCACGCATAATTTCATAACTTCTCGATTACGGCCCAAGTCCTTTCTAAAGGACTAAAAATATTTATCAATTAACGCCCAAAAAATAATTGTTAATAAAAGGGGCCTCAAAAAGGTTTTTAAAATGATCGTAGACTAGTTTAATCAAGAAATACAATTAGTGTCTTTAAAGAGAAGGCTGATGACTATTGGAGACGTTTCCACGACGACTTTCCCTGCCATAGCCCCTTTCTCTACCACGACCTCTTTGTAAGTCGCATTATTGATGAGTCTGGCGATATCATGGGGAAATTCGGAATTCTTGGTCAATTGAGGCACGCCTATTATTTGATGAGGGCTTAAACTCAAGGTGGGACCTGACCCCGGCCTTCTAAGTCGTGCAGTAATTTATTCTACATATATATATATTGGGTGCAGAAAGTCAAATAAATAAAAATTAACATAGGTACTCCGTTACAGCCCAAAGTCCCTTACAAGGCACTAAAAATATAAAACTTCACGCAAACTACGTCCTGAGGGGAATTCAGAGGGACTATTGTTTTTCTACTAATAAATTACAAAAAATACAAATAATTCTACGAAAATAATGAATTCATTCTTTAATGTAATTCATTAGCTTTAAAATGGTGTACTTTTTTTTAATAATAATAAATGTAACATGTCTAGAATAAAATAAGATTAAATTGTCGCTTACTTTTACGATGTGATGACGCCTAAATGGAAAATGTCTTATTGCACTATTTTCTTTATTCTTTAGGCAGAGAACCTAGTCGATTCATTTCGCGACAGACTGACGAGTTTGACAAATCAAACAGAAAAATTCTACGGCGGTAGTTTCCAAAAAAAAAACAACTAAATGTATTTGGTCCCTTATAAAGGACGTGGGCGGTAATTAATATTCGTGGACAAATAATAAATATTCACGGACATTTCACACAACGCTATCTGATCCCAAAGTAAGCTAGGAATAACCTGCTTGTGTTATGGGTATCCGACCACGGATATTAATACTTATACATATACTTTTAAATACATACTTATCATACATAGAAACACCCAGACTCTTGAGACAAACATTTATGGGTCACACAAATATTTGTCTCTGGTGGGAATCTAATCCACGACCTCCAGCGCCGCAGGCGGTATCACTACCGACTGCGCCACAGAGGCAGTCAGTTTTGAGTCACATAATGAAATAAAACAGTCTACTCCAAGCCACTACTGGACATTGACCTCTTCCAATTTTCGCCAACACCATCAAAGACCTTCCCATGACTAATCTAGAGGTCTATCTGGCTGGGAAGTTGCCAATTGTTTGCCCAGTTTGGCCTGAGAAAAGAAACATAGTAGGGAAGCATTAAGTACCTATATTGTATACTTCCGAGAGTAACGCTAAGATTACATCATAATATCAAGCTTCTACCAATAAAAATGGAGCAGTAATCATAATTCGAGCGAGGCTGTGAACACATCTAGTAAAACTACAAGCATTTATAGTTTCCATGTGATGAGGTTATGATAGGAAATGTTCATGTTCTCTTGCGGTACTTGGCCTGGTCAAGGCGACTAAGGAATACTTAGTATAAGGTGTGGCAATACCAGTAATTAAAGGTGAAAAAACGGAAATGGACCCCCAAAAACAACAGGTAGAGGTCAGCCCAAATAAAAATAATGTAACATAGATATTATAATAGATCTGGAGGTACTGAAATTTTAGGTATGAAATCACCCTATCTGTTTCCTAAAGCAACCATTCTAAAATATCAGTTTCCTTTTTGTGAAACTAATGTCAAACCAAATGTATGTTTTGAGCTAAGTACATTATGAGAAACACATGTATCAAGAAAAGTATTATTAAGGAAATGGTTGCGGCAGGAAGATATAAATAATCATTAAATATTCACAGACATTTCACACACCGCTATCTGATCCCAAAGTAAGCTAGGAATAACTTGCTTGTGTTATGGGTATCAGACCACGGATATTAATACTTATATACTTTTAAATACATACATATTATACATAGAAACACCCAGACTCTTGAAACGAACATTTATGGGCCACACAAATATTTGTCTCCGGTGGGAAGTCACGACCTCCAGCGCCGCAGAGGCAGTCATCAATATGTTTTGGAAAACGAATAGAATGGTCCAGAATTGAATAATGACTAGAGAAACTTGGATCAATCAAGATTTCCCTGCAGTTAACTATGTGTAAGAACGAAAGGACTATTTATCATTTAGGTTACCAAAACATATTATCAATATGGCAGTAAACTAAATCTGAGGCAATCTAATAGGTAGGTATAAGGAAAGAACATAAACATATCTAATAAAAATCTAAATATCTGAATGACTATAGGTGTACTTTGTACCTATCAACAACCAGTTCGTTCGTATGTTACATTATGATGTCCTTCGTGAAAACTTGTTTTAACCTTTGATGATAATTTTAAAATTTGAGAGCAATATAAATTGAGAGCATATGGTGAAATGTGGGAATATAGTTCGCCTTTGTAATGGCAATCAGTTTGCTTTACTTATATTTTTAAATTTGCCTTTGGAGATAATGATAGGACTATACTTAGGAATGTAGTAAAATAAATGGCCTCTCATATTTACAAAAAACAACATTAATTTTGTTTTGAAATTAACAAGATAATGTGTAGCAAGCTCTAGCATGGTACTTTCTTGAATTAAAATTAAATACAAGAAAGTTAAAAATTGTTCTATGTGAAAACAGGAAACAAATTTTGTACTAGTAGGAACTATTCTAAATGAAAACCGGTCTTCAAATGTGCGTTAATTTGAAAGTTTAGCCTTCATTGAATTCTGATATTGACTATATTTACTAACAAATAAATGGGTGTCATAGCCTTCATATGATTATAAACAAGCTTACTGAATACAAACTATTATTAATTTCATTAAAACGCATTCAATAAATTGCTACTAAACACATTTGAGGTTTTGTTGACTTTCTACTTTTTGCCTTGAATTTTATAACTTCTAAACTTGTAAAAGTAGGTAATCAAAAACTTTTGACATTCAGCATGTACGAATTCGGCATTCGGTAACCTCATAAAGCACACCACTTCCTATTTACATTGTAGTTAAGATATTATTGTTTTATTAAATAACAGAAAACACAACAAAATAATAAGTGTCAATCAAATTTACCATCTTTGACGTTCTTCGAAGATTGCGAAGATGACACACCGGGAATAGTTTTATCGGTAGCACAGTACATCGTAATAATATTCACTCGTTGGTACTAAAAAGTCACTCTCATCTGATAAAAATGCACATATTAATATAACTTTTGATAACACAATACATTCGTTCTAACATGAAAGTCGAAACGCGGCGGCCATTCCACATTCCGGTTGTAAATATTCGCATCAGTACTGTGTTGTCAGCTGCAGATCAAGTTTAGGGAAAAATTCAACTTTATTTTTTGAGAAATGAAAATGTTTTAAACGTCTTTGATTTTAACTTTTGAATTATAGCTCTTAATGGAAAAGGGCCATAAAAATTGAAGCAGGTAAATATTTAAGATTTTTTTTATACCACCAAGGTGGCAGACAAGCATACGGCCCACCAGAAGGAGCGGTGGTTACCGCAGCCTATGAACGTTTGCAACACCAGAGGCGCCACACTCACGCTGCCGACCCTGTAAAAGTCTCAACCCCGGATATAGGGGGGGGGGGGGGGCAAACCGGGGCCCGCGCCCCGGGCGGCAAGATCAGGGGGGCGGCAAATCAGAGGGCGACAAATGCACAAATCATCAGTTAATAACCTTGACAATAGTAAATTACCTAACTACCTAATAATAAACACTCCAAGTTATTCAACTCTTTTGACAAGAAATAATATTATGGTATTTGCTCCAATTATATCAGAAATTAACTACAGATATAATGCCAGATGCTTGAAAAGAAGCAAACAATTCCAAGATGCATGCTGGCATGCATCTTGGAACCACCACTTCTTTACAAACTTGTAGCATATTGTGGGGGCGGCTACTGTATTTCATATTCAGATTTTTGATAATTTGTTGTGTTGTTCTTGAAATATATCTTGTTGCACCATACGTCAACGGATAACTTTATAAAGTTTCTTTTGATTCTTTTCTTTTTGTCTCTTAAAAATGAAAAAATGCTAGGCCATTATTTCTGCATACGAATAAATTGAGGATTAGACACTTTTGCGTTGACCGTCTCAATAATACCGCTGGTGGCCAGTTTCCTGCACAGGTGACGTTTATCTACTAGTCCTCTGTGCTATTCAGGTTCACTGCTTTCGGGAGTTTAATTCAAGAGTATCACAAGGATCTGTGTTTTCCAACACTATTTCTTCGGCATATTATCCCTTGGGTGCACTCATTGTTATGCAGAAGACAGTACTCTACAGGAGAGTTAATCTCGCCGTCCAACGGAGGGGCGGCCCGACCTGGAGGAAAAAAGGTGGCTGCTCATAGCGTATCTCGACTGGGTCTGACCGCATTTACCAATGGGACTTTGAAAACCTGGTAGATTGAAATGCCAGGAACAGGCAACCTCTTCTACCGGTTGTAGCAGATGTTATTGGGCACAGGAGCTTCTGTATGACAAATACACCGGGAAACCACAGCTGAGCGATAGCACTGCAAAGAACGCAGCCAGGACACAGCGGTGCACACATTGGAGCAGTGCACAGCGAGAGCGCAACAGCGCCAGGTCCTATTAGCAGGTCTGGTCGTGGATATTCTCTCGCTGGAGATCATGGTGGCCTTGATCTCCAGTGGAAGTAAGTGGGATGTCGCCTCGACTTTCTGCGGGCAGTTCATGCTCGTGAGTGGCGTGAAGTCTCAGTCTGGTAACGGTGGAGTTGAAAATGATAAGTGTCGTAAGTTTGTATTAAAATAATTATTTTATTTACAGTTACTATACACTATATATACATACAAGTTATAATACAGGGAAACATAAATTTTATTAAAAAAAGGGCTATATCAAATAAGCATTATGCATCAATAAACTCTTCCACAACGCTATCAACAATAACCGTGCCCAAAATCCCCGGCGTTGCCACGTTGTATGGCAATGGAGGCCCAAGTATACACCAGCATTTTAGTCACGAGACTGTCGACCAAAAGTTTACATAAAGCTATTTAAATGAGCTTTGCACTAGGACCCCACGGTCCAAGAATTTCGACCCCAAACGGCACAAATAAATAACTCCCAGCAAGATTTGTGTGCTTGCGCCGTTTGAGGGCCTCAGTGGACGCGGCAGCAACTCCAGCTCCAGCAAGGGTGTCCCCACATGTGGCATCACACTCAAGCGGCTTTCCCATCTTTCAAGGCACCAATGACATCCCGCCGGGCCTCTTTCCATTGTCTCGAGCCAAGCCCTTGGGTTCAAGGACTGCTGGCACGCCGGACAGGGGATGTCATTTATACTGGCATGGCGCGGAAACCGACCAGCACTATTAAGTTTGTATTATATATTCTTAATTTTTAAAGACAACAACGCCAAATTTCAGTCCCTGTCTACTAGTTCATTGGATTTTACATTTTAATATGATTTTTACACTAAATATATAAGGTACTACATGTACTTATATGGCGAAAAAATTCCAAATTTTCTTTAAACCACCGCGGAAGCAGCGAATGACCTTATTAAAATTCACGAATAATAACATTCCTAAAAATCAAAAAGCTACCTCTTTGATATGCTTAAGAATGTTAAAAAACGTATTTCTGCATTTTATCCTTCGATCAACAATACACTAGATATCGTCTCGACGCAAAAAAGTGGCACCATCATAAATCGGCTCACTGTGAGCCCGTGCCGTTTCTTTACTTTGGTTCGGTCCAAGCACTGCCAATGTAAAGCCGCAATGCTAATTTAAAACATGCTAAAATAACTGTCGAAAGTACAAAGTTTCGCATGAAATGTCTCAATATTTTTTAAGATATTTTAAACAAACAAATAATGTCAATTTTTGAATAAAATATATGAATTCTAAAGTTATGTTATAAATGTAGGATCAAAATGTTGGCGCCAGTGGTTGGTGCCAACGTATAAAGAACAAAACGACGTTACTGATATCTCAGCGCTATGGTATTTTATGCTTTATTTTGTATGATGTAAGGTATATTTTACATTGAAATTTGACAGAGTTTTGGCCATTTTTGTCAGGATATCTATATTGGATTGATACCTAGCAACACGGGATGGTTTTTTGCTTCGCTTTTGTTCCTGACACATTATCTAGCTAGTGTAATGTTGATCGAAGATTTTATCAGAAGATATTTAGAAAACGGCCAAATCCGAATCAGTACGCAAAACCTGGCAATACTAATTCACACCATAGACAATACCATAATGCTTTTTAAGTACCTCAAGCACTTGCTGGCACTACACGATCGTATAGGTCCAAGACTTCTAGCGTTTTACGTTGAGAGTAGCGAAAAATTCTAAATCTACGGTTTTACGTCTTAGTTCAGGCACTACGCACGCGCTACGCGTAGCTTAATGCCTAATGCCTGAACTAAGACGTAAAACCATAGATTTAGAATTAGCGTGACGGCTCAGAATCACCTATACCTATAATAGGAGCAGAGTGCTACTAGGTGTAGGTGATTCTGAGCCGGGTCTTTACACAATTCCAGAAGAACATTAAAATGTTATGTAGCATAAATTCTTTTTTCTTAGTTATTCATCAGGACTTCTATGACTTATAAAGTGATAGATGCTAGAATCCAGACCATTGATTGGTCTAAGACTAGAATAATTTATCGTAGACTCTAGGATCAACTTCTAGGTGCATCTGGCTAGGACCTATAGCCAAAACCTAGGCCTAAGAGGGTTAGCAGTGATTGTTAATGTAAAATGTCAAAGTCAATCAATACTCTGTTGTCAGTTTTTAATTGTCAAATGAGTGACTTCATTCAGCAGATTCACACCGATTTTTTATGTATTTTATTTTAGTTTCTTGGTGAAAAAGTAGCGTTTGTACTACAAAATGATGCAGCATCAATACTGGGTTACAAAAAAGACTGTGTTAAAAAAGTTAGGAACTAAAGAAGATGAATGTATTGTCGCGTCCGATGCCGAACTCGATGCTAAATTAGAATTATTTCGATCAATATCAGACAGCTGCTTGCAATTACAGAGAGTTTTGGACCAATATCAGGAAAGATTGTGTGTTTTAGCTCAAGAAGAAAACGCTTTAGGTAAATTTTTACGAGATTCTGGTAAGAATGCCGATGCCTCTGGAAAACACATGATATCTGCGGGAAAAGCAATTTCATATTCCGGTCAGCAGCGGTTATCGGTGAGAGGCCCATTATTGAGGCTTTATCACGAAGTGGAAACGTTTCGAGGTCGCGCTGTGAGCGATATGCGGGCTACTGTATCTGCTATGGAAAAGGCTCGTATCGAATACCGTGCCGCTTTGAGTTGGATGAAATCTACTAGCGCGCAACTAGATCCTGATACGGGACGCGGCCTTGATAGTTTCCGCAAAGCGCAGCGTCAAGTACGCGAAAGCAAAAAGTTGTTTGATAAACTGACGCTTGATGTTTTACAGAAGGTATGTATGTAATTCAAATGTATCTTAAAATTATAATACTATGTAAGGTGACCATTCCTAGACAACCTTCAAGTTTGTAACCATAGACGCCTGATGCTAGATAGATTGGTAGAATGCTACTCACAAAGAAATTGGTTATCATAGCCCCTTAGTGCATTTAGTTTCGGAGAGTAGTCACCATCATTCCTGACAGTTGGCCACAACTAAAATAGAATATTTTGTGTGATTTACACTTGTTATAACTTAATATTTCCTTCCAGATTGATCTACTAGCTGCAGCAAGATGCAATATGTTCTCTCATGTGCTGTCAAACTATCAATCCTCTTTTGTAAACTTTGCAACAAAAGTGACGCAAACATTGATTGCCACTGCAGACTCTATGAACACAACACCGCAGTATGAGTTCTCTATATTGAAGGAGCTGTCTCAGAGGTTAGATGAAACTGACGGTAAGCAGGAAATTACTCAACAGGATAAAGATCAAATGCTATTTTTCCAGGTTAGTAATTTTCTTTATCATATAAAGAAGACGGACTAAGGTTACAGATTACTATAAGCAAAGCCTAAAGTCATTTTATTACATTTGTAAACCAATCAGCTAGATAGCTATACTATCAATACATATAATAAAATCGTAACTGTCTGTTTGTCTGTATGTTTGTGCACGCTAATCTCAGCAACCGATTGCACTGCGGTTTTCTTTATTGCTTTGCGGTTTACTCCACTTAACATTTAGTGTTTGTTCCATGTCAAACATTCATGTTCATAAATAAAAAAGTTATTTCAATCTAAAGAATCACATATAAAACGCAGCGTACGAAGTCGCAGGCAACAGCTAGTGTATATAATAGATAAGAAATATTTGTTTCAAACCAAATCAATTTAGCCATTACATAAAGATCAGTAGATCACTTGATCATGGTGTGTGCGTTCGCGCAGCGGAATGTTGTTGAATTTAAAGATTTTAATTATGCAGATATTTAGTATATGACGTCGTGTAATTGTGTATGGTAAAACGAAAATTGTGTATGCAGCCATTGTGGAGAAATTCGCCAAAAACTGATTCCGCTGGGCGAACGTTGTCCTGGCGGAACTTTTTTTAAATCCATGCACTTAAAAGAAAAAAAATGTGTCCAACAATTAGTGTGTATTTGTGTGTAATTGTGTATGTATGAATAAAATTAGTGTATGCATAAACTTCGGAGAAATTCAAGTTTCCGCTAGGCGAACGTTTGGCCATTAGCTAGTTTTCTTATAAAGCGCTTATATAGAGAGCTGTAGATTTTTACATACGTTGTTTTGAATTTGTTTATATTTGTTTAAAAAACAGACTTAGAAAAAAATGTAGGGTTTAAAAGATAAAAATATAAACGTAAAATACGCTTATTAGGTAGTAGTTCGTAAAGTATACACTTTGGGGTCTAGATTTTCACGTTTATACAAACCATGTAAGTGCCTGCAACATGTTGCCAAGTATCAATGATGTTCCGCTAGTAATTAAAGGGTTATAGGACAATTTACCATGAATAGATCACTGTTTACAAAGCAGTCAAATATCACGGCGTTCTAAAGGAATTGCATAGTAAAATGTATTCCAATAATTAGTTTATTAATTCAACTACTCACATGCAAAATTTCATCTCATCAAATTCAGTAATTAAATAATAATAATAATAATAATAATAATAAATTTTTATTTCGGACTTGATCCATCTCTGTTAGTATTACAGCAACTTATGTCCTATGTTAGTACTTATCCTATACACAATCACATTCTTAACTACTACTTATTAGGTACTTATTCCTGTCCACCCCCAACAGTACAAACCCACATCAGCACGGCCTGGGCCAAATAACACCTTGTGAGATTGAGAATGTCCCACAACAATGTTCCTATCACCTGTTCACATGAAGTTCAACCCATCTCTTATGTAACGGAGAGTCCCAGCGATCAGAAAAAACATGCAGGATGCTGTTGGTGCTGATACGCAGGCGTGTCATTATTGAGGCGCTCCGTTTTCTGATCAAAGAGGCAAAGCTGTCTACATTTGCCTCAGCAAACATGCCTGACGCACTGCAGTACCTTGGCAATCCCATCAGCATCCTGAATGCATTATTGTACTGAACTCTCAGATCACTATATGTCCTGCTCCTGAAGGCAACCCACAAGCTACATGTATACAGAGACTGACAAAACGCCTTAAACAAAGTTATCTTCACATCTTCTGTGCATCGTGAAAATCTACGAATTAACATATTGGCTCGGACTGCCAGTGACCTCCGCTCCCGTTCAATGTCTACATTATCCTTTAAATCCTCAGTAATCCAGTGTCCCAAGTACTTAAACTCCTTTACCACCTGTAAAGGTGATTCACCCAGCATGACCTGAGGTACATTTAAGTCATGACGGCCCCCTGACTTAAAGATCATCATCTTACTTTTCCCCGTGTTATACAGGAGCCCATGAGCCCCCGCATATGATTCACAAATACCAACCAGGGTTCTCAATGCACTGATTGAGGGGCTCAGGAGAGCCATGTCGTCTGCATATGAAACACTATTGATGCATACACCATCCACATGACAACCAATGTTGGTGTTACCAAGCCTCTCAATCAGCCCATTGATATATAGATTAAAGAGGCGCGGAGATGATAAACCCCCCTGCCTAACCCCACACTGCAGCGTATACTCGTCAGATAACTTCCCCGCCCATCGAACCTGGTTTTTCTGATTGTCATACCAATGCCTTAGTACTCCTACAACTTCTTTTGGGACAGAGGTGTTATATAGCTTATCCCATAACCTACCATATGACACTAGGTCAAATGCCCTTGACAAATCCAGGTAACAGGCATACACCGGTGTTTTCCTAGCTGTATAGTAATGGACAGTCTGTTTGAGTGCTAGAATAGCGCTTTCCGTTGATAAGTTTGGTCTAAACCCAAACTGTGCGTCACTTAACACCAAATGTTTGGCTAGTTGTTGATCAATCAGACTGTCCAGTACTTTTGCTATTATTGTAGCCAGAGAAATCGGTCTGTAATTTTTAATATCCGATGGGTCGCCAGTCCTGTTTTTTATTATGGGCACAACAATAGTACGCATCAATTTGTCAGGCAGGAAGGAATGACTGACACACAGATTCAAAAACATACAAAGTACTCTCGGCATATGCACCCCAGCATACCGCAGATGCTCAATGCTGAGGCTGTCATGGCCGGGTGACTTTCCTCTTACCATTTTACTTATCACAGATGACACCTCCCCAGCGGTAAATCTAATACTCTTACCCGTGACATTCATACTAGCTCCCAACACAGACCCCTCTGCAAGCTGTGACTCCACTTTGAAATGCTTATGAAATGCATTTGCTATTTCAAGTGGGCCATGAACTCCATCCACGCTGACGGGTATGCCAGGCCTGTTCTTTAACTTATTAGTAGCTTGCCAAAATTTTGAAAAATTTTTATTATCATAATGAGTTGCAATGATATTCATCCTAATTTGCTGTTCATTTGATTGGCACCACTTCAATTTTGATTTGAAAACCTTCCTAGATTCAATCATATCATTATAAATCAAACCTGAAATCGGCTTATTATGCCATAACCAAATCTGGTAACAAAGCCTGGCCCTCCCGTGGGCCTCCCGTACATATCTATTCCACCCAGGGACACAATGACCCCTACGCCTCAATTTTGCATTATAACTACATTCAGCTGCATCACTGAGCACTAAAACAATGTTGTCATACATTTGTTCCAATAACTCCCTATGTACTACACTATCACACATTTTGTCTGTACAAGTTACAAATTCAGCTGGACAGTCAATGTCCCTCAGTTTAGAATTACATTTCTCAAGATAAATATCAATTTGGTTGGAATCTCTCTCCCCCCATTGAATTTTGTTTTCATACATATCATTACATAAAGACACTGTAGGTAAAAGGCATAAATTACATTTTAATAACAATGGAAAATGGTCTGACCAAAATGTATCATGTTTCACTGAGCTACTAACTACCGAGCGACGGGCAGCTTCTGTCACTACACAATGGTCTAACCATCGTCGACACCCGTGCACCTCGCTTACAAACGTATGGGTATCAAGAGGTAACAATTCCATATCAATGCATGACCACGACTGATCCGCACAAAAACACAATAATTCATTACAAAATAACTCACCAGGGTGGGCGTTAAAGTCACCGAGTAAGTAAACAGATTCAATATTATTACTCTCAATAATGGCATTTATCTCGCCCAGACACTCTGTAAATTCTAACAGATTGTTTCTGGAATCCGTGGGCATGTACACGCTGAAAATAAGACAGGAATAAGCACGCAATACAACCTTTATAGCTGTCAATCGCAAATTATTGCACTCCACAACCGACACCACTGGAAATGTCGCCTTCCTCCACAACAAAGCCACACCGCCATAAGGGCGACCACGAAGTAGACCTTTGGATGTGTCCATTGCTGAGGTACCTGTGTAGGCGAAGCTACTATCAATACTTCCAAGATAATCCAAATCATCCGGCATAAGCCATGTTTCTTGGAGTGCTATCAAATCAGCTGTGCGGCACAGTTTCCTCACGCAGTCCACAGATCTTACGACTCCTTTATATCCTTTATTAAAGAGAAACAATTAAAATACTGACAAAGCATCGAAAGCCTACATAACCCGACCAAGTTCGAATGACGACAAAAAAGCGGCCGTGCAATATATTTAGGTAACATTCTAAAATTTACAGTATGATACCGGTTTTGAATTGGTACAGGTGATAACATAATTGTTGTTTCGATATAATTTATATGTGATCAGTGATTTAAATTTTTATTGAAGCTCGAAATACATATTATCCTTACCCTCATATTCATAATCGTTTATAATACCTATTTTAGTTAAAACACATTTTAAGTCTATTGTTGTCTCTAACCAATGACAGAGTATGTTTAGCAAGCGTTTGTTAATGTTAAGTTTTTATAAACAAGGGACTAGTCATGACAAGCACCTCAGCTGCGCTCCCGATACGCTCAAAATACACACGGCCTGTGCGCGCACATGAGTTGTATGCCAAGTTCTGCCGTTACTGGGGCGCGCGCCCAAGGATTGTCATGATTAGTACCAAAGAGCTGTATTTTCATTCATTAATTCATATGCTCACGGCTGTTGTCCCAGAAGGGGTAGGCAGAGGTGTGACATTTCTGTGTCACCCACATTTCGCCATTTTTGGGTTTCTACGTAACAGGTGGCGAGAAATAAATAATAAATACATAATTATTATATGTAATTACAAATATTTTTATATACAGATGTTTAATTAGAGAAGTACTTGTTAATAGGAGATTTATTTTTATCGTAGATGGTGGCGTTATTATTAAAAAAATATTTTTCATTCAAGAAATCAATTGTTTAATTTTTTCCTAACGCTTGTGTACGCAACTGTACTATAATAATAAATACTATACTGGAAGGTTAAGAGCGTTACTTAGATATATGGCACGGCCGCTTTTTTGTAGCCATTCGAACTTGGTCGGGTTACGTAGGCTTTCGATGTTTTGTCAGTATTTTAATTGTTTCTCTTTAATTACTGAATTTGATGAGATGAAATTTTGCATGTGAGTAGTTGAATTAATAAACTAATTATTGGAATACATTTTACTATGCAATTCCTTTAGAACGCCGTGATATTTGACTGCTTTGTAAACAGTGATCTATTCATGGTAAATTGTCCTATAACCCTTTAATTACTAACGGAACATCATTGATACTTGGCAACATGTTGCAGGCACTTACATGGTTGGTATAAACGTGAAAATCTAGACCCCAAAGTGTATACTTTACGAACTACGACCTAAAAAGCGTATTTTACGTTTATATTTTTATCTTTTAAACCCTAAATTTTTTTCTAAATCTGTTTTTTAAACAAATATAAACAAATTCAAAACAACGTACGTAAAAATCTACAGCTCTATATAAGCGCTTTATATGAAAACTAGCTAATGGCCAAACGTTCGCCTAGCGGAAACTTGAATTTCTCCGAAGTTTATGCATACACTAATTTTATTCATACATACACAATTACACACAAATACACACTAATTTTTGGACACATTTTTTTTCTTTTAAGTGCATGGATTTAAAAAAAGTTTCGCCAGGACAACGTTCGCCCAGCGGAATCAGTTTTTGGCGAATTTCTCCTCAATGGCTGCATACACAATTTTCTTTTGACCATACACAATTACACAACGTCATATACTAAATATCTGCATAATTAAAATCTTTAAATTCAACAACATTCCGCTGCGCGAACGCACACGATCATGGTAGCCATTTATAATCAAACTTTTAAAATAAACCGGCCTATATTTCAAACTGCATTTTGAATTATAGGTAGTGTCTCTCTACCTGTATAATAATCAAAATAATAAAGCCTTTGAATTCCATACCATATACATATTTGCTAATTCAACTAAACTAGACTAGACTAGATTTGTTAGTATGGTTAGTATAATATGCAATATAATACCTGTAGTAGGTCAAAAACTATACATTGTCCAATTCCATACATTTGGATGTATGATGAATTTTTACTAGTCCATCAGCTTAGTTTTAAAAGTTTAGAACAAATAAAATTCTTCACTTTGTAATAAGTTTGATTAGGTGAATGTAGGATAGGATAGAAAAAGTTAGTAAATTTTGTACATTTACTATTTCTAGGATGAATATAAGGATGATGATTCAGAAAATGGCACCAAAAATACTGAGAAACCCAAAAGTGACAACGAACCTAAAAAGCAACAGTCCATTGAAAAACCGGAGAAGCCTGGTGCTGCTCTTAACCTTATTGATACAAGTTGTCTAGAATCTGAGGAAGCCTGTGGTTCTGCAGGCACACTTTCTGATTTAGCTGGTATTTGTCTGGATAGCGATTTGCCTGCTTTTGGAGCATTTATGCCATCACAGCTATTACAGGTCAGTATATCTTTGGTACTAGATCAAAACATTTACATTATACTACTAACAGACACCCTACAGTTAAAACTTTCTAATTTTTGAGTTTTTGAAGTGCACACAAAGCCTGTTAAATCAGAATTGGTCATCTTCTAATAACCACTTCTGATCTAACAGGCTCTTTGCATATTGTACACAGAGGCAATGTGATGTTATTATCAGCTTGCTAATATAATTTTGTTTAAATTCCTTAAAATGACCTATTTGCGGTGGCGATCTTAATCACACAATGTGTTTCAGTATAAATTCACTTACAGTACACGTGTTAAATTGTTGCAATAAGTACTCACTTTCCATTTTACTCCCACAAAAACAGGTCCGATAATTTTGGAATTCGGATTTTGGGCTTAGCATTTTGGATTTTTACCAAACAGTTCGATGATGGCGTCCCGTGACGGCTCATTTTTTTATTCACTGTACCAAATTTCAGCCATATTCATTTAGCCCTTAGAGTGTTAAAGGTGAAGCGTTTTTCCTCTTTCACGCTCTTTTGGCAGAAGAATATGGACGAGAATTTTGTACAGAGATTGATTATAGTCTGGAATAACACACAGGCTGCTTTAAATCCCCAGAATTAATTGCCACAAAAAGCGGGAACGAGAAAGGGATTCCGCGCGGGCACAATTATTGACTGTCTTTTATTAGCCCGAAATAAACTGAATTTAAGAACTTGTTCTTGCAGACAAAATTCAGCTACTTTCAAATATAACAAGATTTTAACTTTTTCTTCCAGAATGCAACCAATCTTGAAACTCCAATGACTCCAACCAACAGCAAGAATATCCAACCACAATCATCAGTACCACTACCATCAAAACCCAGTACATCTTCCACTATACCTAAAAAAGATGATAGAGCAGCATGGTTTAAGCTTTTCGCAGAACTTGACCCCTTGGCTAATCCTGATAGCCTTCTTGGGTCTAACACTAACCAAAGCCATGCAGCTTAGATTGTATTGTAATGTAAAGAAGAGCTTCTGTTTCCGGCGAAGTAGTTTCGACGTATGACTTTGATAAGAATACAAATATACAGACAGAATTGATAACTATAGTCTGTAAAATATAGCTTGATGCAAATGATAGTTGTATAAATGCAAACGAAAATAGACTTTATTTGAATGGCATAAAGCTCTTGTGTTTAAAATGCAGAAAGTAAGAACACAGAAATCCAAACTATAAATAATTACTTTATGCCTTTGAAATAAAGTATATTTTTACTAACGTTTAATACAACTGTCATAGAAATCAACTTATACGTTACAAACTAGCATTTAATTTAAAATATAATGTAAAGATCTGTACTATTTTGGTAGCTATATAATTGTTTTCACATTTCTGAAACCTGCATAGAAATATTAGCCATTTAGGTACCGCTAAAGTATACTATTTAAATGAGAAAGCCTAATGGTAGCACCGTATCCATGCTCCACAAAATATAATTGACATGTTTTTTTGACATTGATGCAGACATTTAGCCATAGCGCGAGTTAGGCACACTACGAATTAGTTTTACCGAGTGTAAAGGAATGTAAGGTAACACATCATTCATCCCTTAACTTAGTATTATGGGCAAAGTTACTTACTATTTTGGTAGTTATATAATTTTATAATTGTGTATAACATTATTTTGTCACTCTAATTGAAGCCTGCATAGAAATGGTAGCCATTTAGGTACCGCTAAAGTATACTATTTAAATGAGAAAGCCTAATGGTAACACCATACTCCACGAAATATAATTAATCTATTTTTTTGACATTGATGCAGAATGTGAGGTAACACATCATTCATTCCTTCACTTAGTTTAATGGGCAAAGTTACTTACTTACTATTTTGGTAGTTATACTGGGTGTAACAAAATTACCTCTCCAAATTTCATAAGATGACTTGGCATCGGAAATCAAATACAAATATTTAATAAAAAAGGAGGGTACATTTTTTCATTTTTTTTTTAAATTTTTTTGTCGCACATTAAGAATTCATTTTTTACCGCGGCAATTTGAGGTAACATGGTCGCCGTGTCAAAACAAACACAGAGCACCCGTCTGGCTGTCGTTGTCGCTTTCTACTGCCGCTCAGTAGCGATAGAAAGGGTGAAAATGACAATTGATAGGACCTTTAGCTTTACGGTTAAAGTATTCATGTGACTTTTTTTCTTCATTTTTGTAATGGTTCTTGACTGATGCCACGTCACGTGACGAAATTTGGAGAGGTAATTTTGTTACACCCAGTACTATATAATTTTATAATTGTATAAACCATTATTTTTCACTCTAATTGAAGCCTGCATGGATATGTTTAGCCTATATAATTTTATAATTGTATAAAACATTATTTTTCACTCTAATTGAAGCCTGCATGGATATGTTTAGCCATTAAAGTACCGCTGAAGTGTACTATTTAAATGAGAAAGCCTAATAGTAACACCATACCATGTTACACAAAACATAATAGAACAATTTTTTGCCAATGATGCAGAATATCATGTACCACGTCATACGTCTATCCTGATTAATTTATAATGTTACTTACTTTTGTTGTAATATTACTTGTATTAGTACTTGACACCCCCTCTCCATTGCTGTGATCCTCTAAACCGAGGCCTAAATACTTTTTGACATTATTAAATATTAACTATCGCTGCACTCCGGTTTCGCCCTTAATGAACTTTGATAAATATTATATATTATCCTCCTCGTGATAGAATTTTGAAGACCACTCTTTTAGTAGGTGCCTACATTATAAGAGCTAACTCTAAAAACAATGAAGTTTGGTCCAAGGGTTGGATAGTTGAGTGGTGAGTCACCAGGTAATTTTTATTTATATAGATAAATATAAATAAATATTTAAAGTAATATTAGGTAGCTATATAAAAATGAGAGTCAAAGTGGCGGGTGTACCATTGCGAATCATGTTGTACCACGTACCAAAAAAATGTACCTAAAATGTACTAAATTGTACCTAGGTCTAAAAAATGTGTACCCGATTCAGAACGAAATTATTTCGGAACTAAAATACACCCGCCATATTGACATCAATACGGCGGGTGTACTATAATATTTTATTACTTAACCATTATTCATAAAATATAATTACACCAAAAAATTGTACCTAAAAAGTACCTTAAGTAAAAAAAAAACAATCTCGATCCGTTGGATAGTTTCTGAGAAATAAAAGTCTCCTCAAAGCCGGCTCGGTGGAGACTGGAGACCGAGCCCGGTATCAGATTGAATTGTCCATGGATCACGTCGAGTTTGTATCCACTGATACCGGGATCCGTTTCACTAAAAAAGTATATTAATACTAGCGGTACCCTGCCACGCTTTACTGTGACTATTTTATGGTGGTTTTATGTACCTCTGAGAAATGAGTAGCAAACCAAAGGATAGGTACATTACAAAAAATAATAATGTTGAGTCGTAACCCAAATTATAAATCTTTCTGAAAATCCAATTAACATCCAAATCAATAAAAGCTTCACTTGGAAAAAAATCTATTCTGTGATCAATGGCGGAGCTCATGCATTAACCTCCGTGGTTATTTTTTTTATAACCACCTAAGTTACCACCAATCACTTGGTAAGTTTGATGTATATTTTACTCAGAACAATCTGTGTTATAATTAGAATTTGGAGTGGTTATAAAAATCGGGTTCGGTTTCGAATCATAATAAACACTATTTTATGTAGCCACGGATACCGTGATCGGTGGCTAATAATATTAATATATTTTTTGAGTGAAACGGATCCCGGTATCAGTGGATACAAACTCGACGTGATCCATGGACAATTCAATCTGATACCGGGCTCGGTCTCCACCGAGCCGGCTTTGAGGAGACTTTTATTTCTCAGAAACTATCCAACGGATCGAGATTGTTTTTTTTTTACTTAAGGTACTTTTTAGGTACAATTTTTTGGTGTTATTATATTTTATGAATAATGGTTAAGTAATAAAATATTATAGTACACCCGCCGTATTGATGTCAATATGGCGGGTGTATTTTAGTTCCGAAATAATTTCGTTCTGAATCGGGTACACATTTTTTAGACCTAGGTACAATTTAGTACATTTTAGGTACATTTTTTTAGTACGTGGTACAACATGATTCGCAATGGTACACCCGCCACTTTGACTCTCATATATAAAATGTGCTCATTATTTCATCACATTCTAAGGATACATTTCTTCCGATAGGGGCACGCCTTAATATTGAAGGAAATACCGACAGATAATACGAAAAACTCGTTTCTAAGATACCTATAGTGAAAATTTTGTAACTGCGGCGCAGCGAGCATATCGAATTGCAAAAACGAAATACGTACTTAATCGTTGTAGAAATATAAAATGTGCTCATTATTTTACCACATTCTAAGGATACATTTCTTCCAGTAGGGGCACGCCTTAATATTGAAGGAAATACCGACAGATAATACGAAAAACTCGTTTCTAAGATACCTATAGTGAAAATTTTGTAACTGCGGCGCAGCGAGCATATCGAATTGCAAAAACGAAATACGTACTTAATCGTTGTAGAAATGTATAAAATTCGATGTTTATTTAAATAATAACCAAATGACTATTTTACGTATTTATTGCACCGGCCCTACCCTACCCGTACCCCATAGACAATACAACCTAATAGACCACGCTTACCGGGGTTATGTACTCACCAAGTACTTTATCTCGCTCTGTCATTGAATCAGGCGTAATAATAACTTCGTTCTCTCTTGTCAGGGCGTGGCCTTAGGCCTCATTTGCGGACACGCGGGGCGTCTCGCGTCGCGTGTGGCGTGACGTCTCGCGGCGCGTCGGACGTTTTTTCTGTTTACGGTGGGGCGGCGCGTGAAGCGGCACGCATCATTGCTCGCGTAAACACTAACTTATAGCAATATACGACGTTGTTCATAGAGAAGCGAGACTGGAAGAGTGGCGGTGCCCGCCGCTGCGCCCGCGGCGAAACCTCAAGCGTGTAGCGAAGCACGCGGCGGCGCACGCTCGCCTCGATCAAATCGACTAGTTTTATGACAGAAGATTCCGCCTCGGGCATAGCTTCATCGAGAATTGCCGCTGCATGCGCCGCCGCGATAAACGCCGCGTGGGACGCGTCGGTGACATCCGCGGGCTCGGCCGCAAAAAAACGCCCCATTTCAAACAAACGCGTCTAAAATCGCTGCTCCGTAAACGCACTCATACAACGCCATATATTTGAATTCAGTGTGGGCCGCGCCGCTCATCGCAACGCGCGACGCCCCGCGTCTCCGTAAATGAGGCCTTAATGGGGCCAATAGTAACTAGTCAACCTCTCCCCGCACCCTACCAATATTTAACGATTACATTCTCATTCTCTAGTCTTTTAGATTGTCTGTGTCGCACTCAAAACATTCGAATGCATTCGTTGGTTGCCGCCTCCCCGTTTCACCTCATAGCTCCTCGTCTGATGTTCTGTATCTGACAAATTTCATGCATACGCTGTATCTCCTAATACTGTGATCTTACTCTTTAAATCATACATAAGTTCATACATGTATTAAAATGTACTTTCTCGCGGCGCCGGCGGGATAAATATCATGAATAGACTATAGTACTAGACTATTGACTATTATGGCGGTTGTCGTAATTGAACGCAAGTACGCGAACCTCGCGAGAACAACCACCGAACATCCAATCCGATTTTCTACTCCGCAACATTGCTATGGATGCGTTTGATATGCACCAATCACATTCGTCGGTCTACAAGTAACGTTGACCATTTATATTGTCAAATTATGCAACCGACGAAATAATTTGATTGGTAGATTTCAATCGCATCTATAGCAACGTAGCATAGTACACTTCTGGATCGCGCGATGCGTTGCGTTCAGGCGACTGCTGTAATTAGATCACCTCTAATGAATGAATTTGCTATTCAATTTATATAAATTGTTATTATTTAAATATTTATATTATACACACTTGGTTTTTAACAAGGTTATGTTTTAATTGGATTATGTTTTCTTAATTCTGTCAGGTACCGAAAACCAAAGTACAATATTATGTCAAATAAATAACAGCATACTGAATGGTACAGTATTTACAGATGTTATTTATTATTAATCAAGATTGTAATCTAGTCATCTAAATTTTTATTTAGAATTAAGTACCTACCTATAGGTATGTATTTACCAAAGATTTATAAGCTTTTATATTCCATGACTTAAATATTAATTAGTATGTTATTGTAGAAAGTATTAATATATTATTTAGTTACTATTTGTATTAGTGTTATGTTCTGTGCATTCCTTTTATCCATTAAAAAGTTAATTGTACACATTTCTTATTTATTTTACTGTTGTATTAAAACTCAGTGAGATGTACTTACTATATAGACAACTACCCATGGCTGGCGTGGCGCCTCCTCCAACCATATTCATTAAGACCCTTTCTCCTGCCTCCATTGTGACTTGTGGCGCCCTCTACCTCTGCCTACAGTGACCTTTTGGCTACACCAAACTGCGGACTCCAGGTCATTCGTACATTCGCTAACAGCTGATTCACAAAACAAAAATTCTGATGTCAGTTGAGACTGAGATCTGTCTAGTGACCCTACAACTGATAACGCCATAGTACATAAATCTTGACAAAAAAATCCTAGTAGATAATGTAGATATTTCCATCATAAAAATACTGGGATTAAGCTAATCTTAAACAATAAGTCCGTCATCCTCGCTCGCCATTCCGCCTCGGTAGTGGAACACAGCACAGCTAATTCTCTAATAAAACGTGAAATGTTTGAATAAATAATAAAACGCTGACATAACAATAAATAATGAGAGTGACACTATTATTGCCGAAGGGCTGGTAGTCCCACGGACGGGAACTTGTCTGTAGGCGATCATTGCAGTAAGCTGTTTTTTTCGCTGTGTGACATTAACATTTGCGAGCGTTTCATACTTCGGAGGACAAGTTAAGCTCTGAATTACGGTTGTCAGTAACTGGGGACTGGGGGTGGCGATCGTTTCTCTGTCGAAGCCCAAAAATTAGAACGAACTGCCCGCGCACGTCTTTGTCTCCTCTTTCATCAATCCTGGGTTGTTCAAGGTAAGGCATATCATACATAGGGCAACCAACATAAAGTACGAGCTGTCGGAAGTTGTATGGACTGCGAAAGTGTTAAGTGTTAGTGTTATTTATTATTAAAGTGACGCCCAATCCAATCCCTAGATTTCGACAATGGCTTTCTATAATAAGGCGGGGGCGGCGTCCATTTGACGAGTGTAATCAACTAGCCTGTTTGATCAAATTATTTAACTAGGTACCAAAATACAATGGTCCACATCGATTCATTTCCTTTTCCTTACTTTTTATGACGTTTTTGACGAACTTGCCTTTTATTGTCAATGGATAGTAGTTACTGTCAGATAACTGTCATATGATTTCAGCTGTCATTAGAGCTGTCCTGTCTGTGTTGTCTGTCAGCCAGTACGAAATCAACACTCGTGTTGTGCAATGGAATATTAAGAATTAAAATTGGAATCTCAGTGCGAAGATATCTTTTTAAACCCTAGTAGAAAAACTGTCGGGAAAATGTTGAATTCAAGTAAGTGTTTATAATGGCATTGGCTAGTTATATAAATAATTTTCAAGTGTTATGTATTACAAGCTCAAGATGCAATACTCTACTATTTTGATTTTATTTGAATTTTTAGTATTCCGCAACATCTTGGGCACTGAAGATCCACCGACTAAAGTCTTGGAGGTGCGCTATGACAATTACATATCAAGACCTGTTCTTTACAGAGAAGATTCAATGCTATTGTACGGTCCAAAAGCTGATTCAAAGAACTCAAAAGAAAAATATTATGAGATTGTTCTAAACAAACCCTTTACAGAAAGCTTACACCAGATGTACAGGTAAATTAATTTCTGAAGCACATATCAGAAATTATCTGTTGCTGTTTAAATTGAGGATTTTATTTATGTAAATGTAGAAACTCTGCCGTAGAATATAATCGAGATTTGTTGGAAAATAATTGGTAGCTTATCGCGCAAGGCGGACTTTGAATTGTAACTTTAGTTGTTAGGGTGTTTAAATACAGCAATATTTACATTCTGTACATAGCTAAACATAGAAAACATCTCAACTGACACAATTTATGAAGTCTGAAATATCTGAATAACATTATTCATTCAATAAAAAGACACAACCGAACTTTCACATTAGCTTAATGTGAAAGTTCGGTTGTGTCTGTTCAACTTTTACACCGGCGCCACTGAACCAACTGTGATTGAATTTGGAATAGTAAATCAGAGCTTGTTAAAGGCCATGGGCTCCTTGTTATCCCATGAGCAAGGGAAATGGATATTGGAATATTTAAGATGTTTTTCAAAGAAATATTCTTTTTTACAATTTCCACAGCCATATTAATGTTATAAAGACCTTATTCCTAGCATTCCATGGATTCTCTGTGCAGGTGCCGGGTCCATAGCGTGGCACAGGGGGAACACCCCGACTGCGTCTGGGACCTGCAACCCATTTGAGTAGGTTTAGGGTGGCCACCTTACTATGCGCATAAACGTAACTGTGTTTGATAGTTGTATTTGTTTTTCTTTTATAATGCAATGAAATGAGCACTGCCTTACTCTCTAATAAATGGCTGTATTTCATAATTTGCGTATGTGTCGTATTACATGTTCATTATCTTGATAAATAATTAAACATTGTTTCCTGCAGTTTATTCCGGGCATCTAATTTAGAGAGTGCAGAAGAAAAATTTATTGTTTACAAAGAGAAGATACCAATTTTCATCAAAATAACCCGAGAGGTATGAAGGTTACTGTTATGTATCTTATGCATATCACCCACCTTTCATCCTCCATCATTTTTCAATTTCCATTGATATTTAGATCACTTTGATTGATTTATGTGTCTTTATTTGCGCTTTACTTCTTTGTCATCTTTCAGTGCACAGTGCCTATACTACAGAAACTCTGCGATACATTGACAGAGCATCAGTCATGGACGATTGCACACATGGTAGCTCACTTTGGCCTTACAGAATTATTCAATGATCGGAGGGTTCAAGAACATATTGACGAGATTGATCCTTTGACTGGAGCGACGCCACTTATGGTGAGTATTTAAAAAAGATAAAGCTTTGCAGCTTGGTTAACATTGTAAACGTGAAGGTCCACGGTAATACCTGTAGTTTTTAGAGTTCCGTATCCAAAGGGTAATAAACCGGCCAAGTGCGAGTTGGACTCGCGCATGAAGGGTTTCGTTGTAACTTTGATTGATGTTTTAACACGTTCGCAGTAGTAGTGATTTTTCTAACCGAAAATTGCGGTTTATGACGTATTAAAAAAAAAAATTGCGTGTACTTAGTGTACACACGTAAGAAGTGAAACTTCTTCATAAACTTAATTTTCACCTCACCTTAAATTAAGTCAAAAAGTACAAAAGTCCAAAAGTCCAAAAGTCCAAAAGTCCAAAAGTCCAAAGTCCAAAGTCCTAAGTCCAAAGTCCAAAGTCCAAAGTCCAAAGTCCAAAAGTCCAAAAGGCCAAAAGTCCAAAAGTCCCAAAGTCCCAAAGTCCCAAGGTCTCAAGGTCCCAAAGTCCCAAAGTCCCAAAGTCCCAAAGTCCCAAAGTCCCAAAGTCCCAAAGTCCCAAAGTCCCAAAGTCCCAAAGTCCAAAGTCCCAAAGTCCCAAAGTCCCAAAGTCCCAAAGTCCCAAAGTCCCAAAGGCCAAAAGTCCAAAAGTCCCAAAGTCCCAAAGTCCCAAAGTTCCAAAGTCCCAAAGACCCAAAGTACCAAGGTCCCATCTAAAAGTCCAAGAGTCCCAAAGGCCAAAAGTCCAAAAGTCCCAAAGGCCAAAAGTCCAAAAGTCCCAAAGTCCCAAAGTCCCAAAGTCCCAAAGTCCCAAAGTCCCAAAGTCCCAAAGTCCCAAAGTCCCAAAGTCCCAAAGTCCCAAAGTCCCAAAGTCCCAAAGTCCCAAAGTCCCAAAGTCCCAAAGTCCCAAAGTCCCAAAGTCCCAAAGTCCCAAAGTCCCAAAGTCCCAAAGTCCCAAAGTCCCAAAGTCCCAAAGTCCCAAAGTCCCAAAGTCCCAAAGTCCCAAAGTCCCAAAGTCCCAAAGTCCCAAAGTCCCAAAGTCCCAAAGGCCCAAAGTTCCAAAGTCCCAAAGTCCCAAAGTCCCAAAGTCCCAAAGTCCCAAAGTCCCAAAGTCCCAAAGTCCCAAAGTCCCAAAGTCCCAAAGTCCCAAAGTCCCAAAGTCCCAAAGTCCCAAAGTCCCAAAGTCCCAAAGTCCCAAAGTCCCAAAGTCCCAAAGTCCCAAAGTCCCAAAGTCCCAAAGTCCCAATGTCCCAATGTCCCAAAGTCCCAAAGTCCCAAAGTCCCAAAGTCCCAAAGTCCCAAAGTCCCAAAGTCCCAAAGTCCCAAAGTCCCAAAGTCCCAAAGTCCCAAAGTCCCAAAGTCCCAAAGTCCCAAAGTCCCAAAGTCCCAAAGTCCCAAAGTCCCAAAGTCCCAAAGTCCCAAAGTCCCAAAGTCCCGAAGTCCCGAAGTCCCGAAGTCCCGAAGCCCCAAAGCCCCAAAGCCCCAAAGCCCCAAAGCCCCAAAGCCCCAAAGCCCCAAAGCCCCAAAGCCCCAAAGCCCCAAAGCCCCAAAGCCCCAAAGCCCCAAAGCCCCAAAGCCCCAAAGTCCCAAAGTCCCAAAGTCCCAAAGTCCCAAAGTCCAAAAGTCCAAAAGTCCAAAAGTCCAAAAGTCCAAAAGTCCAAAAGTCCAAAAGTCCAAAAGTCCAAAAGTCCAAAAGTCCAAAAGTCCAAAAGTCCAAAAGTCCAAAAGTCCAAAAGTCCAAAAGTCCAAAAGTCCAAAAGTCCAAAAGTCCAAAAGTCCAAAAGTCCAAAAGTCCAAAAGTCCAAAAGTCCAAAAGTCCAAAAGTCCCAAAGTCCCAAAGTCCCAAAGTCCCAAAGTCCCAAAGTCCCAAAGTCCCAAAGTCCCAAAGTCCCAAAGTCCCAAAGTCCCAAAGTCCCAAAGTCCCAAAGTCCCAAAGTCCCAAAGTCCCAAAGTCCCAAAGTCCCAAAGTTCCAAAGTCCCAAAGACCCAAAGTACCAAGGTCCCATCCAAAAGTCCAAAAGTCCAAAAGTTCAAAAGTTCAAAAGTTCAAAAGTCCCAAAGTCTCAAAGTTCCAAAGTCCCAAAGACCCAAAGTACCAATGTCCCATCCAAAAGTCCAAAAGTCCAAAAGCCCAAAAGTCCAAAAACCCTTAAATGACATGCTATCCCTGGATAAAGTACTCTTAATTCGAATCCACCGTGGTGGGGAACAGAACAAAGATGGCGCGTAACCAAAAATCGTGACGTGACGTGACGTGACGTGACGTGACGTGACGCAAATTTTTTTCCAACGCCGATAAAGAAGTTTCACTTCAAAAAAACTACCAGCTCTAGCTTGTTCAAACCAATTTTCGTTGGTAGTTTTTATGGCAATGTACATCATATATTTTTTTAGATTTATCACTCTCTTAGTTTAGAAGTTAGAGGGGGGGGGGGGACACTCATTTTTCCACTTTGGAAGTCCCTCTTGCGCAAGCTATTCACTTTAGAAAAAAGTGATGTTAGAAACCTCAACAGCATTTTGGAAGACCTATCTATAGATACCCTCATGTATGGGTTGGATGAAAAAAACAAATTTGAGTTTCAGTTCTGAGTATGGGGACCCCCAAAATTTACTGCTTTTTTTCTAGTGTTATATAAGAATCTTAATGCAGTTCACAGAATACATCTAGTTACCAAGTTTCAATAGCATAGGCCTTATAGTTTCGAAGAAAAGTGACTGTGACACACGGACGGACAGACAGACAGACAGACATGACGAATCTATAAGGGTTCCGTTTTTGCCATTTGGCTACGAAACCCTAATAAAAACGGGACCGTAATCATGAGATCTCACCGTCTGTCGGTTCGTCACGAGGCTGTAAGTATGTCAGGAACCATGATAGCTAAAGAGCTGAAATTTTAACAGATGATGTATTTCTGTTGCTGCTATAACAACAAATACTGAAATCAGAAAAAACGGTGGGATTAAAGAGGGCTCCCTGGGAGCCCCCTTAATCCTTTTTAAAATTGCAAAAAATGATGTTTGTTGCATGGAAGCCACTCCCAGCTTAGGTACGGAACCCTCTGTGCGCGAATCCGACTCGCACTTAGCCAAATTTTCTTAACTGACAAAGATTTTAGAAAACGAAAATCAATATCCGAACTCAACTTATTTAAGCCCATGTGTTATTCCAGCCTTTAATCTATCCCTGTACCAAATTTCAGCTAGATCCGTTCAGCCGTTAGAGCGTGAAATAGTAACAAACGTCCACAGTAGTCCACACTCATAAAGTTGCGTATTTATAATGAAGCTATATTTCGCAAAAATAAATAAAAAAAATACATAAATAAATAGTTGAAGAGGCGAGTGAGGTGTGTATGGACCGTGCCGTGTGGCGCTCGGTTCTTTCTGCCTACCCCGCAAGGGATTTGGCGTGAAGATAGTATAGTATAGTATAGTATATAAATAAAAAAAATTGCGTGTACTTAGTGTACACACGTAAGAAGTGAAACTTCTTCATAAACTTAATTTTCACCTCACCTTAAATTAAGTCAAAAAGTACAAAAGTACAAAAGTCCAAAAGTCCAAAAGTCCAAAAGTCCAAAAGTCCAAAAGTCCAAAAGTCCAAAAGTCCAAAAGTCCAAAAGTCCAAAAGTCCAAAAGTCCAAAAGTCCAAAGTCCAAAGTCCAAAAGTCCAAAAGGCCAAAAGTCCAAAAGTCCCAAAGTCCCAAGGTCTCAAGGTCCCAAAGTCCCAAAGTCCCAAAGTCCCAAAGTCCCAAAGTCCCAAAGTCCCAAAGTCCCAAAGTCCCAAAGTCCCAAAGTCCCAAAGTCCCAAAGTCCCAAAGTCCCAAAGTCCCAAAGTTCCAAAGTCCCAAAGTCCCAAAGTCCCAAAGTCCCAAAGTCCCAAAGTCCCAAAGTCCCGAAGTCCCAAAGTTCAAAAGTTCAAAAGTCCCAAAGACCCAAAGTACCAAGGTCCCATCCAAAAGTCCCAAAGACCCAAAGTACCAAGGTCCCATCCAAAAGTCCAAAAGCCTAAAAGTCCAAAAGTCCCAAAGTCCCAAAGTCCCAAAGTCCCAAAGTCCCAAAGTCCCAAAGTCCCAAAGTCCCAAAGTCCCAAAGTCCCAAAGTCCCAAAGTTCCAAAGTCCCAAAGACCCAAAGTACCAAGATCCCATCCAAAAGTCCCAAAGTCCCAAAGGCCAAAAGTCCAAAAGTCCAAAAGTCCAAAAGTCCAAAAGTCCAAAAGTCCAAAAGTCCAAAAGTCCAAAAGTCCAAAAGTCCAAAAGTCCAAAAGTCCAAAAGTCCAAAAGTCCAAAAGTCCAAAAGTCCAAAAGTCCAAAAGTCCAAAAGTCCAAAAGTCCCAAAGTCCCAAAGCCCCAAAGACCCAAAGTACCAAGGTCCCATCCAAAAGTCCAAAAGTCCAAAAGTCCCAAAGTCCCAAAGTCCCAAAGTCCCAAAGTCCCAAAGTCCCAAAGTTCCAAAGTCCCAAAGACCCAAAGTACCAAGGTCCCATCGAAAAGTCCAAAAGTCCAAAAGTTCAAAAGTTCAAAAGTTCAAAAGTCCCAAAAACTCAAAGTTCCAAAGTCCCAAAGACCCAAAGTACCAATGTCCCATCCAAAAGTCCAAAAGTCCAAAAGCCCAAAAGTCAAAAAGTCCAAAAACCCTTAAATGACATGCTATCCCTGGATAAAGTACTCTTAATTCGAATCCACCGTGGTGAGGAACAGAACAAAGATGGCGCGTAACCAAAAATCGTGACGTGACGTGACGCAAATTTTTTTCCAACGCCGATAAAGAAGTTTCACTTCAAAAAGTGAATAAAAATATAAATAAAGTGAATTATGAATTGTAAAGAAAAAATTGAGCTTAAAAATTCTTCGTCCTCAAAAACAGAATTAAGTGAGTAATTTTATCGATTAAAAATAACTAAATTATTCCTATAATGCAATAGGTATAATGAACGCTTCTAGTATTGATATTATGTATTTGAAACGTTTTACAGTTAATGTATGTGGTATGCAGCCAAAGTATGTAAATAAAGTCTGGCTTGTAGCAAATTGGCAGTAGCAAATTAGGGGAATTCCCAGCTAAATAGGGATAGCTGCTGTGACGCAACCGGATTTTATAGCAAATGGCAAGAAGTGTTTTTAAAAAGATCTATAGCGAAGGATGTGTAATCTTCACTAAACTTTGTAGCGGGCCGTGACACTTCTCCCGGCCTTCGGACGTGACGGGTATTCAGTCCAGAGTCAAATCGGACAGATACCATATTATCTATCAATAGATACTACTAAATCCGTCGGCCCATGTTTGCCCACTTTTCTTTTAATCATTACAGATCCAATGACGTCATAAACTTATTATATAATAACAAACATGTGTCACTGTTATGTATGCTAATAGTGACTTATGTCTTATTATTATTTACATCGTATTTTTTATGACTGACTTTAAAAAGAGCTCATTTCCGGGTAAAATTTCTGTACTTCGATACTTCAGTCAGAGTAGAGTTTCTGGTAATACTTTGCATAAGTAACTTGCGGGATTCATACCGTTTTTCAAAGCCTTCTATTGTTGGCGCCGTAGCCTGTGCTGAAAATGCTGGGAGTTTTCTCATATCTTTTTTTAATACTTAGTACTTTAGTAGGTCCATGTATCTGCACGAAACGGGTCGCTCCCGCCGTCCTCAGACCCCCGGTCACGGAGACTGACAGTCTAAGGTGAAGACAAGTCTACGGCGCCCCTGCCGCAGACTGCGAAACTCGCCGTCGCCCCTTTCATGGGCAGAAAGGCAAGGCGGCAGCGTCCCTCTTACTTCCGCTGGATACCATGGTATGCCATGATCTCCAGCGACAGAATGTTCACGTCCAGATCTGCCACTAGGACCTGGAGCTGTTGTACCCGCGCTGAGCACTCCATCGATGTTTGGAGCGCTGTGGGATCGACTCTAGAAATGCCTCAGTTTTGCTACTTGTCTGCAAGGTTTAAAAGTCACGATATCGAACAGACTAATTCATAACGTTATATAATCAAGACTTGTGGACGAGTATAGAATAGGATCCATATTTAGTGCAGATAATTGTTGGCTAAGTACTTATTATACAGCAGACTTTATGAGTCATACGTTAAATTTGTATGATGAGAATTATTTTATGTTTTTATAGGTCGCTGTCAAAGCGTGCAATGTGCGAATGGTACAAAGTTTAGTGTCCTTGAACTCTTCACTTGATGTTATCGATCTTGAAGGCAATACTGTATTCCATTATGCAGGAGGAAGTAATAAGGAGATTGTCAATGTGAGTACTAGTTATGATTTTAAACACACGCCCTGTACAACACATTATGTTCTTTGGGTCGTTTTTGAGCATTAACATTTTTGAAATTTTGTTCCCTTCTAGATGTTTCGGTAATAATAGGTACCTACCATAGGTTGGTAACTAGCAGACTCAATAATTTCGAGAGGAGAGAAAATTTCAACAACTGCGATTCATATGTATTGTGTGCCTAAAATCAGAAATTCTGTACACATGATCACAGTAGGTAACTTTGGTCGTGTGTACAGAATTTCTAAATTTGAATCTGGTATAAATCGCTCCTCTCGATTCGCAAAAGTAACCATTGTGTGCGAAGCCTTTTAATACTAAGGCGGTGTTCTAATTAGGAGCGATACGCTGTATCCAAGTCCATGTTTTAAATTGGCAGGAAATCCCTCTCAGGGCGCAATATAAACGACGCGCCTAGCACGCCTCATCTGGACAGGCTCGGAGCGAGTTTACAAGCTACAAGCCAGCGAGTTCGAGAGCAGCTTGTAAACTTGCTCCGAGTTATCGAGGATTAATGCCTCAAACTGGATGTCAGCGGCAAGTGATTGGACGCACGCTGGCTCCGTCGCGCCCTCTCCACTTTTGTCGACTTCAAAAAGAATCCAGCGTTAGGTCTTTTCGCTGTTGCCGTCGCCCCCTCTCATCGCTGACATCCAGTTTGAGGCCGTAGGGATTTTCATCTTGGCGCTGGGGCTGGTATATTATTCCAAAAATGTATTTTTTTTATGTTCATGAATGTTTTACAACTCCAGGGGTCTAAGCACCGTAGACCACTTTCGACTAGCACAGTTCAATAAAAATAAACTATGATATCAATCTTCCAGGCATTAGTAAGCAAAAACCCCTCAACCCTGAACGTGTATAACAAACAAGGCTTCACGCCCCTGCACACGGCATGTCTCGCAAACGCGCCGGACTGCGTGCGCGCACTTATGGCCGCCGGCGCTGACGTCAACCTTACTGCTGCTAAACGATCTACTAGCACTTTACCAGGTATTTATTTTGTAATGAGATGATGCTTGCTGCTTCGCCCCGCTTCCCATGGGAACATATTTCTGGGATGAAAAGTAGCATATGTGTTTTTTTCATTCTATCATTTCCCCACCTGTAAACCCGATGTGAGAACTCTTCAGAAATATCGCTGCCCTAAAAAGAGAAGAATTAACAAAATCGTCTTCATGATTGTATAGTATGTAATATTACCGTCTGTAAAATATAGCTTGAACTCAGTGACAGGGCAAGGAAAGAACGTAATCAAAATGAGCACAAGCTTATATATGCTTCATTTGTGCTACATGGCGATGTGTAAATAATGTCTCAAAAATATTAATTATCTACTAGCGAATGTCGCGAGAATTCACTTCCTGAGTGCCCGTTCCCGTGGGAATACGGGAATGAAAAAACGCGGGGATAGTGTAGCTTCACATCAGTGAAAGTTTTTTTTTTTAAATGGGGTAGTTTCGGAGCCTATTCAATACAGATAAACAAAGATACAAACAAATAAAAATAAAATCTTTGCTCTTTATAATATTAGTATACATTTGTTTATTATTCATCCTTCATTGAGGGCAATATCCTCTTTAAAAACCTTGCGGTTTGTAGTCATTTGATTTTCCGATATCAGCCTGGTATTGGACTTTAAACTGTGGAATTCCCTTACAATAAATAAATAATACTTAAAGAAAAAGTGCGTGTAGATGCGTCTTTCAGTAATTTGAATTGTGTGAGTCTGAAAATTCGACTGAAAGTGACGTACGTCTGTTTACCTGTAAATCGTACTACTATAAATTTTCCTTCAGCTATGGTTTATCATATTTATATGTATTTGTAATAATAATGAACCAAATATGTAGTCATTCAAGATAGTTCATTAAAGAAACATCGTTCAAGCTGTACGGTGCAGTAATATTAGTGATTTTAGTTTATTTAAAAAATATTAAAATGTGGGTTATTGAAGAAGTGGGAAGTGAGTAACTTACAGATCTTAATAGTGTCGGATTTAATACATAAATATTTTCCTAATGGAGTTTTAAAGAAACATTAAATCTAACTAACAATAACATTCTTCGAATTTGTCAAAGGGTCTTTACTGGTACCTGCTGAGTTACAGACAACGTCAAAGAAAATAAAAAAGTAAAATTCGAAACAAACCCCTGTACCAACTCGTCCCGCCAGTGTAGTGTAAGATCCATCGCCTTATCAATCACAAAACAATGTCTGTTAACCCATATATCGATTAAATAATCAGCCTTATCGCAGTCCACTACTGAACGTACAGATTGCGATGGACGACACAAAGAAAAGGGAAATTCGAAACAGACCCCTGTCCCAACTCGTCCCGCTATGGAGTGAAAGATCCATCGCCTTACCAATCACAAAAAAATGTCTATTAACCCATATATCGATTAAATAATCAGCCTTATCGCAGTTTACTACTGAACGTACAGATTGCGATAGGACGGATTTGATTGATGGAATTTATCGAAAAACATAATCATGTTATTATGCAATTGATACGAGTTTCTGGACATGTTTATGTTTAGTTTATTGCCTCATTTATATCAGACTAGCTGATGCTCCCGGCTTCGCCCGCGTGAAATTTGGTTCCTGTTTCCG
Source organism: Miltochrista miniata (assembly GCA_933228765.1). NCBI lineage: Eukaryota > Metazoa > Arthropoda > Insecta > Lepidoptera > Erebidae > Miltochrista > Miltochrista miniata. The sequence goes on along the minus strand of OW121766.1, from coordinate 24,387,909 downwards.
CTTCCCGTGGGATCATTTTCCCGGAAGTAGCATATGTGTTATTCCGGACTAAACTCTATCCCTGTACCAAATTTCAGCCTTTAGAGCGTGATTGAATAACAAACATCCAAACATCTTCACAAACTTTCACATTAATAATATTAGTAGGATTCGCAATATTCGGTAACCGAAATGTAATCACAAATGTTGTCATTATCCTCGTCATTATCCTTACAGGTATTGTAGGAGATCTGATGCAAAATAACCAGCCCAAACTATACCAGCAAGACATGAAACACGGTGGCACGCCTCTCCATTGGTCCACATCTCGCGAAGTCATTGAGGCACTAGCTGACAAAAACTGTGATATAAACGCTCTCAATTTCGACGGTAGAACTGCTTTACACATAATGGTATTACGCGGACGATTAGAGTGCGCCATAGCCTTACTCTCTCGAGGTGCAGAACCTTCTATAGGTGACAAAGAAGGCAACACACCTCTTCATTTAGCCGTGAAACAGACGAATTTGGCGATTGTTCAAGCATTGGTTGTTTTCGGTGCAAACTTGGAGGCTAAGAATAATATGGGATATTCGCCGAGACATGTAGTTCCTACAGAGATGTCCAGCAGCACTTATGACAAGATATTGTATTTGATACACGCGGTGGGTGCTAAAAGGTGAGGCAATACTTGATTTACAGTAATTGGCAGTATTTTTGGATGTGATCATTTTATTTATTACATTGAAATATGGAATGGTGTCTTACATACTTACATCTTTCGGTTCCTATCCTGCGCCACCAGCAAGTGGTGCAGCTGGTGACTAACGGACAAGCCCATGGCCGAAGAAGTAATATTGAAAACAAACACCAATACCAACCCGTTGCACTCTTCCAAAATGTTGGGGCAGGTCTAAATTATTTACCTACCTGTCAGTGTCCGTTTTTAGGGTTTCGTAGCCAAATGGCAAAAACGGAACCCTTATAGATTCGTCATGTCTGTCTGTCTGTCCGTCTGTCTGTCCGTCCGTGTGTCACAGCCATTTTTCTCCAAAACTATAAGACCTGTGCTATTGAAACTTGGTAACTAGATGTATTCTGTGAACCGCATTAAGATTCTTATACAAAACTAGAAAAAACGCAGTAAATTTTGGGGGTCCCCATACTCAGAACTGAAACTCAAAAATTTTTTTTTCGTCAAACCCATACGTGTATCTATAGATAGGTCTTCAAAAATGCTATTAAGGTTTCTAACATCATTTTTTTCTAAGGTGAACAGTTTGCGCAAGAGACACTTTCAAAGTGGAAAAATGTGTCCCCCCCCCCCCCCACTCTAACTTCTAAACTAAGAGAATGACAAATCTAAAAAGAATATATAGTGTGCATTGCCATAAAAACTACCAACGAAAATTAGTTTGAACGAGATAGAGCTGGTAGTTTTTTTTTAATACGTCATAAACCGCAATTTCCGGTTAGTGAAATCACTACCACTGCGAACGTGTTAAAACATCAGTCAAAGTTACAACGAACTATAAGAACTTTTATATTATGTTACTTGCTGCTACGAAACCCTTCATGGGCGAGTCCAACTCGCACTTGGCCGGTTTATTTACTCAGGGAGTTAGAGAGGGGATCTAACCCCAAATACCCCGGACCACGGTTTAGTTGCGCGTAGGGATTTCAATTGTTCACTTACTTTGATATCCCTACAGGATGACGTCTCCAGTGCGACTGAACCCTCTCGTTGTCTGCTTTGCGACCGGTGCATTTATATAATGTTAATATCTCTCATCATCTATTTCATATAAATAAATTTCCTTTCGAGGATAGAATCAGTTTATTGGCCGCAGAGAGCCCTGAAGAAGCTCATCAGCGTTGGCTTTGGTAGATTTAAGTACCCGTAGGAGGCGTTGCAGGGCTCCTAAATAAATAAAAACTACGCGAAAATATATTTTTCTTTCATAGTTCATTTTATCTCCTACATAGTTTATTTTGTACTTCTGTAGCCTAAACAGTCTAACTAATCGATTTAAAAAAATATTATTTGAATGATTCGTTAACAAAAATCTGTAGTACCTACTTAGAACTCGGTCTTGCTCATTCATTAGCTTTCTAGATTAGTTCGATTGTTTTTTTACATTTTATTAAAATATTTTATTCTACTTCCACAATAGATGCTCACCAGAAACATCGGGATGTGGTCCAGCCTGCTCCCACCGCGGTGATTACAACGGAGTGCCTCCACCGCAAGTTGCTCGTGCCTCGACCCGGGACATGGTCAACCAGATGTTGGCCGTCGCTGCTATGGAGAGGGCGGCGTGTTTTGACGCCAATCAGAAGCAAGGAAGGTATGTTGTATTAAAAATCGTGTGATATTCGCCACATTTAGTCCAATTTGCTTTCATAGAGGGGATAACAACGGAGTGCCCCACCACAAGTGGCCCGTGCCTTGACCCGGGACATGGTCAACCAGATGTTGGCCGTCGCTGCTATGGAGAGGGCGGCGTGTTTTGACGCCAATCAGAAGCAAGGAAGGTATGTTGTATTAAAAATCGTGTGATATTCGCCACATTTAGTCCAATTTGCTTTCATAGAGGGGATAACAACGGAGTGCCCCACCACAAGTGGCCCGTGCCTTGACCCGGGACATGGTCAACCAGATGTTGGCCGTCGCTGCTATGGAGAGGGCGGCGTGTTTTTTTTTTTTTTTTTTTTTTTTTTTTTTTTTTTATACTACTTAGGTGGCAGACAAGCTTACGGCCCACCTGATGGTTGGTAACCGTAGCCTATAGACGTTTGCAACACCAGAGGCGCTACACACGCGCTGCCGACCCGGGCGCAGGTTGTGACGACCCACAGTTGAAATTTTTCAAGCCGCCCGTAAGGCCTTCAACTTGGCATAACGACTGTCATTTTACCGACAACCGGGACCAACGGCTTATCGTGCCTTCCGAAGCACGGAAACGCTCGTAAATAAATGTCACAAAGTGGTCCACGTGGTGGTCACCCATCCATGTCCGGCCATAGTAAATGTTGCTTACTGCAGTGATCGTTTACAGAACACTGAGCAAAAAGTTTTGACGCCAATCAGAAGCAAGGAAGGTATGTTGTATTATAAATCGTGTGATATTCGCCGCATTTGGTCCAATTTGCTCGCATTGAGGGGATTACAACGGAGTGCCTCCACCGCAAGTGGCCCGAGCCTCGATCCGGGACATGGTCAACCAGTTGTTGGTAGTCGCTGCTATGGAGAGGGCGGCGTAAAGCAGAAGGTAGGGTGTCGTAGATTAGTTGTGAAATTACTTCGGTTTTGGTCCAAGTAGCTCCCATTGAGGGGATTACAACACAGTGCCCCCACCGCGAACTCGAAAATTTGGCTAGGGAGAGAACTCTACCATACACCCTAGATCTGCCAGCCTTATCATGTAACAGTCCAAGAGTAGTAGTGACAAAAGAAAAATGAATCGAACTGATCAAGGTAAGGGATGTAGAACAGGCAATAGGTTATCGTCCAAATTGTGGGTTATGAGCTCCGTTTAAAAACGTGACTTTGAAGTCGATACCCTCACAATCGTCGATACCCTCACAATCGCATCAAAATCTTGACGATCCCTTTCCTTTTGAAGTTCGACACGATATACAACCTGGTTCGAAGATTATTTTAATCCATTAAACCCGGGAACCAGTTTCTGTGGGAAACGTGCAAACTTAACCATGGAACCGCGGGCATCAGCTTTGTTTATAAAAATGTATTCACATCCAACAATAACCTATCATCATATTTCCAGACTACTCTGCTTAGACGGCGGAGGTATCAGAGGCCTAGTCCTAGTCCAAGTGCTACTGAGCTTAGAGGAAACAGTCGGTAGGCCCCTCGTACACTGCTTCGACTGGATGGCCGGGACAAGCACGGGAGGCATTCTAGCCCTGGCTTTGGCCAGCGGGAAGACTTTACGGGAATGCCAGAGACTGTACTTTAGGATGAAAGAATTCGCGTTTGTGGGCATGAGGCCTTATCCTTCTGAGGCGTTGGAGAATATCTTGAAGGATTGTTTAGGTAAGTGGAAGTTGTAAAATAGCGAAGGTTTATTTTTTTAACTGATTTCATTTTAATTTTTAATTACATAGTTTGATTAAATTTTGAATTCAGTTTTGTTTCCTTTTAAAAATGAGCTAACTATATGATTTACGGTTGTTGCCGTCCATTGTCCAAAGATTTTTTCCACCCTGTAGGTACACTATATATTTCTGCAAATACTGGGTTTACAGCAATCAAGACGGCCCAAAAATATACTTTTTCATATCATCTAAAACTCTGGGGTTATTCAAAGTGCTTTACTTATCAAGGACGCACACGTGTTTCCCTCATCATACAATCCCGGGTTCTTCAAGCGGAGCGTGAAAAGGCACATCACAGGGCCGCCAACATGAGGACCACTGTCAGAAGTCTTACGAACTGTGAGAGTGGCCCGCAATCGCTAGATGCGCCATGACTTTCCATCAGGCTGGCGACGTGAATTTGGCGAGCTGAATATAAAAGAAAAACTACTATTCATGAGTAGATTCCTGGATTTTTGGACCCTTTCACCCCAGAAATATGTATGATAATTCTCTTTATTTCATTGTAGGGACGGAAACGATGATGGCAGATCTTAAACACCCAAAGTTGATGATCCTAGCTTTGTTGGCTGATCGGAAACCTGTGGATCTCCATATATTCAGGAATTATAAATCGGCTCAAGAGATCCTCAATGAACACAATGGAACTATAAGTAAGTGGCAAAGAACTTATAATGCGTGGAACCCGATCTAGGAAACACATATAGCACCCACTTCATTGCGGCAGGGTTTTAAAAGTCTGTAGACTTTGCTTCAATTTTCAATTTTGGTTTTATAATCACAATGGGTCAATAAGTTCTCGTTGAACCATACCACTGCCGTTGACACAAAGTGATCACATCCGTAATATTCACAGCTTGTCGGGCGTCTTGCGGCAAATCCGGAGAGCCGTAGATGGCGCAAGCGACATTGGGCGACAACGCGTCAATCGCGGGACAAATGTCCTAGGACATCCTCGCGAAGGCCCATCCGGGGCTACCGGCCATCGGCAGTGAAAGCACACCGGTTTTAGTGGCTAGGAGTCCAGCATAGCATCCATGAGGGATTTCCACACGTAAAATGTCCCCTAGAGAATACACCGCTTGAAACTTGCACAGATTTTTGTTCAGCTTAAGTTTGTATGTATAGAATTATAGACAAACGTCACGCCTTTTATCCCCGAAGCGGTAGGCAGAGGCATATTATATGCCCACATTTCACCTTTTTTAGATTTTTGTCCCACGTAATAGATAGTGAGCCGTATTGCCGTGTTTATATGGACAGGCGCAGTTGGTGACTGCCTGCTGTTGAATTTTTAAAGCTCATAAAGTTCTTCAACTTGGCTTAAAGATTGGCATTTTACCGCAACCGTTAGACCAACTTTAACATACAATGCTACTTCCTCCAGGTCCTCACGCGGAAGCAGGGGACCAGTCATCAGTGGTGTCTCTGGCGCCTCCGCCGCGGCCCGAAGAACAGCTGGTGTGGCAGGCCGCACGGGCCACGGGGGCTGCGCCTTCCTACTTCCGTGCTTCTGGCAGGTAGGTACTTATATCACATGGCGGAAACTCCATACAAAAATGTTCGATTTCACCTACACTAATATACACGTAATGTGAATGCTTAAATCAAGCTTGAATGTGTGTGTGTGTGTGTGTGAGTATACTAGGGATACTAGCTATGGAAACAAAATGAAAAGGAACAGAACGCAATTTCATGTATGTAGGTACTTTTTTCAAATCTACCCTTGGCTACAAATTAAACCGAAGCAATAGCACAAAGTACGTAGGTAGTAATACGTAATGCAACGCAGTGACACTCTCAAGTACTGACACGGCAATAGACACATCGACTTTGGTGGGGGGATGGGGAAGCTTACTCTGTGAGAGGCAGGAAGTTGCCGATCTGTATGTAATAATATTATATTATCTTTGCTTAAACACAGAATATCTGACCCTGGGCGCACACTGGGCGACAGTCGCGGTGACATGTCGCCCAGTGTACGCCTGGATCAGGCGCCGCGTCGCCGCGATTCCCCTAGCTTGTCACCGAGTCGTGGCAACATGTCGCCCAGTGTGCGGAGCTTAGAACGAAATGTATGTAATTTGTCGCCGGCAGGTTATTGCCGCGACGTGACGCCCAGTGTGCGCCTGCTGTAATAGACGTAGTATAGACGATTTTCGATTTTTCCTTTTATCTTTAAGAAACCCGCCGTTTTAATAGCCTACGGAATCAGCTAAATATAGTATTCAAACTAAATGCTACCTTAACGCCGGTGCGCGAGAATACTAAGCAAGGTATCGCGGCGGCCGATCGACCGTATGTTTGTGCGTGCCACGTTACACGTGTGCAGCCTCGACTGATTTAGAACTCCCTTCCGATACTGGCGGCCAGTAGGTGAATATCGCCGTATGTTAAGCGGCACCAGAGTACAAGAGAAGGCGGCGCCACTGCGCTCGGTACTACCAAAGATAATATAATAGTATGACATACAGATCGGCAACTCCCTGTCGCGCCACAGCTGTCAGTAGAGTTGACGTGCGCGTTGACGGACAATTGCTTACATTTTATTGATCACACGCACACATTCAAGCTGGAGTTTCCGCCCTGTGGTACTACTCTGTTGTACTCTGATGCCCCACTCTCGCCGCTGTCATCCAGTTTGAGTCCTAAGGCCTTAACGATAGTAAGATGAGCGATGGACGATAGACATTGTTGATCAATTTTGCTCCAGACTTTGATACCATACAGATCTATAAATGATTAATTCTTTCCCCAAGGTACTTAGACGGAGGTTTAATGGGCAACAATCCTACCTTGGACGTCCTGACTGAGTTAGCAGAGCTAAACCTGGCGCTTAGAGCCACCGGTCAACAAGAGGCTGCGAAGAAAACTAACTTGAAAGTTGTCGTTTCATGTGGAACCGGTAAGAATCATGCAATCATGTTTTGTTGTTTTTAAGATCATCCCATAAAGAAGTAATAGAGCAAACCCCACCCACAATTTCTTAACTATAACTCCTGTAAACCATGATCTACAATAACACTGACTATAAAAAACTAGTAAAATCGGTCTACGCAGACTCCTCATAGATTATACGATATTAGCGGACGTCAAGCGGTTTCACCCGCGTACTCCCGTTTCCTTGGGAATACGGGAATTCGCGGGTGTATAGCCTATGTTCACCGGGGATAGTGTAACTTCTCACATTAAAAGAATTTTTCAAATCGGTTCAGTAGTTTCGGAGCCTATTCGATGCAAACAAACAATCAAATCTTTCCTCTTTATAAAATTAGTATAGATGACCGGGTTGCTATGCGGTTTATGGCGATCTGCATGTACCGCAGATTATGCGATCACGTCGCTTAACTCTTTTGCGACGAGTCATATAAAGGGCTCTACACACCGTTGGCGCTAAATCTCTTCTGTAAATGATTGATTCAGTTCTTTGCGCGATAGAAAGAGAGACTACTTGTAGGAGTATATCTAACCCGTTCGCTCTGAGATTGCCGCTGACGTAGAGGTTGGTGTAGTAGGGGAGGCCACCGGCAAACTTAGAGCGAACGGGTAGTATAGTATGTAGTATGACAGGTTGGCAGTTGACTGCCAGATTCGCTCTGGGTTTAGTCTGTGAAGGAAGAACCTGGCGATGAAAACTCTCAGCCTTGGTTAGCCGAGTCCACAATAAAATTAAGTGGATTGAATAATAATAACGAATTATTGTAATAACGCCTTTTCCAGGTCTGATACCGGTGTCAAAGTTGAAGGACATAGACGTGTTCAAACCGGAGAGTGTGTGGGACACGGCGCGGTTAGCTTTCGGATTGAGCGCTATTGGAGGCTTGCTAGTCGATCAGGTAATATATCTCTTTGTTAATGCATATTTTTCTATGTTATAGTGAGTAGAGACTGAAGCTCTCGTGGACCCGTGTTGTGCAAATGGTCACTGTAGTAAGCAACTTTCACTGTGGCTGGTCCTCAGATGGGTGACACTTTGTGATTTTTCTATTTCCGAGCTTTTCCAGGCTTCGGTAGACACGTTAAGCCGTTGTTCCCGCGTGTCAGTAACCGTGAGACCAAGTTGGCTTGAAAATGTCGCCAGCGCGCAGTCATACTACGCCTGTCGATTTCAACACAGCAATAAGCTCACCACCTATTACGTGGGACAAAAACTGAAAAGGCGAAAAAATACGTGAATACCCAGCAACCCTATGCGGACGTTCAGGTAGTCGAAACTGCAAGAGCGTGGTTACGTGGTATTCTACCCTTGTCGTTTTTAATATTTGCAGATGATAGAAACGTTTGTTGCGACCCGACACTTCAGTATTCACATACATTCACACCAAGGCACAATTTCCATTTATTTTTATATTCAGCCAAAATGACGCCTGCCACCGAGTCATGGTGTCATCTAGCGAATTGGAGTCACTCTTAAAGTCCCCAAGAATATTGACAGTGACCTCTAAAACTGAATCGTATTTCGGTTACACCAGGCAACTCAACCGGACGGTCCTAGAGGGTGGTGGACCGTGCAAGAGCGTGGTGTTCCACCCTGGGCGTTCCTTACTACCGTTTCGCGCCACAAATGTCCAAAGCGTGATCCAATGAAATTCTTGTGACCCATACAAACATTTGTTGCTACTGGAAATCCGAGATAGAGACCTCGGTATTCCCAGTTAGCCCCTTTTCACACGTACCGGTTGCCGGGTAGCCGGTGCCGGGTACCCGGCGGCAAGTGTATGGCATTACCGGACAAATCACGCCGGTACGTGTGAAAGCTATAGTACATGGCCATACACTTCGCCACCTGCCGGGTACCCGGCAACCGGTACGTGTGAAAAGGGGCTTATACTGTTAATAATAAAAAACATTTTTTTTTTATATTTAGCTCGCAAAAATGACTCCGCCCGCCTTATATAAATAAAGGGGACACTCATTCAGTCCCCACGTTTTGAAGTATTGACAGTGGTTCTCAACATAAAATTTAATTAGATCATATTTCCTTTACACCAGGCAACTCAAGCGGACGGTCGAGTAGTCGACCGTGCAAGGGCATGGTGTTCTACCCTGGGCGTTCCTTACTACCGTTTCGCGCCACAAATGTCCAAAGATGTGGCTATGGACGAAAAATCCGATGAAATCCTCGTGACTATGCTGTGGGAAGCAAATGCATATATGTATAGTCATAGAGATAGAGTTGCGGAGTTGGCAGCGCTTCTTACTGATGATGATTATGGTGAGTGCTAGATGTATACTAATAGTAGCTGTTCCCCGCGGCTTCGTCCGCGTAGAATTCGTTATCGCGTGAAATCATTACCCTCCTTTTGCGCAAACAGTTAATACGTAGCCTGTGTATAGTGTATAGCCTTCCCCTGGACTTACGCTATCTCTTTAACAAATTTTATCAAAATATGTTCGGCGGTTTAGGCGTGAAACGTAACGTAAACATTTTTTATTATATAGAGAGATTTACATTGTTTGAAAATAAAATATTTTCACTCAATCGAAGCCGGGGTGTGATGTTAGATAAATAAATAATACAGTAGTTAGTTACATAAATAAAATCTAATACTATGAAGTTAGTACACTAATATTATGAAGAGATTTTGTGGTTTGTTTATTTTGGGTAAAGGCAAGAAGTATATTACAAACGTTTGCCCAAGCGAAGCGCGGTTATGTTAATAGTCAAATATTAGACTTAGATTGTTCTTTAAAAAATAAAAGAAAGAAAATTATGTATAAAGAGCTTTTATCTATCTATACTGGGTGTAACAAAATTACCTCTCCAAATTTCATGAGATGACTTGGCATCGGATATCAAATACAAATATTTAATAAAAAAGGGGGGTAAATTTTTTTTAATTTTTTTGTCGCACATTAAGAATTCATTTTTTACCGCGGCAATTCGAGGTAACATGGTCGCCGTGGCAAAACAAACACAGATCACCCGTCTGGCTGTCGTTGTCGCTTTCTACTGCCGCTTAGTAGCGATAGAAAGGGTTAAAAAGGGAATTTATAGGACCTTTAAAACGGCTTTACGGTTAAAGTATTCATGTAATTTTTTTTTCTTTTTTTTTGTAATGTTTCTTGACTGATGCCACGTCACGTGACGAAATTTGGAGAGGTAATTTTGTTACACCCTGTATATATAAAAATCAATGCCATTTTTCGTTGTAATTTTATAACTCAAGAACGGGCTCACCTATCCAAACCAAATGTTTAGGTTTTGTTCGGACTATTTAGTAGATGGTTTATGTGAAGTTTGCACAAAATCGGACGAGCGGTTCTTCACTTATCACGCAAACGAAGTTGCGCGGGTCAGCTAGTTACCTATAATTTGTTTCTGGTTGCGCAATTTAAGGTACTTGTTTTCTCAGTACAAAGGCTTTTGTATATTTTTTCTTAAATAATAATTGAAATGATACACAATGTACGTTTTCCCTTCTTCCAAATATTTAATACATCTCTTTTTGTTTTAGTTCCTGGTGCAAAATAATATAGACCCCGACATGAAATAGACAAACAGCTTTTACAGCATAATATTAAATATAAATTAGTTATAGTTAGTTACATAATATATAGCAACTATATAGTATTTTTCTTATGTTTTATACTGTAACATATAAGTAATATAGACTAGCAGGGTTTAAGTTACGTTTTGGCGAATTCATATATATCTGCAAGTTATATCACAAAAATAAAACAGAGGGTAGTTGACATTCGAAATAAATAGCTCTGAATGAACTAATTAATTAAAATCATAAGATTCATAATAAGTTTTCAAAATGAATGGCGGAACCAAATTTGTACACCACAAATCAAGCTCAAAATAATCGGTCTGCAGGATGTTATAACAATGTATATTACCCAATATACAGGTGAATTTTTCAAAAGGGATTGGATGGCCAAATCCGAATCTGTAAGGAATAGCGAAAAATGTTCAAAGGAGTCACGAGCCCGATTTTGATAAAACTTAAAACCTCATCATTACATTTTTGAAAAACCTATAGTCCTAGCTAGGAATCGAACCCATTGATTATGAAAAAAATAACACACCCTATATTATTACATCATACGATAGTGTTGCTATTAAGGATCTTATTCTGGGAAGTAATGACATACGACAAACTAAAGGAAAGTACTCATCTTTAACAAAACACAATTTATTTTTCTTACGTTAACTGATTAATTGTTCAAAATGTAGACCATTGTTTTCAATACATAGCTGGATTCGAGACCTTAAGGATCTTACTGCATTCAATATTATTGATTCCGTTTAGAATATTCTCCAAAGAATCATTTGGAGCATGATTTAAAACACGGAATAGTTACGATCTATTCTGGGATTTCAAACGAAACAAATTATGATACAAAATTTACGTACATGAAATATGAATTCTATTAAATTCCAAACAACAAAAACCAAGCCCTTTTCGAAAATTCATTCTGTATATTATCAATATTATTTGTCACAAATGTATACATCTACCTTATACCTTCTTTAATATCTAACTTGAGTTAGTAGAGTATTTATAAAACCTTACCGAGTTTTTTGGTTTTCAGTGTCGTGACGTAATTGCCTTTCATGGCGTTCCACAGCAATGCTCACACTCTTGAAAGTGCGAATGCTGACAACTTTCTCGTACACATATATTAGTAGATTCCTTTGTAAAAACAACGTCATCTTTCTTTTCTGCCAGTTAAATAATATATTAAATTCAGCAGCGACAATACATTGACAATAATAACTACGAACGTTAATAAGTTCCCAAGGATTACATAAGTTTTGTTATTCACATTAAGTTTTTGTACACTTTTGGCAATGTTTTTGCAAACAACCATAAAGAAAAAGTTATATATGTATACTATTAAGAGCGACCTTCATCTTTCAGTTTAATAGATAAAACATAATAAATTTAGTGGTAAAAAACTATATCGCAAAGTTAATTGGCAAAAAACATACTGGACCAGGCTATGATTAATAATTAAAAATACCTATTAAGACTTTTTTCAACACAATTTTAATTAAAACCAAAAGCATGAAGCCTAAATATGAAAACTTTGAGTTGTCTATTTTTTCCCGGACGGTGGCCAAGTATAAATAGCTAAGTTGATTATAGATATTTTCATACATTTGTTTAATAAACAAAACAATGTTATCTCAAAATAGTGCTATTTCATTGCAAACGTGGTGATATCACCACGTTTGCAATGAAATAGCACTTGCAAATGCAGAAATTGCAGACAAACCTATATAGGTTTATCTGCAAAAACTGTTTTGAATGACGTTCGTCGAGTTTTGAAACGTACTGCACGTGCAATATTTTTATGTAGGTGCATACCGACTTATAAAATAAAATTGTTGATCTGCTTATTCTATAATTTACAAACATAATTCAGTCTCGATCACAGATTATTTGCTGTTATTTAAAAGGAATGCAGCTATGTAGATATAATGTATGTATATTTATTGTTACGTTAACTGGTTAAAACTGATCTCTTGTATTCGATGCCAGTATTTTTTATGGCAGTAAGTTCACCACTTGGTGATCATAACCTGATATGTTTTGATGGCAGCACGAGGGTAGCACCTCTGCGAACGTCTTTAGGTTACATTGTCATCAGCTGGACCGTATGCTGGTCTGCCACCTCAGTGGTTTAAAAAAACCTCGTGAGATGAAATACAACTGGTAGCATTTTTGCGTATACTCGTATTTTGTCTGCCTCTTCGAGGAAAAAGCATAATTATATTTCTTTGTTCGTTCGAGTACGTTCTGCGTATCTTTGTGAAGCCTCCATTTGCTTATACAGAGTAGCAGTTTATATAAATTATTTCAGTATGTGCACCTGTGATCTTGTGCAGCGGTGATCTTCCCTTTAGGGGTACCCCTAAAGGGAAGATATCACTGCTATCAACGTGATATTATGTGTATCCACTGTGGTTTTGAAACTACTGTAACCAATATTGAACTACAAAGAATCAAACTAGTGGTTATGTATACTAAGTGATACACTGTAACGTTACATTGGAACAAGCAAATTCTCTTATATTTAAAAGATTATATTTATTTACTTTTATATTTATACACTGGCTTGCATACCGGTAGCATCTATGTGAACAACGCGCATAAAATACTTGCATCGTAACTGATTATAAATTATAAAAACATTTCAATATTAATAGCAACTTGTTTGTCGCCATCAATGGTATTTTTCTATTTACATTAGCACAGACGGTTGCAAAATTCTCATGAGATTAGTGAAGTATTTTTATAGTCATTCCAAATAGTTTAATAATGAAATTATTTCTAGATATATAAATTGTTTCTATGGATGACGTAGTGTGAGAACGTCCCACAGTATTTATTTATAGAACGTTTTCCTATTAGATATCATTTACTGTGTTATGCCCCAATGTCGTATGACTTTTTATAGTGTAGGTAGTGTAAAAACAAAAATCTTACTAATATTATAAATGTGAAAGTTTGTGAGTGTGGATGTTTGTTACTCTTTCACGCTCAAATGGATAAACGGATCGGGCTGTAATTTGGTACAAAGATACAGTTGTATACTGGAATAACACATAGGCTACTTTTTATCCCGGGAATAAGTTCCCACGGGAAGCGGGATCAGGAACCAATTTTTCGCGGGCGAAGCTGCGGGCATCAGCTAGTAAATAATATAAATTTATTGCATATAAAATTACCTATGCATACTTCGGTTGAATAACTGTCGAAATATGTTATGTGTGCATTATTCTTTATTTTAAGAATGACCTTATTTGTGGGTACGGCTTGAAACCGTAAATTATTTTATAGCTGTAATTTATGCCGAAAAGAATACGGCATATTTTTTTCCTCTATACATCACATTAGCGCAGTATCTACTCAGTTTTTGTAATAAGTTACACATTTTACTAGTTTTAAGGAAAGCATAACTAGCGAATTGGGTACCTACAGGTATCGCCATACTTTTATAATGCTCTGAAGTTACAACGAGTACATAAAACGCAAGTGTTTCTCAAAGTTTTGTTATTTTGCGTCCGCTATTGTTATGTCAGGTTTCGTTAAAAATTGTACTTCACGTAATTAAATCTAATTATTATAAATTTTATGACAATACATTAAAGCTTGTTGATGATTTATTTTTTCATAGTTTAAGAAAATCGATATGCCGAAAACTTCAGACTTCAGAGATGATTAAACGTTTGGCGAACTCGTGTATGTACTATTTAGAATTATCTTTCTCATGGGTTTTATACATAGATGCCTAACGTCTCACAGGGGATAACAGGAAAGTGTCGTTTCGACACAGGTGGCACTTAGATAATATAATGTTAATACTCAAAATTGTATTTTACGGGTATACGTATATGGCGCAGATATATTTATAATCGAAATAAAACATTATTTTTGGGATTAGCAAACTGATTTATTCAGGTCAATTCAGGATAGATAACTATGATGTGTTACAACCTGACAACTTTACTGCTTCTTAAGTGAGTTCTTATTAATTTATATTCGTTTCAGACCTTAGTTGTCAAAGTTTAATTGCATTGTTTTTCCGCAATTCTATACAAGAATTCATGTTTTTATAAAATTTGTTTCAACGTGTGTGTGTGACACTTAACCATTCTATGTATAATATATACAGACGGTATCAATAAAATAGATGACCATGATCAATTTATCTTAGCAAATATGAAAATCAAATCTCATTTCTATAGAGATCATATCAGAATGACATAGCTGTTGTATACTTTGTACCTTTTTAAACATTTGCTAGGCCATTGAGTTAGCATTTTATTGTTATATTTGCTACGATCATTTAGAACAGTCTGGTCGCGTTTAACATTATTATAGTCGACTGCACAATAAAATTGTAATTTGTATCATAATATAAACTCTGCTTTGTATGAAGTTAAAAAGCGTTGTGTATAATTTGCCCCCAATATTTATTTTCTATACCCTTCACCGGCTGGACCGATTCTAATTACATGAAAGGTGGTGCTCACGTTCTAGCGCTGGATCAGGACAACATCTGCCCGGTCGATATATCATAAGTATAATATTTATTATCGACTAAGAACATGACATTATTATAAATAGTTATTTGGACGTCGGTGTAATTTTGACCAAATTTGAGCACAATATAATGTAATGCTTACTCAAATACTGTTGTTGTATATAATATTGTATATGTAATATAATGTCATGTATGTAGCAATAATATGATGTATTTACAAGTTTATAGATGTGTTGTGTCTATGTAATGTCCAAACAATGTTACCAACATCACTGAAATATTTATTCTCTTTGTCCAAAGATTAATAATTGTGATAAAAACTGGATTATTGTTGTCCTATTCTTGTGTAAATGAAAGGAAATTATTTAAATAAAAGAAAAAACTTATGCAAGCTTTTTTATTTCTAATAAATCACCTTACATTAGTAACTAACGTATGCATATACAAAGACTCAATAATATCACATTTCTCATGTGGATATTATTCATCCACACCTAAATCTAACGCTAAAGTAAATTCTAAATTATCTAACTACTTAACTAAGTACCACCAATATAGCCCGAAAAGATTGTTCCACACAGACAACGGGTATGTCCATAGCATTCTGTCCATCGGAAAATAAAGACATATACCTACTTTTACAGTATAAGAGAAAGCGATCGGCTAGTCGATAACAATCTCACCGTCTTTTTTACTCTTGTTAATTACTTTCCTAAGGGATGGAAAGGAAAGAGCATGAATGAACTCACAAACTTTCAACTCTTTGTAAATACTAACACCACAGACCAGATACTATCAGTGTAATAATTACATTATTATTATTACCATGAACCTATAAAAATATATCGGTCGGAGCTCGCTATAATACAATACTGAGGCACGGTAAAAAGTGCGCGGGATGGCTAGCGTTTGTACTAGCTAGTTAGTGTATGAACTCATGATGGTGAACTAGCAAGATTGAGTGGCACAGTTCTGTGTTAGCAAGAATCTATCTTATGTTTTTATAAGTCCACGATTATAACTGTCTTTTCCTTAGGTAATGATATCCGAACCACGAAGTTGTCAGTAACCATGACATTACGGCATTATTGTCTAAGCAAATAATAAGTACAGTTATTAGGAACAACTCAATAACACTCTCTACATTGCTGGTCACGTGTCAAAAATATTATTTTTAACAACTCTTACACCGGACCAGCAATCTGAGATTCTACAAAATTTCGTCAAAATAAGTACAGTAAAAATCACAACAAAAATACAACCAAAAGTAAAACATGACTCACAACTGCACAATTTTAAGTATTTATAGAAATCTATCAACATTTATAGAAATGGTACTTTGATAAATATGTTTTAGAATTACTTATAGGAACACATAATCTTAACCTAAATTTCTAAACGGTTAGGAAACTAAACCGCTTAGTGATATATGAAGCTCATATGTCCGGACTAAAGGGCTTACAAATATTTCACTAGCATATTTTTGTCTTTTTCTGTAAATTTCCAATGGCTAATGCTCAAGATTGGTATGCTTAAATTCATGTAAGAAATGTTTTAGTCAAAAGACTGCTTTACTTCTCATTACGGAACACTCGCTGTTGATAAACCGTGATGTGATTAACAAATGGTTTATTCAGTATTGTAGTGCAATTGCAATATACTGCATTCCGGAAACCTTAATCAAAAAATTCCATTCAGCCCGTAAGCAGCTATTGAAATTTATCGGTGAGGATTTCTGGCTATATCTAACCAATTATATTTTGTAAACATATGTTCTTAGTAAATATATTATTACTTTTTTTCTTGACTTAAAGCCGATAGTAGCCGGTAGTCTGGACTGAGCTGTGTCGAGACCTGAATGAGGCACCGCTTTTATAAACAAAATTACTTACCTATTTAGAACCATTTCTCTCATATTTAAAATATAAGCAGGCGTTCAATAAAAACGTTGAAGCAACTTTCACTTATAAAAGGCCTTCCTTTAAAAAGCCAACAAAATATTTGGGTTGACTTCTTAAAAGGCATTTGTTTAACAGGTGATTGACACAACCGTTTTAAAACTTAGTAAACGATCTCTCATAATTACTAAAATCCATAAAAAGTAATTATTACTTAGTAAGGAAATGGATGTTACCAAGACAATCAGCCTTATGCTGTTGCTTACAATATTTGTTTTTACTTCACGAACAAATCGCTCGACGCATGTTTTTTTTATAATGATGACAATCTTATTTGAACACAAAAATGGAATCGGGGAAGTTACTTATGTATGTTACGTACTCATATTTTATACGGCAGTTTTCTTTTATTTAAGTATATTAAAATTATAAATATGTCAAAAATTATAAAAAATAATTTAATAAATAACAATAAGTATGTAAGTATGAATAACTAAATTTGGTTGCAGTACATAGGTAATGATCTATTTTTTAAATTATTAACAAAAATCTGTTCATTAAGTACCCTACATCTTTTATAAATGCTACAACATAAAAGTTTGAGAAACTCATGTCTCATTTTGCTAATGGTAACAATTTCTTTTAAAAAAATTGTACATATAAGGAAAAAAATTAATCGCAAGGGAGCAAAACATTCAATTTGGCACAAATTTTACTACGAATCGTAGGGAAGTCCAAAATTAACAAAAAGGAAAAGCACTCGGAATTAAAAAATATAATAATTCCGATTGATAACATCCGTTACTCGTCCAATTGACTAAACTAGTGCAACTTTTGGCTTATTCTCATTTCGTACCATGTTTCCAAAAATGTGTACGCAATTTTACACCTCATTTATATTTATTAACATTATCTCCCCTATTTTATTTTTAAAGACTAGGTGTTTTCACGGATCAGGAATTTAGACGAAACAAGTTGCTCTACTATAGCCAACTGTACTAATAACCGAACCACAGCTAATAAGCAGAATCTTCACTAAAGTTGACACGCTCCAGAGAGTTCACTATAATACGAAAACTGAATTTTTAATAAGTACATAGTTAAAGCACTGGTTTAAAAGGCACCTTGTGAATGTTGCAAATAATCTTTAAGGCGTGACAATTTTAGTGAGATTACTCAAGGTTTACGTATTAAAGATATGCCTGCTCTCACCATAACCCCAAATAAATTAATAACACCTAAAATCTAGTTTCTCTCGCACTCAGATTTTAGCAACCATACACAGCCCTTTGACTTTGTAAAGATTAATATAATCATTTACGCGAGTCCTAACTCACTCCTTATACGAATATCACAATATGTAAACCTTTGGCACAATATTGTAAAGAACATTTCCTACAATATACTTTAATATATAATAATACAGTATCACCAAACTAACAGTAGGGTTAATAGGTTAACTGGTATCGTCAAAGATACATTTCGATTAGTACCTACTTTTGTACTGGAACGAAAAAGAAACTAAGTAAAGATAAGTTTATCTTCTTTCTTTTAAAAAGTGTTGCAATTATTGAGATAATGTACACACCTACAGTTACTATGCGTAAACACTCGGCGTAGGTACCTACTCAATTCATTGTATATGAATATGATACAGGCGCGCGCCAGTCGCAAACTAAGGGTTAACATGTGCAATAAGTGCATTCGTACCGTTATCACTCAAGAAGGTCGAAAGTGTCAAGTATTGCACGAAATAAATTTTTGTTTTCGGCATGTCATCCGATGCCGATATTTAATTAAAACAATATTTATGAATTCCTTTGAAGAAATTTCATCTAAAATAGGAAAAATATTTTTACTTAGTTTCTTTTCGTAATAATAAGGATTTGATATATAATGTAAATATAACTCTTTATTTATTTGAAGTTATTGGTAACTAGCAATTAGACTTGCTATGGCTTGTGCATAGGCGTCGCCAAACACCCTATGTCCCCTTCCGTCTGAAGTTGCAGTAAGCTCGTTTGAGCAGCTCAAGAACGTGCGCAGAGCACGTTACAACTTCTGACCGATAGAGAAATTTGACGAATCCTATACCTGTCTATGTGTAGATAATAACACAAATACCTACATTACCGAATGTTTTCTTATCGATATTGTGCCTTAGTTGCGTTTTCATAGTATTGTACGTCACAGAATTATGTTACAGCAATTTAATACGGATCGTCGGGTAATTCCATGTTTGCGATTAAGTTCCTCTTTTCTTCTTTACCAGGTTTTGATTCTAGAAGCGACGGCCGTATCGTCGTTCTTGGCTCGAAACATGGCTGTAACAAAAATGAAACAGTTATACTTTTTTGTATTATAAATAATTTATTAGTAGATAAGTACAACCTTTTAACCCTTTGCGTGTTCTAGGTAATATTCGTCATGCTTGTAGGTACGTTTATTTTGCATTATGCTTAACCTTAACCCTTCACAGTGTGCTGTAGTGTAGTAGCTTTAATATACAATATAATACTATAAGATAAATCACAAACGATAAAAAACAAATACAATAATATAATATAAGATAAATCGGAAATGAGAAAAAAAATAAAGAGAGATAGGTGTTTAGTTAGTCACAATGAGCAAGTTTAGAAATTAGACAAAGAGTCATGCAATAGGATAATAAAAAATATATATTTATAATAGGTATACACGGAATATAAAGTCAAAATACCCTCGGACCTACTATTACCTACACAATAATGTGAAGTTGCACCTGCACAAATTCTCAGTTGGTTTTTGCAGGAAAGGTCCTGCAAGGTTAAAGGTAACCTCGTAACTTCAACAACTGTGTGATACTGCGGCTATTATACATAAGAATACCTCAATCGCAAGCACACGCATGTCAGTCATGGGACACGATTCACCTTTTTTTATTTTCTGACGTCATATCCTTGTATTATTTATTAAATACTACCTGATCCGCGCAACTTCGTTTGCGTGATAAATCAAGAACCGCTCGACCGATTTTGTGCAAACTTCACATAAACCATCTGCTAAATAGTCCGAACAAAGCCTAAACATTTGGTTTAGATAGGTGAGCCCGATCTCGAGTTATAAAATTACAACGAAAAGTGGCATTGATTTTTATATATATCTATATATAGATTAAAATACCCCGGCACCACAGAAGTCCCAATAACATAGCTGTGTGAATTCACATCAATTGTATAACCCACCTAAATATCCGATTCCAAAAAAATGTATAGAAATATTTGCGCTTGTAATTTAATGATTTTATTTGCCTTGGTTGTATTTTAGAAATGGATTATTCAAGAACTGATCGTAGCACTCAATGGTCTCTAAGCTATCCCTACATTCAGTATGTTGTTACGCTTTGGGTGCTGCCTTAAATGCGTGTCTGTGGCATTTTGATTTTTCATATAAGTGCGATTCTGCGCTTCAGAAAGGTGTCAAGCCGTTGGTCTCAACTGTGTTACTGGCAGTCTGTTGAGAGTAGTACCTACCTAGTCGTTAAGTATAGTTGAAGGTCATATTAATATAAGGTTTGCAATATTTCAACAGCAAGTACATTGTTATAATCTGTTATGTCTGTTTCAACACGGCAATTGACTAATAGCCTATTACGTTACATACCTAAATAGTTTTATACTCGTAATTAATGGTTATTAAAAAAATAATTAAGGTTATTTTTGAGTTAGTTAGCGTGTGAAGCCGAAAGCCAAGCAAAATGTAAGAACAAAATGTGAACCTTATCAAACGGCTCAAAACAGCAAAGCTCATGGCTGTTGACGTGCCCAAGCATTATCAACCTGTATGGAAAGTGTGTGTTTGTTACATAGTTTCTTATTACTGATACTAGAGGGTGCGTAGTTCCTTATTGCAGCTTAGAGGAAGTGTCGACTCGTCTAAATACAATTAGGTATAATATTCTGTGAGTGTGCGTGGGTCGGAATCATTGACGAATCATAACTTAAAGGCGTCACCTACAATTTCAGTATAATGACATCAATCAAATCAGCCTATGGCAGTCTGCGGCCTGAAAGTAGGTATGTGTCAGCGCGGTTTGACAATAAATTACATTTAAGCATTTTCATTACTATTAAATTTATTGAAGGTATTTGGAAAGAAGCAACGAGCTCGTCGTATAATATTACATACAGCTCGGCTGCTGTCTCCAGTTCCTTTTGCTATGGACTTTGCGGGCACTCTACCGCGCCGCGTGTATCAATATTTAGTTCGATTTTCGTCATCCCAATATCCAATCCAGTCATACTAAAGTTCTATATAAGTAATTTGAGACACTCATGCATAACGAAAAAACCCGTGCAAATTTAGTTCAAGAAATGTCAACTCTATTATAACAATTATGAAATAGAAGAAGCCAGTCAGTATTGCTTTTTAAGGAAATTTGAAAACGCCTTTAATGCATACCTAACTAGTGAACTGATTTTGATAAAATGGCTGTTCCACCTCCTGATCTACACCGAATGCAAAAAGGACCATCAAATTTTCAATTCAAATTGAAACACAAAATACAACCCACATAAACTGCCCAGCTCTAAAAAACCTTACGTAACTCCCG
Organism: Miltochrista miniata; assembly: GCA_933228765.1. Taxonomy (NCBI): domain Eukaryota; kingdom Metazoa; phylum Arthropoda; class Insecta; order Lepidoptera; family Erebidae; genus Miltochrista; species Miltochrista miniata. Next base: position 24,366,318 of record OW121766.1, on the reverse strand, counting down.
ATAGCCTATGGTTAGGAGCCTCGGTTAAGCTCTCGGAAGGATATCCCAGGACTCCCAACAGAAGGTTTTAGTCGGTAAGAGACCGGCATAGCATCCATGAGGCATTTCCACACGATAAAAAAACACATCGGCACTGCCCAAATAAAAAAGGTGTAAGAAATTTTTAATTATTCTGTGGGAATACGCAGTCAATGTAAATTTTAAGTTGAACATAATCCTCGCTGCGCGCATGTGCATTGTATACTCAAACAAAATTATTAACGCATGTGCGTATTTATGTAAATATTTTCTGATGCATTAGCATTTGAAGGTTAACAATATTTGCAAGTGAACATTCTTTATTTTCTTTTTTTTTTTGAATTGTCTGAAGTCATGACCAAGGGCTGGACATCCTGAAATGGCCTACCTTGACGAAAGGAAGTCAGGCACGCATGACCACTGTGATCAAAACCGGTGAACTGAAGTTCCATTTTATCAAGTAAATACAAGGTCTAATTAACTAATGTTATTTTTAATATATTCAAATAGTGTGAAGGATATTTTTTTACGTTTCCAGGACCCAAGCCTACATTTTCTGCCAGGTAGTCCTAGACTACATATGGCTGGCACAATAGCGGGAAAGGAAAGTCAGAGTGAAACTTTTAGGTGGAACCAGAGGCTTTATTTTACCTTAGCGAAAATTCTACATGGATGCTATGCCGGACTCCTACCGACTAAAAAACCTCACGTATCCCGCCTAATAGCCTACAGTTGGGAACCCCGGGTAAGCCCTCGGAAGGATTCCCCAGGAGTCCCAACAGATCTTGCTACCACTGCGGCCTCACCTAGGAACCAGAGGCTTCAAGCGAAGATCTGCTACACGATTGTAATCCAGCCCCAAAAGGCCTCACTGGCTGCCATCCATGAAGATGTCAGAATGTGTTGTGTTACTTACGACATTTGTTACAATCCACATTGTGTTACTTATGACATGACCTTCAATGTTCTTGGGATCAATCAAAGGTCACCTCTGTTGGGACGTTGGATCTCAAGGTAAGCGGAGCCTCTAAGGACTTTTTTTTTTGAACGTGAGGGAAAATTCATTATGACGATTTTTTAATGCCCGACTCCTACCGATTAAAAAAACCTCACGTAACAGCCTATAGTTGGCAGCCCCGGGTAAGCCCTCGGAAGAATGTCTCAGTACTCCCAACAGACCCACGGCTGCTACTGCGGCCTCGCCTAGGCCCCTAGGGGGTGGTTCGGGTGCTATCCCGCGTCTTTGGGGGGTTTCAGGCCCTCGGTCATGGAGGCCGACAGTCTTCCGCAAAGACGCGTCGGCGGCGCCCAAGTCGCCGACTGCGGAACTCGGGTGGGAGAGTTCTCTCCCGATCCCGCCCCGCCGCCGCCGCCTCTTTCATGAGCATAACCTGCTCGCAAAAAGAGGCGGCGCAGTCCCACTTACTCCCGCTGGAGATCATGGCTCGCACCATGGGCTCGAGCGAAAGAGTGTCCACGTCCAGACCCACTACGAGGACCTGGTGGCGCTGTTGCTCCATCAGCGTGTGGAGCGCTGTGTCATCGCTGCGGTCCTCGCAGTGCGGCCGTGGTTTCCCTGTGTCCTCGCCATAGATACTTACCGAAGCTACCGTGCCCGACAAGTAGGTAAGCGACCTTGCTTGTTGCAATTCATGTAGAATGTTGATGTAATCTAAATTATATTTCTTATGAACTTCATCGTCCTTTGGGTCAATCAAAGGCCACCTCTGTTGGGACGTTGGATTACAAGGTAGAGGTGTAGCCTCTACATACCTTACTTGTTGCAATCCATGTAGACGACAGATGTTATCTAAATTATAATTATTACTTATGACCTTCATCGTCCTTTGGATCAATCAAAGGTCACCTCTGTAGGAACTATGGATTACATGGCAGCAGACGATTGGACAACTGGCTTCGTGGTCCAGTGGTTAGTGTGCCTGACCACGATTCGGAGGTCGTGGGTTCGATTCCCACCCTGGACAATCTCTTTGTGTGATAAGTGATAAGCATATTGATTTGTTCTGTGTCTGGGTGTAATTTATCTATTATAAGTATGTATTTAGATTTGAAAATATACAAGTATGTTATCAGTCGTCTAGATCCCGTAGCACAAGCTTAGGTATATTAGCTTCATTTGGGCTAGATGATGTGTAAGAACGTTCACAAATATTTCTTTTTTATTTATGAGAAACTACGTGATCAATGATTTAATTTACAAAATAAAACAGTCAGTCAAATCGAATTGCCAACAATGGATGTATAACAAACATTATTTCGTAACAAACAACAATCGTTCAATTGACACGCGACTGTTATTTGTATTTTTGCGATAATATAAACAATTTCTGAATTTCAAGTCATTGCTCATTAGTATTCATGGTGAGTATTCACTTTATAAAAGCTATCATTCCAACTATCTTGATCCAGACTTTACAATTCATTTATTTACCTCCAAATTTTAAAACTTACTATGAACCGTTACAAAAAGTTTGCTTTCTTACATTCGGTTCGTTATATTTTCAACTTGAAGGCTTTTAAACAAAAAATATAAAATATGCTTAACATAACCTTTATCTGTGTTTTAGTCCTGGTTGCATTGAAACTGTACGCTTTCCTGACTTCCTATCTTCAGCATCTTCGTAGGTACTGGTTGGTATAATTATGAGTGTACCTACTATTTTTTTATTTCAGGGTTTATCTTCATAGAGCTCTATTGTATATATATGTAGAAAGTTTTTACAGAGATCAAGAAATGTTTTCGAAAAGAGGAACGGGTAAAGTCAAGTGAAAATACTTACAGTTTCACAAATGTTCATGTTGCAACAGTTCTCGATGGTGATCTCGCACTGGTCTGGTCTGGCAGTCATAGGCGTAACATTCTTGTTAACTATAATACGCTTCTTTATCCTAAAAGCATTAAAAATGTATTGCAAAGTGCTTACTGTCATCGACATACTTAATACATCCATTTGTGTTCAATAGGAGCTCTTCAGAAATCTCCGGGGCCCAAGCGAGCCTCACCTTCAAGTGGTGCGCCTGCTGACTAAAAGATTAGGTCATCACGAAGAGAAAGCTTTACATGTCATTCTTTATTTTAATGAATAGTATTTCTTTATCTTCTCTAGTACTATAATTAGAGATACTCAGATCTCCAGTGTTTTGGTACTCCTAATGTCTGACGAACAAGGTTCAAGCGAAGGCAGAAGAAAGCTATTGACTGATTAAATAACTTGCACCAACAAGTTAAAGCAATGGATGAAAGCGATTTCTGTAATCTAGAGAGTTCCTTAAGGTGGACTTTCGAAGCGAGCGTCTATAGCGTCAGTGGCGCCGCGACATATACAAATGTATGAAAGTCAAGACTGATAACGACGTCAAAGCGGCACTGTGACGTCACTGACCGCGTTGTTAGACTAGAATTTCTTACATTTGTAGGTATATGCCGCGGCGTCACTGACTCTATAGACGCTCGCTTCGAAAGCCTACCTTTAGAGTTTAAAAAGGCCTTTTCCACAGAAGGAATAATATATGGACTGCAATAGAATATATCAATATAAATTTCAGTGTAGACTTTAATGCTAAAACGAGATAGGCAGTCAATACAAACCTGGGACGTTTCTTCAACTGCATTACTTTGTTTATCAAATATCCACAGATCAGAAGAAGTGTTCCACTCAGAATAGACAGAGCCAAGATGATAGAATCCTTAACAGGATCCCATCCACCATCACAACTGGGAATTATTTCGTTGACTATTTTTTCTGAGAAACTCTCAGTTGTTGAAGATAACGATTTCGTAGCATTTGCTTTATGTAAATCTTCTGATGGTTGAGGTAATAAATGAGTATCATTTTTATTTGTTGCACAACTGAAATAAGAACGAGTTGATTAGTATAAAAATAATAAAAAATTCACGGACATTCCACACAACGCTATCTGATTCCAACGTAAGCTAGGAATAACCTGCTTATCAGACCACGGATATGAATACCTACTTATATACTTTTTAAATACATACATAGAAACACCCAGATTCTTGAGACAAACATTTTTGGGTCACACAAATATTTCTCTCCGGTGGGAATCGAACCCACGACCGACTACTCAATATCACTACCGACAGGGAAATATATACTTTATTCTCCTATAAAGTATGTATAAAAGTAAATTCTCCATATTGGCACTCTGTACTATGTAGGCTGTGATATTTGTGTGATCCACAAATGTTTGTTTCGGAGTTTGGGTGTTTTCTATTCAAAATATGTATGTGTTTACAAATATATAAGTATGTCTGTTTGTCGTCTTGATCCCATAGCACAAGCTTACATTAGCTTAATTTGGACTAGATGATGTTGTGTGAGATTGTCCACAAATATTTATTTATTTATCACTTACTGGCAATCTGGGACTGCGCTGTCGTTTGATTGTACCGTTGTTGATGCCTCCGTTGTCGTGGTAAGTATTTTGACCTTTTCACATCTTAATCCTTCGAAGTCTCCTACACATTGACAAACTGCTTCATGATTTTTATTCAATGAACACGTACCGCGGTTCATACAATGTCCTTGACAAACATCAACTTCGCAACGCGTTCCTGTAAATCCTTCTTTACATCTGCAAAGGAAATAATCCATCATTAATTTGTGATTTCTGATTGATATTTCATTTTCCATCAATGATAAAAATTATCTTACTTGCACTTGGGTAAGCCTTCAGCAGTAAAGTCACAGTCACCTTCAAAACAATAATTTTGGCAAACAGAAATATCACATCTTTCACCAGTGTAGCCAGCTTTACATTTACATATTGATCTACCATCGACTTTCTTTCCATGTACGCAGAAGAGACCAACATCACTAGGGATACTGAATGTTTCATTGATGGCAGAGTTATTTTGTGATAAATTTGCTAGATTTGCACACTCGGTCTGATCCTTAACTTGCTCTTCAATAGGGTAGTTAGCTGCAATCCCGAAAGGCACTTCGTTATCAAATTCTATGTATTTCTTCGGTTCAGCATTTTTGGAAGGTTTCTTTGGTAACATCCAGATAGTTCTGTAATCCAGATCTATCCAGTAAATGGAATCCTTTGAAATTGTCAAAGCGTTCGGTCGATGGTTGGTGCCTACTAGTAAAGTTTTTCGATTTTTTCCATCCAAATCAGCACTCTCTATCGAGTAGTGTATGCCTTCTCTGTCATCAGCCCAGTATATTTTCTTTGTCATCTGGTCTACTTCTAGACTGACGGGCATGTAAATATCACTGTCCACAATAATTTCTCTCTCAGTTCCATCAAAGCGTGCCCTCTCAATAGTGGGCTTCATAATGTTTGTATTAGTCCAATAAATGTACCTGTAATTTTAAACCATTATAAATTAGATTATCTTATAGATCCGTTTTTCATGATTTTACAATAGTGATTTTAGTAACGTACCCTCTACAGCTGTCGACAGCAATAGCTCGGGGGATTTCGTCATCCATCGTAATTAAAAGGTTGCCGTAAAAATCGTTCTGCGATCCAGGTTTCATTGAAATCCAATATATGCTTCTATCTATTGTATCTGTCCAAAAGAGCATTCCTTTAACAGGGTCGAAAGCTAGTCCATGGATGTTTTCATACGACCTTCGTCTAACTAATGCTTGATGTTTTTTAGTTGCTAAATAAAAACTAAATATAGAAGCATTGTCATTTTTCCTATCTGCAAATAGCAGCATGTTATGGACCGCATCGTATGCTAAGGCTGTGAGGTCTCTGAATTGGACGCCTTCACTTGAAGTCTTTGTGTTATTGCTATAAAATTCTAATTGGTTTCTTGTGGTTACTGCGATATCTGTAACAAAAAAGAGATAGAAGTTAATATAAGATTTTAACAACAGTGACTATTAGTGTCAAAAACTCGAGGAATGGATTACAATTTCAAATAGGATAAAGTACTATTTTTCTGTTTATCGAGCTCTATTTTTTTCTATTATCAAACATGTACATAGCAGTAATGTACAGTCACATCCAATATTGCATGTGCCCCTTAATATCTATAATCCCCTGCACATTTGAGTCCAAATTCACAAAAACTCCAATAGATGGCGCAACTTTACTCGAATATAATATTGCATAGACACCTTAGAATCACAAAAAATGTACTAGATGGCATATTTACATTACTCAAAAGATTTATGAGTTGCTATTTCGACAATAATCGCGTTCCTATATGAGGCAAAGACTTCTATATAAACTGAGGTAGACGCGCCGTACTCTAACAAACGAGATTTCAAAAGCAAACCTCAAACACACACATTGCTAAGACTACACTCACTTATAAATATTTTTTACGTAATTGTCACCACACACAATAGCAATATACGAATAGAACAAGAGTAAAAGAGAAGGCGTATGGACTCCGATTGCAAGCCAAGTACCTACTTTCGAAGTTTTAACTCACTACAGTGCGAGCAACGCTGCTAATTAGCTCAGTTTATAGGTTTCAAAAATCGGTGCGTAGGGCATGTCTACCTCAGTTTATATAGAAGTCTTTGATATGAGGTATGAAAAAAATCGGCAACGCTAGATACTTGACTTCCAATGTTATCCGAGAGGTGGCGTCAATTCTCAGTGCAAAGCAATTTCGTTTCGGATTGACCATGCATTCTCAAATTCGTCTGTACCCAATTGCAAAATGCACCTTTCCTTACTTTTTGTCTTAAAAGATGACGCTAAGAAATCACGCAAAACAAATTCTCAGTCTACAAAAATAATTGGTGAAAGTAGACAATAATTATGGTGTGGCAGTGTTAATGTAGCCATTTATTTTAGAACAAATGTTCCTGAAACTGTTTGTGACTGCAATCAAGATGCCGTACCGGTTTTTGGCAGCGATGCAATGTAAATTCGTCACGCGGTGAACTAAACGTCGAAGTCCCGAGGTGAGTTACCGTATCACTTACATAATAAGTGGAACCACGTGGTCTGAATAGCGTAGGTTTACTGCTCTCGTAATAGAAATGTATTTAGATTCGTATTGATATCAATGTCGCCATGGTCACAGAAGTTTGCATTAAAGAGCATTATCATTTGTGTATTTAAACATTAAAACAGTTTGCTGTTTGAGTCAGAACAATAGATACAATCATGCAAACGTCGTCTTCGTTGTTGTAGTTGAAAATAAAAAGTGCCCAGGTCTGAAATCTAGGGCCCGTTTCACAATGTCATCGGCATCCCATTTTTGAATACTAGTGCTTTTATACGACGACTCATCCTGATAAAGATGCAGATGGTCAGTGCACACGTATCTTTTGTTGCCCGCTGCTCTGAAATCTGTCCGTATTAATGATGGCGACTGCCGACTATCCTGCAGCTTGCTCGCAATGTCACAACTGTGAAAGTTGATACGAATGGAACAGCCATTGTTGCCCGAAAACCTCGTCCCAGTCAATTCTCCTCTTTGAGCCATGATACATAGCTTCTGCTTGTGCCGCTTATTGTCCGTCTTTCATAGATATAAGGTTCTTGTCCCCTTCAGTCTCACCGCCCGTCAATATACGCTCACTCTCAGTTGATATTGCTAGTACCTTACAAAAAGCCATTTTTCATGTTTTAAATCGTAGCATAGCATCGTGTAGGTGCCGACAACAGTTTGGATACTATTCAATTAGCCGTCTCATGATATTATCTCGCTGTAACTATTCTGACGTGGGAAAGATAAAATGTTCTAGAATCTGGTTTTACGTCAATACGTGCTGTTATTTTAACACAATAATAATACATTGAACCGCCATTGCTGAGTAGGATGTTTCGGTTTTATTCCTTATACCTTGGTACCTATCTATTGGCAAATAAAATAAAAACACATTCTTTCTGTCTTGGACTTTCTCGTTCCATTCATATTTTTGTTGTTGCTAATATTGCAAATATTGCAATCACCAGGTAACGTTGTAAAGCACCGCAACTCATTTAAGTTCCGGCTGAAAATATTATAGACTCTTTCATAAGTGGTTAGGTATTTTGTACACTCTTTTACTAGGTACACACGTTACCTTTTTTAGGGCTGCGAGTCACCCCCAATAATTCACAAAATCACTAGTAGCCCGGCAGCAGGGTGACTTTGTGTCGAGGTCGAGACACATATTTATGCATTCCACCGCGTCACAAAACAAAAGTTCCTACGACTAACATGTAGGTACGTAACTCTACGATTTCAACGATTAAGATTATCGATAAGTAATATTAAATTTAATAAATAGGTAGGTTTAAAGCATGCTTGTCATGGTTGGCCGCACTTCTCATATTATCAAATACTTATCAAGAATATATTACGTAGGTATGGACCCTGCTGTGTACAAATCTTGTCTTGGCTTTTAATTTGCAGATGTAGTGGTTTTTTTTTCTTCATTTTACAATGACACTTTAATTTATTTTTCTATTGTTTGGACACAGTGAAGTCAGCAAAAAAATTTGCTACGTCGCAAATTTTTTGCTTGCTACAGCTAAGTACAATCAAGTACTCATTGATTTGACATTACATTGACTGTGAGACTTTTGACTTTACCTATGTAATAAATAAATTTAGGTAACTTCTTAACTAGTGGAAATTCCCACAGATGTCATGCTGGACTCGAATCATCTAAAACCAGGCATTCCCTACCCATCCGTATAGCGTCAGGCTCCCTGGTTAACTCCTCGGAAGGATCTCTTGGGATTTTCGGTAGACTTTGGCTACCACTTAGGTTGCATTCTGTCCTGGGATCTATTTCCGAGGGCTTAGCCGGGGCCCCAACCGTAGGCTGTTGGGCAGGATACGTGAGGAGTTTTAGTCGTTAGGAGTCTGGCATAGCATCCATGAAGGAATTTCCCTTACGATAAAAAAAGGGGGTTCATTCTTGGGATGTCTGTCTTGAAAAAATAGACTTAAGAAAGACATTCTGGTGATTTTTCTCTCATGATATCGGCTGACTTTAATACCTGGAAGGCGTCTGACACCCTATTTTATGAAAGACAATCGATAGTAAAGTGTTTTGCGTTGAAAGAGTTCACTGGAAAACTGGACCCAAGGTAACAATGCATGTGAATATCGGTACAGTACAAGTAGTGTTGCCAGGTGTCCCGATTTAGGCGGAACGTCCCGATTTTCAGGGGTCTGAGGACGCGTCCCGATTTGGACTTGATCGGGACGCTAAATGTCCCGATTTATGATAACCAAGAATAATTATATATTAGCACCATGAGCAGTCAATAATTTACTTAAAATGTATAAAAAATCTGGTTGGCTTACTCATCATCGCCCAGCCGAATCATATAAACATGACATTTGGAGAGTACCTATTTATATTTTGTGACGTAAATATCCACAGTAGTTAAATAGAGATTCGTCGAAATTCGAGGTGAAACAAGGTGGCAAGTTATGTATTGTACGAAAGAAAAAAGTTAATTCTTGTAGATCTTAAAATTTGGCAATAGAAAGAAATAAACGTGTTTCAGATTTTAAACCCCCAAAACTAGCTCTTCTTTACAGTTTTAAGGGTACCTACATTTTAAAACTGCAAGAACCAACATTTTAAGAGTGGCCTTTCGGCTACACATTAAATAGATACTAGATAGGCTAGACTCCGAGCGATAACTCAGCCAGAATCGGGAGCATGGTTGCACGCGTTGCCTTCACCCCACCTAGGCACCTTGCTTGGCGACGACTCGTTGCGGGTGGTGGTGGCGCTCCGCCTGGGCTGCAGGGTGTGTGAATCCCATGTATGCACCTGTGGTTCCACGGTGGAGGCCAATGGTCATCACTCGCTGAGTTGTATCGCGTGATGACCATTGGCCTCCACGCATCGATACATGGATAGTTAAGAGTGGCCTTTCGGCTACACATTAAATAGATACTAGATAGGCTAGACTCCGAGCGATAACTCAGCCAGAATCGGGAGCATGGTTGCACGCGTTGCCTTCACCCCACCTAGGCACCTTGCTTGGCGACGACTCGTTGCGGGTGGTGGTGGCGCTCCGCCTGGGCTGCAGGGTGTGTGAATCCCATGTATGCACCTGTGGTTCCACGGTGGAGGCCAATGGTCATCACTCGCTGAGTTGTATCGCGTGATGACCATTGGCCTCCACGCATCGATACATGGATAGGTTCCCGCGGCACCATGCTCTCAACTACATAATTCGTAGGGCCTTAGTTTCAGCGGACGACCCATGCGTACTTGAGCTGCTTGGTCTGAGCAGAACTGATGGCAAGAGGCTAGATGGTATGACTTTGGTGCCATGGAAGAATGGTAAGTGCCTCGTATGGGGCGCTACTTGCGTTACCACTGTTGCTCCAGTCACCTCAGTCATACGGTCCGGTCCCCGCCAGCTGCGGCTGAGGACGCGGCTGCCGGGAAGCGGCTTAAATATGAATTGTTGCAAGCCCAGTATCTTTTCGTTCCCTTCGCAGTGGAGACCATGGGCTGTTGGGGTGTTGAGGCTTAACAATTTGTGGAGGAAATGGGGCGCAGATTATGGGAAAGTCAGGAGACCCGCGGGCTGGTGCAAAGACTGTCTATTGCGATCCAGAGAGGTAACGCGACCAGCGTAATGGGTACTTTTGCACTGGGTGCGATTGGGAGAGAGTCGACGATGAATTACGAAGTGTAATTTACGACGGATACTTTGTCCTAATACGGGTATAATATTTATTGTTAATTAATTATTTGATCAATTGTGGCACATTAAATTAGAAGGTCATCTTTAAGGCAGTTTCAAAAACGATTAGGACTACAGCCATGAAACGGGAAAAGAGTTTTTAGAAATTCCACTCCTCAAGGATTAATAGGAAGTTATTACCTAGCGATTTTGGAAATGGTAGGGTTACTTTTTTGTTTACGTTTGAAAATCCTTCATGGATGCAATGCTAATTTCTTATCGACTAAAACCACATGGTTCCCTACTAATGCCCACAGCCGAGAGCCCCAGGAACCAGGAATTCGGTTACCACCACGGCCTCACCTAGGAGTTCGGGTGCTATTCCACGTCTTTAGGGGGTTGGTTAGGATTTGGGATGTTATTCCGCTTCTTACGTCATGCCGTCGTTATGAGCCTGTTTTTTGTAAGAACGGCGAGCAGCCCTTTCATTGCATTGTCTTCAGGCCCCCGGTCGTGGAGGCCGATAGTTTTCGGCGAAGACAAGTTTACAGTGCCCTCTGCAGACTGTGGTACTCGGTTGGGAGCGTTATTTCTCGCTCTCTCTCCGCTGCCTCTTTTTCGAGCAAGATCTGCTCGCAGAAAGACGCAGCGGCATCCCACTTCTTCCCGTTGGAGATCATAGCTCGCACGTCTCCAGAGAAAGAATATCCACGAGGATCTGGCGTGCTCCACCAATGTGCGGAGCGCTGTGTCATTTGTGACAACAGGAAGAAGATGTTGCCATCTGATGGGTCCGGCAGTCTCATCTGATCGGATGGCACCCGTCTGATCACCTTGATTGTGGAGTTTCCCCATTTCGGTTGCTCAGGTCGCACCTTTCAAGTCTCTATTATTTCTGGCAGAGATGGGACTGCTGAGTATCGATTTCTCAGGTCTAAGGCCCAGCCTCAGTGGCTTCGTGCGCTATTTATAATATTACACAAGGCCCTCGCTTTCAGGTCCCATGGAGGAGTTCTGGTAAAACGATTAGGGCCACAATCATCAAACGAGCGTCAATATGAGCTTCAATATGAGCGTCGTTTGTAACAATCTAAGACAGGTGTTAATTAGAAAATAAAATATCCGCGATCCCGCAACTGCTCTTAAACCCAAACATGGCCTGTAGTTTTCTGAGTGAATTTTAGTAGAATCCCTTCATCACTCAAGAAGTGAGCTGTTGATCTCTAAAATTTATCCAAGCTAAGAACCATCCCGGTCACATCAGCTATCTAACAAAAAATCGCAAATGACCACTGTTTACAAATGATGTATTTCTGTTGCTGCTATAAAAAGTCTGAAAAAGGGGTTTTAAACCCCCCCCCCCCCCGCTTTAACCGCACAACAAAAGTGATATTTGCCGTTTTTTGGTACGGAACCCTCTTGTGCGCTAGTCCGACTCGCACTTGGCCGCTTTTTTTATTTCGTCCCGATTTAAAACCCCAAGTCCCGATTATTTTTACCCTTTGTACCGATTTTCATCCAATAGGACCTGGCAACACTAACTGTACAAGCGACATGCGCGCGCGCTGATTATTCCGCGATGTCAACAGGTCTGTAATTTACATACATTTGTTAGCTATAGGTATACCCATTTACTTGAATATTTTTCGTCGAAGTTTAGTTGAACTAAACTAAAAATAATAATAATATAAATATTCACGGACATTTCACACAACGCTATCTGATCCCAAAGTAAGCTAGGAATAACCTGCTTGTGTTATGGGTATCAGACCACGGATATATACTTTTAAATACATACATACAACACCAGACTTGGGACAAACATTTTTGGGTCACACAAATATTTGTCTCCGGTGGAAATCAAACCCAGGACCTCCAGCGCCGCAGGCGGTATCACTACCGACTGCGGCACAGAGGTAGTCAATAAACTATAATCTACGATTGATTTTCGCAATGTAACGCCTGATTTCAGTAGTTAAATGTGATATTTTATCTAATAATTATGTATGATATGATCTATGTTGTAGTTGATTTTGATAAAGTGTCACGTGTATAAAGAATCTATATTTATTCATAATGTAGTAGGTATGTCAATTATTATTATCCTAGTCAATCCTACAACAACACTTTCACAAAGTATCCAAGATCCAGATCCAGAAGCGACACTAAATAAAATCTTAAGTAAACATTTCTGACTGAACAGCACGGCCAGCATAAGGCCAACAATACTAATTACAATACAACTTAAATACAACAATACAAATTAAAGGCTATTATAGTCCATATAGAAGCGCTCGTGGCCCCGCGAACTCAGTGTTCTGTAAACGATCACTGCAGTAAGCAACTTTCACTGTGGCCGGTCCATGGATGGGTGACCATCCATGTGATCACTTTGTGACATTTATTTGAGCGTTTCCGTGCTTCGGAAGGCACGTTAAGCCGTTGGTCCCGGTTGCCAGTAAAATGGCAGTCGTTAAGCTAAGTTGAAGGCTTTATTTCAACAGCAGGCAGTCACAACCTGCGCCTGTCCATTTAAACACGGCAATACGGCTCACCACCTATTACGTGGGACAAATTATACAAAGGTGAAATGTGGGCATATGATATGCCTCTGCCTACCCCTTCGGGAATAAAGGCGTGACCATATGTATGTATGTATGTATAGTCCATATTATAAATTGTCGTGTGGCGATGTATGGTGTAGTTCTATAGGCGTCAATCGGCTAAATTGAAGAATTAATGTTATTGGTACCTATTTAACTAAGGAAAATTAACAGGAAACTTCGCCAATTTGGTGGAACAGAAGACCGTAGAACCACCAAAAATGAATAACCGGTTGTTGTATTCACCACGTGCAATATTAGCACGGAGATTTTTGTTTTTTACAAATATGATTAAGATTTTTTTTAAAATAAATATTTGTAGACAATCTCACACAACATCATCTAACCCAAATTAAGCTAATATAAGCTTGTGCTATGAGATCTAGGTGACTGAAATACATATTATAATAAAAATATAATATTATACATAGAAAACACCCATGCTCCGAAACAAAAATTTGTGGATCACATAAATATTTGGACAGGCCCAGGAATCGAACCCACGACCTTCAGCGCCGCAGGCGGTATCACTACCGACTACGCCACAGAGGTAGTCAAAGTATCAGGAAATCTACTTTTCTACTGGTATTATATTTCAAGAGAAGCTTCCCATGCGAAGAAAATCAAGGATGGCGAGAGAAGAGAACAAAACATTAAACCGTTATTACTGGATAGGTACTATATGGATGTACTATATAGCTTCTGTACCTACAATGGAAAGATCTAAATCCAGAACTCAGTAACTAAATTTCCAGCGCCTACAGTAAGGTCTTACCAAGAATTATTTCTTAGATCATAAGAGTGTTGAAAATGTTAAAGTGCATGTAATAATGACTTCCACAGTTATAAAACAAAGCAAAAGAATAGTAACGAAGGACACAAAACACCGTCTACTAAGTAACTTGTAATTAGCTGCTGAGACGTTTAAAATTTTATTAACAAAGTAGGTATAGTAAATTTTCAGGTAAGGATAAACAGATTTTAACCGACTTCAAAAGGAGGAGGAGGTTACTCAATACGACCGTTTATTATGTTTTATGAAGAAAACTAGCTATTCCGCGCGGCTTCGACCGCGTAGAAGTCGTTATCGCGTAAGAGTCGTTATATCGCAAAATCATAACCCTCCTTTTGCACAGTCGGTTGAAAAGTAGCCTATGTTCTTCCCAGGGCCTCGAACTATCCCTATGCCAAATTTCATCTCAATCGCTCCAGCCGTTTAGACGTGAAAGCGTAACAGACAGACAGACAGATAGACAGATAGACAGACAGACAGACAGATAGACAGACAGACAGACAGATAGACAGACAGACAGACAGATAGACAGACAGACAGACAGAGTTACTTTCGCGTTTATAATATTAGTAGAGAAGTAGAGATTTATCTCCTGTCCTGACATACGTATGACATAGTAAATGTTTTGCTTACTGCTATAATAAATGCAATGGGTAGCTCATACAGTGTGTTGTCAGTAAGCAATTAGCTCTTGTATTTATTAAATATGTTTTAGATTAATAGAATTTTAGAAAATTACATAGGTACTATCGTAGGTAAGTATTGAAACACTTGGTAATGGTCTATTAGATAATGTTTACAAACTGATGAAACTGTTATAATATCTATCCTTATCACCCGAATCATATGTTGTTATCATTGAAGTAGGTATAATTTTCATACTTATTTGGGTTTAATTTAGCAAAAATATGGACTTAGTTGACTAGATAAAACGAGTGTTTTATCTAAGGATACAGACGTAGGTACATAATTATAAATTTCAGGTGACTTTGTATATTTTTTGGTTTCCAAATTTTTACTATTGATTCATTTACGGTGAAAGTAGACAACTTGTATAACTCACACTCTACGTCCGGAGCGTTCGAGCACGGTTAGATCCGATAGGGGCTTTCTTCCGCGCACGCTTAGGTTGTGGAATGATCTCCCTGCCTCGGTTTTCCCAAACGCCTACAGTATAGGGTTCTTCAAAAGAGGTCTTAGAAGGTTTTTACAGGGTCGGCAGCATGAGAGTGGCGCCTCTGGTGTTGCAAACGTTCATAGGCTGCGGTGACCACCGATCCTTCTGGTGGGCCGTATGCTTGTCTGCCACCTTAGAGGTATAAAAAATTGTATAAACCAGACTTGAACCCGTGACCTAGACTTACAGGGGGCAATGCTCTGGTTGATTAGCTATAAAACTATGCATAGAAATTGCCCTAAACAGTATTACCGCAGCTTATGGCAGTCCACTCCTGGACTTAGGCCTCTCCCAACTTTGCCATAGGCTGATTTGATAATGATGATGCATTACCTCTATTCTATTAGATAGGTACAGACTTCTTTAAATAGCCATGCACACTAAATGGGAGGATTAGGATATATCTTTTTTTTTTAACGTGAGGGAAATTCCTCATAGATGCTATGCCGGACTCCTACCGACTAAAAAACCTCACGTAACGCCCAACAGCCTATGGTTGGGAGTCCCGGGTAAGCCCTCGGAAGGATGTCCCAAGGCTCCCAACAGACCCACGGCCGCCACTGCAGCCTCGTTACCATTAAGATATATCTAGTAGGTACTCTATAGCACCCAACCTTAGTTACCAAAAAAAAAAAAAAAAACTTACAGCTAGTGTGAACTATATGGGAACGCAAAAAGACAGTATAATAATAAAAAAAATAAAAAAAAAAAAAAAACCTCTTTCTCAACTGAGCCTGCTCTTTTTTATTAAGTAGCTTTATTTACTTCTGTATATGGACCGGAGAAGTGTTATGCGCTAAACTGACCCCTTCCATCTCATGGGGTGCGAGTAAATTATTAATATGGTGTGATTGACGGAAAGGAACGAGATGAAAGCTAACAAGTATGAAAGTATTGTGTGAATGAAAGAAAGGATTCAAGCTAATGCGTGCATTGTGCAAGTGCGAAAGGTATAGCGTGATTGTATGAAAGGCAAGTTTGTGATAATTAGAAAGGAATGATAGTTAATGTGATTGTGAGAAATGAATATTGGTTTACATCGGACGCAACTGAAAAGTGTATGCTATAAATGTTTGTGAGTGATAAAATGAATACGGGTATGCAATAGAATAAACGCGGGTATGAGATGGAGCCTGGGGCCCGGGATGCGCTAGCGTCGTGTCCTAGCACTGCTTACCGCGCGGGGCTGGGGCTTCGCGGGCCCCCGAGTCCACTTCATACTTATACGGTATTACATTAAAATCTGATTCGAAACGCCATTTGGGCTAGATTAATCATCATGTGACGTCATTAATAAAAAAATGAGTAAACTGCCTTTGCCCACGGCAGAGATGTGTGAAAAAATTTTAAAAAAAAAAAAAAAAAAAACCTTAGTTACCGGTTCTACAATGAGTTACTGTTTGATATTTTATCAAATACAGGAAAAGCTTTTGTAAGTACCATAATATTAACTAACGCTCTATGTGGTCGGCATGAGATTATACTTCCTGAAGCCTACAGGAAAAGACAAATTCGTGATAAATATGGTTCGATTTCTACTTGTGACCGCCACCAGCCATCAACGACATAAGACACCAACATACACGCCTCAGATATAAAAAGCCACCGATCACTTGTGAAGGCCACTGACCACTAATCACTGTCACTAAAGTTAAATTGTCCATGGATGCAAGTGTTATTTGACATGTGTCAGCAGCAGCATAGGCTTATTTTAAAAAAAAATCCCCTATGCCTATGCTTGCGTACAATAAAAAATAAACAAAATTTAGCATTATGACTTCTCGAAATTGATTATTTACTTGCTATTTCAAAGAAATATCTATAGGTTGAATGTCAATACATAATGTATTTTCGGAATTGAATGGTAAAAGAAAAACTAAATTGCGTAGGATTGGCAGACATTTGACGTTGTTTGTAAAACCGGTATTTGAATACCTCGTATTATCACTTTTATGTTTGTTGAGTTCACGACATATTGTGACTTTTTAGTCCATAAATTATAAATGGAGTAGGTTCTTTATACATACAGTGTTTTCGTTATGCAGACCGAAAACCAATGAAATTAAAAATTAACTTCTAAGTAGGTACCTACTTAAGCATATCTATTACTTACTCAATACTTAGGTATTTTATTTGCATTTTACAATGAAGTATGGTAACCTTACAACTATTGTTCATTGTAAACCCTATCGCTCACTGCGAAGTCATTAGAAACAAAAATTACTTAAGTAAGTACATTTGAAGCGCTCGTGGCCCCACGGACTCAGTGTTCTGTAAACGATCACTGCTGTAAGCAACTTTCACTATGGCCGGTCCGTGGATGGGTGACCATCACCAGACCATGTGATCACTTTGTGACATTTATTTGAGCGTTTCCGTGCTTCAGAAGACACGTTAAGCCGTTGGTCCCGGTTGCCAGTAAAATGGCAGTCGTTAAGCCAAGTTGAAGGCTTTATTTCAACAGCAGGCAGTCACAACCTGCGCCTGTCCATTTAAACACGGCAATACGGCTGACAACGTATTACGTGGGACAAATTATAAAAAAAGGTGAAATGTGGGTATATAATATGCCTCTGCCTACCCCTTCGGGGATAAAGGCGTGATGATGAAAAAAAAAAGTAAGTACATAATTAATTGGATAAATAAATAAATAAAAATAAATAAATGTTTATTGCAAAACTTCAGTACAGCTCCTTACCCATAAACATTGCACCCACAAAATGCAATTGACAGACCTTACGATTACTACAAACAATATAATACGACAAAAAAGCGAAAGAATTTAAAAACAATAAGCAGTGGACCCGGCTTTATGGGCTCCCGACACGACCATGCCCTGCAACCGTCAATCACGTCAAACATGAATGGATCGAGGATAACTGTGCCGTAGGTAGACCAAACATGGACAATAAAAAAAAATAAGAATATCTTTCGCTTGCATGAACAGGATAACAGGAGGTGGCTATTTAAAACAACAGGCCTATTAAGAATTTGTTTTTATTTACGTGTACGTATCTTTATTATGGATGCTTTTAACCGAACTTAACCGACAAACCATACGGGGCCCCACCATTGCCTAGTACCGAGAGCCCCGGGTAAGCCCTTGGAAGGATGTCCTAGGTTTACCGACAGACTGTGATTTGCTTCCACTGCGGCCGCACCGTATCTAAAATAAATAATACTTGACAACAAACTAATCACTCATACTTATCTTAGTAATGTCATGCTCAGAAGTGAAAGTATTTTATCACAACTTGCAGTTTTGAAAAATAGGTATTATTTAATCTTATCTTCAAGATTTATTATGTAGCTTGATAGTGAAATTTCAAGAACAAAACATGAAATTTTCGAAATAGTCGTGATATCTGTAACGATTACAGTTGTTGATATGCACTTCAAATCCATTCGAGTAGGTATTGAAAACCATATCATCCGGATAAAGTCGAGGGCATTAGAATGACACACGTTTTGGTGATGGATAGATGATTTTTATCGCAGCTTTCAAGCGATTTCATTACAATCGGTTTTATCCGGTAGATTCCGGTTGATAGAATAGAATTCCAACAGCAAAAATCTTATTTTTAAACTGTATGTATACCAGCCTATAAGTGTGAGCAATAACACGGGTAGGTATTGTGAAATGAAAAGTATTAATTTATCGATGATGCAGACTAAGGGAAGGCATATGTGTAGTACCTACAGTAACGACAAACTTCTTGAGCAATGACCTTGAATTTCGTGATCTCTTTTCTCTCCATACCACCAACTAAATAGTTATTAGCTAACACAATAAAATGCCAATAATAAAAAAATACCGTTCTTCAATGACACAATATTTTTGCACGTAAGTGTACATGCGCATATTTTTGCACGTAAGTGTACACTAGGTACCTATCATATATTGAAAAGCTTAATGAAACAGAGTCCCGGAAGCGGATAGTTCATAAATCTTATAGATTTACTGCTATTTACTGTCATTGTAAAAATATTCATATTTGCAGTGCAGTAAAAACAAAGGTCCGGAATGAGTTTATTTTAATTAATTTTAGATTTTAATACAAGCAGTTTTTAATTCAAGTCAATCAAGTGAAAAAATATTTATTTTATGATCCTTCGGAGTACTCCCGGCCATATGCACCATGTGGTTTTAAATGTTAGAAGTCCAGCATAGCATCCATGAGTTCCACACTTAAGAAAACATCCGATGAACGTATCCGGAGACTATTATTGTACCAGACATTATTATTGTAGAATAATAAGCAGATTATAGCTTAAGCTACAAGCAAAGATATTATAATAGTACTACATAACATACCTACTACAAGTTCAAGGCCAATCTGCGTTGAACTATGAAACGCTATTTATATAAATCATTTTCCGAAGTTAGCCTTCTCTACCTGCTATTACTTTCCGTGGTATAAATCATCTATCTACTACCTACAGGGTAGTAATCCAGCGACCCAATCTAGCGACATTTTTTTCTGGTGAAAATCCTCGTGGATGTTAGGCGGGACCTTTGGCCGGCAGTCCCGGGTAAGCCCACGAAAGGATAAGCACAAGGCACTAGGGAAGGGAAAGTTTGCTGGTTGACGTATCCTTACGTGTAGGCGGCAGTTGTATTTCAAACTAGCTGACCCTCGCAACTTCGTTTACGTCACATAAGGTTTTCGAAAGGAGATGGTACTTCTTCATCAGACTCATCAAGCAGCGTGTGAAACGGCGTTGTAATTAAGCCAACACGCCCGTTTAGAATTCCCCCCCCCCCCTCCACATTCAAAGGAACCCTTGAATTCTAGGTTTTGCGAAAGTTGAGATGTCTCTAATTCCTGAACTACAAAACCCTCAACATTGAAACTTGTGTGAAACAATCCATTAAGTACTCCCTTTATAACACTGAAAAAAAATTTGGAATTGGACCACGCATTCAGAATTTACAACTAAAAAACCGTTTTGTCTTTCATCCCCTCTCCCAAAGGAACCGCGCAAAATATCGGGATTAAAAGTATCCTAGAACCTTCCTCGGATTATAAGCTCTGATTGTACCAAGTTTCAATCAAATCGATTCAGTAGTTTCGGCGTGATACTTATTCGGGATACAGACAGACAGACATGAAAATTTAAAATTACATTTTCGGCTTCTGTATTGATTAGAGAATGCCCTCCATTATATTTTTTTTAAATATCTTCCATGTACAGACTCTCGACCCCCCTTAACAGTTTTATTATATGTATAGATTATATTATGACCTTCATCGTCCTTGGGACCAATAGGTCACCTCTGTTTACGCTGGATTATATTCGCGTCGTAGTTCGAATACTGTAGCTCTTACCGTAGATCATCTAATAAGCTATGGCTTTAACGTGCTTCTATT
The DNA here is from genome assembly GCA_933228765.1 of Miltochrista miniata. Lineage (NCBI taxonomy): Eukaryota > Metazoa > Arthropoda > Insecta > Lepidoptera > Erebidae > Miltochrista > Miltochrista miniata. The sequence goes on along the minus strand of OW121766.1, from coordinate 24,345,741 downwards.
TATCTCTGATCGCTCGTATCTCTTCTATCTAAAGTTCAAATGGCGATAACCAGATAATTGGATCAAATTCCAGCACTCCCACCCATGTTGAGAGGGCAATTAGAACATTACTAGTATTAGGTAGGTTATCTATAAAAGACAAGTGACTGACTGTTCTATCAACGTTCAATTCAAATTTCTTATCGGATTTGGATGAATTTACACTTATAGATAGGTAAGTTATTGTCGTAGGTAAGGGTTTTTCAAAACTCTTTCTTCGAAGAGGTTTAGATTCCAAGTAGGTACCGTAACATCGGGGTACATTGTCCCAAAATTATTATATTTTTTAGTTCTTGTTTATTTACTTCCAATCAAATGGCATTAAGACTGTTATATTGTCATATGTTTTAGTTGTGGATATAACCAACATATGCAAATACGAAAAAATAAAAAAAACAGCCCCTAAATATTTTTTTTTATTTTTTCGAAATTTGGGCCAAAGTTGCTCTTTGAAGCGCGTTTCTTTGTCCTGAGGTATTTTATTTAGTAAAACGTAACTATTTGCAATGAAAAGACAAAGAAACCTGTTTGGTTTGGTTGATTAAAATCAAAGAAATACATAGTATCTTGATTAAATTATTTATTGCACAAAAATACTTTTAAAAATCAACACAAAGTAATAAATCAGTCAGACATAGTTTTTCTTATTAATACTTTTCTAAAATAAACATAAAATTTGTCTTTTATCTTACTTTTATTATCATTAGAAATAGGTAACATTTTTAACTACTTATTTGCAACATTTCTATCAAAATTATTGAACTTTTGATCTAGCAACAATCAACAGCCACATTCGGATAATGCTGTACTACCTATGTGCAACAAATGCTTGTTCTTCTGTCGTATTAAATTCTGTCGGGTGGCCAGGTTTGTTTAAAAGTTTACTCTTTAGTTTATTTTTTATACTACTGCGAGGAATAATTTGTATACATATAGGTAAGCTTCTCATTGAGTCAACTTTTTAGACCTCATATCACTAAGACATTGCTGTAACTGTTCGTTTGTGTAATCAATGTATCGACTACTTCCTGGATTCCATTTATAAATTGTAGGCATCTTGAACCGTCTAAAAGATAAAAAAGTAAATTTAGCTTAATTTAACAAAATGGAAATCGTAAGAAACCTCGTTGGATTACTTTGGCCAATGGGTCAAAGATACCCGAAAACGATAGTCAAAGAATACTGTGATTTTAATAATCAAATACTTCTCACATAAACGTCTTGAAACTCTTTGATTAATATCACATCCGGATTCCAGATGCATATCTGTTACAATTGACAACAATCAAACACTTTAACTTACCTGCTTCATTTGTTTCATGAAAAAGTTTGCACATTATAAATTCGCGGTGTTATCTAGTAGCAACTTCCTGCCGAAAATATAAATTGGCCAATCAGCCTTGTTAACGATAAACTGTTTTATCCATCACCCCCATACCCATCTATCGATAAGTAGTGCGAACTACATCGCTAGCCTCCGATGTGCGACGTGGTGAGTAGTTTAAACTTTTTTCCGTTTTGGGCCAAAGTTAACCCCTAGGGCTAAAGTACCCCGATGTTACGGTATATTACGTGCAATGGCGCAGGGCATCAGCTAGTTTTTGATATAAATCAGTATTTGATAACAGAGTTAAAAATTATACAATATATTACAGACGTTGATAAATGACATAACATCAATGGTACGACGAATGATTATAAAGTTTTCAAAGAAAGTAGGAACTCAATTTTTTCGATGATTTCTTAAAATCCATGATCGAAAAGAGATGGAGAGTTTTATAAAGACACGATCCGAAACGTTCTTGTTTAAATAAATGAGTTTATGTCAAGTTCACGAAAGAAAACCTGGACATGGAAACGTGGACATATAAGTATGTGCTGTTTATTTCTCTTATATGTTAATGAAAATTGGGCTAAATTTGTGTGTCTATAGGCATCTCAAATGTATCGATATTGGGTTTTGCACATAATTATACAATACAGCTTATACTACATTTTTTAGTATTTAATTATCTTTGATACATTGCAATTTTTATGTTTAGACAGGTAGGTATCACATGAAAACGCTGATAAACAAATGATTCAGGAAACGTGTACAGATAAGTAAGTAACTACCGAAACGTTACGAAACATAATCAAAAAATTCCATACTAAAACCAACTTGCAAATTATGCATAGGTAACTAGTAATTTATTTTTGCACATGGATATTTTTATGTTCCACGTGCAATTGTGTAATAAAGTTATATATTAGTACACATTTATGAAGTCTATTATAGTTTAATATCTAATATAGAGCAGTCACGGTTTGAAGATAAATATTTACTTGAGTCTTGGGACATCCTTTCGGGGACTCCCAACCGTAGGCTGTTGGGCGTTACATGAGGTTTTTTAGTCGGTAGGAGTCCGGCATAGCATTCATGAAGGATTTTCACTCACGTTAAAAAAGAATATAAATATTTATGTACTTTATTTTATTAACTAAAAATGGCTACGTGGTTAAACTCTATGCCTTAGAAGTAGAAGCAAGGGGAATTCCAGCCAAATTTCTATATCTTATTTAAGCAATAGCTTCAGTAGGCTTTTTAAATCTTCTTTAAAAAAATGAATATTGTTATTTTTAAGTAGGTACCTAATGCTGCATTGCGATTATGAACAGGTGAGCGCTCAATGATGTCCTTTCCCAAGCAAATTTCATCAGAATCAGCTACTATTCCCGCGGCTTCGACCGCGTAGAAGTCGTTATATCGCGTAAAATCATAACCCTACTTTTGTACAGTCTGTTAAAAAGGAGCCCATGTCTTTCCCTGGGCCTCGAACTATCCCTATATTAAATTTCATCTCAATCGCTCCAGCCGTTTAGGCGTGAAAGCGTAACAGACACGAGTTACTTTCGCATTTGTAATTATAATATTAGTAAGGATTAAGCCAATTAGGGCCTTAGAGGGCAGTTCAAAATTTTCAATATCATTACCACAACTTGTCACTGCCCGTTTTATCACGACAATTAGTTTATCTACCAAATGAGTGTTATTCGGGAAAAAAGATATAAAAAATATACGTGTGCATGTGTACCTATATTAAAAATTTGCACGAATGGCAAAACTGACAGTCGTAATGTTACAGATAAGCTGCAAGACAGCTTCGCCTTTGTTGCTATAACAGCTACTGTCCGTAATATTAATATTTATTAACTTTAATAGCTACGAGTTGTTAGTATAAGCTACAGAGCGTTGTAAATAAATATGCCAAAAAACCGGCCAAGTTCGAGACGAACTCGCGCACAGAGGGTTCTGTGCCAAAAAACGGCAAAAACTCACGTTTGTTGTATGAGAGCCACCCTTAATCCTCCCTTCTTTTCTAATTTTAGTTGGTATTTGTTGTCATAGCGGCAACAGAAATACGTCATCTGTAAAAATATCAGCTCTCTGGCTATCACGGTTCCTGAGATACAGCCAGACGGACAAACAGACAGACAGACGGACAGCGAAGTCTCATGAATAGGGTCCCGTTTTTACTCATTGGGTACGAAACCCTAAAAACGGTCACCCATCTCCGGACTTACATAAAATTGCCACCTACTCAGTGCTAGTTTTCAGAACATTAAACTAAACGGCACGGGCGGCTCTACAAGTGTTTCATTGAATTCTTGAATCTATGTTACTTATTTATACCTAAGTAGTAACCTAACCTAACCTAACCCACTTTTACATAAGATTTTTTCATGTTTTGAACATTTTTTACTATAAAAAACAAAATAAAAAAACGTAGTTACTTTTGGAATAAATGTTTCATGCTTGAATCTATGTTACTTATTATAATACCTAAGTAGGTACTATGGTCTAGGTCAGTACAAGGTCAGATGATAAAACTATATTATAGTCTATATAGATACTTATTTATCGTCGACATCTGTTTAAGTATGTGGGAGAGTTCCGTATTCATATCCTTTAGTCGTGCTCAAGATTATGACGTAAACGTATTGATCTATTTTACAATTCAGACTGTTTAATGTAATGATATTACTTTTTATTTAACGTGAGGAAAATCCTACAGTGTTCCTATCTTGGGACTTCTACCGACTAAAAACAACACGTATTTCCGCGATTCCCTCACGTCACGCTGTCGTCTAGTCTAGGGCCTAGGGCCTGCTTCTGTAAAAACGGTGAGCAGCTCTCTCACCGTCCTCAGTCCCCCGGTCATGGAGACCACGTTCACGAGCATGACCTGCTCACAGAAAGAGCCACGAGGATAAGGATACTACTGTACGATACCTAACGCCTGAATACTTGGGGAAGAATTATTTAACTTTGAAACTGTGAGGTTCAATATATATTTTACAAACAAACAGTTTACTTTATAAATAAAACATACTTACGTACGTCACCAACGTTTGTCTGGATTGATAAACATATTATCATACATCACAAAATTAGTAAACTCAAAAGTATACCTAACTACATAATAGTTACCTAAGCACAAGCAAGCGCACAGTTTCGCAAAACATTAAAATAGCTGATAATACATTGTACAGATTGATACAGAAATACATCTGTGAAAATTTCAGCTCAACTATCACGGTTCCTGAGATACACCCTCGTGACGGACAAACAGACTGACAGACGGACGGCGAAGTCTCATGAATAGTTTCCCGTTTTTAACCTTTGGGTACAGGACCCTAAAAAATGGCACGCGTATTCATCAGTTGGCTACTAGGTAGGGATACTGAGTGCCCTGCTCTGCAACGTTGGCAAGGTGTCCAAAGAACAATAGGACCCCAGTGGCCGAGGCTCCGAGGTACCGGTTTCAAATACAGAAACGCTTTCATAAGATGATAATTTAGACCACTCTTTTTTTTTAATTCTTTGTTTAAGGACTTTGGTCTGTAGACATGTCAGTCCTTAGACCACTCTGTACGGAAGTTTACAGAACTACTTTTGTCTATCTAATTTTGTCCCACAGCGAGTCAACCAACTTCCACGTCGGTCACTCAACTTTTTTTCTTATAAATGGAATTCAGTTTTAGTAGTTTAGTCTAGTCTAGTATATATGGTAACTACTTACCTTACTAATACAAAAAAAAATGTTAGGAGTCCTGGGGTATCCTTCCAAGGGCTTACCCGGGGCTCCCAACAGTAGGCAGTAGGTAGGATACGTGTGGTTTTTAGTCGATAGGAGTCCGGCATGGCATCCTTGTAGGATTTTTCTCATGTTAACAAACACTAATAATACAAAATTAGACATTTGTACCTACCTACTTAATCCATACTAATATTATAAAGCTGAAGAGTTTGTTTGTTTGTTTGTTTGTTTGTTTGTTTGTTTGTTTGTTTGTTTGTTTGTTTGAACGCTAGGATCTCAGGAACTACTGGTTCGTTTTCAAAACTTTTTTTACAGTTTGATAGTTCATTTATTGAGGATGGCTATAGGCTATATAACATCACGCTAAGACGAATAGGAGCAGAGCAGCAATGAAGAATGTTTCGAAAACGGGAAATTATTTTTGCCGTCTGAGAGCTTCCGAGGTGTACGCTGCCTAAATGGTTAAAGTTACGTAAAAATTGTGTATTACAAAATTGTTTCTCTTAAAAAGTTCTATAAAAAAGTCCGCGACAGCATATGTCTATCTTTTAAGGTTCGCTCACAATAACCTAATTTGTCTTTCTTTTAAGGTTAGCTCACAATATTATCAACCTGAAGAGT